>OY744523.1:48146096-48266096 GCA_963556195.1 Sepiola atlantica
ATATATATATATACATACTAGCCTTACTCCTGAATGTAGGGGCAAGCGTGTTAAAGAATCGAATAAACTGATGCCACTCTTCCGGAATCTTCTGTTAATATATTTACTCGATTTCTCTCGTTAGATATAAATATTACCATTAGTTTTCTGTTAGTTGTATATTCGTATGTAGTCCGGAGAATTTAAATATATGTATTAGTTTTTAATTAGTAAAACACACACCCTAACAACAAAGTACTTACGCAGAGGAGACGTAATTAATTTTGAAGGGGAGTGATACATATTTATCTCTATAAACATTAACATTAATCCAGGTAATATTTGATGTAAATAAAAAAATGCATGGTCTTCGCTGACCATATCACACACTCTAAGTGCGTGTCTCAATAAAAATAAGACTCGAATAGGTGTTTTGCAGTAGGCATATTAACAGCGCTTAAAGAAAAGTATAGTTTCAGGGCCTGTTACAATAAACCGTCGCTCCCAAATATCCTAGTCGGTCACTAAAGCGGTATCAGACGTATTAATTACAGACAATAATACAACCCCTTCGAAATAAGATGGTATTGCCTGGAACTATAAGATACTGCTAACTCCGCAGCTTTGATTAATAGTACATTAACCACACATCCACTTAATTCATGATAATAGGTCACATTTTTACGCGTAAATCTGTGTTCAAAATAAACAACTGCATCAGTTATCGTAACCACGTCGACCATTCGAACATTTACTAGGTGGGGTGTACTACATATCATAAACTAACGCACAAAATACTTGAAATCGAATAAGATGATATATTATATTATACAAGGAAAGAAAATGTATGTTTTAATAAGAACATCACGTTACATCACGACGTTTAAACACATTGAAAATCTATACTTCACTGCTGAATTAATAGTATGCGAAAACATATATAACACCTCTAGGAATGTTTATGTACGAATAGTGTCGGAATGCATGGGCGAATATATTAATAAGTCGTTAGGCTATGAAATTAGCATCGTTTTAACTGATTATCTACAGATCTGTTAATGTTGTATTCCGAGGATCTAATATATCTAGACCATGAAAGAAGGATATAAGTCATACTTCATTATGAATGACTATTAATTGAAAATAGGAAAGTTTAATAAATAAGTTAATATGCACGCCATTTTCCAGGGAACTATTTGGTGTAAAGTCTGTGATATGCACTTCAATAAGAATGAATAAATATTACATAAAATAAACAATGCACGCGCCTTTTAACGAGTAATTGTTGTATTTATTTCGTATGGCCGCTTCGTGTTAGCGAAGCGAAACTCCAGTAATTGGTTATTCCATAGACTGACAATATTGTGTGGAGTAGTATAGCCATATTTGGACTGGTGAATCTTTGTCCCATTTTATACCTATTTGCAGTTTGCATAGCCCCGCTTTCTTTTCTCGTTATACACTTCCCCCCACACACACGCATATATATATATATATATATATATATATATATATATATATATATATATATATATATATATACACACACACACATATATATATATATATTGTATATATATATATATGTGTATATATACACCCACACATATATATACATATATATATATATACATATATATATTACATATATAATATATGTATATATATATACATGTATATATACATGCATATATTACATATATATATAAAATATATTTATATATATATATATATATATATATACATATATATACACATATTTATAGTATATATATGTATACATATATATATATATATATATGTATATATATATGTATATATATATATAAATATATATATATATATATATATATATATATATATATATATACATATATACGTCCTACTAAATCGAGGACACCGACACTTCCATATTACATATAACTCTTCACCGCTTTAAACGTGAAAATATACAAATATTGTTATTATTGTTTGAAAAAAAACAATTACAAACGCGTAACTTTACTATTAAAACGATGAAAACTCGTACACATTTCCATAGAAAGAGGCATGCTTTGTTGGTAAAACTCCATACCACAGAAAATGAAATCGTCGGATCGATCTTTGCCCAAGAAAGCAACGCTGATGACGGCTGATAGCAAGAAACAATAGCCCATGTATTACATTTATTTACGTATTTGACTTTTATATGCTTGGTAAAACCTACTAAACCCGAAACAGATGGGATCGTCTTGGCGGTTCACTTGGGTGGAATGTTATTATTATCATACATAGACACATAGAACTGTAACGGTTTTTAACATGTTGAATGCCTCAACAACATGTTTGATGAAATGAATATATAAGAGGGTTTAGACCAGCTGGGGCTTACTTTCATACCTAGTTGTAACAAATCAATGAACTAAAACACACTTTCTATTAGATTAACGACATACTAGGCCAGGAGTTGCGAATTGGTGTCTACGTGTGTCGCAGGTGCATCCATAGAACCTTTTACGCTGGCCACTAACAGCACATATTTATGGCTCATTGTTAGTAGTAAAATTTGTGGAATATAACTATTTATAGCAATACTATTTTAAATTCACATAGTAATACACTAAGAGATTCCATGTTCCTATGTACGGCATGATTGGTCACACCTAATAGGATCAAATTGGCATCAGATAGTGAATCTTAATTAATCTGATAGAAGCTTATGTAAACATTCCTATTTTACCGAATGTAAAATGAATTGTAACACAATTAAATTATGGTGTCCTGTCCTCTAAAAAAGTACCATTTAAAAAACATTCATTGTTGTTTTTTCATTGGAAATATATTTAGCTGATAATTATATGTACGCAAAGATGACAGAATATATTGATTGATCTAAAGGGAATTGTTTTGCTAAAATTTTAAATAAATAAATAAATAACGAAAATATATGCACGTTTTAATTAATTAAAACATATTTAGCTGATAATAGCAATTATCATCAATGTGTTTTATGGTACTTATTCTGACCGATATTCGAAACAACATTATAAAAACTTTAAATTATAGAGATGATATAAAAGACCCTGAACTAACTCAGAGTGATTTAGTGAGTATGTAATAATAGAATGTCGATTATATGTGATATAGATATACTCTTGGTAGTGTGCTTTGTATTATACTTACTATTATAGCTTATAATAAGCAAATAATAAGCAAATAATGAGCAAATAATAAGCAAATATTAAGCAAATAATAAGCTAATGTAGAAAAACTTTATATCGCTAACATAAATTGCATGCCATTTATTGCATTTACATCTGGTGAAAATACGTTTGTATGTTTATGACCATATTTGTGCATTCGTTAAAATAATGTTATAGAAATATAAAGAAATTGTTTGAGTAGATATCAATTAATAAGGCCCACAGATGACACAATTTTTGTAAGCTTATCCAAAAGCAACATATGTTTTAGTACGCCTGTACTCAGGCTTACAGTGTATGCCTTAAATACCAATAAATATGTAATCCTTCATAAACAGTACATTTACCAAAATGTGTACACTGAAACTAAATGTAATATAAAGTAAATGCGGTATAGTATTCGCACTGGGCCGGTGATAGGTAAGTATTTTGCATTCGCACCGGGGCTACGATAGGTACATATGTAGCATTGGACCGGGGCAGCGATAGGTACGTATGTAGCATTCACACCGGAGCAGTGATAGTTACGTATATAGCATACATATTGGGGCAGCAATAGGTACTTATATAGTATATGCACTGGGGCGACGATAGGTACGTATATAGTCCGCGCACCACGGTGGCGATACATACGTATATAGTATGAATATCGGAGCGGAGATAAATACCTATAGAGAAAGCGCAAATAGACGTGGTTCTTTTTATAGAAATATGGCATACTATTGCCCTGGGCAACGTAGGAGAAATGGTGGGGAAGAAGCAGCTTTCACAAAAGGCAAAATGAGAAAGTAGCAGTGAAATGGGGTGACCAGGGAAGAGAAAAGTAGAAAGATAAAAAGACGGCTATAGAAGAGGGGGGAAATAGAAGTGTGAATATAAATTTGTTACACACGCGATTTTTCTTCAATTATATGTTTTTATGACACCGAGCAACGCCGGGTAGCCCCGCTAGTCCTTCAGAAACAGTACATTTACCCAAAATATGTACACTCAAACGACATGTAATATATAGTTAGTGCACATGTTTCAAGCTTTATACTTAAAAATTATACAATCCGGTCACGGAGACCATTAGATGCTTCAGCAACGACCATAGCACAAAGTATTCAGGAGTTGTATATACTATTAACATCTTACGGTAATCGTAACCAAAGTAGAAGTTTGACCATCTATATGAGAGCATAATTATCAGCATCAATTCTACATGTGATTTCAATTCTCTGAATAAGAGCTCATTTACTTCCATGGAAATGGGCAGATTTTATTAATTGGTATTTGTGGAATGTACACTAGTCATAGACGACCCCATCGCCTCCATATATTCGTGCGGGTTATCAAAATGTATTGGTAACCCGTTTAGCTGCTCAGTTTCGATAGTTATATATACACAGTCAGACACACATGTATGCAAATATATATATATATATATATATATACAGGGTGGGCCAAAATAAGTGTCCTATCTTTAAATTTGAATAACTTGAATTTGAATAACTTCCACAAAATAAAAGTTAAACTCACCAAACTTTATGTGTGTGGAGACTGACCCTTCCGAGATTTTTTGAAATAAACAAAACAAATTTTAGCCGAAAAACACTTCTTAAAACTTACAAAAACTAAGTAAAGCACTGTTTTGAGTTTTTTAAGCAAACATAATGTTTTCTAAATGAGGGTACGTTCCTTAGGGCTAATACGGCTCATGCTTGCTTCGGAAGGGGTCATTTACTTATTCTAAAAAAAAAAATTTTAAAAAAATCAATAAATAAAAAATTTATGAATTTTTAAAAATAGGACAGTTATTTTTGCCCACCCTGTATATATATATATATATATATATATATATATATATATATATATATATATATATATATATATATATATATATATATATATATATATATATATATATATATATGTATATATATATATTTGTATATATATATATATATATATATTTGTATATATATATATATATTTGTATATATATATATATATATATATATATATTTGTATATATATATATATATATATATATTTGTATATATATATTTGTATATATATATATATATTTATTAACATATATATATATATATATATATTTGTATATAAATCTTGTGTTCAAAAATAGGTGTGTAATATCAGATAGATAATTGCGTAGTGTATGGTTATTAATTATTTGTTAGTTTTGATAATATATTTGTTAGTTGTTCCTGTGTGTTGTTTTATTGTCGTATTTTTTGTTTTGTTTTTAATATAAAGTAATACATATGTCTCTTTTTTATTATTTTATTATTAAACTTTATTAAATTTAGTGGTTATCATATATTCAAGAAATATTATTTACTAGTGGAACCCGTCGCCCGACGTTGCACGAGAGAAAGTACTACCTATTGCATGACGTTGAATGAAAAGAAACGACCTATACTTACCGTGTTGGCGAAGGTTTTGAATTAAAACAAAAAAGAAAAAAGTGGCCGCGTAGAATGGGATCGAACGCTGAAAAAGTCGATCATGAAACATGCCTTCTTAACCACTGTACCACAGTTTCGACTTAGGAATACACGTGAAAATAAGCCACCTCATAGGAAGAATGAGAAAGAACGTAATCGGATACTCGCGGAAACTCATCGGAGTGACCGGTCATTAAGTCTTTGCGTATTACTTTATATTATTTAGTTAATTAATACCAGGCAAATAATAAATAAGGACGCACTGTTTTGTAAAAAGTAAACTGTGTTTATTAGTTCCCGGTGTCGATGAGTGTAGTGACAATACATAATTGTTAGGGAGAAAAGTTTTTGCTACCACCTATATGGAGTTGCTTTTTGGAGAGTCGTGGATGGCGGGCCAAATGTAATATTTAGTGTTAGCTGGGAAAAAAGAATAACAAATGTACTAAAACACGCTCGAGTGAAGAAGTGTAATATAATGGTGAGTTTAGTAGCCTGTGATGCATGTGGTTATTTTCCTATTCTCCCAGAAGGTACAGGGGAAACATCGTCTCTACTTTATATATTAGATAAGGAGTTTAATAAAATTAGTTTATCGAATTAATGAAATTCGTTACTTATAATAGGATTTTATATATTTAGTTAAGGCTTAATGTAATCTAGTGCATATATATATATATATATATATATATATATATATATATATATATATATATATATATATATATATATATATATACTTGTTAATTAATAATCAGTCGATACAAAGTCAATGTATATCTCACATGCAACAAATGTGTTGTTATATGCGTATTCGGGTTGCGCCTGAGCGTTTGTCTCTCGTTCACTCTGCTTCCGTTTTTCCTTAGAAAAGTCGTGGACGTAAATTTGGACACAAGCCAAAAAGAAATATTTCACTAACTTTGTTTTAGTGTATCCCTCATGATTCCCGGTAAGGTTTGAGAAATGTATAGTAGATATTTCTCATTATCATGTCATCTTAATTCTTAAAAATAATTTCACTTCTACTTGATCTAACATATACAGCGTTTAAGGATCGCAACACTCGAATCTGTTATGGATAGGGTTAGGGATATAGTAAGCTTTTTTTATGGTTCCTATGTCATAGTTATGTAGAGTATGCTATTTCTATGGTTCAACGGATGCAACTTTTATAGATGCTTCCAAACATTTATTTTGAAAAGTATAGATTGCTTAGCCTGACATATATTAATAAGAGAGAGCATGTTTTTGTCAATATTTCATGTTTAAAATAACATTTTCTTGGACGGTTGCTCTGAAATAGTATTCTTTTTTGTTTCTTTCTGTTCACTTTTAGATAGCATTTTAAATTTAGTCCGTTGCTAATAAGTTTGAAGCCGCATTTAGTAATCATTATAATTAGTGGGATGAATTATCTTAAAAAAACTAGAAATTACACAAACACAATTTACTTTGCTTATTGGTGAAATAGGAGCTTTAAAAATGTTAAAATGTATGAATTCAAGAAGTGTTAAAGCAATGTATACTAACGTAAATAGATAAGCGGTAACCAATTTACACTTCAACAGGAAATTAGTACATACCCGGAGTGGAAGAGAACACGTACTGAAAGTCAGAAACTAAATATTCAGCCATTACTCGCTTCGACTCATGTTATGAAATAAGTCCATGTCAATATGCATCATGGCTATCTAAGGAAGTTACCTTAAAGTAAAATAATTGTCATGTATTGACTATTAATGTAACGCAAATATATCACAAAAAGTGGCTACAACCAAAACAGATTTATTTAAATCAGTTACAATCGTATGCGTTTTAAAATAGTTTATATCGGTAATAATAAAGATTACCCGCATTGTTATCGTTCTACCAGGCTTCATTTTGCAATCGCATTAGCATTGTTCTCTCATGCTTTAATCTGAAAGAATGTTTTTAATGCTAACGCGCAATTTGTTGGACGCATCTTAATCATATCCGTTCTAGATTTTTTCTACCCGAATCAATTCTCCATGATTATTTCAATTCTCTTATTATAATTATTCGCATTTCACAAACAAAAAGCAAACGGAATAGTGTTCCCCGTTTTTTTTTATGTGTGTAAAGAACGCAACATTCTCCGATGAAGAGATATCGATGCCACTCGCTGATTGATTCTCTACTGAGACACGGAATCTAATTTACTGATTGCATCGAGAGTCAAATTCACGGTTCGATGTCGAACGTCAGTTGGCTAATTGACAGGCCAAGTGACAATGCTGAATTCAGCGAAGATAAGACAAGCAAAATGTAATCAGTGCAAATATCATTCTTTTCAATTATTTATAAGAAAAAGAATGAAAATGATATATGGAGGAATCGAGGCGTCACTTTTCTGTCTCGTTCCCTTCACCCTTAGCACTTGAATATTGTAAGTACTGTAAACGAAACTAAGAAATTCAACTTATAACAAATAAACTACACATATTGTCTATCCTGAACTTCTATTTTAATATGTGATACTAAATGTTGTCATATTTATCATTATTATAATTAATTAGATATTATTCTATTACGAATGTCACCGAAGACTGTAAGGTATCCTATGAAAGTATTCTATCTAACTAAAGACATTCATACTATCTGACCTAAATGGCTAACCTCTGTATTTAACGTATATGAATCCGTTCTAAAAACAATGCAGATATAAACCCCATAGAAGAACGATTGATATATATATATACACACACACATATATATATATATATATATATATATATATATATATATATATATATATATATATATATATATATATATATATATATATATATATATATATATATATATATATAGGGCTTTACGCGCTCCGCTACTTTTGGAGCTGTTCCCGCTCCTGCTCCAACGCCCAAAATTGGAGCTTGCTCCTCTCACGTTCCCTTTTTTCAAAAAGGAGCCGCTCCTGCTCCAACTCCTATGAAAAAGGAGCGGCTCTTTTTCAGCGCTCCATAATGAAAATGTACCTTCTTTCATAAACGTTTTATTCTGCCAATGAGTGGTCGAAGGATAGGGATGGGCGTCAAAGGATCTCATCAATATGAGTTGGGATGTCACTTTAAGTGTAAGACCGTAAGATAATATTTGACAAAATCTCGCTAATATTTTGAGAGTTATAGGTGAACATGTCGGACCAAGTATAGGATTATACGTAAATTTTCGTTTCCTGAGGTATAAATTAGAAATAGAAAAATCCCTGAAGTATTTTAAAACAATTTTAATTTTCATTACATTAACAACATATTTTTTCAGGAAAGGAAAATTTGACCCGATATTTTTCTATTTATTTTGGAAAGGAATTTAGATTTGTGTTAAGTAAATAAAGTTTTACTTTTAAACATTATTAGTGATTATTTTATTTTTAAAGAAAACATGTCTCTGGAAGAGGAGAGACAGCCAGGGCAACATTACTCGTCGTGTTGTTGTTTAATATTGGTTTGTTTTACGAACGTAACTATATTGTATAATGTATATTATTATTTAAAACAGAGAAACGCGCAAGTAATATATATATATATATATATATATATATATATATATATATATATATAGTGTGTGTGTGTATGTGTGTTATAGGAAATCCAGGTATGACAGCTTAGCTCAATGTAATAAACAGTTCAGGAATAAAATAAAAATAAAGTCACACGAAATCACATAATCAACGGTGCAATAATTTATTTCGACCCTCCAGTAGTGTGAAGTATCCAAGTGACGTGATTACATTTGTGAAAATACGAAATGACAAATGTACACTCATCAATTCAATATATATATATATATATATATATATATATATATATATATATATATATATATATATATATATATATATATTAGTGAGTGATAACAGGATCATGTTCGGCGTATGTGGTCTCGCCCACCTCTCGCGTTAAAGTCACCGAGCAGGATCAGACTTTCCTTGTGAAGGATTGAGTGTAGTCTACGAAAATTATTCACATAATCAGCCGCAAGTGCTAGGGCAACGCGTAGATACTTTTGACATGTTGGTTGTTGGTGAATACAAATTTCCAAAGCTGTGAACCGCTCCTCTACTCAGACAGGTCGTTTCTTTATATTTGAAAGAATATCGTTTCTCATTAACTGAGAATTGTCCAGAAAACAAAAAAATGGATAGATGTTATTGGGGAATTAATAACACCCATTTGGAGCAAAGATTGCTACTGGGTCGAGAGAACGTCTATTATTGAAGGACCAATATGTTACTTTATATTGAAAGCGTGTCTAACGAATTATTGTATATTTCAATGTCGTTAATATGATTGATTATACTTTCATACTCTTTAATTTAAGGTATGTCTGTACCGCCTGGTTATATACAATAAAATACGTTTATTAGATTGAAAGAAGTTTAAGTTTTAAACGGCCTTGAAGATAGGTTTAGACACAAACAGAGACGATATTTGCTCTTCGAAATAATTTTTATATGAATTATAATTTGCAAATTGTTAGTCATTTTAATTCACTCTACATAGTTCTCATTATTAAAAAAATGAGAAATAAGTAGAGTGAATTAAAATGACTAACGATTTGACAATTATTAGCTGTTTTAACTAAAGAACATACAACAGTTTAACAACTTGTTATGGACTTATGTATTTGAAAAGCGATTATCTTGTGTGCTTCTCAAACAATATGCAACGTAACTATATACGGTGAACTGGTGTGTTTTATGTAACTGCAGCGAAAGATGCATGACTACGTTATAAAACTTTGTAACATCTATTTTTTTCTGCCTTGATACATATATTACTAATAGAGAGTTGGTATATGTCGACTCTGAAGTCAACACTATATTATTATTACTATTAATGCACAATTGTAGTCTATTGCCTAATTCAGTTTACTATTCTTCTTCAGATTAATGTATTATCATCCAACGCTCGATACAAGACTGGCAGTAAAGTGTGTTGACTTTTGACAATTTTACAATCTATTACGTACGCATTTTCCCTCGTGGCTCGTAGTGTAGTATATGTTCGTTCGTTATGATATCACCTCCTCATTGGCGAGTTACTATGATGTTAGTTCTGTTGACATGACACCGTCCTTTCAGAAAGTATCCTTTGATTTTTTGAGCGAGTAGTGTATGAGCTGTTCTTTTGTCTTTATACCATTCTCACATGAATTACATATTTCTTTCTCAGAAGAGTAGCGTATTAACTCTTCTGTTTGCATGAAACAATCTTACCGGGTTTTCCCCCATATTTGGGCGGCTATTTCACGTCAACAAAATATACCACAATTAGCGTTTTACCTGCAAACTTAAGACGAACATACAACTACAGGAACCGTGTTATTGTTAGTTTATTATATAATGTATCCCCAAAGAGTGTTTTGCAACAAGGACTATATTATTAATTATTTAACTGAAGTTCTTACCAGGAAACGTAGACTTCTAAATGTATCTATGTTATAATAGCCGGCAGAAAGTCGATTCCCCAATCTACAGACAACACATGGAGCGCGGTTCACACCATTAGCATATTATCAATTATGAATTAATACAATAAATAAGAATGAAATATAGTGTATATTTATCTTGTAATACTATGTTCTTTGAAAGGGCACAATTTAAATTCCTTCTCGAGGAAGGAAGACCGTAATTGTTCTTAGACATATTTCTAACATTAATTTAATTAAATTGATTTCCTATGCTTTTTTAATAATTTATAGTAGCATTTGAAATAATCTGTTACTTTCTGAGATTACAATTCTTCAAATAAAATGCCGTCATACAAAATCTCGTATCTATTATCGAAGAATTGTATTGAGTGAAGTGGATAGTATTTCATCACGTAATGCATAATAGATGTTGTATTCCTATTATTTTCGCATTTTGATTTGTACATGCTATATATGATATGTAACAATCCCATAGAGTTGATATATCATTTTACAATACGCATCGATATAATTTAATATGATAGAATCTTGTCATTTGAAATTGGATTATAAGTATATATTTGTGGTAATAGTTACACCCAGTGGCAACTCAAAGTTTACTACAAGGTCGGTATAATTAAGAATAGATTAGCCATGGAAAATGAAAGCCAGTATGACTTACTGGAGTATAATTATAAAGGAATTAGTCAATGGAGTATTTGTTCATCTTGATTATACTTCCTGCCTTGGCGTTTATATTCATAAATTATTGATTGATGTAAAACACGCCGATAACCACCTTTAAACTAAAAAAACGGTTGCGAATTCTACTTAACACTGTAATTAATCTACGGAGGTTTGTTGTTTTTATTTCGTTCTTTTATTTAATGATTTAATCTAAAACCCCTTATAAATTTCATCATTTAATCTAATAAACCTTATAAATGATGTATATTAAAAAATAATGCTAAGAAAGATGTCGGCTTTCTTCTTTGTCGAATTGAAAAGAATGAGAAAATTGCAACGGTTTCATAATTGGTATGTTCCTATATATCTTCAGAAATGTGTACAGAAATTCAAAATGAGGATCGAAAATATGTTTGATGATCAACATAAATTATTGTTATATTAAGTATTTATAATAGTACGCAATATTATAAATAATGAATTATATAACCGAGCTGAAACAATTTAAAATTTAAGACTCACCAAACAGATCCAACATTAAAACGTGTTATTCTGAACTTCACTCAGCATCAGATTACCGGGAGCCAAGTAGTAACGAAAATAATGTCTAAAAGCCGTAGCTATAGTTTGGCCCATGTCGCGGTTCTCTAAAGTCCCTACTTCCTATTCGCTCAGCGAGGAGACAGCCAATCAGGACTTCGACGAATTTAAGTAAATCTTAATGCGGACGGACGAGATACTATTCTTTCATCGTGGGCTATTCTGTCTCAGGCAGTGTTCACTTTGCTGAATTAGTACAAAGCGGTAGTGAATGCCTGATTGTTTAATAGGGTCTACGCAAAAATTGATATCCTTTACAAAACAGTGTACTTTAGATTATATATATATATATATATATATATATATATATATATATATATATATATATATAAAATAAAGTAAAGTAACACGGAATCACTTAATAACCGGTGCAATAATTTATTTCGACCCTAGGGCCTTATTCAATGTACTTCATGCTAAAGCTAGTACATGCCTGTACGATATAGTCCAAAGATCCGCATTATTTTTAATAAGGTCTACTATAAATATGAAGAAAGTCAATGAAGTAGTATATGTGTTGTGTAAATCAATGAATAACGGAAGTATATGTCTAGTAGTAATACATTATACTTATTTCTATATCTATCTTTCCGTTGAGTATTGCGAGAATTGCGAATCGTGTTAAAGCGGGGAGTCTATAAATGGGGCAAGCGTTTCATGATGTATTTCTACATCCTTCCTGGAACGACATTGCTCGTGTCACATGTAAACTCAAAAAGTAATTAATACTAGATTTCATTCCAAATGGAGTGTCTTTAGGTATACACTTGTTATTCTGCATCATGGAATAGCATGTCTTGTATTAATTTTTAGTAATGGGGCGCATCGTGTAATATGCTAATTTGCTAACTTAACATAATTATACAGAAAGACAGACGGAGAGGTAGACATATATATTTGGGATTTTACATTTTAATAGCTCGAGTTATTTAGATGTCGTATTTGTTTATTAACTTTAAATACTGCTTTTATTGTATGTTTTTTTTGGAAAGTGAGAGGAAATAATTTAATTGAATTTTAATTTGTTCAGCAGTCGGCGGAATCATAGAAACAGAATGAGTGAAACTTGAACAACTTATTTTGTTAGTGGATACTTTATTGTAAAAGGGTAGACATCATTTCCACCGCATTAACATAGAAACTCTCGCGTCATTACAAAGAGAATTACAAGTTGCTTTTATACGCATATCTGCAGCAGAAAAGAGAAGAACACATGTAAGGTTGTATATTTCGCACAGTGCTAACGGTGCAATATTGAAGTCTGATCTATTAATAGTGTTGCTTTCCGCTGGTTTCCATTTTTTGGTGTCATTCTAACATGTGTTCACTCAATTTTAATTTTTACTTATCAGATTGAGCGAGAACACATTCCACACTAATAACCATTCCGTTTGTGTTTAAATAATAAAACGTATGTATATTTTTACGTAAGTTATGTTCTAAAAGTACCCTTTTAAAATGCATCGGGCAGACATTTGTTTGGATCACAACGTGTTTAGAGTTATCTAATCATGTGAACTATTCATTCAATTTTCCCACTCAGAAGTGCTAGTGTGTGATTGGTCGATGCTTTCTGATGCGATCTCATTATCCACTGAACAAATAATTGGTGTTTATGTAACACACTTACCAGTAAAAAAATGATTTCCAATCACACACCATCAATGAATGATATTTCTGAAATGTTAAGTGTGGACGGATAATTTGCATGTTTTTGATCATTCAAACTACTCTTCTTATATTGGGTGTTATTTTCACAACGTTTAGGCCGATGTATCCTCCGACCATATTCAGATGTATTTTTTCGAACTCGGGAATCTTGCTCGAAATTCCGTGTAGATTTCTGAGTTCGACAGAAAGTTTCCCGAATTAGACAAGATACACCTGAAGAGTGTCGGAGGTTACATCGGCCGAAACATTGTGAGAATAACACCCAAGATCAAAACAGTAGTTCGAATGATTCAAATTATACAAGTTGCCAATGAATTTGATTAAATTCGATGCAAATCGCCTTCGACTAATTCCTTCACTTGTAAAACTGTGTAAATACTGTAATTTTCGTGTTTGGAAATTACACATAGGAATATGCAATTCTTAGATAAAAAAGGAATTTGAATCATGAGAATTGCTATTTTAATCCACACTGAAAATTGTTCCATTGGAAAGCAGCTGCGACTGAATAAGATTTATTGGTTTTGACCCTATTATTCCTCGGGGATATTTCGTTTAGTTTAGATTTTTTTATTGCTCTTTGGATTTACTTTCTCCACATTTTTTAGGTGATCGATTAACGGAGGTGCCAGATGTTTGCCTCTGGCCGATGCCCCGGTTGACAAGCCATTATTTGAATCTGGAGAACGACATATTATTCGATTTTCCTTAACACCTCTCGGTGTCTGCAAGAAGTACAAGACAATAGTCGAGACAACCACCTCCGAATTCAAAGTAAAAACTTCAGCGTAAAACGCTTACATTCCTGAAGTCTTTTAGAGTGTCGTCTTTTTGACAAATGCCGCATGGAAAGTTGGTGTATGTCTGAAACCAAAATAACGTCACATTTCTTATAGAGAATTCGTCATTTGATTCGGGTGGTAGGCATATTGTTCTTTTTTTTAAAATATGTATGTTTTTAGAACATCAGTAAAATTATATGTAGAAAAATGCATAGTTGACTATATCGGTGGTTTAAACAGAAAGTAAAACGTCTGTAAAATTGGTTTTATCGAGTGAAGATATGTTTTCAATATCAGTCAAATTAGAATAAAACTATAGAGACATCTCTAACTAGTCGCTTTCTACTCGCCATAACTACGCCTCTAAATAGTGTTCTCTCTTTCCTTCTCGAATACGAGTTTGTTATTTTATTTACTTGCAGCGATATTCTTTTTTGCTTATAAGGAATATGCATAACATTATATACTTTTATTTATTACATTCGATTGTTAATATACAGAGAGGGTGAGAATGATGGTAGCGAGAGGGATTGAAACGGAATCAAATAAATACGTGTCGTAAAATTAACTACATGAAATCATATGCCCTTAATAGGGTTAAGATGAAAATTCATATACACTAAATGTACAAAAGCAAGGAAATTCCCATGTTTACACTTTTATTGTCATTAAGGGTATGACTACATATCATCCAAACCATTTCAGTATAAATATCTATGCATGAGTATATGAAGTGTATGAGGCGAGCTGAAGAAAAAATCCTACCAGTAAAATGCATAGCCCTGTTGTGCTCGCATACCCTTAATGACAATAAAAGTGTAAACATTTGTGAATTTCCTTGCTTTTGTACATGTAGTGTATATGAATTTGAATCTTAACCCAATTAAGGGCATATGATGCCAGTATACTGGCATTTATCATGGAATGTCAGTACTTTTGTAAAGGCTATGCCTCAATACAATGGTTATTTTAAAGGTTTTTTGGGAATTTTCTGGAAAACTAAAGTATATAGTAAACTGAAATTAAAATACCATCAATTAGACACTAGAACCTCTATCTCTGCCTAAAATCAACTGAATCCATCAAATAGTTGATGAGATACAGGATGGCACATACGTACCTACGTACACACGGGTAACACAAAATCATGCCTGACCTTTCTGCATCTCTGGGTTGCCTTGACTAATGATGCTTAAATTCTACACACTTATAGTACCTATAAAAAATTGTGCAAAGTTTTAACTAATTTGGTTTATTGGTGTTTGAGTTATGATTGATCAAATAAATGAGATTTCTAGCATAGGGAGGAGGTATCTGTTCAAATACCTCCTCCCTCTCTTTCCTCCACTCCCTCTCTGCCATCTACATTATTCCTGCTCATTCCCCACCTCTTTCTCTTACTACCAGCCACAGTAGTCCTTGCTCACCCCCATCTTTCCACTTCTTCCCCACTCATTTTCATAAACATTCATTTTTCACTCCTCACCAAGTACGGACGTCCACTCAGTAGTGGCCATTATTTTCTTTCCTTTTTCCCAATATGTCAACCCTACATGTTTTTTTACTTGCATGATATTTTTCTCTATATTATCATCCTGATGAAGTCTTATAAACGTTGATGTACACATAAAAAACACCCATTTTATTGGTTTGTCCTGTTTCATTTTCCCATCAGGTCGGATTACCTTCATCCTTCTCTTCCCATATATATATATCTAAAAAGACGAATCCTCTCCTTAGAAATTCACAAATAATTATGGACCTTCAAATACTTCAAAATAAATTTGTAATAGTTCCTATTGATAAGGCAGCAAATAATATAGCTTTTATATGTAAAAAATATTACATACAACGATTATTGTCAGAAGTAGGAATTATAGGTATAGAATCAGATACTTATAAAGTTAGTAATTGTGAAAAAGAAAGTATTATTCTAAATAACACCATTATTTGTGAAAAACTAGGACTAAAATTAGATGAGAAAAATAATAAACTTCCATGTATGTATTGGATACCGAAAATGCATAAAAAACCAGTTGGGGCCCGTTTTATTGTTGCCTCCAAAATGTGTATTACTAAACCCTTGAGTAAGGCTATATCAAATGTGTTTAAATTAATAATTAATCAGATAAATAATTGTCATAATAAAAGAAAGTTCTATAGTAATATAAACCTATTTTGGGTAGTAAATAATTCATATCCAATAAAAGAAAAACTAGATCATATAAATTCCCGTAAAAAGGCTAAGTCAATTTCTACATATGATTTTAGTACCTTATATACTAAAATACCACATAATGAACTAATTAAAGAATTAGGTAACATTATAGATTTAGCTTTTGCCGGAGGTAAAGGTAATTACATAGAATTTTCAAAATCTAAAGCCTTTTGGTGTAAGACTAAACACAGTAAAACTAGTACTTCAAAAAATGGCCTTAAAATACTTATAAGTCACCTGTTTAAAGAAAGTTATTTTAAAATAGGAAATAATACACTAATACAAACAATAGGTATTCCTATGGGTTTGGACCCTGCCCCCTTTTGGGCAAATCTCTATTTACATAGATATGAATACATATATATGTCAGCATTAATAAAAAATGATATATCTAGAACGTATAGTTACCACGGCTGCAGGAGGTTTATTGATGACCTGGTCTGTATAAATGATAGAGAGGAGTTTGAAAATACTAAACATTTAATATATCCTAGGGAATTAAAATTAAATTGTGAACATACAGGAATACATGCTACCTTTCTAGATTTAGATATAAAAATTGAGGATGGTAGATTTATTTATAAAATGTTTGATAAAAGAAATTATTTTCCCTTTCATATCGTTCGTATGCCGCATAAAAGTAGTACCTGTCCTATGTATATATTTTATGGGAGTATAATGTCCGAATTTCTAAGAATAGCCCGCGTTACTTTAAGGTTAATGGATTTTATACCTCTAGTCACTTCATTAGTAATAAGAATGCTTAAACAAGGTGGAGATAAAAATAAAATATTTAGACAGTTAAATAAGGCAATAACACGCTATCCTGACGCTTTTAAATTATATGAAATAAATCAAAAGAAATTGATAAAGGAAATCCAAAACTCTACTATAAAAATGTATAACATATGTAAATAGTCCATGATAAAATAAATAAATAAATGTATATATATATATGTATGTATGAAATATTTTTAAAAATATTTTTATAAATATATATTTTTAATTTTAAAACATTTGTAGACAAAGAAAATAACCAAGGGGAAAAAAGGGGGGTTATTATAATGGAATCATCTAACTCTATAAAATAGATGTTCTGTAAAATAGTAAATACCCACTTTGAAAGGAACAACACAGGTAAGGAAACTATATTTTAATACTTTAGAAAAACAAATCTGGAGGCAAAACTAAATCAAATATTTGTAAACTTTTTAAATTAAAAAATAATTATTAAATAGGGAGGTGGTGTCTGATCAACACTGCTGGTATGCCATGATAAAGAAATACTGTTTTGTTTTTAAAATCCCGAAACAGTTTTCATGGTAAACAACTGACGATCCCTTATATATAAAAACATATATAAAAATATATTTATATTAGAGTATATTCTTGGAAGTAAACTAAAATAGTGATTGCAGTAGATTGATTGACTTACTAGACTAAAATCTTTCAACAAATTTTTTTTTTTTTTCCCCAGTTTTGAAGGTTAAAAGAACTTCCGAGACTATATATATATATATATATATATATATATATGTTTTACATCGGCCGTTCTTACACAGGATAAACTACACCGGTTGTCACTATAAATAGTGCGAGTCAACAGAGACACAGAAGACAAAGCACCACCTTGTAACTGTCTAGCCAAGAGCTAGTCACTTTCTTACTTTGTTAATACACTTGTTAAACCAACCCTCGACTTGACTTCCTTTGTTTATTATTTACTGTGGAACAACTTCACAAATATATATATATATATATATATATATATATATATATATATATATATATATATATATGTGTGTGTGTGTGTGTGGCTGATACATCTGACTTAATCAGCTGTGCCTCTATTGCTGGGACCGGATTGTACGTCGTCCTTTATAGAAGTGCATACAGATATGGATAAAAAAATATTCTCGTGCTCTAGCTTATAGCTCTTCTCCCTTGCATTACGGTGTCTTTACTTGGCTTATTTATCGACTGTTTCCTGAACACAACCCCCAAAATATCGACAATTAAAGACACTGCGATTATATTAGCGTGCATATCTTCATATTCTACTTTTTCTCATATTCTAAATTTGATTATTTGCTTTTAGTGATCAATATTTTCGCTAAGTCCCATCCATACGTTTCAAGGTTAGCCGAGGAACAAGTTTTATATCTAAACGACTAGTTTTAGTAAAAACTGATTATTATTTGAAAATATGTGAGCTCTGCGGGCGCAAACAATTCAATTAGTTCATAAATAACACGTTTGCTGTGATTATAAAAATGTATTGAAACTTGTACGGTGTGTTCCTATGTTATATTGTGTGTACATACACAGTACGCTTCACATGTAAACACCACCACCAGTTGTCATGTATTTATACACAAGTGCGTAGGATGTTTTATCGGAGCTGACAGCAGATAACTAATGGATTTGCGTTGCTATCTATTGTTGGATCTTGGCAACACTGTCTGGGCGATGCTTAGTTGATACGTTCAACTAACATATCGGAAGAGTCAGATTACTGCACGTGTTAGGGTGTCAACCGACTGATACGTTGCAGATTGCGATGATAAACTTTGCGTTTAAGCTAGACTGAATATAATGTACAATAAGCAGCATACACTAGCTGAAAAACCTAACTCTTTTCAGGTGAGAGATTCACACATCCTCCGAAATGTAAACGACTCAAACCAATTTCGTTATAGATTTAACGATAGTGTAAGATTGTATGTTACAATCGTGTTTACAACATGTCAACCCTAACTCTTGTTTTACTACTGAACTTGAATGGGTAACATTAAATGAGAATCATGAATTAACCGTAGGATATTTTCGTAAATGTGTATTTGTTTTGTAGACGTTAATATACTTTTCATATTTAATTTATGGTAATATGATCCAGAACAAGTGAATGATATAAGATAAATGACAGAGGAGGGCTCGTGTAATAGATATCAACCAGAAATACGGAATCATACATTAGAACTAATTTAAAGGTGTTGATTGAAATAACATCCACAGCCAGCACATATGTATATTCCATTACTCAAAAGATCGTTCCTTTTTACCTATACACCAAATAGAAATTTTATTAAGCAGGTTTCTACTAAAGAACGCACTCTATGGAACATCAGTCTATAAGTACAATGACATTAAATAGTTTTTATCCGTCCTCGTAAGTAATTCAACTTTGGTAATTATAGTATTCGTATCCAATCCCTTCATAGTATTGTTTATCACTTCTTTAACAGTTCTTGTGTAATCATTTTTCCCCAGTAAGTGAATTCGTTAGTGTCAAATAAATCAGCTGAAAAGAGGTCAACTCCCGTCAGATATATATTAGTCACATATGATTTTAAACGTTTGCAGTCACTATTTGACACCAGCTATGTTTTGTTTGTCATCCATGTTTTACTGGCGACATTTCCGACTTAATCCGAGTTCCAGCAAAGAAGATTTAACAGCGGCCATTCTCGAAGACTCCATGGGATTCTTCACATTCGTTTATTTAAATCGACGAAACTAAATCTCCCCACTGAATCACGGTCTCGATTCAAGATTCTCTTTAGCCAGTTTGATGCACTCACTAATGTGTTACTGTCTCGTCTATCAATCTGAAATAGTTGACCTGTTGGCTTTTATTGAGTTGCGCCTAGACATTGAGCTGTTTCGGTTAAACCCGCCTCGACGGTTAATATTGCGACTAAAATACTTTGCTTTTCTGAGATTGTGAATGTATCAAGCCCGTTTCTTTCAGCGGTAACTGGCTACGACTTAAAGACAACAATGTTAATAATATAATATATACTGCTTTCAATTTTATAGATAAATTATAGGGAAAAAGATTTCATAAAATCCGTAGATTCTTTTTGCATATCATGTAAAAAATATGTATCCGAGTTGAACAATGTTGCACAACTTTTTTATGCTAAATCCTAAATATTAAAATCAATACATAATAATAAAAATTATTTTAAAAATGGCTTTTCCACATTTTCATCCAAATTCATGACATACTTTTGATTTTAGAACATTTCTAAAATGTATATATAAAACCTAAGGGATTTTAAAAACGAAGAAACATTCAGGGAACCTTGCTTAATTCATGTCGAATTAGGGATCACATTGAAGGCATATCTAAAATGATGATATAGACTATTAAAACATAATGAAAATAAAGTGGTATGTCTCGTACCGTAAGTTAATAGTTGATGTCTAAAAATGATTGTTAACTTTTCATAAACATCAACGATATATGAATCCATACAAACGGGTTACATACACTTGTTTTCCTTTTGCATAAAAATAAATACACCTACATATAGCACATATTTACATCCCTCACGCCTAGAAGCGTTTCTTTTTAAATATAATATTTAGTTAATTTTTTTAAGCGTAAATACTTAAATACAAATATATCACCTTATTCACATACCTAGTGTAATATAAGTATGGAAAAGCGGTGTTTACCCGGCGTTGCCAAAATAGAGATTGAATAAAATATTAAACTTATGTAATAGTAAGTAAAATGAAATACATAGTATGATTTTATCCATGTGTTAGCACAGGGAATTGGTAGTTACACAATATATAATTTACACATATTGTATTTGGCATATAACATTTTGTTCATAATAACGATGATAATAAGATATCAAAATGGTGAATGGTGTGCGTATGTTTATTTTTACTCAGACTTAAAATATCTGATGGGTTTCAATGACACTTGTTTGTGTATCGTTGAAGTAACATGTGGTATGTGTGTATGTCATGATTGCACAAAGCAGTCTTTTATAAAAGAGTATTGATTTACTCCTCTCCAGGAGTTAGGCACAAGGCCAGTGTTTATCTTACTCCCACAAGTAAGATACGACCCAAGGTCGGGTCGGGAAAGTGGGGTTTCAAAATTGCCTGGGAAGCACCGTCGGCATTCCCCGGTAGGGGCGCCTCAGGCAGTAAGCAATAGACTTACTCCTCCCCAAAGAGGGGAGGCGAAACCTGGGAGGGTGGACCTCCTAGAACTGCACAGGACAGACCCATAGACTGGCGTAAATCAAGTCCCGAAGGCCAAGACAATACCAGTCTATGGGGTGTAGTATCCATCGGAACAGATACTACACTTTGATCTTAGCCAAAAAGTAGATGACGCGATGATGATTATGGTAATTTTTCAAAGATAAAATGATAGACATGCCCCTGCTGTGCTGCTATGCAAAAAGTGTATTACTCATATTAAACTTAATTTAAACTGCTTAAAATATAGTAAAATAGATCCAAATAATGTATTTAATTTAGATATATGCATATACTTTTACAATTCAAATTGTTAATAATCTTGTTTTATAAAAGTAAACCACCCAATACATATATGCAATGTTTACTTACATACATAAGTGCGTTATTCTCAGGTTAAACACGCATAGAGATTTCCCGATTTTCAGATAGTGTTGCTAATCTTTACATGGGTATCCCTAAGGAAACAACCATATTGTTTATTTTTAACTATTAAATATACAATGTAAATAAATTATAAAAGAAATAAAATTATCATGGATTATATGTATAAATATGATTTATTGGAACGTTAGCAAAGTACTGACTCAGCGCGCTACCGTTTTAATCTCACATTCGCCAACAACACTATAATATAATAACTTTTAATACAAGAAAACGTTTTTTTGGAAAGTAATGGGCTAATATTTATGTAAAAATGTATAATTTTGTATATGATATAAAAAATAAGAGGAATCATTGCTGTAATGTTTTTTATTAATGAGGTAAACCGATTTCAACGGTATGATTCCATATTTTTGGGCTGGAACAAGTATTTAAAATAAAACTTAAGCGAAGTACTTTTTATATCGGTGTGGATTTCAGATACACATTTTATTTTTAATTTTCCAGGTATGATTTTATGCATGTTGCACTATAAATGTGTTTATAATTCTTAAATAGTTAAAGTGACAGTTACATTTCTACATACAAAATTAATTAAACTTAAAACGGTATCTTTTATAAAGCCTGATACTCAGTTATTAGTTATGATAAAACGGTTGAAACAAAATTTAAAAGAAAGGTTACACAAAATGTAAAACAGACGTGTGTGTTTGGAAGATTATAACCAGATTACGTCTATCAACTGGAATAACGACTCAACCTTAAATCCTCAAACGGGAAAATATTTGTTAAATATATGAAAATGCATGTATCACTCTGAAGTGTATGCATGATTGATAAATCATTAATTTACAGTATTGTGTATATAATAATTTCTGTAGTTTTTAAAAGCATGAATTTACAAACATATAATTATCTTACTCTCCCTCTCTCTCTTCCCTCTCTCTCTCTCTTATATATATATATATATATATATACATATATTTATTTATATATATATACCATTATTTCTTGAAATATTAAAGTGTTGTTATACCTACATACACACAGACATATACATCTATATATATATATATATATATATATATATATATATATATATATATATATATATATATATATATATATATAGGTGTATATGTGGGTGCACAATTATTTAATGGATAGTTTTTAGTTAGTTGTTAGTATTTTTCACTACAATCACTAAAATCATCCATAAAATAATTGTACACGCAGACTAAAAATCCTCGAAGTCCTATACATTAAAATAATGTAACTAAAAATTAATAAAATATTATTTAATACTGGCACTAACGCCCTTACTGTAGAAGAAAGAGATACCAATCAACCAGGATCTTTAGAACGTCAGTTGAAGAAGCCGAAACGAAGAAGAAGAGAAAGCGAGAGGTATCTCTTTCTTCTTCTTCCTCTTCTTCATCTTCTTTTTCTTTCTCTTTTCATAACATTCCTCGCATTCCTTTTTCTCCCCATTTTGGTGTTCTCTGCACGTGACATTTTCTTCCAATCGCATTCTCTGTATCAATTTGAAAACTTTTCCGTTTTGAAATAAAGTTTATTAACTGATCGAAAATGGTCGTTTCTACGGCCGAAATATCTCGGTGGAACTTTACAACATGAGTTTTTGAGTTTATTTTTGTTAGTTGTTGAATTGCTTATTCTTTATTCCATTTTTATTTTTACATATATATATATATATATATATATATATATATATATATATATATGTACATATATATATTTGTTTATATATATATATATATATATATATATATATATATATATATATATATATATATATAGTGTCTTAGAGTGAAATAAATTCCAGAAAGGAAATCTTAGTACCAGAGCTCAATGTAATAAACAGAGTACGAATAAAATAAAATAAAATAACACGCAATCATATAATCACCAGTGCAATAATTTATTTCGACCGCCGGCCTTACTGAAGAATCCAATCGAGGCGATTACATTTTTGAAAATGAAAAAAGAGAAACTCACACTTACTATTCAATACACATATAGAGAGAGCGACAACATAGTTTATACGTTTAGTGAAAGAAGGGGAAATTAACTATTTAAGACGTACATTGATGGGGTAATAAAGTGACAACATATTTAATCTATATAGAGAGAAGGGGGATATAGCACGATTTATAACACAAGGCAATACAGTAATGGGAGAGAAACTAATACATATATAGAGAAAGAGGGAATTGTATGATTTACAACGGAAGGTATATAGGGAGGGGCAGGAAGTTTAGGTATAATAGCCAGGTCAGTTTGCGTATGTCCCCCACCAAGCGCTTTACCCCGAGTTCTTTTAAATCGTCTATGAAAGACGTGGATTAAAATTACAACGTCTTCAAATCCTCCGTCTGGCGATTCAGAAATCAGTGAGGAACGAGGGCGGAAAAGAAGGTGGGAGAACGAGAAGAAAAAAAAACGAAAATAGATTACCAGACAACAAAGGCTGTGATAGGTAGCGAGGTGTCAAAATGACAGGAAATTGTTTTTTACAAAATTATCCATGTTTAAAGAATTATCAGAAATAGACGCAATACTACTACTACTACTACTACTACTACTACTACTACTACTACTACTACTAATAATAATAATAATAATAATAATAATAATAATAATAATAATGTCAGCCGTAACGTTAAGATTAAATACCAGTCCCCAATTCAATAAATGTATTTACCCGTGCATCCACCCACACCCTACACATCTCTACGTCAAATATTAATTTGTATTGCGTTATTATTGAAAAAATAATTACAATTGTAGATAATTCCAATAAAATCATGATCATATCACTTGAAAAACAACCAAACAATCTCAGGAGTCACTACGGCAACTAACTCGAATACTAGCACATCATAAAGAACCTGCAATAAACTAACACCCAATGATAGCAGTCACAATACTACCAATAACTATGATGTTATTATCACGCCATGACCGATCAGCATAATGAAGAGACTAACAACCCCGCTAATAGTGACAACGGGTGATATGCTACCCGTGACAACAATAATTACAATAATAATAGCAATAATAATTGTCACAGCCGCAATTGTAATCCAAATAAAAACAATAGCAGCAATAGCCAAGCTGGCACAATGTTGTAATACTTATAAAAAAGTTGTAGTACTTATAATGAAAGTAGTTACCCCAATGCAACAATATATATATATATATATATATATATATATATATATATATATATATATATATATATATATTTGTTATTGTTTATTATTAATGTACGTATACGTTTCATCCTTAAACCGGGACTCATCAGCATGGAGATTGTACTATTCACTACCGGTCATGCGATTCGAAACCTTGGATTACAACTTAAATCCAACGTCGCTAACCGCTCGGCCAATTCTGAATAGCTGATAAACAATGATAATTTTAACACTTTTTAAGTGGCTTGACATATATATATATATATATATATATATATATATATATATATATTTATATATATATATATATATATATATATATATATATATGTATATAGATATATATGTATATGTATATATATATATATATATATATATATATATATATATATATATATATATATATATATATATGGAGTCACATGTTATTAAATTAACCATAGAAGTTTTACTTGTTCTGAAACATTGGAGTAATAAGAAATTAATTGTTATATATGACCTGTTCGATGAATTCACTACTGTTATTTAAATGTGTCGTCGTCTTTGTTCAATAGATGACCTGTTGGTTACTATCGATTTTCGCCTCGGAATAAAGTCGTTCTGATTCCGCGTTTCATTTCAGTTTAGCTTGCAGCAATTGTTAATATTGTCAAGTGGAATTCTTTGTATTTTCTTTGATTCTGAGTTGATCGGTGCCGTCTCTTTCAGCTGGAAGTGATTTCAATCAAATGTCAGAATTGCATTGAATATGTGTTATTAACTTTTAAATAGACGCATACTTTTTACGTTTCTTGTTCTAAACTCCGAATTCATGTTTTAAAAATAGTGGCATGCGTTATGATTACGAGACAATGGACACACATTGTATCTGTGAAGCGTAATTGCTAAAGAGCAGTGCCATCATCTATTCCACGGCAACGGTGTGTATCCAATCGGTTCGATAGAACAACTTTTATTTTATTTTAGAAAGGAATCGGGGATAACAATGTAACAATAAAATCAAGACGATCAAAAAAGTGTTGCACAATGATTCATACAAGTATAGTTTTTAGGACAATAAATTAATTATAACTCTCCGAATAATATTGTAATCCTTTTGTCATTATCATTTTCCCTGCATTACATGATGACAAACGTAGATAGGCAAGCAACTTTCGAAGGACGTTGGACACAATATGAGGTATGGTTATGATGATAGTGTTTCTGTAGAACGAACTGGATTCGAACCCGGCACAACTAGGTATTCATACCCGACGATAACCACTTAGCCACGGTGTCATCATTATAATAATTCAATTTAAATTCATGAAAGCAGTTTGAATATAAGAAAATATTTTTTTAGATGAAAATTAATAATTTGTATTTTAAAGCTACATTTATCATCTTCGGTTTTGCCCTCATTTTGGTCGATATAACCTCAAAAATGTGTACGGTTCGTGTTGTCGAATCATTATGTCGAATTCGGCAACCGATATAGAATTACGAACTGGGCGCTTTATTACACACAAGAGGGTAGACTGTTTTCGTTTGGCAGCAATTACACAGTACAAGTTCTAAGGAATTCTTAATTATATTCTTAGTATCGTCGGTATTGTATGCATTTTCTACTTTCAAGAGGTTGTAACTTAGAACGTATTAATATTTAACACATAATGTGTTGTACCACGGGGTATGTTTTTTGGCAGTGTAATTATTCGTTAATGTGGAATACTTTTATAAGCTAATTTATTTTAACACATTTGATTATACACTTTAATCTATTTTAAACTTGCTTGAGACGTCAGTATCGTTTCGAGTTTTCATTATTATTAAAAAAAATTTTTTAATTTAGGTGATACCTGCTTTTTTTAGATAGACGTGTTATTGAGGTTAAGAAGGCACAAGTAGACAAAAGTAAACTAAACATTATGTTGCCGTAAGTTTATTTCTGAAATATGTCAGCAATATTGATGCTTGATAGTGTACAGTTTAGATTTTACAATAATAATTTTGTTTGATGATCTCTATGTAACATGTTGCACTAATAATGCAGCATTTATCAAAGTAATACACCAATACGGGTTGATGAGATCGGATGCCAGTTGAAAGATGAAGAATATCATGAGACGGTTGAGGATAATTAATGGAATGAGCTTTACTCGATTATTGTAAGAAACAGCATCAGTTGATATTAGATTTGAGTACGAACATGTTGTAATCGGCAGAGAAGCAGCTCCAAGGCAACAAGCTCTAGAGAGAGCAAGCCTTAGCAAAGATGTTTTTTTCGTGGAAACTTCGCATCGCACGAAGCATTAAAGGAAGCAATGGTAGGTGTTTCCGCCGGGATAGCAAAGCGAGTTATTGTTGTATAAAATCTTAGAAGAAGGCCACATATTTGAGCTCATGCTGGCGCTCACCATGGAGGTAATGATTGAGTAGAAAAAGACTAACAACATATCATCTGTGAAAAACATTAAAGTATAGGCAACAACAAGTTATCTGAGTGGCGCTACCTCGGATATGGCCGCATCACTCCATCTTAAGACGTGTCTGATATAAATATAGAACACTTATCTAACATTTATTTTAGCGACAGACTGGATATAAGTCTTAGATTTGACACCTGGAGTTAAATATAGTAGTAGGATATTATTATTGTTCGGATATACTACTATAAAGAAAAGCATTAAAAATGCAATTACTGTTAAAGAACCTTAAAGTATATATGAATTTTAAGTTCAGCTATTTTACACAGGTTATTAGATAACATGTTATAACACTCTGCTTATATTAGTGTTAAGTTATATCATTATAAAACAACGCTATATTAAGTCTCCGTGTATTTAATACCTTGTTATCTGAAAGCTATACTTTTTGAAGCTTTAATGCATACGTAGTATATATTATTATCCACAGTATAACCAATGAATGTATGCTTCCGTAAAACTGTTTTTCTATAATGCGTAATGATAAAAAAAACATGCTAAAATATACCCTGGTTTAGGCTTGAGTTATGTATGCAAAATGTAATCGTTCTAATTAGGCATCATTTGGAATAAACATAACAATTCACTAATCAATTACTTAACGATTAATGTATTTCTCTTGTCACTTGTGCCTAAATATTTAATCGACAAGTGCCTAACATATATTACTGACTCTGTGGGCATTTGAATGATTCTTGATTCTATTTTATAGCCTTGCCATCTATTTACACTATTTATCAACAGCACAACTACATATTTAAATTAGATCAAACATTATGCGTATGCTTAAGTATATATTATTAATAATGATTATATTTAATTAAATATACTTCTTTTTTCAGCTATGAGATCAAAATGTATTAAGATTTTTCTGATAGAACCAAAGTAAAATAAATCGTGATAATATTTATGATCAAATTATTTAATGGCACACCTAGTGTTATGTGCGAATATGATAGTTAAACAAAGATGTTGTTTAGAAGGTACACTTTTTAATAATGTGACATTATTATTGGCTTAATCTTGTCTCATTCATTGTATATATGCATATATATATTACATTCCCGAAACAGTTTTTCATGGTAAACAACTGATGATCCCTTAAAATAGTGTTAGAAATAAACTAATATAATAACTGTAAAAAATAAATTGACTTACATGAGTGATTTTCCACTGGAAGACTTGGGACTATAAGTTTTTTTTTTTAATATAATTTTAATGGTTGAGAAACTTCCGAGACTATATATATATTTACTTATTTATGAATATATATTAAACTAAAAGTTACACACGATTATTCCATTAACATTTAATTTAACGATGCGACCTTCCAGTTTTGCATTTATATGTTTTTTTCATTTTCTTCTCATTCTTTTTCTAAGTAAAGGATAATAATTATGCGCCTCAGGTGTGTAAGAACTAATGGTTGATAACATCAACATGTCAGTGCAGCAGTTTTTTATACATGTATGTATCAGTTAAAATAATTATGTATATATATATATACATATATATATATATATATATATTGTTACTTATTAACAACATACATATACGTTCAATCCTTTTCCAGGAATCATCAGTGGTGTAAATAGATGTTCTGCCGGTCGATCCTAGACCCAACCTTCGTTTTAACTTCTATGTCTAAAATTGTCTATCGATGCGGCTAATACATATATATATATATATATATATATATATATATATATATATATATGTATGTATATATATATATATATATATATATATATATATATATATATATTCTTAATTTATGTATATCTAAACTGTCTCTCTCTTAAATACTCTATGTAGTAACGTTGCGATGACTACTTTTGAATTAAAACCAGTTTCATTGCAGGTGTCTGTTTATTTTGCCTGTGGTCCAATGTTTATGTGTCTGTCTTTTTAGGTTTTATAGGGCTCAACGCGTTCGAGTTTGAAAAAGAAAAAAGGGGATAATGATCCACAATCAAATGTAGTTTAAAAAGGGAAGTCGCACACAAACTACTATATATATATATATATATATATATATATATATATATATATATATATATATATATATATATATATATATATATGTCACTGACTTGGAATGGAGAACGCAAGGAGAAATTAACAACACCAACTTAGTTTAATTTCTTATTTCTGAACTATATAGGTCTTAAATAATCTAGGAAGTAAGCTTGCAATGACTACTTCTTAGTTTAACAATGCTTTTTTTCTAGGAAGTTTGATCTGTAACGCAACTACTAAATTGCCTTTTATACTGTAACGTCATAGCCAAGTGCAGCATCGTAGGACCTACACAAAAGTAAATTAAACACTCCAACCAACCAAAATATATGTTGTTCATGATAAGGTGGGAGGCCAACTTATGTTCAGTCGTTTATTATCTATGGAAAGCGGTGGTTAGACTTATTATATCTACTTATCGATCTATCTATCTATCTTTCTATCTATCTATCTATCTATCTATATATCTATCTATACATCTCACCCCCCCTCTCTCTCTCTCTCTATATATATATATATATATATATATATATATGTATATATATACATATATATATATATATATATCTATATATATAAATATATATATACATATAAATATATATATATATATATACATATATATAAATATATATATACATGAGTATATATATATATATATATATATATATATATATATACATTGTATTTTATAATACATGCGGGGGTACGGAAATACCTACCTAGTACACGGGCGCAGGATATTCCACTCAATGTGTTTGACCAGTAGAACTTGTCAGGTCATCAAACTAAGAGAAAGACAAATCTGAAAATGAAACCTTACTACAAACCACTTACGCAAACTGTTTGGGAGGTAGGTATTATTAGTCCTGATCGACAACTTTCTTAGAGCTGGAATCTCAAATAATATACAGTTTTCTAACCTAAAATTGCTTAAAGAATTAGATGGGCGTTGACTATCGCCCGACCTTCACCCCTTCTCTGTCTATTAGCAAAGCGCAGACGTACCAGTGTTGAGACGCCTCAAAGACACCCAGTACATAGCCTTTTTTCCTGACTAGGACAATGATTGCCATATCTCTTACTCTCTATCTGGGAAATTTGGAAAACGTTTTTTCGTCACTAAGTCTTACGTGACCGGCCTGGGTCACTCTAGTTCCGACATGTTGATGGTGCAGGTTAGACAGCTTGTCTGGCTGCTGGTTCCGACTAACAAAACAGGAACCCAAACTCTTAGTTAGCGCTTAAAACGGATGCTCCATCATATGTTTCATAATACCGTACGCGCCATGTTGTACGTGCCATGTCGCGAATGGAAAGGGACCCTGCAGTTATCCCCAGATGGCTTTTACAACGTCATGGACCAAATCGAAACTACTGGACTTGTTGTGTGAGCTTATTGGAACCTAACAAGTGCCTACTTTTTCTAGCCTACTCTATAAAAAAATAAACATGTCATTGCAACATCGAACCTAAACCAGACACCCAACACAAAATTGTTTCGCCTCCGCCATTGAGGCTCGCATTCCCTTATATCCGAGGACTTAGACCAACATCAACAACGTAGAAACGTTTCCCCCGACAAACACCCCGGATAACCTAGCACTAAATGAAACGGAGATTTAATCCTCAACCTCCTCTTACAAATTAGACATGACTGACTTCCTCCCTATCTACCATACAGACTCTGACAAGCATATGCACGTGCTAGAAGTTTATGTTCGGAACAACTTCCCCCTGTCTGGAGAACATAGGTTAGAATAAGATTACCAAGCCTACATGTGCTTTAGATTGACTTTACATCACAGTGTTAGTTATTGTATTTCTTATACCGTTCCCTTTTGAGCCGAGACTGTATGCTGCTAAGCATAGATAGACCACTCTCACCCGACTCAATTGCCCATTACATGTATTTGTGGATTTTAATGCACACAACCGTGGTTGGCTTGGATTTTGCAGCCTTACTGACGCAGCCGGTGAATTAAGGTATAATTTCTCCTCATCTCCTTCCCTTTCACAGACTGTCGCTTTCGCGACCCGCCTCCCCTATCGAGTAGACCAGCCCACCCCACTTCTTGACCTGTACCTGACCTCACTGCCCGTGGCTTGTGCGACATAAGCCCATAGCCTACTCGGGAATGCTTATCACGTTGTGGCTATGATGGCTATCCTCTAAACCCTCGTTTAAACGCTGATATGTCGTCGCTCAAAACAACGAAATACTATGAACAGGCTGGTTTTGAGTCCATAAGACATTACATCAGCGACGCCCCATGGACTGAAACCTTCTTTCTCTCTCTGTTGATCAGTGTGCAAATGAGTTAACAGAATGGGTCAAAGCAGGCATTGAAGCATATGACCTCATACGATTTTTTTTCAGAAAACCCCACTCGCCTTAATGGTCCACCCAGATTGTGCAGCTGCGATTGCTGAGAAGCAGCAAGCATTCCGAAAGTTCATCCGACATAAGTAAACTGCGAATAGACAGACATTTATAGAATCAAGAAAAACAAATGAAGGCAGTGATAGGTGACGTAAAAAGAATGTATACAGAGATAACCAAAAACGCATTTAGTCACAGAAGCTACGCACTCGCGATTTCTTGAAAATCTATTATAGTGTGGTGAACAAAGGACAATCAACGCTTCACCTGCTATTGAACCACAATGATGTCGTTTGCACGACAGTTGATCAAGCCGAACTACTTTACCAGCGTTTCGCCTCAAACTACACTTTATACTCACCAAACCAACTCCTCCCAAAATTCCCACTTAAGCCACAATTGAAAACATGGTCATAACCTCATCTCAATTCAGGGTCATCACAAAAAATCTCGACATCTCCAAAGCTGGTGGGGCTGATCTGGTAATTGTAATTAAAAAAATGTCCTTCTTAGCTGGCCCTGGTCTCTCCCAAACACTACAACAAATGCCTCCCTTAATCTTGCTTCCCTGATAGCTGGAAAATTGCCTCTGTTGTACTAGTCTTCAGAAATTTAGGAGATAGAACAGATCCTCAGAATTATCGCGCAATCAGTCTACTCCCAAACTTTACTGACATATTTGAATTCTTAACAACTCTAGCGATAGACCGGCACCTAGTTCATGCTATTTTTCTGACCGCCAGTCGTTATTTAGACAAGCACAATCTACTGCGGATATCTTAACCGTCATCTCTAAACGTATATATCATACACTGGATAACACATGTTAAGCAAGGGCAGTGGCGCTTGATATATCCAAGGCCTGTGACAAGGTATGACATAAGAGGCTTCTCCTTAAAATAACTCCTATGTTATTACTGGACGAATATTTAATATACTTAGATTCTTGCTAACCAAAAGAAAGGTCCAGGTTGCCCTCCATGGCCGTTCATCTAAGCAACATGCCATGAATGCAGGTGTACTCCAGCGAGCCAGCCTTGGACCTTTATTGTTACTGGTTTTCAGAAACGACATCCCTGATGACATCGAGTCTGAGATAGGTATATTTGCTTACGACACCACGATTTACTCTCGTCATATGAGCAAAACGGGCGTGTACATACCCGAGGCAATTGGTGAATCCTTAGAAAGAGACATCCAGGCTGTAGTGGATGGGAGTCATAAATGGTTGAGAAGTTTCAATGCCCCGAAGACAAAGCTTGTTTCCTTCAATAACTATGAGAAACCTTTTCAACCATTGAGTGTTATGGCAAATAACACCCTACCTGAGAGTTCAACATTCAAACTACTCGGCCTAAAATTCACAAGTAACATGAATTCGAACAAATACATTATATACATTGCCAAGGCTGCTGCAAAAGAAGGGGGGATCCTCTACCGTGCTGATAAACACTTTACATCTGACATTATCATGTATCTCTACAAAGCTACCACACGCCAATGTATTGAGTATTGTTGTAACATCTGGGCTGGTGCATCATCCACTATACTCCTAGACAAGGCCCAAAAAAGAGTCGCCAACTTCATAGGTTCCTTACTGTCCACCAAGCGCCAGCCCATGTCTTATCGCCGCAATGTAGCATCCTTGTGCTTGTTTTACAAATACTTCAATGTATTGTACTCCGATGTACTAGCTGCTCTAGTGCCCCTTTGCCGCAAATACACTAGAACAACCCGACACTCCGCTAGGTCCCATCCATTCACTGTGGAGGCCGCCAGTTGCCGGAAAGCCTTCTCCTCTAATAGCTTCTTCCCTCGTGCTGCCGGCATCTGGAACTACCTCCCTGCTCCCTGTTTCACCGTCTGTATCGACATGTAGAGGGTAAACACTAATTAAAACATACACTTTGCTGCACAGCTCCCAACTTAAGATGACACCCAAAACCCACTCCCTAATTCTCAGTAGTCGCTTATGCCTACAGTGGCGACCATCTTTGTTTGAGGTGAAATATCGTTAAAACAATATATATATATATATATATATATATATATATATATATATATATATATATATATATATATATATATATATATAAATACATAAGATGGAGCCTACAATCTGCTAGGTTCAATCATATTCACTGTGGAGGACCTTAAGATTTTGTAAAGCATTCTACTTCAATAGCTTCTTTCTTTATAAAAACGGCATCTGGAGCTGTGTCGTTGCTGACTGTTTCACTGACTGTACTGACATGTATAAATTTAAAAGTTATGTAACGATGCATCCTGTAGAACAGCTCTCAACTAAGGATGACCCCCCAACACTTACACCCTAATTCTCAGTAGCCGCATACGTTTACAGTGGCGGGATGCATTGTTAGGGGTTACCTATGTTATAAATATATATATATATATATATATATACATATATATATATATATATACATATATATATATATATATATATATATATATATATATATATATATATATATATATATATATATAAAATGTATATATATATATATATATATATATATATACTTGCAAAACTTACCCGCCCTCCAGGCAACAATTAATTGGAATGGTAGGACGCTAATTAAAATATAATTTTACTCAGAGAATTTTAAAAAATGAACAACAAACGTTGGTGAATGTGTAGATTAACACTCTCATCGAAATGATACCCCCTAAAAATGAGATACTTCTTTTTACGTTCATTCTGAATTATTAGGTCAGTTTTCTAATATATATTTTAACACTAATGCCAAGTTCGACTCTCACGATTGTAAGACCACACGTAAGCGCCCCAAAACAATAAAGCACAGAATTCATCTCTAATGGCAAAAAATAGAAACTGACATGATAATAGAAAAATCATAATAGAAAAGAGACGATCATCTTACGTTACATTTATTTGCGAAACTCTACGCTAAATTCTAAATTATGTGTTGTTGTTTCTCTTTCCTCCAGTTTTTTTAGGGTATTCACACGTAATCTTCGTAAAAGTAGAATCTCATTTTATCGGGAGATCGGTGTTCATCTACATATATATCCAAAATAAGGTATTTGATTACTTAGACAATTTTAAATTTTGTAATTCAATTTTCACGGGGAAAGTAAATACAACGAAAATCATGTGCTTAAACATAAATAATAAAAAGGGGTGTATTGTTAAACAAATGTATGAAATTTAAAAGCTCAATTTAAAATAAATAAATGTTATTTATTTATTTCAACAAATTACATTGTTATGGTTTTTCAAAAAAATGTTTATACCTTTACGAAACAATGGTTTATAATAAGGTGTCTACTCCTTTCTATTCAAAATGGCTTAACCGCGCCCTTAAGACACGGACATTCTTTCTCGCCAAGTCAATACCACCCGACGATTAAAAGAAGAAGAAAAAAAAACTTTCTAACGAGGAATATTTCATATTCGAAAGCTCAGTTTAAAATAAATAAATGGTATTTATTTATTTCAACAAATTACATTGTTATTGTTTTTCAAAAAAATGTATATATATATATATATATATATATATATATATATATATATATATATATATATTAATATGATCCCAATTTCCGGACCAATCTATCTTTTTAGGGAACTTACAAAAATTGTTGGCTAGTAACCCTAAGTCTGTGTGGCAAGAACAAAAAATGACATGGAATTGGCTAAAAACAGTTAACCAACCTAAAACTGGCCCGAAAAATGAGGAGCATTTTATAGTTTATGTATATACATAAAATACTCTCCCTTTTATTTCCCAAATAATACTTTTCATCTGTATGTGAAGTTTTTCAGGGTGTTCACACGTAATCTATCAAATATTTAGGATATTTACGCGGAGCATGGTAATCTTCAATCATACCAAAATACGAATCGATATTTGTTTTCGCAATTCAGACAGTGCTACTAAACTATTGTTTTATTTTGTCAATCAGAATAGTGATACGTCCTTTGTAAACACTAAGCAATAAGTGTGTTAAACTTTATGACACAGGCATATAACATACTTATTTATTTTTCAGTGAAATTGTAACCACTGTAAAAAAGGGGGCGAACAAAAGAATCAGAGAGAAAGCGAGCGAGACAGCCACATTCTCTCACCCCTTCCCTGTCTATTATTGCTTGTGCCTTCAAAGACGTGAGCGAGTGCTGGATGTTTTTACTGAAAATGTTTTTATTAATTTTTCCTATTTATTTATTAGATAACTTAACGTAATTACTGTTAATATAAACGAAGCTATTGCATATTAATAACGAACATTAGAAAATACAATTCCAAATCCATAATATAAAATGTTAATTAATTATAAACGGTTTTAAATAGTTGTGTTAACTAGGCAGTCAAAAATGGTTATCTTAATATTTATATTAAGTATATATACAGAATACCAACTGCTTAATTTGTAATATTGATTAGAATAACACTAATCTCTGTTAATTATTACATTTGAGTGGTAAATGAAATATATTTCGCATTTATTTATTTAGATGTACACACACACACACACACATATATATATATATATATATCACTTAATGCAATCATTTAACACTGTTATAGATGATTCATGATACAACATATTTTATTTTATTTTCAATATATTTTAAACGTTTTTACAGTTATTTTATTTTAGATTATCTAATTTTACTAACATGCTATTTTAGTAAAATATATTTTAATAAATTAGTCAACGTAACCCTATTTTCACCTAGCATGTTTTAGAACTAATGTCTTTCGATATATATATAAACCACTTACTTTAAATACATGCTGGTTGCTAAACTAATTTAAAAGTGATAATATTTGAACGCTATAGTTTATGTAAGTTCTGTATTAAACGCATACTATTCCAAGCGTTGCTATTTTAAAACGGTTAGTTTGAGACTATTTAAATCTATGTTTTACAAGATGTGTACAGTAAGTAATCTTGTGAGCTAAATAAGTTGTCAAGTATTATAATATAATTTTATGTTTAATATAATACACACTTATTATATATAAGATCAACACCGTTATTGTAAAGATGTACCATAAAGTATATTGTTGCATATTAACGGTCGGGGTAGACAGGAAACTTTGGGTTGGTATGGCATCACGACCAAGTATGGAAAAATATATGTGTATATTATTACGGATAGAATTGGAACACAACGGACGTATTGTAAGTGCTTATAGAGAACCCTTTCGATACAAGAAAGCCGGTACATATTAATAGCGATTTGTCCCCTCGATACGACCTATTTTCCCAGTGGTATCTTAGCTTGTTCATTTTTAGAATCAGGAAAACATGATCAACATTAATCAAAATTCAATATGCTTTAAATCATTATTTGTATTACGCTGTTACACTGCGTAACCCTGAAAAGTTTAAATTTTCAAAGAAATAGTTCGCAAAAACAAAGTATATACCATATCTTATCGTTTTATTTTAACTATAATCGTAGTCGACGTAGTTAATAATATAGCTTTGCATTACAGGTGTGAGTAAAAAGTCATATTCTTTTATCAAAATAATCGTTAATGCGAAACAACATCATTACTGTTTATAATAATAGTGTAATCTTAAGTTAATAAAACGTCACAACAGTAAAGAGAAGTGTGTGTTACTTTCGCAGATTAGCAGGCATGGCAAGCGAAGCATCTCATCTCTTTTCAGCCGGTAATTGTTTCTCATTATCGGAAACACTACATCTTAATCTCATGATATCTTGTAGCTAAATGTGTTACGCTACTATTCCTTTGTAGTGGACCATTATTTCATTTTTTTCTGACAAAAGCTTGAGATGTAGAAAGACATTAATTATTAGTTTAAACAAAATTGGTTTGGCCTCTTCCTCATTCTCAAACATAGACCAACTTATATTTGCATCGGCATCTGGTTTTCGCAGTTAAGCACTTTCTGATGATATATCACTACTGTTGTCCACTACCGATGGTAAACTGTGCCGAGGCGTGCCATTGAAGACCACTGACTGGGAACTTATCAATTCCGTGAAACAACTGTCTGAATTTCGACGTGCAACGTATTTGGAGAGTGTTTACCTGAACTTTGTCCAACACATCATAATAATAAGAGTTATTTTGTTTATACTTATGGGGCACAACATTGACACTTTCACTCTGATATTGCGTCAATTTATCAACTTAGCGTGTGGTTACAAGGCGGACACATCATCCTTAAGGGTAACATTGCACCAATAAACAACCACCATAATACAACAGGTCTTTACAGCAGCAATTATAGCTGCTGGCCTCTGGAACTCCCTCCCTGCCCCCTGTTTTCTCAACAGTACTGACATGCAGACATTTAAAATTTATGTAAACAGACATCTCGCTGCGGAGATCCCAATTTAGGTTGACCCTCCAACATTCTCCCCTTTTCTTATTCCTCAGTAACCCCTTACGTCTACAGAGGCGGGCTGCCTTGTTTGGGGTGAACTACGTTAAAAAAAAAATCACTTTACGATTCTCTTTTTGTATGACACCATTTTCGAGATATGCTGTATGGACAATGTGTTCGGAAGTGAACCCATTATTCATTCATGAACTGCCTGATGCGTTCACTACATGTGGTAGTGTGATTATCAGCTAGGATCTCGGCTGGGAGGTAATGTTAAAAAAAACACTGATTCTACAGGCTAAATCACATATGCAGTGTATTGTCACTGTAGCGGTCACCGGATTGAAAACAGTTTTACGACACAATACATCAGTGAAAGAAAATGGCAACCGTTGTAGTATCTGATGCCCATACTTAGTCGGTTTTATTTTTCACGCACGCAGATCTCTACTTTGTTTCATTGCGCTGGAGTTGGGTGCATTTTCTGACATTCCTCACATTTCCGATTAATTGTTTTTGCCACCGCTTTATAGACGGACGGATCGATTCTATGCACAAAAAGTAATGTTTGCCTTACTATAAGATTCGCCATACGCGTTTGTTTTCGTTCAGTAGTGTTGAGTTGTGTTTCAATCTAGCAAGATACACACTAGCTCTAGAAGGTTAATATCTATCTTCACATCATTGTTTAACTTGTCAGTTAGTCGACTCGGTTCTGATAATATTTGACCAAATAGTGTACTCTTTCACAAGTGAGATTATCGTATCCAGTCTCTATTTTATAAGCACCCTTACTGCTTAACCGAGACATTTCCGTGATGGCATTGGCCATCCAGTCGTACACGGCCAGGGAGTCTGTTTTATGCGTAACACATTAACCTGCTATTTCAATGAGATAGTTACTCCTTCTCTGCTACACGAATATGTCGGGCTAATTTATTGCCGCAACTTGAACGAATGTCCCATGATAGATATATCAGCATCACTACACAAACTCACAGCCATCAGCATATGTCCCTCGCATATCTAGTTCCCTGGTAGCCATGCACCACCTTCTCTTGACGGGATTTGATTACTGTATCCAGGTAAGTCTGTCTGCTATCATACACTCCAGAGGAGTATCGCTAACGTTGTCATCCAATTTATGTTTAAAAGTTGCAGCGCAACGTTTGAAAAATCCTGTAGACATCAGCATCCATCAAAACACGGACACGTGCCCCATTCATTTGCCACACATGGAGAAGACACATGTTCGTGTCATAGCTATAAGCCCGTCCACAGTGCGGTATCATCGCCATCATTGTAGTCAACAATGGCTCTCGCAAACCACTACTCCCATCATTATTGCACCGTTTAACAGATTTTTTTCTGAACGATTACTAGTAAGTCCAAAGAATACTTCCATAATGACAACCAACCAGCAACCACCAACCCCACCTCAAACAAACAGGAAGGGACTTCAAAGGTTAAAGATTGGGCACACCCGAAGGACGCAACCCGACAATAGATACACATAACACCGCAGCTAAAAAACACCTAGACAAGTTCATCAAAGACAACCTTCACAAAAACACCTACTATAATACCACGAAAGACGAACAGCAGGCCATACAATCCATATGAAACAACAAACTCATCACCATAAAACCAGCAGACAAGGGAGGCACAATCACCATAATGAACACCAATGAATACATAACAGAAATAGACACACAACTAGCAACTGAAGAATTCTACAAACCACTCCCCACTGCCCCCACACACATTCAAATCGAAACTTAACACCATAATTGGCAATCTAGGTCAAGACACGAGAACCACCGTCAAAAACTTGATACCAGAACACCCCAATCCAGCTATCTTCTACACCATCCTTACACTTCACAAACTCCCGAAAATAGTCAACAACTTACTCAACTACCTCCTACCCGACAAAAACACGAGCAACGAGACACCGTTCAAGGAACACTCAAAAATGTATCATCTAGCTAAGGATCTCAAGGCATTACCACACAGCCGACCCATCGTTTCGGGCATTGGAACCCTCACTAAAAACATCTCGGGATACATCGGCAACATCCTCAACCCGTTGTTGTCGAACATCCCCAGCAACCTTAAGGACACCACACATTTCCTACAGATTCTACACAGGATAGACAACTTACCCAACAATGCAATTCCCATCACAATGGATGTATCCTCACTTTATTCCAACATTCCACACGAGGAGGGAATATCCGCGTGCAGAAGTTTCTTACACGCACAACACCTACAAAACATCCACATTAACAATATAGGCAACATGATACCATGTATTCTGACACACAACAACTTCAAATGTAACAACACACATTTCCTACAAGTAGAAGGCACACCCATGGGAACTAAAATGGCTCCCAGCTATGTCAACATCTACATGCACACATTTGAACAAAACACACAGTTACCATTGCAAAGTAGTTGATACTAACAATAACAAAAAATGTAGAACGGAACAACATGGTCTTAAGAATAAACTATTATTCGGGGCGTTTCTTAGTTAGGGTTGATGCTTTAATCTTTAAAATAATATAAAACATATTCATATTATTCGCTGATCGTTTACATTGGTCGCATCGAAACACATAAAAAAGCTTTTAAGCCCCTATACTGCCGGGTTGCAAGCCATAGTTTTATCAGTTATGACTGTAAGTTTTGGACATCAGTATAATATAGTGTAATCCAACACCTTCTATGATTCAATGTTACAACTACGGTATTTTTCTAGAAGTGAAAGTATTTAAAAAGCCTGCTAACGATACCTGTTTTACAACCTGATTCATATATGGAACATATATGTAAATACATAAACAAATATCTAACGTCGATCAAGTAAGTAACGCATATCGGAATCTTCCGTGAGATAAGAAGAAAAGAGGGATTAGTTCGCTGTGTTATTTTCTATCTTGGATGCATACATCTATAATATAAGTTCTCAGCTACGTAACATCTACGTTTGTTTTACTAATGATGGTCTTATGTACACTACATTATCGTTCCGCTCGGCAATGATCACTGAGACATTATAAAACGAACATCATTCTACAGTTTCTTACGTATGGCGGTTACCCTCTTCTCCAAAAAGGAAACAACTGGAGCCATCACGTAAACTGGTTTTACATACGTGGAGACGATTAAAAAAGCATACGAAACACGTCTATTGACATATATGAATACTCTATAGTGCAAAGGGAATCAACTGTAACAATTACGTAAACTGGTATTTAATAATTGGAGGGGATTAGAAAAGCATAAAAAACACGCTTAGAGACATATATGAATACTCCATAGCGCAAAGAGAATCAACTGGAGCCATCACGCAAACAGGTGAATACGTGGAGGCGATTAAAAGAGCATAAGACACATGCTTAGTGACATATATGAATATTCTATACTACAAAGGGAATCATCTGGAGTCATCACGTAAACTGGTGTTAAAAAGGTGGAGGCGATTAAAAAAAACATAACATACACGCTTAGTGACATATATGAATACTCCATACCGCCAAGGGAATACACTGGCACCATCACGTAAACTTGTTTTTAATAGGCGGAGGCTATTAAAAGAGCATAAGAAACAAGCTGTCAAACCTGGCATTGTCATATGGAACAATTGAGAGAGAGAGAGTGGTAACTTTGGTTGAGGTCCATGTCCCTAATGATGGGGGTCTAAACAAAGCTGAAAGGGAGAAAATAACAACATAACAAAATATCAAGGTCTAATGTATGATATGAAAATAAACTTGAACCTCAAACAGATCTCCATCATTGCAGTTATCATTGGAGCAACTGGACTCATGAAAAAGAACTTGAAAAAGTATTTAGCAAGTATACCTGGTGAACCAAGTGCAACAGAAATCCAAACAACTGCACTCAAGGGAACACCCAGAATTCTGAAAAAAGCTCGCGGTCGAAGTCTGGAAATAGCGGATGATCGTATGGCATTTGGAAGAATGCCCCGTCCCCAGCAAATGAATGAAAATAAAAATAAAAACAAAGGGGATCAACTCGGGCCATCACGTAAACGTGTGTTGAATACGGGGAGGTGATTATAAAAGCATAAGAACCACGCTTAGTGACATATACGAATACTTCGTACCGCAAAGGGAACTAACTGTAGTCATCACGCAAACTGCTGTTGGATATGTGGAGGCGATGAAAGAAGCATAGGAAACACGCTTAGTGACATATATGAATACTATATAGCGCATTCTACAGAGAGAATGTTAAATAGCAGTAGACTCGAGCTGTATTGCTGCAGTGTGTTAATAAATTATTTGGAATAGTAAAACACAAAGATATACTCAAATTCGATATAGTAATATTTATTGTATTACATTTATAATGTCTAACTTATTGTCGGCACCTAGCCATTTCCGTTGATATAAATGATTACTTCTGCGTACCCCGACTCAAACATCAAATATCACACTACTATTTTATTTTTTATTTTTTATTTATATAAAATGTAAGTTATACATCGAATAACATGAACTGGGTAATTGTTTTTCATGGATTCTAGTTTCGAACGAAAACTCAACGATATCATTGTATTTGTTTCGATTAAAATTAAATACTTATCTATGTAGTTTTATTGACTTAAGAGCCTACCCAATTGATTTTAAAATTCCCTGCATCCATATATTCACAGGAGAAACGTTGCTAACTTTTACCCACTCAACCAGTATTTTATTTGGTCGATACTATACCAAAACTTATTCAGGAATGATTCACCTAGCTACCAACTTAGAGAACTAATTCATCTATGTACCTACAATCAAATGAAACATACATGCCAGTTTCTTACTAATAACTCTATACTGTGGTACATTTTTCCTCGAGTAATACTCCCTACAGACTACAGCACAATTGTGTTGATGTTTAGTGTATACACACATCAGTTAATCTGTCTTGTGCATTATCCATAGTGATAAATGCGTTCATAGTACTGTTCTATCATCAAAATGAAAATATCACTAGCATTTATCCCCGAGTAGCTGATCGCCTTGCTAAGTTGTGAACCATTAGTATGAAATGCGTATCCTACATAGAAATCATGTAAATCTTGTTCAGAAACATCGACCTAAACTATATTCAAATCGTACAGATTTTGTGTATTCGTTCGTCGCAATATTATGTTCAACTATTGATCAATACCAGTGTTATTTTCTGAATGGTCACTTATGTATGTAGATCAAAAAGTCATAGACGTCCTCAGAATTGCTCCGCAAGGTATAATGTCTACATTTAGTAACCGGTCGAAAGGTCGAATATCAAAAGTGAATGATACAATGACTTACGCTCAAAGGCTATGAGAAAGAATATGTTCGATATATAGACGTTTAAATAATAACTTAAAACTTTCCTATGTGCGTAGATCAGAGTAATAAATAAAACCAATCCACTTAAGATAACTTATTATTTATTCTGGTATGTCATCATGAACAATTTAGTCTAATTATATTTTCTATAAACATTATTAAAACTAACATAGAGATGAGTAAACATTGGGACACGATCACAGATCATCCGTATACATGGGTGAACATTCTATCCCTCGCTGTAAAAGTATAAAATAGGTTAATTATGTATATTGTTTGGACTAGTAAAGCTACCCGGCGTTGAAAGATCGATACAGGCAATGAACCAATTCGATTTAAAGGATTTTTTTTTAATTCTCAAAAATGGTTTTACTCGTGATGGGAACTGTAATATATTCCGTAATAATAGTTTTGTTACGGACAAATGCGTGTTCATTACCATAAAGAATCAATACAACAAACTGAAGGTAGACTATATATTTTTCGTTTACATTTCAATATCACTTCATTAGAAACATATGTATTTAAGATGGTGTACAGTTCCAAAATGCTGTGTTGAACATGCTTCAAAATATCCTTGCCATACAAACCAATGGTACTGACTGCTTGCGAGCATATAACACGTGACCTGAACCGATAACTTTTCATTCATAAAAATCGAAAAAGTATTAACATATCCACCAGCATTGTCGGTAGTATTCTCATTATTCGTTTGCTTTATTAATCATTTTGAATATAAAGAAATTACTGCCGGCTTCTGAAACATATACACGTCAATTCCATAAGATTCAACCAAAATGCAGGCGTTTCCAGTAAAAACAAACAAGCAAAACTAATCTTCTATTTTTACCTTAAAAAATGTATTCGATATTTCTCTGGGTTTAATTTTTCTTTAGACGAAGTTTTCAGAAACTTGGGGTTAACACTTGATCTCTTAATAAGATACAAACATATCCACATATGTTATTAATGTTCCGTGTACCTGTCAAACATTTAGTAAACCGTGTAAGAACCTTAATTCTCGTCTCCCCAATGTACAAATAAAGTATGTCATTGTATATATGTGTTCCTGTCTCTTGGTATTACTGGAGTCCAGGACAAGTATTTATCTAGTCTGGTGGAGTATCCAGCTAAGTAATGTTTAGTATTCGATATTTTTGTTTCATTTATCTTCAGTCGAAGTTCTCATAAATCATGGGACCCCTTACCGGAGCTAACGCTTTATCTCTATATGAGACACATTGATATTAAAATAGTTAATTAAAGTTCGCCTTTATTTCTCAAACGTTGAGTTAGTAAAAAAATGAAGAACATTGATGTTCCCTTACCCAATTGCCCAGTTAACTATATTATAGTAGATCTTTCTTGTGGTAACTTGACTATACCGAATTCCAGAACAAGAATCAATCTAATATGGCGGAGTCTCTTGGTAAGTGTTGTTTCTTGAGGTTACATATACACATGTACTGTTATTCCAAGTTATATATCTCTGTTTTTTCTCAAACGATGCACTTGCTTTTCTAAGACCGAAAATCAATGTCTGTGTCCAGCTTACATAAGTAGTTCATTGTACTGCCCAGATACACAAAGTTGTCAATCACATCCAAATCACTGCCATACCAAATATGAATAGCTTTACTTGTTGCAAGTTTACCTTTTGAAGTTTATTGTCAGACCTAAGACACTGCATGTTTGTTCAAATGAATCAGTGATATGTGCCATATTGGCTTGAGCATGTGTATAACATATCCCAATAATCTACATATTAGAATGCTCACATTGGTACTTTCGCAACGTTGGTGTTAGGAATAAGGCATTAAAGGACACACAATTACAAGAACTAAGAAAGCATATATATATATATATATATATATATATATATATATATATATATATATATATATATATATATATATGCGACACTGACACCATTTAAAAACAAGAAAGAATAGAATTGTAATGTTTAAGTCAATAAGTATTGGTGCTGCTTGACATCATTAGCTACTGAAATGGATATCAGAAAGATTTCTTCTAATTATTGGACCTGCTCTTATACCATTACTAAAGAGTGAACCCAACTTCATAAACCAGGATTCTTCGTAATACACCACAAAGCAACTACGTTGAGTGTAACACAAACAATGGTAAGGTTTTTAAAGAATTGATACAAGCCAACATGTAGTTTAAAACATTGTTCTTCGAGTTTCCTATACCTGAAACTAGATTTAGATTCTGAGAGATTATAATCTACAATGTGATTTTATAATCTATGTAATAACATTCTATAACATATATTACCTGCCAAGTCCAATTATGCTTTCTTACAGAAGTTATCACATTCATCGCTAACACAATTACATCTGTACAAGAACAACATTCTAGTCTAGTATTTCATTTACCTTTCTGAAATGCTGCGTACAATCACAAAGTTTTTAATAGAACACCTGACACTGACACTTAAGAATATCTGAATGGAAATCTATCTATACCATGGGATGTTAGACTGTTCAAGTTATATATCGTTTTAAGAAGGTCTGTCTTTGAGTGAATATTATTAATTTCATTGTTAGTGGGCGCAATGGTATAGCCGCAATGAACTGTTGATTGATTGTCTTTTAAGAATCTCATCAAGTTAGTATGACCTCAGGGAAGAATATATATTAATCACCAAACAGTTTCTCAAAATCTCAGAAGCAGACTGGTGTTATGTGTGAGCTAGTTTAACAATAGATCTCCTATCGCAGACTGTATAGATATATTGTCTTGTTTGTACGAAACGCTGTCTTGATTTCAATGACCTTTAAATCTCACCAGCGATACTTAATGATAATTAGATAGCACTGTACTCTGGATTAAAACTTTCGAAAATCTGTATAGCTCTTTTTTTACCAGTTTTCTTTTTTCCTCAAGCAAGGTTTACATTTCAACATCGCCCTTATAAACCAAATATTTGTGTTTTCGTTCGAGGATTCCCAATACATAAACACTGACTTCAAAACAAAGATGCTCCACAACCTTCCATGTTTTGTAAACAATTCTTATTCTCAATAATCTGTTATGCATATTTCATAGTGTTTCGTATGTAAATATACCGATATTTAGTTTATTTTGAAGGGCTATACACAATTAAAATTAAACTCGCACATAGCAGTGATTAACATTGAACATCCCTAAAATCTTTCTTACTCGTAAAGTAAATTAAATGTTGTTTCTTAGCCAAGGTGGATCCAGCTGGAGTTCTACTTCTGATCCTGCAAAGGAAGAGTGTTACTGACCATAAGATCGTGCTCATTACACATCTTAAAAATAGCAAACCATCATTGTAACAGAGACCTATACCGTGTATGATAAACACATTCTAAGTCTCCCATTTTCTTGTGCATTACAGTACCCAATGAATGCAAGTTTACTTACACAATACACTCTAAAATGCTTGTTTAAAATATAAAAAGAACAGCAGTTCCATAATATTCTCTTGAATTTAAAGTCTGATTATAGACAATAATAAAGGATCAACTACCCATTGTTTGCAAAGAACACACTAATGGTGATTGTAAAATCCATATATCCACACGGTTGTTACTCAAATATTGATGCAATTTATTGGCTAACAAACACACAGCCGACAGCTTCTCTCTTACCCACTCTGCCCTATCAATCCAATCGAGCGTGTGGTCATTTAACACTTCAATGAAGTGACCCTTATCACAAGTCTGTTATCTGATTATGCTATAATATCCATATCGTTACGTGTTAATTCTATTGGAATAAGTGTAGACCCACGTTCCAGACGTTTTATTGCTGGATCACGACTTTTTATGGCTGAGTCAGTACGTTTTATTGTCGAGTCACCAATGTTATTGCTGGGTCACCACTTTTATTGTTGTGTCACAAGTTTTATTGCTGGGTCACTACTTTTATTGTTGAGTCACCACTTTGTATGGCTAGGTCACTCTGTTCTATTGTTGGGTCACCACATTTTATTGTTGGGTCACCACGTTTTATTGTTGGGTCACCACTTTTTATTGCGGCTTCACCACGTGTAATTGTTAGGTCACAACTTTAATTGTTGGGTCAACACTTTTTATGGCTAGGTCACCACTTTTATTGTTGAGTCATAACTTTTTATTGTTGGGTCAGTACGTTTAATTTTTGGGTCACCAATTTTATTGCTGGTCACAACTTTTATTGTTGTGTCACCACTTTTATTGTGGGTCAATAGGTTTTATTGTTGGGTAACCAGCTTTTATAGGTTGGTCAGCTCTTTTTATCTCTGAGTCAGTACGTTTTATTGTTAGGTCACCACTTTTTATTGCTGGGTCACCACGTTTCTTGTTGGTTCCCCACTTTTTATGGCTATTTAACTACGTTTTCTTGTTGGGTCATAACTTTTTATGGCTGGGGAACTACATTTTCTTGTTAGGTCACCAATTTTATTGCTGGGTCACCACTTTTATTGTTGTGTAACCACTTTTAGGATTGAGTCACCACTTTTTATTTCTGGGTCATTACGTTTTATTGTTGGGTCACCACTTTTTATTGCTTAGTCACTACGTTTTTTTGTTGGGTCATCCCTTTTACTGTTGGGTCACTACGTTTTATTATTAAGTGACCACTTTTATTGTTGTGTCACTACGTTTTATTGTTGGGCTACCACTTTTATTATTGGGTCACCACTTTTTATTGCTGGGTCACTATGTTTTATTGTTGGGTCACAACTTTTATTGTTGTGTCACCGGGTTTCTTGTTAGTTGACCACTTTTTATGGCTTTGTCACTACGTGTTATTGTGTGGTCACGACTTTTTAGGGCTGGGTCACTACGTTTTATTGTTAGGTCACCACGTTTTATTGTTGAGTCACCACTTTTTATGGCTGAGTCACTACTTTTTATTGTTGTGTAACCAACTTTTTATGGCTGGGTCAGCACGTTTTATTGTTGGGTCACCCTTTTTATTGTTGTGCCACTACGTTTTATTGTGTGGTGACAACTTTTTATTGCTAGGTCACTCCGTTTTATTGTTGGATTACAACTTTTATTATTGGGCCACCCCTTTTTATTTCTGGGTCACTAAGTTTTATTGCAAGTTCACCACTTTTTGTTGTTGGGTCACCACTTTTTTATGGCTGTGTCACTACGTTTTATTGTTGGGTCAACACTTTTTATTGCAGGGTCACCACATTTTATTTTTGGGTCATCATTTTTATGGCTTGGCCACTACTTTTTATTGCTGAGTCCGTACGTTATATTGTTTGATCACCAATTTTATTGCTGGGTAACCACTTTTATTGTGGTGTCACCACTTTTTACTGTTGTGTCACTACGTTTTATCGTTGGATCACAATCTTTTATGGGTGAGTCACCACTTGTTATTGGTGGGTCACTACGTATTATTGTTGGGCGACCACTTTTTATGGCGGGGTCACTACGTTTTATTGTTGGGTTACCACTTTTATTATTGGGTGACTACTTTTTATTACTGGATAACCACGTTTTTATTGTTGGGTCACTATTTTTATGGCTGGGTCACCAGGTTTTATTGTTGGGTCACCACTTTTTATGGCTGTGTAACTACATTTTATTTTTGGGTCACAATTTTTTCTGGCTGAGTCACTATGTTTTATTGTTGGGTCATCCCTTTTACTGTTGGGTCACTACATTTTATTGTTGGGTGATCACTTTTTATTGTTGTGTCACTACGTTTTATTGTTGGATTACCACTTTTATTATTGGGTCACCACTTTTTATTGCTAGGTCACTATGTTTTATTTTTGGGTCAAAACTTTTATTGTTGGGTCACCACGTTTCTTTTTTGTTGACCACTTTTTATGGCTGTGTCACTACGTTTTATTGTGTGGTCACAACTTTTTATGGCTGTGTCACTACGTTTCATTGTGTGGTCACGACTTTTTATGGCTAGGTAAGTATGTTTTATTGTTAGGTCACCATTTGTTATTATTGTGTAACAACTTGTATGACTTGGTCAGTACGTTTTATTGTTGGGTCACCACTTTTTATTTTTGGGTCCCCATTTTTATGGCTGGGTCACTACGTTTTATTGTTGGGGCACAATCTTTTATGAATGGGTCACCACTTTTTATTGTTGGGTAACTACGTTTTATTGTTGAGTCACCATCTTTTATGAATGGGTCACCACCTTTTATTGTTGGGTCACTACGTTTTATTGTTGGGTGACCTGTTTGTATTGCTGGGTCACTATGTTTTATTGTTGGCTTACCAATTTTATTATTGGGTCACTACTTTTGATTGCTGGGTCACCAAGTTTATATTGTTGGGTCACCACTTTTTTATGGCTCGGTCACTACGGTTTATTGTTGGGTCACCTAGTTTTATTGTTGGGTCACCATTTTTATTGTTGGGTCACCACGTTTTATTGTTGGGTCACCAATTTTATTGCTGGGTCACCACTTTTATTGTTGTGTAACCAGTTTTATTGCTGGGTCACTACGTTTTATTGTGTGGTCATTACTTTTGATTGCTGGGTAACCACGTTTTATTGTGGGTCACCACTTTTCATTGATTGGTCACAACGATTAATCGTTAGGTCACCACTTTAATTGTTGGGTAACCACTTTTTATTGCTAGGTCACAACGTTTTATTGTTGAGTCACCACTTTTTATTGTTGGGTCACCACTTTTTATTGCTGGGTTACCACGTTTTACTGCGGGCTCACCACTTTTTATGGCTGGATCAGTACATTTTCAGTTGTTCGGTTACCACTTTTATTATTGGGTCAATACTTTTATTGCTGGGTAACCACGTTGATATTGTAGGGTCACCACTTTTTATGGCTTGGTCATCACGTTTTATTGTTGGGTCACCAGTTTTATTGCTGGGTCACCACTTTTATTCTTTATGTAACCAGTTTTACTGCAAGGTCACTACGTTTTTATGTTGGGTCACCACTTTTTATTTCTGGGTCACCACGTTTTATTGTTCGGTCACTTCTTTTCATTGCTGGGGCACCACGTTTTATCGTTAAGCTACCACTTTTATTGTTGGGTAACCACTTTTTATTGCTGGGTAACAACGTTTTATTGTTGAGTCACCACTGTTTATTGTTGTGTAACAACTTTTTATTGTTTGGTCACTAGGTTTTATTGTTGGGTCACCACTTTTTTTTGCTGGGTCACTACGTTATTTGTTGGTTCCCCTCTATTTATGCCTGTGTAACTTCGTTTTATTGTTGGGTCACTACTTTTATTGTTGAGTCACCACGTTTTGATTGTTGGGTCACCACTTTTTATTGTTGGTTCACCACGTTTTGATTGTTGGGTCACCACTTTTTATTGCTTAGTCACCACGTTTTATTGTTAGGTCACCACTATTTATGGTTGGGTCAACACTTTTATTGTTGAGTCACAACTTTTTATTGCTGGGTCAGTACGTTTTCTGTTGAGTCACAAATTTTATTCCTGGCTCACCACTTCTATTGTTGTGACACCACTTTTATTGTTGGGTAACTACTTTTTATTGCCGGGTCACCACGTTTTACTGCTGGCTCACCACTTTTTATGGCTGGGTCAGTACATTTTATTGTTGGGTTACAACTTTTATTATTGGGTCACTACTTTTTGTTGCTGGGTCACCACGTCGATATTGTTGGGTCACAACTTTTTATGGCTCGGTAACCACGTTTTATTGTTGGGTCACTACGTTTAATTGTTAAGTAACAACTGTTTATGGTTTGGTCACTACGTTTTATTGTTGGGTCACTACGTTTCATTATTAGGTTACCAGTTTTACAGTTTGGTCACAACTCTTTATTGTTGGGTCAACACTTTTTATGGCTTGGTCACTAGGTTTTATTGTTTGGTCACCACTTTTGATTGCTGGGTCACCACTTTTATTCTTAGGTAACAACTTTTATTGTTAGGTCACCACTTTTTATGGCTGGGTCACCACTTTTATTGTTGGATAACCACTTTTTATTGTTGGGTCACAACGTTTTATTGTTGAGTCACCACTTTTTATTGTTGTGTAACCACTTTTTATTGCTGGGTCCACACGTTTTATTGCTGGCTCACCACTATTTATGGCTTGGTCAGTAGATTTTATTATTCGGTCACCAAATTTATTGCTAGGTTATCACTTTTTATGTTGTGTCACCACCTTTATTGCTGGGTTACTACTTTTATTGTTGTGTCACCACTTTTATGGCTGGGTCACTACTTTTTATTGTTGGTTCACCACTTTTTATTGCTGGATCAGTACATTATATTGTTGGGTCACCAAGTTTCTTTCTGGGTCATCACTTTTATTGTAGTGTCCCAACTTTTATTGCTGAATCACTACTTTTATTGTTGTGTCACAACTTTTTGGTGCTGGGTCACTGCATTTTATTGTTGGGTTACCACTTTGTATTGCTTAGTCACTACGTTTATTGTTGGGTCACTACGTTTTATTGTTAAGTAACTACTGTTTAGGGCTTGGTAGCTACCTATTATTATTGGGTCACCACTTTTTATTGCTGGGTCAGTACGTTTTATTGTGGGTCACTAATTTTATTGCTGGGTAACAACTTTTATTGTTGTGTTACCACTTTTTTTGCTGTGTCACTAAATTTATTGTTGTGTCACCACTTTTATGGCTAGGTAACTACGTTTTATTGTTTGGTGACCACTTTTTATTGCTGCGTCACCACGTTTTATTGTTTGCTCACAACTTTTTATGGCTGGGTCACTACGTTTTATTGTTCGGTCACCACGTTTTATTGTTTATTCACCTTTGTTATTGCTGGGTAACCACGTTTTATTGTTGGGTCACCACTTTTTAGGGCTGGGTCACCATTTTTATTGCTGAGTAACCACTTTCTATTGTAGGGTCAGTACGTTGTATTGTTTGATCACCAGTTGTATTGCTGGGTCACCACTTTTATTGTGGTGTCACCACTTTTATTGTTGGGTCATGAGGTTTTTTTGTTGGGACACCACATTTTATGGGTGGGTCACCACTGTTTATTGTTGGGTCGCTACGTTTTATTTTTGGGTCACCACTTTTTATTGCTCTGTCACAACTTTTTATCGCTGGGTCACTACGTGTATTGTTTGGTTACCACTTTTTATTGCTGGGTCACTACGTTTTATTGTTGGTTACCACTTTTATTATTGGGTCATCACCTTTTTTTGCTGGGTCACTATGTTTTATTGGTGGGTCACCACTTTAATTGTTCGGTTACTACGTTTCTTTTTGGTTCACCACTTTTTATGGCTGTGTCACTACGTTTTATTGTGTGGTCACAACTTGTTATGGCTTGGTCACTATGTTTTATTGTTGGGGGTGGGGTTGTTAAATTTTTTTCCCCATTTTAAAACTAAAAATATTTCTATGTATGTGGGAGGGTAAATAAACAATGTTATGGATCGGTCAACATTTTTTCTTTTTTTTTCTTTTAAATTAAAAATATTCTTAAGATAGGGAAGGATGAAAAATTTACTTGGGGAGTGCAAACATTTTTTTTGTTCTCTTTTCTTAACTATAAATATTTATATTTATAATAGTGACAATGCATGAATGCACACTATGTTTTGTTTCTGACACGACAGGGGCGCATTACTATGCGTTATTATGTATTCGAACTTGGCTGGAGATAGGTACATATACAGTATGTACACCCTTTCAGAGATAGGTAAGTATATAGTATGCACACCAGGGCGGCGATAGGTACGAATATAGTATGCGCACCAAGTCGGTGATAGGTATATACATAATATGTGCACTGGTGTGACGATAGGTGCGTATTTAGCATTCGCACAGCAGCTGCGATATGTACATATTTAGTATTCGCACTGAGGCAGCGATATGTACATATGTAGTATGCACACTGGGTTGTCGATAGGTAAGTATATAGCATGTGCACATGGGCGGCAATAAGTATGTATACAGCATGTGCACCAGGCCAGTGATAAGTATGTATTTAGCATTCGCTCCGGGGCGGAAATAGGTACGTATTTAGCATTCGCACCGGGGCGGCGATAGGTACGTATTTTGTATTTGCACAGGGGCGGTGATAGGTACGTATTTAGCATTCGCACCGGGGCTGCGATAGATACTTATATAGTATCTGCACCCAGGCGGCGTTAGGTACTTATATAGTATCTGCCCCGGGGTTGCGATAGGTATGTATATATTATGTGCACTAAGGCGGCGGTAGGTACGTATATTGTATGCGCACAGGGGTGGCGATAGATTCATATATAGTATGAACACCGGGGCAGAGATTAGTACCTATATAGAATGCGCAGACAGAGGTGGTACTTTTTATAGAAATAAGTAATACTATTGCCCTGGGAAACGTAGGATGAAATGGTGGGGAAGAAACAGCTTTCGCGGAAGGCACAATTAAAAAGTAGCGGTTAAATGGAGCGACCAGGGAAGAGAAAAGTATATAAAATAACGTCTCAATAAGTAAAGTAAGAATAGAAATAATTATGCTCCGCCATTGTTTTCACTAATAGTTGTATACATATAAAATAACGTCTCAATAAGTAAAGTAAGAAGATAAATAGTTATGCTCCACCATTGTTTTCTCTAATATTTGTATACATATTAAATATCGTCTATCAAAGTAAAGTAAGAAGAGAAATAATTATGCTCCACTATTGTTTTCTCTAATATTTGTATACATGTGAAATAACGTCTCAATCAGTAAAATTAAAGGAAATATATAATTATCCTCCGCCATTGTTTTCACTAATATTTGTATACATATTAAATAACGTCTCAATAAGTAAAGAAGAAGAGCAATAATTATGCTCCTGTATTGTTTTCACTAATATTAGTATACATATTAAAAAAAAGTCTAAAATCAGTAAAATTAAAGGAATAAACAATTAAACTCCGCCCTTGTTTTCACTAATATTTGTACACATATAAAATAACGTCTCAATAAGTAATGCAAGAAGAGAAATAATTATGCTCCGCCACTGTATTCACTCATATTTGTATACATATTAAATAACGTCTCAATAAGTAAAGTACGAAGAGAAATAATTATACTTCGGCATTGTTTTCACTAATACTTTTATACATATGAACTACCGTCTCACTGAGTAAAATTATAAGAATAAATAATGTGGCTCCAACATTGTTTTCACTAATATTTGTATACGCATAAAATAACGTCTCAATCAGTAAAAAAAAAGAAATAAATAATTATGCTCCACCATTGTGTGGCTGGGTCACAACTTTTTATGGCTGGGTCACTACGTTTTATGGTTAGGTCACTACGTTTTATTGCTGGGTCACCACTTTTTATTGCTGGTCACTACGTTTTATTGTTGGGTCACCACTTTATGTTGCTGGGTCACTACGTTTTATTGTTAGGTCACAACTTTTATTGTTGTTTAACACTTTTATTGTTGGGCACTACGTTTTATTGTTGGGTAACTACGTTTTATTGTTGGGTCACCACTTTTTATGGCTGGGTAACTACGTTTTATAGTTAGGTCACTACCTTTTACTGTTAGGTCACAACTTTTTATCGTTGGGTAACTACGTTTTATTGTTGGGTCCCCACATTTGATTACTGGGTCCCCACTTTTTTATGGCTGTTTAAAACTTTTATTGTTGGGTCACCAGTTTTGATTGCTGGGTCACTAGGTTTTATTGTTGGGTCACCACTTTTTATTGCTACGTGACTACGTTTTATTGTTGGATCACCACTTTTTATGGCTGGGTCATTACGTTTTATTGTTGGGTAACCACTTTTTATTGCTGGGTCACTACGTTTTATTGTTGGGTCACTACATTTATTGTTGGGTCACCACTTTTATTTGTGGGTCACCCCTTTCAATTCCTGGGTCACTACGTTTTATTGTTGTGGCATCACTTGTAATGGCTAAGTCACCACTTTTTATTGTTGGCTCACCACATTGTATTGTTTGATTATCACTTTTTATGGCTGGGTCCCTACGGTTTATTGCTTGGTAATCACGTTTTAATGTTTGGTCACCACTATTTATTGCTGGATCACTACGTTTTATTATCGAGTCACCACTTTATATTGCTGAATCACAACGTTTTATTGTTGGGTCATCACTTTTTTTGCTTGGTCACTACGTTTTATTGGTCGGTCACCACTATTTATTGCTGGGTCACCACGTTTTATTGTGTGGTCACCAATGTTATTGTTGTGTCACCACTTCTCATGGTTTGGTCACTACTTTTTATTGCTGGGTCACTACGTTTTATTCTTGCGTCACCACGTTTTATTGTTGGGTCACCACTTTGTATGGTTGGGTCACCACTTTTTATGGCTGGGTCACCACTATTATTGTTGAGTCACCATTTTATTGCTGGGTCACTACGTTTTATTGTTGGGTCACTACTTTTTATTGCTGGGTCACTACGTTTTCTTGTTCGGTCACAACGATTTGTTGATGTGTCACCACTTTTTATTGCTGTGTCACTACATCTTATTGTTGAGTAACAACTTTTCAGGTTTGGTCTTCACTTTTGTTGTTGGGTCACTATGTTTTATTGTTGGGAGCCCACCTTTTATTGCTAGGTCACTACGTTTTATTGCTCGGCCACTACGTTTTATTGTTGGGTCACCAGTTTTATTGTTAGGTCACCACTTTTTATAATTGGGTCACCACTTCTTATTGCTGGGTCACTACGTTTTAATGTTGGGTCACCACGTTTTATTGTTGGGTTACTACGTTTTATTGTTGGGTAACTACGTTTTATTGTTGGGTCACCATTTTTATTGCTGGGTGACTACGTTTGATTCTTTTTATTGCAGGTTCACCACGTTTCTTGTTGGTTGACCACTTTTTGTGGCTGTATCACTACATTTTCTTGGTGTTTTACCACTTGTTATTGTTGGATCATCACTTTTTATTGTTAGGTCACCACTTTTTGTTGCTGGGTCACTACGTGTTATTGTTGGGTCACCACTTTTAATTGTTGGGTAACCACTTTTTAGTGCTGGGTCACTACGTTTTATTGTCTGGACACGACTTTTATTGCCGGGTCACTACGTTTTATTGTTGGATAGCACCTTTTTATTGTTGTGTCACCACTTTTTATTGCTGGGTCACTATGTTTTATTGTTGAGTTAAAACTTGTATTGCTGGGTCACTAGGTTTTGTTGTTTAGTCACAACTTTTATTGTTGGGTCTTCACTTTTATTGTTGGGTCACTACGTTTTATTGTTGCGTGACCACTTTTTATTACTGGGTAACTACGTTTTATTGTTTTACACCACTTTTTATGGATGGGTCTCCACCTTTATTGTTGAGTCAGCCCTTGTTATGGCTCGGTACCAACGTGTTTTGTTGGGTCACCACTTTTTATGATGAATCACTACGTTTTATTGTTAGGTCACCACTTTTATTGTTCCATCGTATCTATTAAACATATCTATGATACATGATGCATATTCATGATTCATGATACATATCCAGGATACATGATATATATCCATGATACATGAAACATGATACATATCCATGATGCATGATACATATCTATGATACATATATGTGATACACATACATGATACATATCTATGATACATTATACATGATACCTATCCAGGATACATATATATGATACATGATACATGTCTGTGATACATGATACATAATACATATCTATGATACATGATACATATCCATGACACATATACATGATACATGATACAACTCCATGATACACGATACATATACATATACATGATACATGCACATATCCATGATCCATATATATAGTACATGATGTGTATACATGATACATGATGCAGCTAAATGATAGATGATACATATCTATGACTCATGATACATGATACATATCTATGATCCATGATACATGATACATATATGTGATACATGATACATGATACATATCTATAATACATGATACATATCTACGATACATGATACATATCTATGATACATGATACATATACACGATACATATCCATGATACATGCCACATATATATGATGCATGCCACATCTCCATGACACATATCCATGATACCTGATACATACCCATAATACATATCCAGGATACCTGATACATATTCATAATACATATCCATGATACATGATACATATCCATGATACATATCTATGATGCATGATACATATCTATGATACATATACATGATACATTATATATATCTATGATAAATGATACATGATACATTTATATGATACATGATGCATTCCCATGATACATGATACATATCATGATACATATCCATGATACATGTTACATATCCATGATACATCATACATGATACACACACATGATACATTATACAACTCTATGATACAAGATACATATACATACCCATGATACATATCAATGATATACTATTATATCCATGATACATACCTATGATACCTGATAAATAGTCATGATACATATCTATGATGCATGATACATATCCATGATACATGAATCGTATCTATGATACATATCCATGCTACATGATACATATCCATAATACATATCCACTATACATGATACATATGCATAATACATATCCATGATACATATCCATTATACATATCCATGATACATGATTCATATCCATGATACATATCCATGATACATTCCCATGATACATATACATATCCATGATACATATCCATGATACATGATACATGATAAATGACACATGATACATATTCATGATACATGATATATATCCATGATTAGTGATATATATCCATGATACATATCCATGATGCATGATACATATCCATGATACATGATATATATCCATGATACATATCCATGATACATACATTGTGTCCGGTTGTATTAGATCATCCCATAACTTCTGTTTGGATGCATCAATAAGATCATAGGAAGGCTACGTTAAGAGTGTGTAGTGAAACAAGGGTTGCTCAATCACATCCGCACCTGACAACCGGTAAGAGTGATGGCAGTAGTACTCAAAAGGCCTACTTGATTTTCAAAGTAATGTAGGTGCTTCTAAAGTATAACGATCCCTAGAAATATTGGTGCTTTTAAAGTATAACGGCCCCACAAGAATATTGGTGCTTCAAAAATATAATGGTGCCCAGGAATGTTGATGCTTCTAAAGTATAACGGTCAATAGAAATGTCGGTGCTTCTAAAGTATAACGGTCCCTGCCAGGAACGTTGATGCTTCTAAAGTATAACGCCCTAGAAATATTGGTGCTTCTAAAGTATAACGGTCCCTAGGAATGTTGTTGCTTATAATGGTCTCCCATGAATGTTGCTGCTTCTAAAGTATAACGGTCAATAGGAATGTTGGTGCTCCTAAAGTATAATGGTCCCTAGAAATACTGTTGCTTCTAAAGTATGACGGTCCCTCCCCTCTAATGTATAATGGTCTTCCATTAATGATGGTGCGTCTGAAGTATAACGGTCCCCACAAATGTTGATGCTTCTAAAGTATAACGGTCCCACAGGAATGTTGGTTCTTCTAAAGTATAACAGTCCCTTGAAATATAGGTGCTTCTAAAGTATGACGGTCCCAGTCAGGAATGTTATTGCTTCGAAGTATAACGCTCCCTAGAAATATAGTTGTTTCTAAAGTATAATGGTCCCTCCCCAGGAATGTTAATGCTTCTTAAGTATAACAGTCGCTAGAAATGTTGGTGCTTCTAAAGTATAATGGTCCACAGAAATGTTGGTGCCTCCAAAGTATAACAGTCCCTAGAAATATAGGTGCTTCTTAAGTATGACGGTCCCTAGAAATATAAGTGCTTCTACAGTATTACGGTCCCCACAAATGTTTATGCTTCTAAAGTTTAACGGTCCACAGGAATGTTGGTGCTTCTAAAGTATAACCGCCCCTCGAAATATAGGTGCTTCTAAAGTATGACTCCCCCCAGGAATGTTGGTTCTTCTAAAGTATAACGGTCTCTAGAAATATAGATGGTTCTCCAGTATAGGGACCAGTAGTGATTCTACAGTATAAGACCCATAAACGGGGGTGCTTCTACCATATAGGACACCGGAGGCTTCTGCAGAATAGGGGCCATGGGTGCTTCTCCAGTATAGGGCCATGGGTGCTTCTACAGTATATGACCCAGCACCGGGGGTGCTTCTACAATATACGACCCGGAGGCAACACTGCTTTATGAATGGTCGGATAGTTGTTTTGTATAGATTAAGGATACTGTTAGGAGTAAGATGGGTCCAAGGACGATAGAAGGATCCCTTTTTCTTGGCAGTATATTCTATGTATTGGTTATAATTCATGTTACTTGCGGATGTAAAGTCCAGCAGTTGGAACATTTGACTCTCATGTAGAGGGTTGTAAATTTTGAAAGAAATAGGCTTTGTCTTAGCAGCATGTAATGTTACTATCTATTTATGACCCAATTTCAATACAGAGTCGAGTGAATTTTTAAGTATTATACCATTGTTCAGGATATGTTCGCGCCCGTTTTAACCACATGACGAGAGCAGTGTATTTTGTCGTCAGCAAATATACTTATCTCAGACACAATCTGATCAGAAAGCTCGTTTATGAGAATCAGGAACAATAATAGTCACATGTTTATTCCGGGGCACACCTGCATTTAGTTCATCTTGTTTGGATGAGCGGCTATCGAGGAAAACATGGATCTTTTGTTTTGGATTGGAATTACATTGAATATTCGTCTAGTAATACCATATGAATTACTTTTAATGAGAAGACATTTATCCATATCCTTATCAGTGTATGATATATGCGTTAACGTGAAGATATCTGCAGATGACATTGCTTGTCTAAATTTATACTGGTGGTTAGAAAAAACTTTAGTATTAACAAGGTGCGGGACTATTGCAAGATTCATTAAGGATTCAACCATTTTAGCAGATAGCGGGAGTAGGCTGATGAAGTGATAATTCTGAAGGTCAGTTTTATCTCTAGAATTCTTGAAGACTAGTATCACATAGACACTTTTAATCTATCAGGAAATCAAGATTCAGCAAGGCATTTATTGTACAGTTTGGAGAGGGCAGGAGCCAGTTTAGCAGAGCATTTATTTATTACTATTACTCGTATAAGATCAGGCCTACATGCGTTGGCTGTGTCAGGATTTTTTAAATAAGTTGTAGTCATTACAAGGTCATCGAGTCTGACTTACGTCGGCTATAGGGAATTAGGTAGGGAGTAGTTTGCGGAGTTCCAAATTGGGTTTAAACCGAAACGCTCCGCAAGTAGTTCGGTTTTGGTAGTTGCCGTGCAAACGACAGCATTGTTGGTAAGAATACTGTAAGCCTGTTTATTGCCGATTCTTCACCTAACTGTTGTAGAGTTTCCAGAAATCACGAGAATCTAGTTTCTGCCACCGAATGTGTTTCCTGCTAATTTCTGTATAGTTTCTTTTTATTTCAGATATCACAGTCTTACAATTATTTCTTGACTCTACACATTAATGGCTATTCTAAGCAGACAATAGCGGCTGTATTTTCAGAATGCTTGCTGAATCTGCTCAATAGCAGCTGCACATTTCGAGGTGAACTATTATTGATAGTGTGGCTTGCTGTAAATTTTTTGCATGAGGACAGGCGCCTCAATGCTTGTTTTGACACATTCAGTTGTCTTATTTGCGCATTGATCAGCAGTAAGATAACAAAAGCACGTCCATGGGGCGTCTGGTATCTGATTTAATCAAGATCAGTCTGCTTGAAGCATATCGTCGTTTTGAACAACAACTCTTCAAGTTTGGCACGAGATTCTAAGGTGATATCAATAATTACCACAACGTGGTTACTGTTCCCGAGCGGGCTATGCCCATTCATCACACAGCTGCTGTGGAGTGAGGTCAGAAACAGGTTGAGACGTGAAATTTGATGGTCCACACGATCAGGGAAGCGGGTCGAGTACGTACCAGTGTGTAAGAAGGAGGGTATATAAAGAATTTGAACGTTAAGTGTTTATCAGTGTATGTATAGCTGGAAACCCCAGCCCAGTTACGGTGATATGCATTGGGACACTTGTGTCAAGTACGAGGTCTATATCCGTGCTGTAAAATACAGAGTTAATACAGGTACACTCCTGACTCGAGGGAGAACGGTATAAGAAATATAATAACTGGCACTGTGCTGCAGGGTAAGTCCAAAGCAGGGTTGGGCTTGATCATCTGTTTCTAGCCCATGTTCTCTAATATTGGTGAGGTTGTTCCGAACATAAACTCTTAACCTGTGCATATGTTAATCAGAGTATTTACGTAGAGTTTGAGATAATTAGTCATGTCCCAATTGTGTGAGGAGATTAAAGAATTAAAGGTGTGTTTAACTTATTGCGAGGATATCTTGGAAGATTGTAAGGAGAAAGGTAGTGAAAATTAATCTCTAAAATCTGAGAAGTTCGTGAACCAAAAAACACACAAAAATTAAACAACAACAACAATAGTGTTAATGAATAAAAAATAACGAAAAGTATGCGTCGCTGTGATATTTATTGATCTTTATATTTTAACATACTAACTACAGATTTGGTAGCCTTATTATGACTCTGTGTTTCTTAGGAATATACAAGAATTTAATTATAAGAAAGTAACATTTGAAATATGTATTTTTGAAATAGCCTGTTACGTGAATCAGTTTAAGATGCACTAACCACAAGTACCCGAAGTATTTCGAAATAGCAGTGTGAGGCATTGTGGCTAATGTGTCATAATTTATGTTGAACAAGACTAGGCCTAAACCAACACATGCTGCTACAACACAGAAATTAGATTTCAAATGCGACTCAACAAATTCCTTGGGAATTACAATGCTCGTCCAACACCTGGGTTACAGATATGTGCCTTGTCGAAATCGTAACCTACAAATAAATAAGCATCAAACGTATTACAGTGTAACAACGTCAAAGGACAAAACTCATCTCTTACGAATAATTAGGATATCAAAAACAAAGTAAATTATTTTGCAGGAAGATCAATATATTAACATGAATGTACATGTGCACGTACGTATGTACGTATACACACACACACATATATATATATATATATATATATATATATATATATATATACATATATATATATATATATATATATATATATATGACTATATATATATGTATATATATATGTATATATATGTATATATATATACATATATATACATATATATAAATATATATATATATGTGTGTGTGTATATATATATATATGTGTGTGTATATATATATATATATATATATATATATATATATATATATACATATACCCACACTTATATAAATGTATATAGATATGTGTATATATATCACATAACATATTTACTAACCAACATATCTCGGTTACGAACATTTCGTTTATCAAAAAATATTACGCGAAATGCATAGATGCTAAGCTTATGCAAACACCGAAGCCACATACGCATTTCAAAAATAGGTACATTTTCTGACCCACGAATATATATATATATGTATATATATATATGCATATATATGAATATGTATCACTCTATATGTATGTGAATACATATAAACATAATTACATACACTCGCAACGTAGCACGTAAATACATATACATAGTACATTGAGTAACGCATTGTTATACTACCTTACTTACTATTATACGAACTCTTCCACACTCCATAAGTACTGGGAGCACATTATTCTCGGTTTTAGAACCACATTAGTCTATACTAGCAGACACGACTGACGTACAACCACTTTTGTTCACTGTTGAATTATACTATTTTCAATATACTTATTTTTCCTCTAAACACAGAGTTCATGGTTTCTTTTCGAACCCTTTTACAGAGTCACAACAACCGGCGCCTTGGATTTCGAACTTACACTACCACAACAACTGGCGACGAGGTACATTAAGGGGTTTTGAGAACGTTAAAAAGGATGCCAAAACTGCGTACGAAGTATAGTAAGGGTATTTTTTAGAACCTTAAAGAAATGAAACACCTGAAGAAATTAACAGCAAATTCACCCGATAATGTCCTAGTCTTAAAAGTGTGCTTTACCGGCGGACCACAAAGACAAAAAGTACACGTAGAAGACAGACTTATTTTTTCTATATGTAGAAAGGTCAGTAACATATGTTATTGCTATTCCGAAACTGTGTTAATTTTCAACAAGAAGGGGATACATGATTTTTCTCTTCATAACAGAAAAGTCCTGAGAAAACTTGTGTTTCTGTTTGCTAAAGTGCTGACCGCAAATTCTACGATAACGTGAAAAACATACTTAACTACTTTAAAGTGATTATTTTGGGGCCAAAGAAAAAGGATTTTATAGTGTGTTTCCCTTTTGACAACTAAAATAACGTTTAGCAGCGTAATATAAATGAAATAACTTCTAAAAAGGCCTACTCTATAAAGACACATTTTAAACATGGAAGGTTTTGAAACAATATGACAGAATTCATAAAAGTCCAAATGCCACAGCAACAGAAACCTGAAGGGATATTTCAAAAGCTTCTAATAGAAAAACAACAAAAATCCGACAAATCTACAACAACAAACTCTTTAACTACTGGAACAAAAAAGCCCACGGAAGACTGCGAGAACAAAAAAGCTGAAGATAGATTTATTGAACAAAATTTAAATATCGAAGGTTTATTATAAGCATGGTCGAACAGGGAAAAAAGTAACGAAAACGATCATGATTTTTCGCAGAATGCCGTTTGGAGTCCAAATAGAAATTTAATTTGTTTTGCAGATAAAAATAACACAGTTATGAGCATCTATACTAATTTAATTAGGGAAATAGGGCAGCCTCCAGAATTTCTGGATTACTGCTTTGAAAATAATGGCCCACCGAACATACGAAATTCGCTGACTTTATTTTACGCCAAAGACCTAGCGACTTGATTTATTCAGAAGCTGTTGATCTTTTGACAGATTTACTTAGCCTTAATACGTCTCTGTTCTAAAAACAGTGGTAGTGAACGTGTTTGACTCTAGTTAAAAAGGATAGCGAAGCAATATTAATAAACATTGTGACCATTTCAAATTAGCTGAACTTAGCGCGGATAAGTAAATATATTTCATTATGGTGCAAGGACATGTACCAAGAAAATACGCGAAAAATCAAAGTTGGTGTTCAGGACAATTTCGAAAATAAACCAAATTTAACATGACAGAAATAAATCGAAACCTGTCAGTTTATAAGTGATATACAAGATTCGAAAACATTGAAGAGGCAGCATTGCGCATATAAAAAGGTACGCCAGAAAACACATTTAAATTCTCCTATGAAACAAATCTTACGAAAAAGAGGGATTATTTTAACGCTCGTACAAAAACAAGCAGTACTAATAACAAACATGATAATATACCGTCTAGTTTCTGTTTCATTTGCCTGTAGAATACAGATTATGTTTTGTAAACTATCACATTGCAGAATAGTGGCGATTAAATTCAGGTTAAATGCATGAGAACAAACTATCAGAACTAAATAAATATAATAACATTTGTACAGGTATGACTTCTAAATAAAAAATGTTCAATTACAACAAGATTCAGGTTACGACGTGTCAGTTATCATCTTGCATACATATAGAACGTTGGAAAATCGATTATCTCAGTCGCAACGGAATAGACAGAACAGTGACTGGTAAAAAAGTAAATTCGAGGGTGAAATTGTTACTGACATTATTTCAAAAAGAATTACTAAAAAAATAAAAATGTTTGTATTCCAAAAAAAGACCATCAGTAAAATCGAACGATGGTCTGCTGGAAAATCCGTATGATATAACATTTTTAATATTCCGGGAACTCTTCACTTCTTCGGAACCGTGCTCAACTCAAGTTTATCGTGTATATGTATGTATATATATATATATATATATATATATATATATATATATATGTGTCACCAGACCAACTTCATACAGGTATTACATAACATTGTCACATTGTGTAGATAGACAGATGTATATGTGTTTGTGAAAATTAATAATAATAATAAATAAATATATATATATATATATGTGTGTGTATGTGTGTGTGTGTGTGTATGTATACATTGTATTAAAGGTGAAACTATTTCATTTGTTCCACCATTATATGTCTTATTTGCTCAAACTTGTGGCTATCCGTCACGCCACTGCATTGTATTGCCTTCCAAGTATCACATATATATATAAATATATATATATATATATATATATATATATATATATATATATATATATATATATATATATATATATTAGGCAAACATTATTAAATAACGCGGAGTTGTTTTGTTTGATGCGACTTTTTTTCATTTTTTCAATTTGCCGATACCAATATAAAAAAATTAAAAATACTTGAAGCCCTCTACATAAAAACTAAACATCCCACAATTAATAATGTCAATTATGAAACTAGTCGCAACATTTTAAAGTGTCTAGCATAATAATTAACATCACCAAATTCTTAACCATTAGGTAATATATGCGTTTGAATTGTATGCACTTTCTTTAACGTCATCAATTTCTTAACGGTTTAAACAGTCAAACTTTTAAATCTCCCATATGTGGAGAATGGCATCACGCTCTCATGTACATTTCAACTTTACGACGCTTTTTTAAGTTATAATTTCTCGCTGTTACAATTCAAAAATGAGCACAACAGTAAAGTCATAATTTTTAAAGATACTAAAACTAATACCGCCTGAAGATGATTTGACGATTCAAATCGAAAGTACTTGCAAAAAAGAAAAAAAAGAATGGAACAAGAAACCCATGGATCATATTTATATCAATGTGACCGAAACATTAGATGGACAATTCGGAAAATTGAAAAAATAAAAAAAGTCGCATCAAACAAAACCACTCCGTGTTATTTAATAATGTTTGCCTAAATGAAAATATGCTACCTAAATACACAATATATATATATATATATATATATATATATATATATATATATATATATCCGTAGGCATGATTTAATTTAATCTCACTTGTTTGTTATAGCTAACGTAGACAGTCATGCTGTTTATATTGTATTGATATTCGCCGAATAATCTATGACTTTTTTTAGTCTTACACTTTTCTGATTTCCTTTAATTACATTTGCTGGTTGTCTTCAAAAAACAGATTTACTTCTAAAAGTAAAGTAATCTTCATTATCTCACGATATAAAATAATTTCAATATATAAGTTTTAATCTCATTAGTTTGTGGTTTTCTTATCGATAACAGTCAACATTATCTATGTATTTTATATATTAGTTAAGGGAGATCATTTTTCAGTGATACAGATACTAATCGGTAAGTCAAATAGCATAGATCAAACTGTTTCATATTATGGGATATAAAAATGATGAGATTACATTTCCTTGTCTTATAGGCTGGCTACAGATAAACCCTTTGCCATCCAATACGATACAATATTTAAAAGCAGTCGTCAACTTCAAGCACGTAGGGCAAACGGCGAACGACAAACATCGAATGACGCGTCTAAGCTACAAATGTGTGGATAAACTGAAATAATTTTCAAAGTAAAAAATACCACATTTACTCGCATCTCTGACATAATATATTACGTTGGCTATCGATTAGTTATAGCAAATACTTAATAGGTAGGTAAAGGAGCCTGAGATAATAAGCAGACACAAAGGTAGACATATATGATGGATACTTTATACACACATATATATATATATATATATATATATATATATATATATAAAGAGAGAGAGAGAGAGAGAGAGAGAGAAGGGAGATAGAGAGAGATTTAGATTATTCAGTGAAGACCGGAGTAGGCCTATAAAACAAGCTCGATGATACTCGATTACAGGGTACAGAGCATTTATATGTGATTTTTGAAGGCATGCCAAAGCATTCCGTTCATGAGACTAATCATCACCATAAACGATGTTTTCTTACAGATATTATTTATTCAAATTAAAAAGTTTTTTCCTACACGTGTTTCACTGCCAAGCAGGTACTTGCTTGGAAGATAATCAGTGTAATTTAGTATCTGGAATAAGGGTTTCAGCAACCGACAATACACAATGCGACGTTGCATTTATTGAGGTCACTTAAGAAGAGACCTTTACCTGTACTTTTCAATTGTTTTCTTCTCTTCTTAAGTGCCCTCAATTAATGCAATGCCACATTGTGTATTGTAAGTTGCTGTAACCCTTATTCCAGATACGAATAGAGACAAAAACATGCACACATTTGAGAGTTAACACCTTCATAATAGTCATGTTTTCTTTATAATATATTATTTTAAGTTGGCTCTTTTCTGACCTGTTTTTCTTCTAAAAGTGTGGATTCGGTTTTCAATTTGGCCTTTTTTCCTTAAAAATGTGGATTTAAACATTTATTATTGTCTGCCAGCCGGGAGCTGCATCTTTAAACATTTATTATTGTCTGACAGCCGGGAGCTGCATCTTTAAACATTTATTATTGTCTGACAGCCGGGAGCTGCATCTTTAAACATTTATTATTGTCTGACAGCCGGGAGCTGCATCTTTAAACATTTATTATTGTCTGACAGCCGGGAGCTGCATCTTTAAACATTTATTATTGTCTGACAGCCGGGAGCTGCATCTTTAAACATGTATTATTGTCTGACAGCCGGGAGCTGCATCTTTAAACATTTATTATTGTCTGACAGCCGGGAGCTGCATCTTTAAACATGTATTATTGTCTGACAGCCGGGAGCTGCATCTTTAAACATTTATTATTGTCTGACAGCAGCGGCTGCGAATATCAGCGGCCATATAAATACATATATTAATATAGTTATATGTATATACATGTATGTATATATACATATATATTCATATATATATATATATAGAGAGAGAGAGACAGACAGACAGAGAGAGTATATATATATATATATATATAAATAACTAATATAAATAAGTTATATATGTATATATATAAATAGATTTTATATATATATATGTATATATATTCATATGTATATATATATATAGAGAGAGAGAGAGAAAGAGACAGAGACAGAGACAGAGACAGAGACAGAGACAGAGAGAGACAGATAGAGAGACAGAGAAAGAGAGAGACATTTATAAAAAGAGATATACAGAGAGATCGAGATGAACAAATATTAGTTAGTTATTACAATGTAAAAAATTGAAACATGTCGGCGTGGGAAGTAAGACATAACAAAGTGTTTTTTACATATATATATATATATATATATATATATATATATATTTATTTTTTTTTAGTTTTTTGGTAAAAGAAATCTTACTTGATATGCGAATAATTGGACAATGTGACGTAATGCGTGTGGCCGTGTTCTATAATATATTTTGAGGAATACATATTTATCCAATGATTTGTGTTTCAAATCTCTAAAACACGCACCGAATAGTAATATTGGCATATGCTTATACCTCAGTAAATATTAATATCCGAAGCAAATGGAATATAACTGCCTCATTATTTGATATATGACTAAACAGACAACGTGTTATATTTGTTTAAATAAATGTAATAGTTTTATATATATATATATATATATATATATATATATATATATATATATATATATATATATATATATATATATATATATATGTTATGGATGGATAGGGGTATGGGTACTAGCTAATAGCGGTGTTTAACTAGTGTTTTCTTTTAAATTATGTATTCAATTTTTTTTTAAAGGATAGACTATTGATATTTTATTTTATTCTAACGGTATTTATTTATTTGCTGTTTCTTAATATTTTTTTACAAACTATATTTCTATGATTAACGGATAAATAGGTTTTGACGTATATCATGACTACCACTTTTTTTGCTTTTTTCTCTTTTCATATTAGCTGTTGTTTCCTTCGTAAACGAGAACGACAGATTAAGCTTTAATGAAAGTAGACGAAATCAATATGTTGAACAACCGACGTTTAAATCTAATCTCATCTGCTTAACAATAGGCCCCTTATTAGCTCATAATTTCTATTCTTTTCGACTCTCTCGTTTTTATTGTTTCCATGCTGGCCCCGAACAATCATTTTATAAACCTGTGTTTAAAACATTAGAAAGCAAATAACCTTTTACTGGCATTTAAAATACATTACCGCGTTTGCACAAATTTCGTCGCTATTGACCCATAACCAATGAATATCACATTAATTCATTTCTTACAGCTTTCTTTTGAAGACCCCTGGTTCAATTATATAATGACTGTGCGATGTGTAGTTTCTGAAATATTACTTTAGAAAAAAAAGAACATAGATAGAAACCGTAGTTAAGGTTAGCGTAGGATAGCCGATTGATGTATTAAGCTGAAGAAAGTCAATCACCTCCTGGACGTGAAACTGGCAGTAATGATGTTGTACTTATTTTCTGTACTAAATAATAAATAAAGTCTCTCAATTTAGTAAGCACTCTCTAGGGATGGCTCTCATTATGTAAAAAAGAGGATATATATATATATATATGTATATATATATATATATATATATATATATATATATATATATATATATATATATATATATATATATATATATATCCTCTTTTTTACATGTGTAAGGCGTCAGATTTGAGTTGCAAAATACTTGTAATCCGGGGTGTGAAATCGCATGACCGGTAATGAATAGTCATATCTCTATGCTTATGAGTCCCGATTAAAAAAGGACGAAACGTATACGTATATAGATAATAAACAATAACACATATTTATTATGATTTGTCGTTCCTCGAAAAAGTAAAGCACTGAAAGTTTAGTATTGACACAGCATGACGTCACTAGCTTTAAATGCATCGCCCCTTCCCTTTAAGGTGTAGAACGCTCTAGACGTTAAGCGCGCCGATAAAGTGTTAAAATTGTCACCTTTTATTCGCTATTTAAAATTGGCTGTCTAGTTAAGGCGTCGAATTTTAATTGCAAAATACTTGTAATCCGGGGGTTCGAATCGCATGAAGGGAATAGTCATATCTCTATGCTGATGAGTCTCGATTAAAAAAAGACGAAACGTATACGTACATAGATAATAAACAATAACAAATATATAAATACATATATATATATATATATATATGAATTAATTTTGTTTCCGAAAATGCTAAATAGATCAAATCACAATATTGGCTGTTATTTACAATGTTTTGTTCGTTCCATTGACGTCGTTATACAATGAAACTCATTTGGGATTTTACAAAGAACATTTGACAAGAATATTTTGCAAGAGTGACAGAACAAAAACCGACGTACATGTATACAATTCGCCACAGAACGTAAAAATCTCGCGATAAATGTGCAGACTAAACACACTATGTTTTACAAGATGGCCACATTTCGTTCATGAACCTAACCCTTTGTTTTGATATGAGTCTAGAGCAAAACTGTTTATACTGAGCTGAATTTATTTACAAAAACAACAAAAACACTCCTGGGTTCGAAAATAAAATATTATTTAAGTTAAAGAGATACAACAAGCCGCGCATGCGTGGTCCCCCTCTGTATGTGACTCGATGTGGCGAGTGTAAAATGCAATCAATTTGGCCAATTTGGGGCATTTTTTACCCCCCCCCCCTTCTTGAACCCCCTGGGGGTGCGAACCAGAACTTTTCTGAGGTCAAGGATGCTCATTTTATATTCAGAACAATTGCCTCTACATTTTGGCCAAGTTTCAGAAAAATTGAATAGATGCATCAAACGTTATGGGAGAAAAGGGTAATTTTTTGCCATTTTGGGGGGTTTGACCCCCTTGGGGCGCGAACCAGATTTTTCCCAAGGTCAGCGATACTGATTTTCTATTAGAAACAATTGCCTTCATATTTTGGCCAAGTTTCCGAGAAATTGAGTGGAAGGGTCATTTTTGCGATTTTGGGGCCTTTTGAGGGGGCTAACCAGAGGTTTTCAAAAATCGGAGAATGTCACTTTCTAACCAGACAAAAGTTACAACTTCATGCAAAATTTCAGAGAAATTCAATTGATGGTTGCAGAGAAAGATCTGGACGGACGGACGGACGGAGGGAAATGCCTCAAAACAAAATTTTATAAATCGGGGGACCAATTAATAAGATATATTTTACAAACACACTTCCAAATAATACTTTCAGGCTAGGTTTTGCCGGCTTTATCGATCCTTGCCACTGCATCCTTCATGAAACTAATATCATGTTTGAATATATCAATATATACACATACGTATATTATAGTGAATCCATATGAATATACAACACTTTGCATATATGAACCAGCAGTGTGGGAGAAGACATGTGTGTGTTTTGATGTGCTTATTTACTACTGCATCACGTTAGGATCAAGTCGACTTAAGAATCACTTCTTTTGATTGATTGACAGATACGTAATTAGAAAGCTCGTCACAGAGGTAAGCCTGCACACAATAAAAGCACAAACTTGCCGCGTCAAATCCAAAACTGCCTCATCTAATGTAATGCTTATTGTCAGCAGAGTTGGAAGGATGCCTTTTTTCTATTGAGTAGCTGAAACAGATTGAAAACAAAAATGATGGTTCTAAAAAGTATATATAAATAAACATCAGTTGCTAAACGTCTGAGCTTATCAAGTAACGAGAAGGAGAAATAACAGCTAAACACCGACATATAAATGTGTCAGTCACCCGTACGCATGTACACACAACATTATTGCTACAGTGACTGTCATAAATCAATCTCTCATTTATAAAATAAATAAGATTCATGAAATAAATACAACTTTAATAACTGTATACATGTGGAAACAGCGTTTGCTTGGACAGCTGGGCGATCCTTGCTGGACTTTTGCCGACGACATGGCGTTTTGACATGTGCACGTATGTGCAATGTCTCGTCTTGTTATGGCCAGTGAGCAATCATCGTTTGACTATAGTCACTGTCGTCTCTTTCTAGGACTGGCTGGCTGGCTGGCTGTTTGGTCAGGATCATCGTTCTGCAAATCAAACATTATGTAATAATGGAATAAACCATTTTTCTTATTATATAAAATTATAATGTATTATATTTCGAAAAGAAAAATCTCAGTACGCGACAAGATGCGTGCGTCTCTTTCAGATTTCAAACCAGTCTCTGAATTTTCAATCTCTTTCCTAGAGAGAGAGAGAGGGGGAGAGGGAGAGGGAAAAAGATATAGGGGACAAACAGAAAGAAAGAGAGAGAGACAGAGGGAACACAGCCACCATCATTGTACGCCTTCTCAAATGTTTTGTTTTCAATTTGATAACTGATTTCTCGAACGGCGACAGTCTGATCTCTAAACCCATTACCTGCTCCTGCCATTGAATTAGTTTGACACCGACCTTCAGTCTTCCAAAATACGACTGAGGCACGGGTGCACTCAACAATCTCAAAACGCAGAGAAGTACTTAAATTTGAAATAAGTCTGGCATAATGATTACGAACATAACGAGGAGCACTTACCTCCCCAAAAGTTCACTTTAGATTGATGTTTCGCGTCACAAAACTAATAACTCAAATTGTATATATTTAAAGTAAAGAGATAAGTGTAATTGCACCGTAGGTGGCAAGGCCCTCAAAAAGTGTAGTACACAGCTATAAAGGTAATATCAAGTACAGAAACGTATATGTATAGCTTATGAAAAATGGAATACACGCTACAACAGCGAATAATTAAGCTTCTTAAACAATATATATATATATATATATATATATATATATATATATATATATATATATATATATATATGTCTTCATTTGAATATTTATTATTTCCATCTGCATGTACATGTGTTTCATGCTTACGCAATTTTAAGTTAATGATAATTACTGCCGGATGAAAGATTTTAACCCAGTTGCAAAATCACCTTTGACCTTGTAGCCTAGTATTCAACCCCTAGGCGACTATTAAATAAAATCGGAAATACACGAATTAAAATCTTATGTCATGTCGTATCAGCGGCAAACATACAGTAAGCTTAGTAGGCTTATTATAACTACTCATAGAGGCGTAGTCTTTTTTTTAAAGGGGACGATTACAATATTTGTTTATATAAAAATTAATATTTTTCCGTAATGAGAAATCGACAAATTTTCACAAATATTACAACTAATACACTTCATTTAAATGGAAAACGCACACTATTAATGGTAATTAACACATCTGCAAACAATCACATTTTGATAGACCTGGCATAACCTGACAGCTGATGTTGACAAATAAATGACATTTGTATATAGCATACACACTATTATTTAAAGAAGCGATGCGTTGTTTCATTCATTTATTTAATAGGCCAACACTGATGCTATTACACACATAACTATGAGAGACCAAGGAAATGTATATTTATATTTAAGCAAGCCATATAAACTAAAACGATGTTTTAAACTTACGCACGACAGACCATCATTTTTTTTGCAAACGTACGCATGTATACTGACAAAATGTTGCTGCATCGCAGAGCAAATACATATGTTTAACTTATGTATATAGATCAACAGAAATGGTAATTCAAACTTAAAAATAGTAGATTGAGATCAGTAGTATATTAAACTTTAATATGAAAAACTAAAATTCTATGTTACACTTATTCATGACAGACCGACAGAAAATTGGGTTTCGAATTTAACAATGACAGATCCGGTAAATACTATTTGTAAGACAAGCTAATGAAACTGATGTTTGAAAAACTATGGCAGACAACCAACATAGATATTTTACAACTAAATCATGAGTGACTAAGGAAAGTGATATAATAAGCTTAAACATGAGTTACCACCAAAAATTATATTTTAATCTTAAGCATAAAAGACCAACAAAAACGATATTTAAGTCGTGAACACAAAAAACAACACGCAGTATACTCAATCTTAAACATGAGTGCCTAATGAACACAATATTCAAACCTTGAAAATAATGGACCAATATGAACGATATTTCAAGCTTTAAATTAGTGACCAATAAAAATGATATGTAATCTGAAACATGAGTGATCAACGAAAATGACAATGCACTCCTTAACATCAGTACCAATCAAAATGATATGTCAATGTTAAATATGAAAGAACAACACAAATTATATTTTTATCTTAAACATCAGGGACCACTCAAAATTAATTTTCAATATTAAATATGAAATACCAACAAAAATGATATTCCAATCTTAAACATGAGTGGCCAATGAACATAATGGTTATATTTTAAATATGAGTAACAAACACAAATGATAAGGTTTCTATCTGAAACGTGAGTGATCAACACCAATTATATGTCAGGCTTAAACATGAGAGGCCTATGAAAAGGATATTCCACTATAAAATGCATACATGTAGACCAATAAAAAATATTTAAAGCTTAAATATGAGTAAAAAATAAAATATAATTTGAAACTAAAGCATGACAGAACAACGAATATTCTGTTTCAAATTTAAGTCTAGCAGATCACCAAACATGCTATTTTAAACCTAAGTATAACAAAACAGGTAACATGTTTTTTTAAACTTTAGCATGACAGCCTAGGAGAAATGATAAAGAGCGAGATAGACACGGATAAAATGAAGAAGAGAAGGTTGGAAATAATGAAAATATGTTGTAAAATTGTGTACGTTAAAGTTACATGCCTTTAGGCTACAGTGAGTAGTAATGTTAATATTATCTAATATATAAAGTAGAGACTTTTCCCCCTGTACCTTCTCGGAAAATAGGAAAATAACCACATGCATCACAGGCTACTAAACTCACTTCCATATCACACTTATTCACTCGAGCGTGTTTTAGTAAATTTCTTATTATTTTTCCCTACCTAACACTAAATATTACATTTGGCCCGCCATCTCCGACTCTCCCACACACCGACTCGATATAGGTGGTAGCAAAAACTTTTCTTCCTAACACTTATGTACTGTCATGCTACTCATCGACAGCCGGAACTAATAAACACAGTTTACTTTTCACAAAACAGTCCGTCCTTATTTATTATTTGCCTGGTATTAATTTACTACATAATATAAAGCAATACGAAAAGACTTTATGATCGCTCCCGTTCACTCCGATGATATTCCGCGAATATCAGATTACGTTGTTTCTAATTCTACCTATGACTTCTACATTTACATTCATTCCGGAATTAAGCAAATTAAATTAACGAACACAGTTCCTGCAACATTTATTCATTAAACATGGCGGCTACAATTTCTTCATCAAATCGACTTCTTATTTAATTCAATAGCCGCCAAGATACTGGTAGACCCCGATACATTTACATTTTAAACTTCATACACCTTTAACACGCATATCATAGAAAACTTGCCCAAATAAATGACCTAAACGGTGTCATTGTTGAACTTTATATTTGGGCGACAGAAGCTGCCAATAAACAAGCTTAGCTTAATTGGCCTATTTTCACATGCATTTTGAAGACGAAAATGTTGCGCTGTGGTTAAAAGGGAGGTTTCATGATCGCCAGTTTCAGCGTTCGATCCTATTCTACTCTACCACTTTTTATTTTTATTTTTTTAAATTTAAAACGTTCACCAACACGGTAGAAGGAGTGGAGGAACAATAGGCGGTTTATTTTTTCATGCAATAGGTAGTACTTTCTCCCGGGCAACGCCGGGCGACGTGTTCCGCTAGTATAAAATATAATGTTATAGTAAGAATATCTATTTTGTATTTAACAAGTGTAAGTACATTCATGGACATATTTTATAACACAGGTCAGATAGTTGGGTCCGAGGCAAGAATATAGGATTGTATATGCTTCTTTAGCTTCTGACTATTACAGTGTTCTTTTCTTAATGTACAAGAGAGTCGTTAGTTTGCAAAAGGGGAATGCATATCGGTGACGCAAGATAAATAGAATGTGTTAGCTAGATGTAATTTGCGTTCCTTGAAATTATTCCCTATGAAACCAGGTACATCATCAGCTATATTGTCCAGACCACAGTAGGGAGTGACACCGAGTTTTGCAGCCCCGTAACCTTTAAATTGTTTACACTGGCTGGGCGTACACATCGATCCAATCTTTCTTAATATAAGGTGCAAGTCAGTGTAAATATGTTACGTTCTTTTATTCTCAAGGAAACAAGTGTCCGTTTAGTTTTTCCTAAAGTCACGGCACAGAAAAATGAGACTTTATCCCCTGAAATAAGTGTGTTGTAATGCATCGGCACTTTAAAAATACAGGCAGCATTGAATAGTCAAGCAAAATCGTTTTAGTAAAATTTCATTTAATTAAGTATGTATATGATGTTTAACTGCGGTAACGTACAAAAGCTAATCCACTAAGTGTCGTATATATATATATATATATATATATATATATATATATATATATATATATATATATATATATATATATATATATATATATATATATATTAATCACTTTAAATAAACATTTGTCAGTTTATTATAATGGAACTAGCATCCCGATTGATACTTATATAGAATGCAAAATGTATGTATAGTTATGCTTCGTACAAATAAGATGAAAGAGAAATAACATATTGTCTAAGTCTTTGCGCAATCATGAACTGCAATAAGTGAGCGCTTAAATAATGATATAAATACTAGATGAGAGTGATAGACAGACACCTGGATATTTAGTTGATAAGTATGGTAAAGAAAACGATTTACTAGAGGTTTTTCAACCATAATTCAAACAAAAGTGGGTAACATGTTATGATGTACCTTGTGAAATTAATACATTTAAAACAGCTTTCTGGTGAAGTTTTTTACACAACTTTAATATATATATATATATATATATATATATATATATATATATATATATATATATATGAAGAAGAATGGAACTCTTCACAATAGGTTTTACCTTTCCTAAAAGTTCGCTTTTAGTACAGCTCTTTATATATATATATATATATATATATATATATATATATATATATATATATATATATATATATATTTATATATATATATATATGTATGTGTGTGGGGGAGTGGGGGGTGCGTGTGTGAATATGATCCGATTTGAGTTGTTGGTTAGTTTGCTTTTTCACTATGTATGTGTTTTCCTAGTGGATAACGTTCAGGCTTTCGGATGAGTGAATGAAAAAGATCCGATATGGACATACAAATGTCGGTTGGTATTCTGATACGCAAAACAGATTCGTAATTGTACCAACTGTTTATTTTTGTTTTGAGTGTAGCAAATTGTTAGTTAATGTATCTATGCTATGTTGTAGCATGTTGACAATCATTGAACTGTGTATACGTAAAGTATAGGCAGTATATGCTAAAACATTTTCACACACTTGTCAGGAAAAGTTGTTTCTATCTTTCTATCTGACCGGAATATTTTCTCAAATGTGCAGCTGAATAATGTGAGTACAAACTACATTTTATACCAGATGTATATACATGATTGTTTTAACAGGATTAGTGGCAATATACACTGATCTTTCTAAAATGTCATTTCATAAGAGTAAATGTATATATTAAAACAATATATAAAAGAAGATATACAATATTAATATGAATGAAAACATTGAACATCACATGATTCTTATACATGATTGTTTTAACAGGATTAGTGGCAATATACACTAATATTTCTAGAAAGATAATAGCAATTATCATGCGTCATTTTATGAAACTAAAATGTATATATTTAAAAAATAAATAAAAGAACATATACAATATTAATATGAATGAAAACATTGAACATTACATGAATTATATACATAATTGTTTTAACAGGATTAGTGGAAATATAGGTTAATTTTTCTAAAAAGATAATAGCAATTATCATGCGTCATTTTATGAAACTAAAATGTATATATTTAAAAAATAAATAAAAGAACATATACAATATTAATATGAATGAAAACATTGAACAGTACATGAATTATATACATAATTGTGTTAACAGGATTAGTGGAAATATAGGCTAATTTTTCTAAAAAGATAATAGCAATTGTTCATGCGTCATTTTATAAGACTAAAATGTATATATTAAAAAAAAAAGAAAAGAACATATACGATATTTATATGAATGATAACATTTCACATTACATGATGTATATGCCTAATTGTAAAAATTGTTGGATGTTTCATATTGTCATGTAATATTCGTATTTTTAATTTATATAAAAAAAATGATTTTATTGAACAACCATTATTGGTGAAATATAATCCATGTTATATTTGGTCGATATATATATTATGTATATTACTGTTCAAACAGCTGAATCTTCATAGACATGTAGTTGTAAAATCATGAATTCTTTAAACATTTTATAAATGTGTTTACTTATCTTTAAGTGAAACGATTTCATATTCGTTTGAATCGAATCCAAATAGTGATTGTTGAAATCCTTTTTTATTACCTGTGTACTTTATCTCGTTTCGTTTGAGAACACGAATCAATTGCTTCCCTAGCCCCCGGGGAAATTCAAAGCAAGGGCCAATCAAAACTGTGTAAATTGCCGCAAGCAAAGTCGCTACCCTTTGTATTTGCAAATCCACGACCAGAGCAGTTACAATCGCTGGGGGAGATTCCGTTCCACGCACTATATAACAATTCTGATAAAAATGTGATTTCTTTTCTTATTGACAATAGAGTCGAAGTGAGGGACTCGCCCCTTTATTTTCTCCTCAGAAAACAATGATCAATGTAAAATATAAAAGTATGTATCAAAGTTTGATTCTTAATAACATATATATATATATATATATATATATATATATATATATATATATATATATATATATATATATATATATATATATATGTATATATACACTTATATAAATAGTTGTGCGTATCTACATACGTATTCGTGTCAACTATTTCGGCCATCGTCAGTGTAAAGAAGTATTAGTCATACGGGTTGCCAGATTCGAACCCTAGAATACAAGTTATATTTCAAACTCAAATTGAAATGGCCGTTTTTAACAACCCGGTATATTAGCGATGGGTTAATCTTATTGAAAGGCATGTCTCGTAAAGTGTTCAATTATTTAAAAGAGCATTGCTTTGAAGCCACAATTACAGTTTAGTAAATACTACTAACTACAATGCCCATCCTATATTTAGGGGCGAACAATAATAATATAAATATTTGTTTTTGTTTTTTAATATATATATATATATATATATATATATATATATATATATATAAAGCTTAATACAACTAAAGATATAAGAGTGAACATCCGGGTCAAAATGAAGCTCAATATACTGGATAGAGCATTAATATCACTAGATGGAGAGACAGAATAAAATAAGGTGCTAATCAAATTTTATTAGAATTCAAAGTCCAAGCAAAGTACTTAAAAGTCCTTCACTCATGCGTTTTCAAAGAAAAAATTCTCCTCAGAGGACGATTACCGCAATGACATTACTGCAGGTAATAACATTAAACTTTGAAAATATATAAAAAGAATATATATGAAATACATAAAAGTATATAAAACATCAAATATATCGGCCCAAAACATACTTTTTTGTTTAACTTATACAGTTCATCCAAGTCATTAACTTTAAAACAGCTTCAAGAAAGATGTCAAAGACGTTGATTTAAAAATCAATTCAGGTGGTGAATTGTAGTCCAAAAACGAAAAAAAAAAGACAAACATAAAAAACGAAAAAGTTATCCAGGCGGGAAAGTTGTTTGCTATCGATGCAGTAGATGACAGTGAAAAGTGTATCCAAGGTGTATGCAAATTAATAAAACGATAGAAATTAGCAGATTAGAAATGGATACGACATCACAAGCACACCCCACCTTGCTCTTATTCGCTGAAAGGGCCTGGGTTAAAAAATCGAGCCCAGAGAACATATCTGATGTAGGAATGGGGTCTATGACAGTGCATACATCTGCGACTTAGTTGTTGTTTCTCATATTAGATACGCTCCAATATAAATTACCAGACTATTTTTCGTCTATACAGAGATGATGTGCTTTGCTTGTCACGTAACCACAATGAGATATATTTAGAAAAGACTTAACAAAAACCTTTTAAAAACTCTGATTCAAAATCACCATTAAAACAAACTTAGACAAAGTAGACGTCCTAGCCACAACACTGCACCTCACAAACAACACACGTAAGCCTTTCCACAAACCTAACAATACACTCTAATACCTACACAAACGATCCTGCGACCCCCAATGTATTTAGAAACTTAGTCAATGATAGAAGCTAACAACTCCCAATTATTTCTTCTAGTCTCGACATCTTTTTTATTAATATTTCGATCATATGTGTATATATCGTTTCTGTGACTTTTTTGTTCCATGAGTTTTCGAGTAATTTAGATTTGATTCATCACATCATAATCATGCGGTGTTTCTCGTGTAGTGTTTATGTTACATTAGGACCCGTATGTTTTGAAAAAATGTAAGTCAGTTAGTGTGAATTGTGAACACGCTGAAATTAAGAATTAAGTACAAAGTCAAGCTGACAAGGTTTGAATAAATACGTTTGTATTCCCAAGAGTCAGAATAGAAGAGTTGAATATGGGATTAGAACAGAGATTGCGTCAATAAGGGTCAAGTATAGAAAGCTTATGTTCTGACAGGGCGATGACGTAACATGTTTTCGCGAACAAAAGAAACGATGACGTAACTGTTTGACAGTTTGAGAATGGTAGAGTTTTAAAATTAGTCTATCTATAGAATTACGGCGAGATTGGCATGCCCGATTATGCTCTAATGCTTTTAACTTTTAAGCTAAGTCTCGAATGAGACGATAATTAGTCAATCGTCGCCCCCTTCACCAAAGTCAGGAATACTGGGGAAGGCACAAACGTTGAAGGTATAGGCCACCTAATCTAGAAAACGGTAATGTATGTCCCAGTTACTACCGCTAAGAAGAGGAATAACACTCCTAATTTCTTGAGACAGCTCAAGAAATCTGTGTCCCAAATTCATTGATCGTATGAAAAGTTTATTCAAAGATCATGATGATAAAGAAAATAAGAAAGTGAACATTCTACGGCACAACGAAAGTCGAAAAAAAAGCAGAAATCTATGTGACGGCTAATGAAAAACGAAGCGAAGAAAAGTCACAGGAATATTATGACATGATGTGTAATGAACTTTTATATTCAATAAGAAAAATCAGTCTAAAATTACCACGGCACAAGAGACATTACACCATATAAAAACGTTTGGAATAACTCTAACGGTTGGTATTGCACACGCAAAAAAGAGTATATCGTCAGTTTAAAATGATTGTCTTACCTAAAAAGCATTGCAGTAACATTTAACTTTAATAAAACATGATATACACATTTACATCAATTTCTGTTAAGTTTTTACTAGCGACTATTTACAACCTATCAATTAGCGTGGTAAACTATGTTTTATGCGGACATTTTGTTATCATAGTTTGCTTTAAACAAGGCAATACGTCAGAGCAGATGTAAAGGGGCTACTGATAATTACGGTGTCATATTTGAGGAGGGAGGGAGTTCCATATGCCGGCAGAACGAGGAAAGAAGCACTTGGATTAGAAGCCTATCTGACATATGGGGACCTCCACAGTGAATGGATAAGATTTAGTGAGTGTCGTGTTAATCGAGGGTATATACGTCGAGGGGACGGTATGCAACAAAGGCAGCATGTTATGATTACGTGAAATGAGCATGCATAGTTCAAAATGAATCGGAGAGATCTTTAGCATAACCTCGAAAATAAAATGTTGAATATAATTACTAAATCCTCCATTTATGCATATCATTATAGTAAAACTTTCTGCAAACTATAACGATGAAATAAAAACTCAAACGTATTTTAAAAAGTAACTTAAATTCATTTCTGATTAAACTTGAATAGCAACATTTCGTGTGTTGATGTACTCCTTGACTTCACGAAAACCGTATTAATTATATATGTTCATAAAAACTACCAGTATAAACTCATGTATTTAACATTATATAAATAAATGTCCCATCGATATACACAGATTATATTTGACTGCGAGAAAATATTCATTTTAACAGATAAAATGTTACTTAACGAATTAAAAACAGTAAGCACATTCTGAATAAAAGAATCTTTAGTGTTGTTATTATTAAAAATATTCACATTAGTCAAATAACACAACAGATTTAGAAGGGAAAACCTGGGTTAAATCTTGTCACAGTCTTAGTAAGAGAATATTGCGATAGCAGTTACCGAAATACTGATGTTCTGGTATTGTTTGCCCTGTGTGTTGCCGGAGGATTAACTGTAGTTAAACAACGGCTTAGCACCTTGCCCAATTGTAGAGAACGAATGAGGAGAAGGCGCTTTAAAAATGTTCAAGGTCTGCGAGAGATTATTATCTTCGTATAGTAGTTCGGCACTTAATCATTTGCGGGTAATTGTAGGGTTACATTACTGCTTACTTTCGTGTTGTGCGTACACAGGTTTCATCGCTGCTGGGTCCTTCCATTCAAGCGGTGATCGATAACAGGTGGAAGCTGGACTTAAAGTTTTAAAGGTGTTTTACTTAAAAAAGCCACGAAAGAAACTAGAAATTGTTTTCACGAGAGATAGAGATATATCCAGAAATAATTACTTATAAAAAGTTTACCACATAATCAGTCAGACCATTTGGCGATAGACTACCCCCCACACCTTCCTGTGCATGCCCGCTGCAGCGATATCTGATGTGCCCGTCTTCTCCGGTTTCTGGTTAGGCCCAAGACAGAATCGACTCTAAACTGTAGTGACGTGATATCTGACCTCCCCTTGTTGCTCCGCAACCATCTAACATTGGTTTTTGTAGCCATCATCGATTAATTTATGTTTTGACGGAGATACTAGAACGAACATTTGATTACTTATGATTGCGTTTGCTGACATTAATGATAGTATATATGTTTGCGGAGAACAGTATTACGTATACAATAGCTGCTATCTGTATACATATGAAGCCATAAAAATAGGACGTCAAAGTACATCACCAAGGTCATTACGCAGTTTGGCTTTTCACTTCCTGTGCTCACAAATGAACCTATGCACAACCCTGCTGAGTTGAGTCAGAAGAGCTTTGATATTAGCAAACAAATAAAGCATACACAAAAGCTAAATTTAGCTGCCGAACACAGTTGTGTGGATCAGGACACCGATCTATAAATAGTTATACGCACTTTTGGATGAACACAATTATAACCTGCATATGAAATGCAAAAGAACTACGGAGCTTTGATACACAAAACTGACATTGCGATCAACGCGAAGTATATAACTTGTTTTTAATATGTGCAAAAAACACGGCAAGCGTATTTTGATTGCTACATTAAAAGGGATTTCCAAGACTACTCTCTACACAACGGTCTCTAGGATTACATTGCTTCCAAAACCTACTTCAAATTGAGTCACTTTATGTAAGCCGTTATACCACATTGCATGTTTTCCATCGGAGTTGATCTGAATGCCTAAATACTCCTAAGCGTATTTTGTAATTTTGCAACAAAGTGTAATGACTTGCTCTTTGACGACTGAATTGAGCAACACAACATCTTCCTAGGAAATAAATGATTGAAGAAAACACCATGGCAACTGTGGACACGCAGGCCACCACCAAGTGTTCAATCCCAAATCAATGTTATCATATGTTGAAAGCGCTGGCGTAACAGTATAAACGAATGCCGGCCCTTTTCATCTTTTCACTTGATCGGTTGCCTAGACAGGGTGCTGAAAATCTCATCTTACATACACTTACAAAGGACTGCACACTTGTATTACGACACATTTTCCACGAAACAAGACTAAACACCGTTTGTATCAATTGTAACTAAGACAGGCGCACAAGTGATATGTCCAAGACCTTTGAAAACAGTGGGCATTGCAGCTGTTTCCAAAGCTCATTTTCGAGCATTAACCTAGAACAGTCAAACTTCTCAGAAACAGCATGATTCACTTTTGATAACTACAAAGTCATGCGAATCAATAACATATTATGTTAATCTGTAACCTCATCATTTATAACGATGTCTTGGGATCTAGTGAAATCTTTTCCGTCAAGAAGACGCACTGAACCATATTGATTTAAGGTGTGATTCGGCTTAAAACATAGTAGAATAACTTCAATTAGCTTATGAATGCTGAACCAGCCACTCAATATGATGCTCCACCTATGCAAAATGTGTTCAATCTTTTCACATCAAATAAAGCGGCGAGCTGACCCAAAAGCAGTCAGTCAATGTTTACATTTAAGGTCAAAATTTTTCGCAAATACACATCCACAACCATACAGATATATGCATGCCTCTCAATATATGTATCCGTAAGCCATGCATTATTAATTATAAATCATGAGTATCCTTACCGTTTATAGGATCGCATTGATCAGCGTCAGCATCTTGGAGAGATTCTAAGTGTCTATCAGACCGACATAAACACCTTTACAATAGTATAGCATCTTTCGTGTTTATGTGACACGAAGCGGTATTATATTATAAACGGCCCCTAAAATGTGTTTTACAACTACGTTAAATAGAGTCAAACTTCCCTTTATTTTATTAATATCCGGCTATCGGTTGTATGTGTTAAAATAGTGCTTATCTCGCCACAACTGTTACTACATACACTTGGAGTCAAATTGATGACAAAATATCGCACCTGCTTCCACATGTTGAACATTAAAAAACATATATGTTCGAGACGTGCGTGTAATTAATATGTGCTCCTTTCACTTGTAAAAAAAAACAGTATAGAACACACACAATCATTGTATAGTATTGCAATAATAAACATCAACTCCTGTCAAAATACTTTTTTAAGAATGTTTATGAAAGAATGTTTGCACTGAGTAACACGCCGTATTCAGTGCATGGTCTATTTCTGTCAGTGAAGTTATTTTCTATAGACGGTAATATCAATGGGCAGCTGAACACAATTGCATTTAAAACCGTCTAATGAATCTTCATCAAACATCAAATAAATTCCTGCGCTTCTATAAGTGATAAAAAACAGCGTTGTATTTTACAGACAAATAGAATGTAAGGGAACAGAAAAATCTGAAAGGGGAGAAAACCTAATTTATTTCTTCTCGAAAGCAAGAAACATCAATAAACAAGAGAAAAAAAGACAAATTAAATAAGGGGACTTTTTATTAATTTGCATTTGGTCGTGAAAGAAAATTAATTCGCAGAAGGAAAACGCAGTTAGACATAATAGGGAACCGGAGAGACTAAGAAATCGGCTACGCGAGTCTACATACTATGGTATATATATAGTGTTAATTACTACACTGATACGCTAACAAAGATATATACACACAAGGGTCCAACATTTAATGGTTAACACACAGTTAACTTATCATTTGAAGAGTTTCGTTTGTAATGGTTAAGATATATATATATTGTTTCTGTATTAGTAATACTGTGTGGGGCTAGGGAACAACACAAATTATCATTATACATTATACAAGTGAAGGTTTCTATCCTGACACCATATTAAATGTCCTTACGTAATTCCTGTTTTTATTCGAAGCTCACCTCTATACTAATAGTTTCGTACCTTCATGAGTTTCAATATTTAAGTAGATAAAATATCACATATTTAATTTAATAAATTTCAGTCAGATAAGTATATATTTACAAACATTGTTTTATGAGTGGCATTCATATATATATATATATATATATATATATATATATATATATATATATATATATATATATATATATATACAAAGAAGAATGGAAAGGAATTAGAGAAAGCAAAAGCCAAATCAAAATTCAATTCAAAAGTTCAAAGCAAGGTATATTCCGCAAAAAGGCAATTTATTCAAGTTAAATTTTCCTTAAGCCAGGCTTTTCAAAGATCAAAATCTTATCATCAGAGGAAGTCGCTGGGATAGATAAGTTGGCAATGGCCAAGATTTAAAATTTGAAAAAATGAAATAAAAGTTGTAGGGAAAGAAACGCAGGGCAAAACTGAATTGTTTGAATTGAATTTTAGTTTTGGCTTTTGCTTTCTCTAATTCCTTTCCATTCTTCTTCATTTCTACCGGCTCTATCCTGGATATTGAGCTGTATACTCTTCACAATAGGGTTTTACCTTTCCTAAAAGTTCGCTTTTAGTACACCTCTTTATATATATATATATATATATATATATATATATATATATATATATAACTGAATGTATGTTTTGATGTGTGAAGTGGGGGTGGCCCACATAGATAGACAAGATAAATAAACAATATGACAGCTAAAAGTGTAGTCTTATAAAATTTAAGGATTCGTTCTTAAGTCGGCTGTATTGACGATGGATTATATTAACATGACATGTTTGAATTTTAAATTCTGCATATATTATAACCACAAAAAAATCATTAAAAATTGTAACAAAAATTTAAATTGTTTAAATATTTATTAATGAATGTGGCATACCTATTGTTAACAATCAACAATAATCGGTATGTCAATTCAAACCCCATTTATATGAAACAAAATAAAAATAATAGTGCATATTAAGACCCATTAGACCGATCAGTTGTATTTCAAAATTCATAATAATCGGTTACGTACTTCGCGTGTGAATCCACTATATAAAATGTATATATATATATATATATATATATATATATATATATGAAATATCCATTGGAAATGGTTCTGCATGTTACTTCTATGCTTGCAGTGTCTCACCAGCACCCGCATGTCGTATTTGACGAAGATGTTTTTAATCTTAGTTCTTAAGCTAACCCACCGCTTACTTCTTGTAACTGGCTCCACCAAAACCCACTGTATATGTGGAAGGCTCGTATACCCAGCAATTAGGTATTCCACATCCAGTACCCGGCTAGTATAGGCTTTTTTTCAACTTCAATTATAACTGGTTTATGGTCCTATGACATAGCCACTTGAACGTAAGACACGACATAAAGTCTATATCTCCTCTTCTCACTAACATCCTATCCAAAGAAGTATTCGGGAAGGAAGTTACTCTATTTGTCCATGCCCAATTCCGCCGCCCCGAATTATCGAAAGGTAATATGTCGAATAGATCATCTCTTGCCATTAAGTCAGCCGGGCTGGCCTCGCATATCTCCGTCTGTCTTGCTCTTATTTCGATCTTCTCTATCTTGGGGTCTAGGATCGCATTCCAATCTCCCATTGGACCTACGAGCTTCGGAAACGCGACTAAGGTGTCCGGATCCCGACAAAAAGAGGCCTCTTTCGAGCGGTGTTGGTCATATGAACCGCAAAGACCTGGCACTTAAAATCCTTTACAACAATAAGGGCCACGACAAGTCTGCTCTCCGCACCCATATGGACAACGTCGATTGGTCAGCACTTGACACTCCATGGATGAAACGAAATGCGTCTCCAAGATTAAAGCTACATATACTCGCAGGCACAAGTGATCCCTTCGGACGCCAACCGTCTGGTTTGAAGATTTCAACCCCCTTGCATTCAAAGTATCCAAACATAGATTATGGAACTTACCTTAAGTAGTTTAGCACCCGGATCCGAAGTATTCGTGCCAATTGTTATCCCAAGTGTGCCCCCTCGCGGTCTCTAGCATTTGCTAGAGTGATGTCTTGCTACCGCTTGGAAGCCTTTCGAATCTTGTCATCAGAGGGTCATCAGAGATGTGTGTGCCTTCTTCTACGGGGTTTGCTCGTAATTAACTGAATCTAGAGAGAAGTGTTCAGTTCATTTCCTGTCGGAAGGCTACATCTGTGTCGAGATACAAAGGGTAATTTTTCCAAACGTCGTTCGCCAATCTAAAGGGGATGATTTTTTCCTTTTCTTTTCCCCATTCAAGCGGGGGAGATTAATTTGCTTCTTTTCGTCCCCGGTTTAACTTGTTCTTGCTTAGCTTATTCGGCGTTGGGTGTTGTGTGTGTGTGCGTGTGTGTGCAAATTAATGTTTTAGTAAATGCATAGGTTGTTTCCATAACTAGTGAGCCGGGAGATAAAACCAGCGGTTGTACCGGCGTAGGTTCTAATTTAAGTGGGGAGGCAGATTTGGCGCGCTCTCGTCGTTCGAAAACTGGAAAGAGCGGATATAGAACTAGAGAGAGGAGGAGCGTTAACAGAAGAGGGAATGTGTGTGTGACCGCTCTTGTCGCCTTAGACTTACGTACATCTCAGGGTTGTATGTTAACTCCGCGAGGGAGTGAAGAAAACCAAACAAAGTTGGTTGAGCATTTGAACGTGCTGCTGACAACAAGAAAGAGAGTGGAAAAGGGCACTATCTTTACATGCCCATCAGAATGTTTGACGGAGAAAGGTTTGTGTCAAGATCAGAGAACAAGATCAGATACTACCGTTTGATTTGAGCAAAAAGGCGAAAAAATGTTAGCATAAAAACAAATCGACTATAAGGATTTGTATTTCATGACTAGGCAATTATGAATGAAAAATAAACCCCGATTTAAAATAGTATGTTATATTTTAATGGGGTCGGCATTGTAGTATTCTGTTCTGTTGCCATACGACCGTTACCCTAGAATTACCTCCTCTATGCATATGAGGTTCCAGGTAATATTCTGGGGTATTATATCCTCCTTTAAAATAAGCTGGTCATGTAACGTAGTTCCTGTTGTGATACGAGCATCTTCTTCTTTTTGGAGGGCAGGGGGGCAAGGGGTAGTATAGTACATTTTCGTGTATGATGTTAACATACATAGAGTCAGTAAATTCTCTATAATTAGGGGAATCCCTCCAGGTATTACCTTCTCCTTTATAGTTTTAATGTATTTGTTCTGTTTTTATGATATCATCTTACCAGGCATTAATTCACCCTTATGGTGTAGTGTAATTTATGTTCGTTCATCAGAATACCATCCTGATGAGTATTATCGCCTCCTGTTGTTGGATAGGAGGTGAATTGTACAGAACTGTATCTATTCATTTGGCGGATAGTTGAGTATATTTTCAGTCATCATGATACATTCCTACCAAGCATTTATTCCTCTACGGCAGAGCGCCGACAATACAACATCTGCTCGTTACTGACGGTACTATCTTCCCAGGATGATCTGCTTAACTTTTACGAGAGGAATATACTATTTCTTTTGTTGTCTTGATATCACATTCCAAGGCATTCACTCCTCTTTTTCAGGGGATGGTTAGTGTTAGTTCTATATGTTTTTCGTAGTTTGTTCACCATTCTATAATATTCACAGCCAGAGCAAATATATATGAGTGGATTGACCATATATCTCTTTAATATATATATATATATATATATATATATATATATATATATATATATATATATATATATATATATATATAAATATATATATATATATATATATTAGATCACCTTTTTTACGCCGACACGTACAAAATATTCGACACTGGAATGTCGATGTTATCGATCATTAGCTGTTATAAACTAAGATCTCATTAGGCAGAGTTAAACTCCGGTCTTAACCTTAGCACACATTTGGAAAGAAGCTGAAGCAAATTGGAGGTTTCATATACCGACAGGTTACGAAAATAAAGACCAAAGATAATTATCTCAACAATTTACATAGTACATTATCAGTATGTCGTGAATGAGAATGTATACTAATGCTGATATCAACACACACAAAAACACACACACAGACTCGGAAACCTTACAGCAATTAAAAACTATATACAGTATCTATCCTACGATAGTAGAGTATTATCGTTCTGTCAGCCATGCCCGTGTTGAACATTCTAATCACTGTTAATTATATTTTATTCCACTAGTAAAGATTGGGCGTGCAACTTCCGCACCACTGTCACTCAGCATGTACAGACACCTAAAACAGTTTTCAATCATGAATTACAAATGATCAATTCTCATCTGTACACTTCCAAAAAAACAACTTGCGATATATATTGAGTTGATTGACGCACACTCACATAATTCCAACGAGATTGTGATTACACAGCATCTTGTTTAATTTGTTAATTATTATAAATTGTATTTTCATGAAATAATTATTAAGGTAATAACACTGAATTTGCTGTCGATAAATTGCTTGAAACCGGCCCGAACTGAGCTGTAAATTGCACAGAAATATTAACGATAAAATAATTAAGGTTTATTGCGAACATCGATGTATTTGGTAATTGCATACACAATGTTGTATCGTAGTTATGTTATTCAAATCTCTGTAATATTTGTATTCGTTTATTTCTTCTACGATACCAATGTAGTTATAATTCAACGCAATTGGTACACTGTAAATTACATATAATAATCATTCCCACGAATGTATTAATAACTATTTTCAAATGAACATTTTTGCTTTTGTATAATACAAATTCAGCTGCTAATTGCATCAATAACTTATTCGGAGAAAATATTTCTTCAACGGAAAAAATTGTGTCCTTATATGACTGTAAAAAAGAATACAGTGGTGAGTTCTGATAGACTCTATATTATTATTATTATTATTATTGTTTATGTTGTATGACACATGCACATACGAGATCTTATGTGGGTGCCGTTAGAACATGCCCAGACCACGCTCTTTCTTCAACGGTGTCAGGAATACAGATGTATGAAATGTGTGCTACTAAAAAATAATAACCGTTGTGTGCAACTAGCGGTAAGAGTTCAATTAAAAACGTCAAAAGCAAATACATAAAAATAATGATATATATAGTTTCACGGTGGCGGTTTATTAAAAATGAAAATATTTATAAAATATTGGCTACATATTTTCCTTGTTTACAGCCCCCATTTATTAATTTGTTTTCTTAAATGCGTTTAATTTCATATGAATACGTTGGGGATTTACAGCAATATCATGTGGTTTTCATGAAGTGACGCGGGTCAGCTCGTATATATATATATATATATATATATATATATATATATATATATATATATATATATATTTATATATATATATATATATATATATATATATTTACACATATATGTATATACATATATGCATATATACATATATACATACATACTTACACACACATATATATATATATACATATATACATATATACACATATAGATATGCATATATATACATATATGTATACACACATATATATATATATATATACATACACATATATATATACATATATATATATATATATATATATATATATATATATATATATATATATATATATTCAGGCATCACACACATTGTCACTGTTTGTGGGTATTAGAATCAGAAAAATGTTATCCTCATGTCTTGTACCTAAAACGATTATTTAAATGTTATTTTAAAACTGATTTTTTGAGTATCGGTACTAATGACGAGATGATAAATAGTGCGAGTAAATATAAAGGTTATACTACATCAAAATAGATTTTGATTTAAAAAAATTAAACATTTCAATTCGCTAGATCACTTGTGCATTAATGCAGTTTATTTACAAGGTTCCTAAAAATATAAAACAATAAAAATTAAATATGTTTGTCATGAAACAATACTGACAAACATAATAGGTATTTTTTTAATGTATTTCATGCGTCTGGCATTTGTTCGTTTCTTTATTATAAGAGGACTTAGTGTCCTATGGATTTTAATCCGGTAGGCTTTTGTCTGGTCCCCAACCATAAACCAACTTTACAATACATAGACAAAAGTGTTAAAAAAATATTTGATCAGTTTGGTGTTGAGTTGACTTATATTTGATTGAATTAGTGAATCTAAAGATTTTCACGGCCCTTTTTGAAAACAAACTTAGGTGTGAGTCTGTAATTCTGAGGCTCCATGTATGTTAACTTTTTAAAAGTATCAGACGATATGATGAGGTGAATTTGAATTCAGATAGAATGCAATAAAATAATTAGTTAATAATGACAATAATTCTTGCTTATTATTATAACCGGTGGGCAGTTCAGTAGTTCCACTGACAACACAGAAATATAGTTAATATTTGCCATGCCAGTTACTACCTATATAGTGTTTGTTAAGAATGTTAAACAAATTGAATATTAGTGTTATGAATCAAAAATGAATTACTAACATGGCTTTATTTATTTTCGTTTCATATTAACATTCATATTTTAATGTAATGATAATTATTTTAACATTTTTGGTAGAAGTTAACTACATATGTTTACCATATAAGAATATCTAAGTATTATTATAATTATTATTATTATTATTATTATTATTATTATTATTATTATTATTATTATTATTATTATTATTATTATTATTATTATTATTATTATTATTATTATTATTATTATTATTAATCATAATAATAATAATAAGAAGAAATAATGATTAATAATAATGATAATAATAATAATAATAATAATAATAATAATAATAATAATAATAAAGCAAACACCAAGAGCTCTGCTCTCCCGCTCTCTTAAACCGCTTTTCACTCCCCCCCCCCCCAAAAAAAAGATATAATGGTGCCAGCTTAGGGTGACTTCACCCACATGTTTTACAGAGGGACACAGAGGATGAGAAGACCGATGGAGGAACAGCAAAAAAAAACAGACTTCAACTGGAAATGCAGAGAGTTATGGTACCTTGGGGATGCTTATTGTCACCCAAATCCCATAGAAGACCAATGGTCCGTACCAGAGAAAAATCAATGGTAAACGGATGTTGTATACTGCAAGGTTGTTTGCGGTGGCTTTCGAAAAGAGGTGGAGAATATTCGAAATCTGAGAAGACGTATTGTCACTCAGACTCCAAGGAATACCACCGGTGAGCAATCATTGATGAGGACTTGTGTGAGAACTCTTAGTGAGTACAATGTATAATAATAATAATAATAATAGTAATAGAAATATAGTTAAATCAAGGTAGATTTACAGTCATACCTAAAAAAATATTTAAAAATAAAATTCTACCTTTTTTATGTAAACACGTTGAAATAATTATTTAAAATTTAGATTGGGCAGATCAGTTTAAAATATGAATTAAACGTAAAATGAGTTTTTATTTCCGGGACGTTCTTTTGCCTTAAGGTAGATAACCATGATTTTTTTTCTGGGCGATAAGGTTTATGTGGTTAATTTTGAGAGGGGGGTCTAATTTTTAAGCTATGGTTTCACGATGTTGTCAGTCGGATTTAGGCGTAGGGGTAAGTAAGTGAGCATTCTTGAAATGTTAGAATCATCAACTCATTATAATAAGTTTACGTTTAAGTCATATACGAAACGGCATAACCCACTTTAAATTATAACATGTGTTTTTAAGCAAATCTGTTCAAGAGGTTCACGCGTTATCACCTAAAAAAGTTAGAATCTTATTTGTGGGGTCGATTTAGCTGACGATTTTCAGCAACCATTTTACTATTATAATTAATATAAGTATTACTATTATTATAATTTGCATCTCGTTTTTTGTCGTGTTACAGTAAAACAGTCCAATCTACTACATATCTGTCTTATTGACAGGAGCAATAACCGCCCAATCTTTTAAAATTACAATCAAATCATGAAAATTGGTTGATTGACGGAAAGTATAAACAGGTTCACACTTCTTCGTGATAAACATGTTCAGAGTAGTTTTTAAACTAGTAAAATTATTTTTTAAGACAAAACATTATAAACATGGCAAGTGTGTTTAGTTAACAATTCTAACCGACACCGTCTTCTTATTTTTCCTACCAATTGTCGACTATTTTCAATTGTTTATGAAAACATTAAAATTGCATTTTGTCAACGAACATCTAACTAATGAAAACATACTTTGTTTTAAAAGATGAATAAGTCTTTGTATTTTTAATCAATTACAAGGAAAACTTTTGGGGAACATGTTTAGAATGCTATACTTATGCAATATACGCCATCAAGGGCAGTTTTCCGTAGCTAAAATAGAAGCGGGCAGTACACGTATTATTTTTTACAGTAATTCGAAAAGCGACAAAATGAAAGTATACTATTTAGACACTTAGAAATAATTATTGTATCGGGATGATACATTTTGTAGTAATCAGTGATTGTATCGAAATTGGGGAAACATAAGAATCGTTCGATCACTTATATATATATATATATATATATATATATATATATATATATATATATATATATATATATATATAAACCCAGTTTAAATTCGTTGTAATTACTATCCTGTGGATGTTTACCTTGCTTGGATTATTATATATATATATATATATATATATATATATATATATATATATATATATATATGTATATATATATATATATATATATATATATATATACATATACATATATATATGTATATATATATACATATATATATATACATATATATATATAGAGAGAGAGAGAGAGAGAGAGGGAGAGAGAGAGAGAAAGAGAGAGAGGTTACAATTAATATAGCTGTAGCTTTATCTACAAAACACAAATAAACAATGTGGTGTTTACATTAAAGTAGTTTGAAGAAAACTGACAGAAAGGTTATTTAAATGGTATTATTTTATATATTTCAATGTTGAGATTTGTTTTTGTTTATATATCCCGATAATAAAAGGATTTCAATTAAATTCTGCTCGATTGTCAAGTATCACCAACAGAATCAAGTGGTGGAAAAAATAAACAAATAATTGTTACCAAAGGAAATAAAGGTAATTTTCTACCTACCTCCCTATTCTGTAGTGTTTTAATGTTTTTTTAACGCGGGCTCATTGCATTTTAATAATTCGTCAACATAATCCGATCGCGTTAATGTTATGTTTTTAAAATAGCGTATGTCCTTTGGGGTTCAGAAACAAACACATAATTAAGACATAGCTGTCCCAAATGCCTTAAATACTTGTTAACTTAATTGAATGGAGAAAAAAACCGAAAAAAAATAAGCAAGATTCGTATACGGTCGGCGAACGCTTGTAAGCCATATTTGCTTTTCCAGATAACGTAATATATTACAGTGAACTTTTAATTTATGCTTTAATTATTTAAAATAAAAATTGAAAAAGTAAGCAGGTAGGTGGAGAAGAAAATGTTATTGCCTTTAGTAGCAGTTACTTGTTTACTATTTGTGTTTACGCAACTTTTCCTTCTCTTGACTACATATCAACCACCATTTCATTATCAAAGCACTACAGTATAAATCTCTATGCATGAGTGGATGAAGTGTGGGAGGTGCGCTGAAGAAAGAGTCCTACCAGTAAAATACATACCACTGTTGTGCTCGCATACCCTTAATGACAATAAAAGTGTAAACATTTGTGAATTTCCTTGCTTTTGTGCATTTAGTGTATATGAATGTTCATCTGAACTCTATTAAAGGCATTTGATTTCAGTATACTGCCATTTTTCATGGAATCTCACTACTTTTGTAAAGGCTATGCCTTAATACAGTGCCATTCTCATAACTGATATAGTTGGTAGTTTGACTAATCAAGGTATATGGTAAACTGAAATTAAAATGCCATCAACCAGACACAAGAACCTCTATATTTGCTAAAAATCAGCTGACTCCATCAAATGGTCGAGAATATATAGAATAAAGTGTATGAATACTGGTCATTTTTAAGGTATTTAGGAATTTTTTGGAAAACTAAAAATTGAAAACTAAAAACTGAAATTAAAATGCCATCAACTAGACCCTAGCATATCTATCTCTGCCAAAAATCAGCTGAATCCATCAAATAGTTGATGAGATACAGGTTGGCACATACGTACACACAGATAACCTCATTTATTGATTAAACTTTCTGGATCTCTGGGTTGCCTTGACTAATGCTGCTGAAATTCTACACACTTATAGAACCTATCAAATAAACATATTGTGTAAAGTATTAACTTATTTGGTTTATTGGTGTTTGAGTTATGATTGATCAAATAAAGTAGATTTCCAGCGTAGACCATTCGTGTAGTCTATTCAGGGATGGAACGCTCTCGCGCCTTCCTTGCTATATATATATATATATATATATATATATATATATATAATTCCACTGCTTGTTTGAAAACATTTATAGTTTGGAAATTATAATGGTAAAGAAACCAAACAAAATGCATGTCTTTTAAATCTGAATAAATATATGCATTTATATTTCATAAATTTCATAAATAATTATAGTCACTTATTTAAATTCGAAATTTCGACAGATAAAATCGCCATTGTTATTTGGCTGTTACGTTCTGTAAGTTTTGAAGATTCATATGCGTGGGTTATTTTCCAATTCAGTTGGGTGTGCTCTTTATGCACGTGTTTAAATAACCACAGGGGTGTCAGCTGTTTTTTTTAAAACTTATTTTAAGTTTGAAAATTGTAATGGTTAAGAAAGCAGTCAAAATGCAGATAGTTTTAACAATAATACAAATATATCAATTTAAATTTGATGAATAAGTGTTCACTTATTCAAATTCAGAGTTTTGACGCATAAAAGTGTTACTGTAAAGGAAATACATACTTTTTTCTTACATGACATGCTATCATTTAGTCGTAGTGTTCTGTTCGTTTTAAATATTAAAGTGTGTGTGTGTCCGACTGATTAGGGGTGGCGCTGGTATGCACGAGTTTGAATAAATAAAGGGTATCCCCACTGTTTGTTTGAAAGCATTTTATTTTATTTTAATGGTTATATATATATATATATATATATATATATATATATATATATATATATATATATATATATATATATATATATATATAGTCTCGAAAGTTTCTCAACCATTAAAACTATATTAACACAAAAAAAAAAATTATAGTCCCAAGTCTTCCAGTGGAAAATCACTCATGTAAGTCAATTTATTTTTTACAGATATTATATTAGTTTATTTCTAACACTATTTTAAGGGATCATCAGTTGTTTACCATGAAAAACTGTTTCGGGAATTTAAAAACAAGACAGTATTTAATTTCATGGCTTCCCAGCAGAATTGATCATATACCATATATATATATATACCATCTCTACATCGCGATGATTTGAAGTCAGTTGTTTTAGTTTGTATTTGTTTGCATATTTTTGTAGTAATATAAATTACTCATGTGATACGTTTAATTTGAAAATAAGACTTGTTTTCTGAGATAGATTTACTTATATTCAGGAATAAAAATAATGTTTAAGAATGATACGTTACGTGATAACATCGCGACTTAAATATTTCAGATATTACTTACTTTTTTGACGGCAAATGTCTAGCTTTGCTGAACTGTTTTACAATTAAAACAAAAACAATTAGTCATGTTTGTTTAGAGAAATATAAATGAAAGTTTGAAAGGTTCCATATTGTCAGTGGTCAGTGCCGGATATAGATAACATACTATCGCTTCCCATAAAAATAACCTTTAAAACAATATTAGATACAATACCTATATAAAAAATAACATAACAATAATAAATGTTGTAAATAAGTAATAAAATGTAATCTGACATCGGATTAAATACAGTTAAAAATAAATATATATATATAAATACAAATAACTGGATGTACATGTCCATCACTAGTTGTAAATGGATATAATATAATAGTGATATAAATTAAATTCGTGTTACCAATATTATAATATATACAACAAAAATAAAACTAAGACTGCATTTGCGCATCCAATATTTTATGTAGTTTTAAATCTGTAAATGTGTGTTTATATGTATATTAGTGTAAACATTATCATGGATATATATATATATATTCATTCATTTTAAACGCACACAAAAGTAATCCATGTACACGTGTTTCTGGCTTACAGCCCTCATCAGCATGGCTAACTTAGACATGCATCGAACTTTCCATATTGATGTCTGTAGTCCAGCGGTTTACCATTGGATCAAGACACTAGAATAGAAATGTGTACGCGTGTTATCACATGAATATTTCATGTATTTTTATCACTACTACTTCGATTGTCTCACTCCCTAAGTGATTAAGAACATTGCATTATTAGTCGCCCTTAACATTATAATACGTATGTTTCGTTAATATATATATATGATTTTATTTATTTTTTTACGCACATAAAACTAATCAATAGAAACATGTTTCTGACACACAACCGGCATTAGCATGGCTAACTTAGACACGGATCGAACCTTCAATATTGATGATCATAGTCGAGCGTTTTACCATCGGACCAAGCCGCTCTGTCTAGACATATGTACAGGTTTTATTACCTTAATCTTTAATGTATTTTATGTAAGTATTCTTATTGGTGATTTTAGCGTTCGTTGTAGTAAGAAGTAGTAGCTATTAAACAAATCAGAGAAACGCTTCAATCACCAATAAAAATAACCGAACTGAAACATCCTCAATAAACTCAATAAGTTAAAAGCTAAATCCCGATAGAAGAATTTTCCCCAAAACATTTCGAAAAATTGATGAATAATGATTTATGATTGTTTTTTTAACGTCTCTTTTCAAATTTCGGGAGCAATTTTGTTTTGTGAAACGAAGAAGAAATACAGGTATTCGGTGAAATATGGGAAAAAAATTTAAACAGTCAATTAATATTATGTTTTTGGATTTACTTTTTGGGAAACTCATTGGAATTAAATTATAAAGTATATATATATATATATATATATATATATATATATATATACGATTACCAGGAAAAATGTGTTGTCATTAGAACTCTACAGTGTTACTTAGATATGCATATCAACGCACTTGCCTAGTGTATATAGCTGTTAATGTTTTATTGACTCAAATAACTATATTTGCATGTGTGTATGCACAATTAATTAATTCGATTTCATTGAGAAATAAATTGTACGTGCTTAAATAATTCAGTGACAGGAAATAATATCATATTAACTATTTTTCCGAGCTCGTGGGTGTATATTCTACCCCTGTAATAAGCTTACGCAAAAAATCCTACCAGAATACCCTGTGTACTAGATTACATTGTGTGCATATATAAGATATAGGTCATTGCCAGTGAGCTGTTTCGCCATCTTTATGCTAACAGTGTTATTTATACACATCAAGTATAACAACGCCGAAATTCCATACCGTAACCCAGAGTAGCGTTGTCTGATATTACCCTACTCTGCTGACACGCGACGCCTATATAGAAAAAATAAACAAAATCCATGATACACTCCTGGTGATACCAGATCAGGCTGCCCTGTGGCTCCCTGAGACGAAATTCACCTACATTGTCGTTTTTTTTTTTTTTTTTTTTTTTGTTTTGTTTGTAAAACTTAATTATGTTCTACAAAACCAAAACCAAAAACAACAGCCTCTCTCCCTTTCTCCCTCCCTTTTTTTATTTTTATTTTTCCTACCCTACTCCTGGTCCTGGATATGACCTTAAACTACATCCGATGGTGAGATCCGGCTTACGGACTTTGGGGAATGTGGAGCCTCCTCTTAATTACCATTGCTCCCAGGTCCACCCTGACCCGGAGTGGTAGTACCTGTTAGGGTCTCAACTATGGGTTAAATAGAAACAGATATTAAAAGGGGAAAGAAACAAAAAAGAGAAGAAAACAAGACCAGATTCGGCATTAAATAACCCAAAAAGGGTTGATATGCCGTAAAACAAAACTACCAAACTACCAAACTACCATGATACACTAGTGGTAGGGTTACGTGTAAACCCTTGATCTATTATCAGAAAGTTCAAGCATATATAATATATAGTTGGTCAACGGACGTGTAGTTTGTTCTCATTACGAATAACTAGTGGGTGTACACACACCCAGCATAACACAGCCGAACGCTAAAATATATAATCTAATGTGTTATTGTGTCATGACGTAAGCCTCAGAAAACTGCGCTGCCTTGTTTACGTGAATTTGCCGCGGTTAATTTGATTTCATTGAACAATGAAAGGTAAAGTGATTATCTTAATCGATCGAGCAAAAATATACTGAATTTACATTGCAAAGACGTGTTTTGTTTGTGCGTTTTAGATAAGCATTATTGTAAGCAATATTGGATTCTGTATTACTGTCCTTATTTTGTTTATAATGACGTGACATCTTCCGTCGGCCTTGATATATTCAAACACTTTGTTTTCAAAGAAGAATTGCGTTTTTCTTTCTCATGTTTACGAGTGATATTGATTTATTCAAACATAATTGTCCACATTATCATATCTTTAAGGTGTGTTTTCTTTCCTTTTTTATTCCACTTGTACAATGCTCCTCTCAACAAAAATAACCTTTTTATAGACTGGAATAATACTTTCTATTCATGGTTTAATTATCATGCAGGGCCTGTAACGATAGAATGGTATTGTTTTCTTGTGTTGTTGGTTAAATAAGACTGTCTAGTAACCTAACCATCGTTTCATTGAAATATGGTGTATTTGTTCCAACCAGTTCTGGGTAGACAGTCCGCACTGATTATTTTTAATTCATATGAGTAAAAATAGTCAACCGCTTTTGTAGAGGAACGATAATGTTTACTAGGAAAAGTTCATCGCAGCTTATTTATGTATTCCTGTACATATTTCATTGTTTTAGTTACTTAAGTTGCGGTGTCTGTATTAGTAACGTTGCTTCTTATAAGAAAAAACATTACAAAAAATGGGATATTCATATTAGAGTCGCTAACTATGTTTCAAATAAACAGGAATGTTCTGCTAGTAACATGAGTTGGTGTTGTAGTAAAATATCGACCAGTCTTAGAAAATCTACGATGATTCTTATACTTACACTTTTGCACGTGCAATAGCGTTCATCCTAGCCTGGTTGAGCCTGTTTATTCCCTCAAGTAAACCATGTCCTGATCCATTACGGCTCACGCAAGATGGTTGTAAAGGAGGCTAAAAGTTATGTGTAATAAGCCAATTGCAATTTCATCGACAAGGAATTACCACTTATCAACCTAAGTGCGCAGTCAACTCCCTCTTGCGCTATCATGATACGCTGTTGATCGGATATCTTTAAACGACGAATATAAGATATACACTTTATACTTTCAAATAAAATAATATTTATATCCCGTATTCGTACTGCGTTCAAACAATAGTATATGTTCTGCCTGAGGAAGTCATTTTCCCGCCGTCACCTTTGGTTTGGTAGTCAAAGGGATTTCCTTTAGTATCTGTCAATCTTATCTGAGATTAAATGACGACTCCACAGAGCATCCTATTGTTACGGAGTGCCTATTTCGAGAATAGAGATCTGGATTTCCACTTTTAACTGATATAGTTGCCATCCTTGTAAGAGGTGACATATTTGTTTACACCGATGGAATACATAGTAGGAAGAATAACAATCAAGGCGCATCTCTAAAAAGTACAACGGGATGAAGCTAATTTTGTTTTGCATTTCATTCAACGAGAAGGAGTATACGATAAGAAGATTGGAATAAAGATCATGTGAGGTCCTCCTTGCTGCACCCGCACGATTAAACCTCACCCCAAATGCGTCATCCTTTCTAAGCAAAAATATTTTCTAGTTAAATTTAAATCAGCTAACTATCGATATGAACGAGTGATGACATGAAAGGAAATACACAGTAACTCAGGAGTGTAGAGACGGAGAAACCATCTTCACTTGCTTTTGCATATCAAACCACTACAATCATGAAAATATATAAAACATATTAAAGTAATAATGGAATATACGCACATATACTATATTTTACACAGTGACTATTTATTTTTCATACATGCGCAAAGAAAATATATTTACTAAACATATCAACACAAACTAGCTAAAGATAACAGCATAAACTCCATGAGCTTAAGCAGATTGCTATGTACACACTTATTATTTCGTTGTCTCGCATGTCCAAAGAAATGGGTAATTACTATAAATATCATATCATAATTTACGTAAAAGAAAACAGAGACTGCACGCATATTATTTCGTACACTTGAATTCCAAAATTAAAAATCCTGATTTATACAATAATTCTGAACTTTGGAGCCTTCAAATATACATATATGAGTAGACGATTAGTACTCACATCTTTCAAAGTAAATTGACGCACATTCAAATAAGAAACATTATGTAAATTGAATATATATATATATATATGTATATATATATATATATATATATATATATATATATATAGATATACAAGCTTAACCGTAGATGGTATTCTACGTAGACACAAAAAATAACACCTTAAATGAAAGCTTATTTCTGTTAAGTCCACTTGATAGCAATAACTAATGCAGGTTTATAACTTACTATTATATCACAACTAATAAATATACTAAATTAAAAAAAAATATTCATCAAAACTACGACGAATACTTAATGATAAAATTAGTGTTTTCACGAGAGGTATAGCTATCTCAATGATGCAATTGTACGTCTCCTGCAAATGTGATGTATAACTTACGAAACATGGAATATCAACTCTCACATGCTGACGATCAAATATATTATGTATTTATTTTTGATATACCCCTACACACTATAGAGCCCCTGTTGTGTGCTATTTGTATATAGTTTATACTGGTTTGATCCTTACATAGGTTGATGGCACGGTTGTACACTCTAGGAAATAAATATTTATTTTACATATATATATATATATATATATATATATATATATATATATATAAATAATGAATAATATAGGGAAAACTTTATATAAGATGAAAAAGAAAAAAAGAGAAAATAATTTTATATAAAACAAATTAAAAAAAAAAAAACCGTTTTGTATGGTTTCGGAATTTACGAATAAAAAATTCACGAATAAAAACAAAGTTCTCGCATTAGCATAAAAAAAAAACACAAAAACTTTGAAGTTCCCAAGGCAGCCTTTCGTCCGACCCTCGTCAGGGGAATCGTCGGTAGAGTGATTAAAATACACGAACAACCATAAACTGGTGTAAAATAAAGTTGCAAGCAGGTGGCATAAGGTTGTATACATGCGAAATAATATACATAAATAAACGCAAGAAAAGAATATATATATATATATATATATATATATATATATTTTTTCCCAAATCACCTTGCGGATGACCACGAATCGCCGAATAACTGTAGGGAAAATTTCAATTGCCTTTGTCTACAGAGAGTAGGGCGTCTTGAATTAATAATGATAGCTTCCAATATATCTAGATGGAAGCGGTGTCGTGCTCTGTGCACAATGGTAAATGTCTCGTCGGAATATAGATCACGACAGATTCTTTTGTCCAAAAGGTGGTCACCTATGGCAGACTCCTGGGCTTGTGACCGCCCAGCTAACGGGACGGGTTCATGACGACGAATGCATCCGGGCACATGTTGAGCCACTCTCACCGACAATCGCTGAATGGTCTTGCCTACATAGTCAGCGTCGCACTGACATTGAAAATTATAAATTACGCAACTTTGCTCATTGGTAGGCAAGACGTCTTTGCGGAAGGAGGGGAAAGCGGATCGAGTGGAAAAAATAATGCGCACATTGGCAGCATTGAAACAATGTGTCACCGAGGAAGATATCTTTTCAACCAAGGGCTGGATGCAAGAACCCAACCACGGAAGTTTAAGATAAATGGGGCATCGAGGAGGACCAAATACCTTAGTTCTAGTGAAGTTATCAACCTTACTTCGGATGATATGCGAGACGACGTGCTCGGGGTATCCATTAGAAAGAAAAATGTCCTTGATTTTATCAAGTTCAGGTACTATTTAGTACTAGAACAAATCATGAGAGCTCGATGGGCAAGAGTCCTAATGAGATCCTTCTTTCTACGTTTAGGGGCAAAAGAATCCCAGCTAAGATACAGTCCAGTAAAAGTGGGCTTCCTATAAACGCTAGTAATAAAAGCAGAGGGAGTGCGCTCCACGAGTACATCGAGGAATGGCAACATATTCTCCCTTTCTTCCTCCATTGTAAATTTTAACGATGGGTGGAGCATATTTAAATGTTGGAAAAAAACAAGCCGCATCACGAGAACGAAAGGAAGCAAAAGTGTCATCAACATACCGTACATAACAGCACGGTTTAGACACTTTCTCAAACAGTAGACGTTCATGGAAACCAACGAAAACGTTAGCGATGCTAGGACCAAGAGGACTACCCATCGAGACACCGTCAATCTGTCTATACATCAAATTATTAAAGCTGAAGGCGACAGACTTAGTGGCCAACTCCATCAGTTCGACGAAAACATTCTCGGGAAATGTAGGGGTCTCTGTAGGCCCACGATACAAAAAGTCGGCACAAATGCCTATCGTTTCGTCAAATATATATATATATATATATATATATATATATATATATATATATATATATATATATATACACACACTATCAAGGCCAGGCGTAAGAATTGATGAACAAAAACTTAAATGTCCTACCAAATAAATTCCGACACCCGACAACAGTCTCTACTAAAAAGTGCATATTAATAAGACTGAAGACGTCATGTGACGTATTATATCAACACATTTATTGATCACTCATACGGGTGACACGAACACCACACACTTCTACAACCTTAGGTCCAGTGAATACTCCTAAACACTTGACGAAATGGACGACTTTCAAAAACAGTCGCTGGATATAATCTCAAATATCCCTTTAACACGAAACATTAATACTATTCAGATAAACCTATCCGCTGATTTACAAACACGTTTAATCTAATAATAGCACAATGATAATCGGATATAAGACCAGTAACATTTATAAAATGAAAAAAAAAACACATATAAACAGCTCGAAATTGAATTAGCATGAAATCATACAATAAAGGCTATTAATGTAGAAGAATTGAATTCAGCAGGCCGACTTAAAATTGACAAGAGAGGCAACCTATTAGCGCAGAAACTTGTTTTCCGAACTTTAAAATACCACACATCAAATTTTAGAAGTAAACCCGCGTGTAGGCTCATAATCTCAGCCAAATGGGTTTTGTTAGTAGCATATACTAAGAAATATAAGTAAATCAATTAAGAACAACACAGATCTACGACTTAAGATTGATCTGCAGGCGACCATTGTCATGGGCATCTCTACAACATAATTATACCGATTCACGCAGTTCAATATATCAGACTTCTATCATTCAATTCACAGTGAAATACTCAACAGAGGTTTAGCTTTTCCAAAATCCTCATGGAAATCTGTTACCTAGAAATAGAAACCATGCTCCATGTAAGAAACTTATTCTTTACTTTTATTATAAAATGTGTGTTAGAAAACTCCAACGCTAAATACACGTATATGTGACGATGGGGTTTACGTTAGTGCGGGTATGTGCGATCTTATCGGGCTTTCTATCTAATACACTCTACAAAGTTATCTGAACCAAGAGTTCGACCTCTACTGGGGTGAAGGGCGATGCCAGTCGTGCAACACCACTAGTCAAGAATTCGACAGATTCAGAAAATAACTGACATAATTCCTGAAAAAGCTAGGTTCAAGTTCACTATTGATACCAATCTCACTAGCTTGGAGTCCTTAAAAGCAAACCTTGACCTAACTAACAACTTCACAAGACCATAATATACACCAAGTAAAAAACTCAGGTATGTCAACACTCAATCCAGCCAGCTAGTCTTTAAAAAGCTTATACTAAATACAAGCAAGAGAATCCTCGATCTTTTATATAGTTCCGAGATTTGGAAACATACCGCCTCATATATTAATACAGTACTCCGCGAAAGCGGCTATATAGATGCACTCTATTACATACCCACCCAACCATAGTAAAACAACACAGACACAGAAACAATGGAAAACAAACATTATATGCGGCACCTCATATTTACTCTCGTATCCAATATAACCTACGTAAACAATCTTTCCAGTCAATAGATAAATATGTTTAAAAATCGAATTAGCTTCGCAAGATCGTCAATAGAAATACCCTAAACACAAGTTAATCTTGCTGTCCCTCCGAAGGATACTTAGTAGGCTTACAACGAACAGCTCTTATAATAACCCGTACTCCCACTGCTCATACAGAAATGGGGAATTCTGCCTCCTAGGAAAAGGGTGCACAATTACATAGATATCACTGGCTAAATATTTAAGCGAACAAATTAGTAATTAAACACACTTTCATTGTAAATGGTCCATGTTGAGTGAGGCAAATAAATATATACGTAAACAAGGAAACAATGTAACTTGTGCACCCTAGAATCATACCATATCGTAACGTATATGGATCATTTCCTTAACATAAGACAGGAGATTATACAAATTGTTTTAAACAATAATAATGATATGCTATATTACTTAAGCCTTAGCTAGTAGTTTTGGAAACTTGCTAAAATTAAATAGCTTATCTCAGGATTTAATCAAATATAAAACTTATTACTGAATGCATGAACTAATGCATTTTCAGTTCAGTGTCGACTTCTAAATAGTTAGAATACTCTCACCGTCTCTCATAAAGAAGTGTTTCTATAGCTTGCTTTAATTGTCTATGGAGCATAACTGATAAAACTAGGATGGACTGACTAAGTTTTTCAGGCAATACATACATAAAGATAACACTGTACAACTCAGGTAATAAATGATAGTTTTGTATAAGAATGTTTGTTTACCTGATTTAACACTACTTGCGTATATTATACGTCCGGCGTATACAATAAGATTAATATGGGATGTACGTTTTGCATTTTTTACTTCAATTATACCAATTTTAATCAATAGCTTAAGATAGAATCAGAGATTTTATCTAAATCTTTTTATTATCTAAGTAAACTACTTAAGTCATTTCATAAACGCATAAGATGTGAAGAGGCGTGAAGTATTTTTGATGCATAGATAAGGACTGATGGCTTTATACTTAATGGTAAATTAGTATCAAATTTAGAATAAGTATATAATACTTTAGGGGGAGTATGTGTAATGGTACCTTTGTTGGGAGGGGGCAACCTCGATAATGTGGTTAGTGGCACCCTCTACGTTCCAAATAGATAATCCTGAGGGGTTTTGCTGGTTGAAGAGATTTGTAGGGGGTATTTGTATTCTGCCTCCCAATTAAACAGATGACACGAATGGATTACATCAGAAAATATATGTAACTAATGATTATAATAGGAATTAACCATTCGAACAACTTAAATATATTAAATTTTCTAGCGCTGTAAACGCTTTCATATCCAGTAAGCTAAAAATCAAGAAATGTAAAGTGTGTATAATTTACATAGTTGTGAGTGTGTATAGACCGATACAACATCAATAACAACGTTTTAATCCATGAGGTACACCATGATGACGGAGTGGTCCGGAGGATATATAGCAGTAAGTCAACTTATACAGATCATTGCATAATGGTAAAAAGAACTTTTAATAAAGTTAGATGTTACTATCTATATAAATATAACGTGGAGGCGTAGTATGGGCCTATACTGATGGATCTAGTAAATGAGAGAAATAAATCGTGTTATATTGATGTTGGGGAGGGGGCTACATTAAACAGGCTTACCTAGATAACTAGCTTGCAATACATTATGAACTGTCGCAGCTACGACTGTTATATAAATAGTTGCTGGGGGGGCGGATTATAGTTGAACCAGCTACATAATATAACGTATTAGAAATAAGTTCATGAGTATAGGATAGTTTTATTTTTGTAATGGATAATTGGTGAAATTAATGAGAACACAACTAAATTGCATGCCGTGCACTATTTTCTAGGACTACGTATAATGGATAATTAGTTGTGGATTATATTACGACAGTTAAATTATAGATAAAATTATTAAATAAATTAAGGAAATCAATCTAATTTACTACAATTAAAAGTTGATTGTTATTGGAATTAATAATATTTGTAATAGACCACTTATCTGTTTAATGTCAGCGTCATGTATTAGTAGGTACACACAAATATATGTCACCGAACGAATACAATAAGTGTGCACCTATAATATGAGTTCGGTAATCTTCTAAACTAAGAGAAGTTTCTTATTCAGCTATTGCATTTAATCTAACCTGTGTAATCAATATTATTCGGTTGTCTTGGTTGTCTTGTTTTACGGCATATCAACCCTTTTCAGGTTATTTAATGCCGAATGCAGTCATTTTGGTGAAAGTTTATATGCTTCAAGTTCTTTATATGTTCAAATATTTATTGATGGTGTTTGGTTTGGTTGTTTAATCTGTTTCTATTTAACCCATAGTTGGGACCCTAACAGGTACTACCACTCCGGGTCAGGGTGGACCTGGGAGCAATGGTAATTAAGAGGAGGCTCCACATTCCCCAAAGTCCGTAAGCCGGATCTCACCATCGGATGTAGTTTAAGGTTATATCCAGGACCGGGAGTAGGGTAGGAAAAATAAAATAAAAAAGGGGAGGGAGAAAGGGAGAGGGGCTGTTGTTTTTGGTTTTGGTTTTGTAGAACATAATTAAGTTTTACAAAAAAAAAAAAAAAAAAAAAACGTCAATGTAGGTGAATTTCGTCTCAGGGAGCCACAAGGCAGCCTGATCTGGTATCACCAGTCAATATTATTCAACTTTAGAACTACAAACATGTTTTATCGACCGGCATTTTCAAATTGTACTGATAGTTTTACAACAATGTTGTGTTTTGTATGAAGGCAAGCCGATGCAGTCATTACTTTGTTTGGATCCTTGATTGCGGTTTTAGAAAAAGCTCAAGTTTGAGACCTGTGTGTATAGGCGGAATCTGAATGTTGTATTTAATGTGCGGTAATTGTCGACTTATCGTATATTTCCTCTGTATTGTGACACACGCATACTCAAATATATTAACTGACATTTTAAGAATTATGATTGTGAGATTACCTGAAAATAATAAGCATTCGACGAATTTTTAAAAAAAAATTAAAAATAGTTAAAAAGTTATGGTTGTGGACAGCTTATTTTCTTGTAATTTTAATCGCAACTAAAATATATACGCTCTGAAGCCTATAACATAACTTCATTGAGCTTGTAATATGAAACAATTTTGGATGATATTATAAGGTATGTATACCTAAATATATATTATTTGTATAATCTCAGAAATATATATATATATATATATATATATATGTATATATATATATATATATATATATATATATATATATATATAAATATTTAGTTAACTAAATATTAAATACGCTTTAGTTACATACGGCGGTGTTTCAAGCTTTTGCGATCATCATTGTAAGAGATGACAGTTTCAGACGGCTGTAAGATTAGAACACAGTTACAACTATTCCTAAACATACAACGACGAGAAATTACTACGTAAAAAAGGGAATAAAGTTAGAGGTATGCTAAAATAATACGAGAACATAGAGTAGACTGTCGAGAGTGTTTAACGAACCTTGTTGTAACCTGGCAAATAGCTAAGTGACTGTTGATTTGTAACTCTTAGAACAGGCTCAACTTTAATATATTGGTACTTCTATCGATCCTGATCCAACTTCCGTGAGCCTTGGAAACGTTCGGGAATGTGCGTAAACGCCCCAGAGATGACGAGCCGAATGGTGGCGAGATATCGAGCGATTAGCCAATCAGCGAGCAGCAACCAGCCGGCAGGATTTTTCGAAGCCGTATTCAGATCGATTAAAGGCATAAACATCTGTTCGACAGCCACTGCAAACGATTTTTTGTATGCACGGAAATAAAAGAAACACAAATAATGAATTTCGAAGAGCTGTGCACCGCAGTAAAATCGCGAGAAGTAGTAATTTCTTTCTGTCAGGAAAAAAGTTGATGACCAAAAAGAAAGAATGTTCCGATTGGCTTAAAAGAAAGCTAGCAAAGACAGTTTTTCGCGGAGATGTACTGTCGCTCTTGGAATTCCGTGAGAAGCTACACTTTTTTTTTTGCGATCCAGAATGGAACTCCGAAAAAATATTGAAATTAATCTAAACATTAATCTAAACATTTACGCACAGATTGCGGCGTTGTATCCCCGAATACGCAGACTGGCTGGAGGAATTTTCTAAGGGAGGTATGTGTCGACCATTTTGCACGATATCCGCTTCGGATCAGAGCCTCATGGCATACCGTTAAGATCGACGAGTCTGTGTTTAACCACATGAAAAATAACGGTGGGTCAGGGTCGTCCAACCGCTCTGGGTCCTTGGGGAATATGTCCCCACACAGAATGAGGGTTTCCCTGTGATGATAGAGAACAATAACGCCGAAACCCTCCTTACACTAGTAAAGAAGCTCGTCTTGCCTAGGACCATGGTAATATGCGACTGTTGGAAGTTTTACGGCAAGTTAAAATAGAAGTAATACAGGCACATGACCGTAAATCAAAGTTGACCTTTCTCGGACCACGTAACGAGGGCGACCACCAACAATATCGAAATAATGTCGAAGTAAGCTAAACAAAGGAATAAGAAAGAAAGTAGCACCAGCTTGGAACTAGTAGACAACTAGCTGCGCGAATTCACGTGGAGACAAACATTTCGAAAAAATATTTGTCTCCATATTAGCGCAGATAGCAGAAGCCTACCCGGTTTACCAGCTTCCTTCCACTTCCTCGACAAACCCTCCTCTTCTACCGTATGTCGTCGTCCGCTGTGCTCAGCGCAAAAGAAAACGTTGAAATGTAAAAAAAAAATACCCCCTTCCCCCAAAAAGTCGATAAAGAACAACAGCGTTAAACCCTTTTTCGGAACTTAAAAATCCACTTGAAGGCAAACAAATCCAGTTGAAAACAATGCAGTTGAAAACAAAAATAATAAACACACTTTCATTGTTATCAGTTGTATTTCGCATTATTTGTTTACGTAAAATAACAAAAATGTATTTATTTCGCTATGTTATACTATTTTTTGTTGTTTTTTTGCTTGAAAATATAACTTAAAATCTTAGGACGCAGCGACGTATGGAACTTGTCGAAGCTACTATTCGGTTCGTCATCTCTCGACCGTTTACGTAGCATGCCCGAACGCTTTCGATGAGAAGCCAATATCTTACAGTAGGTTATAATAATATTAATTTAAGAAATATTAAATAGTTTTACCTACATACGTCGCCGTTTCGAGCTTTTGCTATTATAATGTTGAAGATGGTAATTTAAGACGGTCGCAAGATTCGAACCCAGTTACAGAATCATTCTAGACTCAGAAAGCCATCGTTTTAACCACACGACCACGAAGAATTACCACGTAAAGAAAGAAAATTAAGTTATATGTATGCATAAACAAAGCAGGTACAATCAATAGACTGTCGACAGTGTTCAACGAACGTTGTCGGAACCTGGCATATAGCTGAATTCCATTATATTTTTTTACTCCCTAAAACGGGATTGCCTTGCATTTTTTAAAGGGGTGCATGACAATATTTATTTGAGAAAATATTTAATGGTTTTGTCCTACATACACAGTCGTTTCAAGCTTTTGATTCTATTATGATGTTGACTATACTTCTTTTAGGAAAAGGTCGAGTGACATATAATAAAATATATCGAGAGTCGTGCACAGATCGAACGGTGACTTGGATAACATCTTGTAGTCTGTCGTGACGAGAGTTACCTCTCCGTCATTGCCTTGGAGCATCTCATTCTCCAACCTCAGGAAGGGGTACTAGCTTACTCCACATCAGAGTCTATCAGTGTATGGGATGATAATTTCAGACGGTCTCAAAATTCGAACCCAGTTACAAAATCATACTAGGCTCCGCAAGCAAGCGCTCTAACCACAAGGCTACGATAAATTATCACGTAAAGAAAAATAAGCACGACGTAGAGGAATATATATATATATATATATATATATATATATATATATATATATATGTATATATATATATATATATATGATAATTTTATTTACACAGACATGTACAAAATCTGCGACACTGGCATGTCGATGTTATCGATCAACAGTTACTATAAACTGAGATCTCATCAGGCAGAGTTAGAATCCGATCTTAACCTCAGATCATACACGGAGAGAATGCCAGTCTCTCCGAATATGATCTGAGGTTAAGATCGGATTCTAACTCTACCTGATGAGATCTCAGTTTATAGTAACTGTTGATCGATAACATCGACATGCCAGTGTCGCAGATTTTGTACATGTCTGTGTAAATAAAATTATCATATATAAAGCTCTATTTTGATATTGAGCACTTTTTATAAACCCGGTTAAAATTCTCTGGATTACCACCCTGTGGATATTTTTCACCTGGATTATTACCATTATTATATATATATATATATGTGTGTGTGTGATGGTGTGTGTGTGTGTGTGTGTGTGTGTGTGTGTGTGGGTGATAATTAGACTCTGTATTTGGACTTTTCTTGAAGAACCACTCTACCTATAGTCGGATTGAGTTTTGCCAGCCAAAACAATTCCTAACCGATACAATTAGAATGGGAAATATAATAATTGTTCCTTTAATGTTCACGTCGGCTGAATCATTTACTAGTTGCAGCCGCTTATATAGCCGAGGAATGATTAAATACAATAGTACTATTTAAAAAAATATATATCTCTTAATTTCCATATTTTTTTTAATTTTCAAGTTTTAAATGAAGAAAACCCTTATATTTTGTTTTTCTTGATGACCAGCGTGAACATAGACTATATAATATTATTGTTAAAAAACATGGGATTCTTTCTGAAAATTTTGTTGAGCATATGTGCATTTAAAATAGGTGGAATATATCAACGAACGCATCCTTCTATTACACAGTGGTATTTTCCATAAAAAAAATTGTTCCCATGCATCTTGTAGCGATATTCATGACCGTCGAAAATGCAATACTACAATAAAAAAGTCGAGTCAAAACCACAAGCATTCGTCAAGTAATCGATCAATGCTAACATTTCTATAAGATAAGCTGGATTCATTCAGCCTTGTTATTCTTTTTGCTCCCAATGAACAAGCGAAGTTTATTCCTTTGCTCAACTTGATTTCCGGATCTCAAATATATTTGGTCGCTCTGAATGCCCCATAACATCTGACTGATCTCACATTCTAAGACAACTTCTTCTGACGTCATTTCCGCTTATTTCTTTTTGCTCATGTAAGCCGATAGATTTAAAGCGTATTGATTTACTCCTCTCCAGAGTTAAGCACAAGGCCAGTTTTTATCTTACTCCCACAAGTAAGATGTGACCCAAGGTCGGGTCGGGAAAGTGGGGTTTAAAAATTGCCTGGGCAGCCCCGTCGGCATTCCCCGGTAGGGGCGCCTCAGGCAGTAAGCAATAAACTTACTTCTCCTCAAAGAGGGGAGGCGAAGCCTGGGAGGGTGGACCTCCTAGAACTGCACAGGACTGGCCCATAGACCGGCGTAAATCAAGCCCCGAAGGCCAAGACAATACCAGTCTATGGGGTGCAGGATCCATCGGAACAGATACTACACTTTGATCTTAGCCAAAAGGCCAATTTAAAGAGTTTTATTTACTCCTCCCCAGGAGTTAGGCACAAGGCCAATTTTATCCTACTCCCACAAGTAAGATGTGACCCAAGGTCGGGTCGGAAAGTGGGGGTTGAAAAACTTACTCCTCCCCAAAGAGGGGGGGGGGCAACGCCTGGGAGGGTGGACCTCCTAGAACTGCACAGGACAATCCCATAGACCGGCATAAATCAAGCCCCGAAAGCCAAGACAATACCAGTCTATGGGGTGCAGTATCCATCGGAACAGATACTACACTTTGATCTTAGCCAAAAGGCCAGGCAGAGTTTTATTTACTCCTCTCCAGGAGTTAGGCACAAGGCCAGTTTTATCTTACTCCCACAAGTAAGATGTGACCCAAGATCGGGTCGAGAAAGTGGGGTTTGAAAAGCCAGCGCTCGAGAGGTGAGCACTCTGGCCATTTAAAAATTGCCTGGGCAGCCCCGTCGGCATTCCCCGGTAGGGGCGCCTCAGACAGTAAGCAATAAACTTACTCCTCCCCAAAGAAGGGAGGCAAAGCCTGGAAGGGTGGACCTCCTAGAACTACACAGGACAGGCGTGCAGTATCCATCGGAACAGATACTACACTTTGATCTTAGCCAAAAGGCCAGGCAGAGTAAACTGTCGTGTAATCGACACTACCTTCAGTTTACGTTTACACTTACCTAAACTCATTCAACAAATTGACGTATCCACCTATCTTACACATTCTATATGACTTTTTGAAAATGTTACCCAGAGTAAGAGAGAGAAAAGCAGACATACTGATTGAGATGACGCAACCATTATATTGATCACTTAAAATTAGCAAGTACTTGTATGGTAGCATTTACAGTACGACTAGCGATAATAGGTGTGTAATAAAATAAAGGGGTTCTGCTTTGTTTGTGAATGAATTTCTGAATTATTCCGTAGGTTTTATCAATAGTGCCGTGTTTTTTACATTGTACTATGTATTATTATAGGCAATTATTAAAGATGTATTTCATTTATCGGCATTAAAGGTTTTTCTTTATATCTATAAAAACCATGCAGCGTTGAAAACCGATTATCTTTAATAACAAAAGTTGGTATAATAAGAAACAACGTGCTAAAATCTACTCTGCTCCTGTTATTACACACACAATAGTATGCTGATACTGGCGAAGGATAATAGAATGACTAATCACAATCAGACCGTAGAATGTCAATGAGTGGCATTAATAGAGGTTTGCGGAATATTAGCTGACAGCTAAGTAAAAGACCTGGCGATCAGGCAAGTCAATTTCAAGCGCAACTGTTCATAATGGCCTACACACATTCATAAGATAGTATATGCTTGCGAACATAGCTACCTTGAATGGTACACTGAATAGGTCACTTGGGTCATCATCAAATGAGTCATTTCTGCTGATAGACGTAAATGTAGATTTAAAAAATGAATGATTCCATTGGAACTAACATTTTTCATGTATCATAGCGCTATAATGTACATGTAAGTAAAGAATCAAGCTGTTCAGTAAATATAATTGTGTAACTTGAACTGTTTTTTAAAAACTCTGATTTAATCGACATTTGTATGTCTTTATTCCTTATTTACACCACATAAGTTGAACATTTGGTGGTTCTCACTGTGCAAAGATAGTAGTAACCAATTTGATAAATATATATATTATTTTCAATTTCTACCGTCAAACTTTTACCAAATATGTTGTTATCAAGTGTCGGATTTTCTGTCAAATATTTTCGTAATTGGTGCACAGAAACATGAGAACTATTCCATTTTCTCAGCAAGTTATTAATAATGGTCGGTAAGTGTTAATAAGTAGACCTAATTGTACTTTTTAAGTAATCCATATTATGGGTATTGATGCAGAGCAGTTTTGAACACTTCTACTCGACAAGGATTTGAAGATAAGCGTCGCTGAGGTCGATTTTAGAAAAATATTTTCCTCCCCTCAGTTTCGCAAATATTTCTTCAGGGCTTGGAAGAGTGTAATGGTGATCTCATCCTCGTCGCCAATCTGTTGTGAAGTTGTCCAACAGTAAATAATAAATAAAGGAAGTCAAGTCAAAGGGTTGGTTTAACAAGTGTATTAACAAAGTAAGAAAGTGACTAACACTTGGCTAGACAGTTACAAGACTGTGCTTTGTCTTCTCTGTGTCTCTGGTGACTCGCACTATTTATAGTGACAACCGGTGTAGTTTCTCCTGTGTAAGAACGGCCGGTGTAACAGTTAATAAGTAGACCTAATTGTACTTTTTAAGTAATCCATACTATGTGTTTTGGCATATTAGCCTGGTGTTTGTCTTTTTCTCACTTATTCAGATAGAATTGAGAAAAAGCACTGTACTATTTTTAAATACTGATTGAGTTAACATCCATGTTATTACAAAGCTATGAGCGATGATCGTATTCTAGATAAAGATTGACTATATTATGTCATGTGGGTGCGCCATATATGTAATGGATCCAGTCGAGGATTTAACAGCTGCTTTATGCCTGATCAAATGCGTTCGGGTTTATTGTGCTCTATTGCAATCTAATAACTTTGGGAAATATAGTGCATATCTCCAGCTTCCCTGGGCCCCCTTGAAAGACATTTACAACAAGAAATCGTTGCCATACCACAAAAAAAAAACAATTTCTTCCTCCGTTTGTCTTGCGTACGGCTGAATTTCCAATAATTGTATATCTGCGGAACACGTTTCCACGGACTGCGTCTCTGCAGACTACAACATATATGTTTTCAACTTAAAAGTAAAAACGATTTGGTAAGAAACCGTTCGCGTAAATAATCATCCCTTTTTTATTTCATTAATAATTTGCAATCCCCTCATAAAATGATTTACAATAAAACATCCAACAACTCCATCACATCAAATCTTCTCCTCAATCGAGTGGTTTGGGCCGCATAAATAACAACAGGTTTGAATTACATTAAAATAGACAAGTCAACTCATCCCAATGGTGGTCACACTGGCTCTTACAATACAACAGCTGTTTTATGTTTTGCAGCTAAATAATTATTATGTTCGGGCGTCTTCCGTTCAAAATATTTATTTTTAGTTCTTGTAACTACGCCTGCTAGCAGATGCCAATATAATTATGTGTTTTGTTTTGCTGTCATTTTTTCTTCACATACTGTTATGATAACGCGGGTTATGTTTTTTAGAAGAGCTCTTTTGGATGATTTTCCCTTCAGTAATTTCAAATCGATCACAAATATGAGCTTTCTATGTTTGTCCATGTTCAAATGGTTGCATTATCTTCGACTGCTTGGAGGGATAACATATGATGATAACATGATGGTTATTTATGCCAGGAGCAACCATTGTGTTAAAAAACAACACTTTTGTGTTTCTTGCTAATTCTCATGGAAATATATTGCGAGCATTGCAGATCTTGTTTATTTATTATGTTTAATGCACCGTTATGATATACATGTATAGACAAATGCTGTTACTGCAAGTAATATAGTATGTATTTGAATTTCTTTTCTGATATGTTGCACTATTGATTAAATATGTATGACACATTATATGATTCCGATCATTCAGACTACTGCTCTCATATTGAGCGTTATCATCACAACATTTTGGTCGTTGTAACCTGCGGCCTTCTTCAGGTGTATATTTTCGAACTCCGAAATATTTCTGTCGAACTCGGGAATCTGGACGGAATGTCGAACACAATTTTTTAAATTTAATCCGCAAGGCCCCGTGGCGCAGTGGGTATAGATATATGTACACAGTTAGTTATAAGTGATAGCGATCTGTAACGTGATGGTGTGGACGATAACAAGTATTGTGAATCACTGAAGATTTCTCCGTATAATGGCTGATGGAACAAGAGAATGCTCCCTTCGTGGATTAAATGAAGGGTTCCGATCAAAATCCCGTCCAGATTCGACTGTTCGAAAGATATATACTCAAGTTCGAAAATATACGCCTGAAGAAGTCCGGATGTTACAGCGGCCGAAACGTTGTGATGATAACAGTGAAAATGAGAACAGTAGACTGAATAATCGACATTATACAAATTATAAATCCTCATCTAAATAATTCGGAAACATTTATAATAAACTATACACAGAATTGATTTCGCACACTGTTATCCAGAGCACTGTTCTGTTGGTGTAGTTCCTGGGTGGAATCTAAGAATTATACTAAGATGAGGTCCCAATGTGCTACCGTTAGGAAGCATGCAGTTATCACTTAGTAACCGCAATACCTAGCTACACTCTACAACGATTCGTGGCAGTACCTCTCATGGCTGTATTCATGGGTGAAATAGATAATATTAGTTACAGACTATGTGTCTATAAAATGTACCCTTTCAAATTATTTTGGTGTACAAGTAAATCGTATCACGACATAAAACGGCATACCTTAAAAGTAAACGATCAACTAATAACATGTTTGTTTAAACGCGTGCTTACATAAAGACTACCACGTGCTAATAAACGAGTATTTATTGTACAACTGTGTAAACATATACAATCAATATAGTAAAATGATTTAACCCAAAGAAAATGCAAGCCTGTACTAAGAAAAATGACCGCTTTTAGCTTATGTTTCTGTATACTAATCGGCCAGGATAGGATACTTTTCTTGTAGGCTATTGTTCTTACCGGATTCCAGGACATAAATTTATCAAGTCTGGTGGCGTATCCAGCTAAGTGTTTTTACTTCAGGTAACATTACTTTGAGGTGATGCACCATTCCTCGTATGAGTCAGTGTATAGTCGTGTCGAGAGGTTTTTATTAGTGGTTCGAATACTATGTTATTCTGGGCATTTTTTAAATTGTAAGATAAGTATACCCATGTCAGGTTGTCCTGAAACACCCCTGTACAGAGAGGCATTCAAGTTCTTTCCAGTTGGAGATTATATATATATATATATTAATATATATATATATATATATATATATATATACATACATACCCACATACACACACATATATATATATATATATATATATTTGTGTGTAGGGGTGTGAGTGTGTGCGTGTGTGTAAGATGTATTTGATACTTGTAAGTATGATGTTTCTTCGCTGTTTGCATATGTCGCTCATCTCTTCATGATTGCGCTATATTCATAGATAAATGACTATTCGTCACTAATATATTTAGGATGATACATTTATTATTCTCTATGTATTTGTAGGTAAATGTGTATGTGTATATGTTTCTACATTCTGATACACGTGTGCATATAGGTGTGTTGTGTGTGGTCTGTTATGTGTATGGTTATTTAGCTAAACAAATATTATATATATATTGTATCAGTAATATGTGTATATCAGACATACAGAAAAGTTCTGCGTAAAATGTCATTATTTCCGGAAATGTTTAAACAATGCATCCATCGTCGGAGAAGAGGAAAATGTGTGATAATTGTAGTTTATAAAATGCTGATTTGTTCCACAAAATATGAAAGAATTGCAGAATTGTAAAATAATCTACAATTATTATTTAAAATGGTGATATATATATATATATATATATATATATATATATATATATATATATATATATATATATATATAAACGATTCTTTATTAAAACATGTAGAAAGTGTGCTACACTGGCATGTCCATGTAGCAGACTTTGTACATGTTTTAATAAAAAAATAATTCACAATGCAGCTCTATATTCTTATTGAGCACTCTTTTACAAGCCCAGTTTGATTCCCTTTGGATTTCTACCCTGTGGATTTATACTGTACATGGATTACTATATATGTATGTATATACATATATATATATATATATATATATATATATATATATATATATGAAGCAATCCAACAAAAGATATAAGCGTCAACTAATTATAATATTATAAAATTATATATATATATATATATATATATATATAAATATACACATTTAAATATATATACATAAGTATACATATATAGAATTA
>OY744523.1:48271096-48373596 GCA_963556195.1 Sepiola atlantica
AAACAACCTCATATGACATACGTCATAAGTACGAAGTTTTTACTGCTAAATTTGTTGTAGTATTTTTCACTAATTTTAATCCATAATTGGCCTTTGGAATATCATGCCTTACTTTGATATTTCACATTACTTGTTATCAGTGGTGTATCGCTGATACAGCCCATATACGCCACTAGTTGCTCCGTGACAAGTCGCCTTAACTATCACAGTACTCTTCCAGTCTTTTATTCGTACACTCGTGCCAATTATATGTCACTAGTAATTTATCATTAGGTTTCAGCGGAATCGAGGTGGCAAAATTGCTTATGATAGTATTATCATTTGTATTGTATCATTATTATTATTATTATTATTATCATTATTATAATTATTTACTCACTAGGAGATCTCACACAGGTCATCAGTGATTGCTCACCAACAACCGGTAGTATCTCCTGGAGTTTGAGTGACAACAAGTCTCCCCAGATTTCCAGTATTTTCCACCTCTTATCGATAGCCACCGCAAATAAACTTGCAGTGTCACAACAGCCGTTTACTATTGATGTCTCGCTGGTAAAGACCATTGGTCTTCTCTGGGGTTTGGGTGGCAATAAGCTTCCCCAAGGTCCCAGCAGTCTCTGCACTTCCAGTGGAGGTCTGGTTTGTGCTGGCCCTCCTCGGTCTTCTCATGCTCCTTGACCATATGCAAATATTTTGTGTGGCGTCAGGCTAGGTTGGTACCATTTTTTTGTGTTTTTTTAATTTACATTTTTTTAAAAAATATTTTTTATTTATTTATTTATTCATTAATTTTTTTTTGGGGGGTGGAGCTGATTATTTCTCATTTATTTATTTTGGGGGAGCCGATGGTGTTTTTTGCTATTTCTGTTCATTGGTTCATTTCTGTGTCGTGTCAGTTGAGGCCGATATAATTTATTGGGGGAGAGGGGAGCTTTTCTGTTTTTGTTTGTGATGTGTTCGTTCTGTAGTTTTGTTTCCTTCCTGTAGTAGATTCCGTGTGACCCTTCGTTCGCTTATGCGGGTTAGTTTCCACATTCAATCATTTTTCTTAAGATTGTAGCTGTTTTGATCATTGCTGGCCTTTGTATAGTTCCAGTGATCCCTTTGATTCCAATTTTTGCCAGTCTTTTTTTCCAGTTTTTTTTGGGGATTGTACCTAGTGCTCCTACGATGTATAATACTGACTTTCTTCATACTCCATATTCTTTTCAGTTCTCTGGCTAGTTCCGTATATTTGCTTCGCTTTTCCGTTTCTGGAGGTCCACTCTGTGGGCTGCTGGAACGGCGAAGTCGACGATTTTGCAAGATGTTTCCTTCTTGTTGATTATTATAACATCCGGTCTCCTTGCTTGTATGAATTTGTCTGTTTGTATATCCATATCCCAGATGAGTTTGTGTGTTTCGTTTTCCAGTACTATTTCTGGTGTATCTTTGTACCATTTGTCCGCGTATTCGAAATTCAATTGTTTGCTAAGATCTCGGGGTACTGCTTTCCCCACACTCATGTTCTTTTGGGGCTTGTTTGCTACATTCACTGATCATATTATTTACTGTTTCGTCTCTTTGTCCACACAGTCTGCATTTACTATTTTCTTGGGTGTTCCCTATTTTAGCCTTAATGTAGTTTGTCCTAATTGCATTTTTCTGTGCAGCCATTATTTAAAATTCCGTTTCTCTGTTCAAGTATCTTTTTCCTAGCCATGCCCAGCTATTTTCGTTGGTTTCTTCTATTGTCAGTCTTCTGAAGTGTCCATGTAGTTGTTTATTCTTCCCACTTTTCGTTTCTTGTTGTTTTGTTTCTGGTTTCGGTGTTTCTCGAGTTGTTCGTTGGAACGGTGTATCTTGCTGCAGTTATAAGGATTTCCAAGTGTTGAGTTATGTATTTTACCAGCTCTTTTTTTAGTCTTCCACACACTCTTCTATACTTTCCAGTCCTCTTTCCCCTTCGTTTCTTTTCATGTAGAGTCTGTCCGTATCGTCTTTTGAGTGTAGTGCATTGTGCATGGTCATTAAATTTCTAGTCCTCTTGTCCAGGTGCCTGAGTTCCTCTTTGGTCCAGCCTATCTTATTAGTGCTACTGTCCATGTGTGTATTCCTGTTACTAGATTCCTGCTATATACTTTCGTTTCTTAGAGTTTTCTTGTTCTTCGTACATATTATTTTCCAAACTTCTCTTTCATTTCTGTCGATGTGGTGGTGTCGGCTTCCAGAACTCCAATATATGTGTAGCTATCTTGTTCGCCTATCGCCCTCATTTCCTCTTGGGTGAGGAGTTCCATGCCCTCTGTTGTCTCCAGTTTTCCTTTTTTATTTCTAGTTGTGCACACTTTTCCATTCTGAATTCCATTTGGAGGTCCTGGCTGAATATTGTGGTCATATTTCTCAGCTTTTCCAGTTCCTTTTTGCTTTTTGCAAATAGGTTCATGTCATCTATGTATATCAGGTGTTTTTTTTCTCAGTTCTGTGTCCGTAAACTTGTATCCGGCATCACATTTTCTGAGTATAAAGTTAAGTGGCATCATACCTATTATAAACAGTAGTGGTGATAGAGAGTCTCTTTGAAAAATGCCTCTCTGTATCTTCATATCAGTCAGGTGTTTTCCTCTGGCTTTCAGTTCCAGTCTCCATGTTCCCATTGCTTTCTTAATAAGATTAATCATCCTTTCGGGTATTTTGTATGTTTTCAAACATCCAATTATCCATGCTTGAGGGATTCTGCCGTAATCTTTTTTGTAGTCAATCCATGCCATGGATATGTTCTTTTTTCTGTTTTTTACCTCCTTCTGGATCTATTGATCGATGTATAGGAGGCAATGCTTCCCTCCTTTCCCTTTACGGCATCCTTTTTGTTCTTTGGGGAGTAGTCAACGTGTGTTTAGGGGCTGGCAGATTTGTTCTCTCAGTTGCGCCGTCAGGATTTTTCTACATTGTTGGTAAGCAGGTTATTGGTCTATAGTTGCTTGGTGCCGTTCCTTTTTTTGGCATCTTTTCATATAAGCGTTGTCTTTCCTTTGGTCATCAGCACTGATATGTCTGTTTTGTGGATACATCCTCTCAGTTTCTGCGCCAGTCTTTCATATAGGGTCGTGCATTTTTTAAACCAATATGAATGTATTCTAACATGGCCTGGTGCTTTCTAGTTTGCCATTTTCCTTTCCTGTGAACTTAATGGTTTCTTTAGTAATCTTTGTTTCTGTTGCTTCTTCTATTTCCTGTAGTTCATTTTTGATGTTTTTCAACCACTTGGCATTTTTTTTGTGTGTTTTAGATTTTCTCATATCTTGCTCCAGAAGTGTTTTATCTCTGGCGGGTCAAGTTGTTTTGATGTTATTCGTTCTCCGTTTACATTTTTGTAAAACTGGATTTTATTGTTTTCAAAGGTCCTGTTCTGTTTTTGCTGTTCTGATATTTATGTATATCGTCTCAGTCTTCCCTCTATTGCTGCTATCTTTTGTTTTACTTCTTCATGTTTCTTATTCAGTCTTTTCTTGTGAACCGGATTTCTGCTCTTCCTTCTTTTTCTTATTATCTGTCATCCTGTTTACGGTGTAAGCTTCTTTCCGGAGTTTGGTTATCTGGGTGTCCAGTCCGATTTCCGATCCAGGTTTTATCGGTCCTTTCTTTTGGCCAGTATTTTTTTTCTTTTCTTAGTTTCATACTTACTGATTTTGCCCCTGCACATACAAGTTGTTTAGGTCTGTGATAGTGTCTGATGAGATGTACGCGAGCACCTTGTTAACTGTCTCTGTTTCAACGTTTAACTTCTTCCAATCTTCGTTCCCTAGAGATGGGAGATTTGTTTTCTTCTCAGACATGTATCCTTTGATGTTTTCTACTTCTCGTACTTCTTGCTCGGTGAGTTCTACTTCAGTGAGTTCTGTGATTTCGTAGACTTCGACCTCTTCCGTTACTGGGTTTATGTTTTGTCTGTCTTCTTCCTGGGGGCGTTTCGTCCGGTGCTGTTTCTTGCTCTGTTCCGCTCTTTTGTTTGATTTCCGTCAGTTCCATCTCCGAGAACCATCTTTTCTTGAGAATCTGTTTTGATTAGTCTGCTATCCTTTGTTTAGTTGTATAGTAGCCAGTAGCAGTGTCCAAATATGTTTCAATCGCTTCCGGTAGCCTCTTTCTCTGGGGTGGCGATATTTGTAGTAGCATTCCATTACAAGTCTGTTCTCCTTTGTGGCCCATTTTTTCTATATATTTTTGTTTGTTTTCATTCCTGCGTTTTTGTGTATTGTCTGTGTTCTTGTCATACCTGGCATTATAAATAAACCTTTTCGGAGCAACCGTTTGTAATTGAGTTCTGGCTCATAATGGACTCTGTTTGCTCTTTATTAAGTGTCTATAACTGTTCTCTGTATTCTAACACTCTCGGTACCATGCCAGTAGATGCGTGGATTGTACTTATTCTCCGGAACCTCCTGAACGCTTTGAGAGTTCACGTAAACTTCCCTAACCTTACTCAGCATCAACTCATAAATGATTGATTCGAAAGTTTGTGCAGTTTTGTTGCGCTGTTCAGGGACATATAAAATACAATATAAATATGTGTGCAAATCTATTAATATGTATTTCTGAATAGTTTTGATGAGGAATAGTAATTAGTAAATTTCTGGTTATTAATACTAATCAGACTATACATAAAAAACAAGAGTATGTTTAAGGCTCTACAATTTATACTAGAAGTGTCCGCAATGACCAGTGGCGCAGTAGATATGGTACTGAGCTAAATTTAGTTCTAAGTGATGGTTATCTGAAGGTTGAAGATTGAATCCTCGAAGAATTGGCAATTACTGAATACTTCTTCCAGTCATGGCTGATAGAACAAGAACATGCAAACCCCGTGGATTAAATAAAAGGTTCAGTTTGAAATTCAGTTCAGATTCTTGAGTGCGAAGAGTTACGCTTGAAGACGGCCGGATATTACAGCGGCCTAAACGTTGTGATGATAACACTCAAGATGAGAAATGTAGTCCGAATAACTAAAATTCTACATATTAATATGTGATATAGATTTATATATATATATATATATATATATATATATATATATATATATATATATATATATATATATATATATAAATATATATATATATATATAAATATATATATATATATATATATATATATATATATATATATATATATATACACTTTGTAATAACACTGTTAGTTAATTGAACCTTGTTAACGATACCACTTATTCTCTTATATAGAAATATAATAAGAATTATATAAATAAATCTTAAACTGAGAAAGTTTTTACCATATTTTCCTTTGTAACTTTACAGAGATTTATTGTATTTTAAAAAATATATTAGACATATTTTTTCTTAGTTTTTCTTTCGTTCTAAATGTCTTACCGATGTTTGTAAGTCGTTTCCCGTAAACAGAGTGTGAATAATTTGAATTTATATTCTGAGAAATATTTTTCCACTTGAACCTATAGGCAGACTTACAGGATAAAAACCTGAAAAAAATATTCGCGAGAGAAATGTATTTGTTTATTTATATAATACATTTGTCATTCAAACAACTCCTCGGAGATAATATTCTTTTGTTATTTACTTTATGCAATTCCTTGTATTTATCAGTGCAATCTTTTTGCTATTCCATAAAGAATTCACGAGGAAAAGTTTTGTTTCAGTGAGTATGTGTATTAAGAGAAATTTCATATTAGTCTATAGTTATTTTTATCCATAATAGTAAACAGAGAAGTAATGCTCATATAGCATCACTTCGAGTACTGTTACTTGTTTACTATCTAGCTTTACTAATATATATATATATATATATATATATATATATATATATATATATATATATATATATATATATACTGGTGATACCAGATCAGGCTGCCCTGTGGCTCCCTGAGACGAAATTCACCTACATTGACGTTTTTTTTTTTTTTTTTTGTAAAACTTAATTATGTTCTAAAAAACCAAAAACAAAAACAACAGCCCCTCTCCCTTTCTCCCTCCCCTTTTTTATTTTATTTTCCTACCCTACTCCCGGTCCTGGATATGACCTTAAACTACATCCGATGGTGAGATCCGGCTCACGGACTTTGGGGAATGTGGAGCCTCCTCTTAATTACCATTGCTCCCAGGTCCACCCTGACCCGGAGTGGTAGTACCTGTTAGGGTCCCAACTATGGGTTAAATAGAAACAGATTTAACAACCAAACCAAACACCATCAATAAATATTTGAACATATAAAGAACTTGAAGCATAAAAACTTTCACCAAAATGACTGCATTCGGCATTAAATAACCTGAAAAGGGTTGATATGCCGTAAAACAAGACAACCAAACTAAACACCATGAATAAATATTTGAAGATATAAACAACTTGAAGCATAAAAACTTTCACCAAAATGACTGCATTCGGCATTAAATAACCTGAAAAGGGTTGATGTGCCGTAAAACAAAACAACCAAACTAAACACCATGAATAAATACTTGAAGATATAAACAACTTGAAGCATAAAAACTTTCACCAAAATGACTGCATTCGGCATTTAATAACCCGAAAAGGGTTGATATGCCGTAAAACAAAACAACCTATATATATATATATATATATATATATATATATATATATATATATATATATATATATATATATATATATATATATATTCATATTTATATTTATATTTATATATATATATAGTAATTTATGAAAATATATATGTGCCAATTAAGTTACACAGATGCTTCCGCGTTTCATTCCCGGGGGGAATTATCAGGCTAAAATGACTGACGATTCCATACGGGGATAAAACGCAGAGGTTACTGTGAAGGTTAATTGCCATAAATATATTTTCATAACTTGCTACGTAATTGTACTCATGTATTAAGCACTGATGAAATAAATTAAGAACGTGATAGATACACTGTTGTGTTTCCTTATAAAATGAGTGTAGATACATGAAATCATATTATATACATTTATATATTCATATATATACATATATTATACATATGTGTAAAGAGAAAAACGAAAAAAAAGAAAAAATATTGATGTATTCATCAACGTTTCGTCTTTATTTAAAGTCTTAATCCAGATGAATGATTTGAAGAAATTAAATACAAGAACCATATTTGAAAAATAGTTTGTGTGTACGTGATGTGCCAAGAAATATTGTTTTTTTTACAAACGACACATAGCATTTAGAATTTAAAGTATGTGATGTAAGAATGAATTATAATGCTTTTGTGTGATTCTTTTAAACGACTAATAGTCGCTTGAATTCAAGGATGTGGTGGGATATTGAAGTGATAAAAATGTGTTTTTAACGAACTATGACCGTTAAAATTAAAAATAGATGTCTTGAAATCAAGAAGAACGTTTATGAAATCATTTTATATCACGTATTAATATTATATATATATATACATATATATATATATATATATATATATATATATATATATATATATATATATATATATATATTGCTATTTTTGATTCGTTTTCTATGAATTAGGAATTGGTAATCCTGTATCATTTGTAAAGAACTGTAGCCCTTACACGAATGAGCAGAAGTGCACTCACCACTGCGCGATATTCACGTGATAAATCGGGAGTTGGTACTAATCCAAAGCATTAACCAGTTTTAGTCGGCATCCCACATAAACACGACGCACGGTTATTCGCTCGTTACCAGACATGCTGTAAAGTTGTCGACGATCTAAATGAGAAAAGTATATTTCGTCTTGTTGGCCATATTAAACTCCATGCATAAAAACATTTATATTCATTGTTTTAGCGAATACATGTACATATATACATATATATATATATATATATATATATATATATATATATATATATATACATACATATATACATACGTATATGTATATATATATATATATATATATATATATATATATATATACGTATATGTATATATATATATATATATATATATATATATATATATATTCCATTAGTTGATCTATCTAAGTAATTCTGTAAGCATCCATCTAAAATTTGCGGTATTGAAGTGATCTAAAACTAGCAACCTAATTCCCAAAAAGGGTAACAAATTTTAAAAAATAAGAAAAACCTGTCCGATTTTCGTCGTGACAAAGTCAGGGATTCTCGTCGAAGTTTAATTCTTGATCAGAAGAGTAACAATGTTTCCTCGTTATGGCAACCTACGAATCTGTCCAGATGTAATTTTGTCAACACTCGACAATTTAAAAACGATGAATCTACTAGAAGAAAGACTATGTTACAATCTCAAATATGTACGTTGGAACATTACAACAAGTGTATTTAAACGTATGTTTTATTAATTCCTTGCATGTAAATTTCATTGCAATTCGTACGGATGTTTGTCGAAAACTGCTCACATTTCAACGTTTTGATTGGGATAGCCAAGTAGAGAATTGATTTACTCCTCGCCAGGAGTTAGGCACAAGGCCAGTTTTTATCTTACTGCCACAAGTAAGACGTGACCCAAGGTCGGGGCGGGAAAGTGGGGTCTAAAAATTGCCTGGGCAGCCCCGTCGGCATTCCGCGGTAGGGACTCCTCAGGCGGTAAGCAATAAACTTACTCCTCCCGAAAGAGGGGAGGCAAAGCCTGGGAAGGTTGACCTCCCAGAACTGCACAGGACAGACTCATTGACCGGCGTAAATCAAGACCCGAAGGCCAAGACAACACCAGTATGGGGCGCAGTATCCATCGGAACAGATACTACACTTTGATCTTAGCCAAAAGGCCAATAATAGAGTATTGATTTACTCCTCTCCAGGAGTTAGGCACAAGGCCAGTGTTTATCCTACTCCAACAAGTAAGATGTGAACCAAGGTCGGGTCGGGAAAATGGGATTTTAAAAGCCAGCGCCCGAGAGGTGAGCACTCTGGCCATTTAAAAATTGCCTGGGCAGCCCCGTTGTAATTCCCCGGTATCGGCGCCTCAGACAGTAAGCACTCCTCCCCAAAGAGGGGAGACAAAGCCTGGGAAGGTGGACCTCCTAGAACTGCACAGGACAGACCCATTGACCGGCGCAAGTCAAGCCCCGAAGGACAAGACAATAGCAGTATGGAGTGCAGTATCCATCGGAACAGATACTACACTCTGATATTGGCCAAAAGACCAAGAATAGAGTAGCGGAATTAAATCTGGTGTATTTCGTTATAAAGTACATCTACTAAATTTCTATTGAAGTAAGATTTGTTGCGATTTTCAGAATTGTAATGTTAAGAACGTATTTTTATTTTCTTATGTTTTCCAGATCAATTTATACAATATTCCCACGTTACATGCAGCTTTCCCTTCCGTGGATGGCTCCTGCTTGCTAACGTACACTTTAGTACATCGTTTTTGAAATAGCTATACTTCTAGGCCATGGTATAGATATCTATTGTGAGGATTATTGGTTCGCATTAACGTTGTTTCTACAGGGTTATTCCTAATATATATGCCATTTTCAATTTAGCCATTTTTGACTTCCCACGTGCTATTTTACGCGCCCATTTTCTGTAATGCATTAAATACAGTATGTTTTCTAATAGTAATGCTTGCCTTGTCTTAACAAGTGATATTTCCGATCCACGGACATTTTTAGCAGCCTATTTTTATATATTTTTCTTCAAAACGGTCCTCTAATTTCATTTTCGTAGTAAGAGTTTCGTATTAGATTGTTTCTGGTAAAGTTCCAATCAGACGCCTAAATAGGATACCCACCAGCTATTTGGATGTGTTATTCTCTGGCGACTGCTTCTAAGAACTCAATTACTTCTACTATTTTACAATAAGCTCCAATTCTCTTCCCGCATTCGTTTTTGGTTTGCTCAAATCAAGGCGTACTTTGCTGCCCACGAGATAGTGTCTTCACCGTAACAACTGAATGTGTTTACCAGTGCAATTCCCGCTTTACTGGCGCTTACAGTGAAGGATCTAATTACGGATCCACATATTATGTGAAGTAGGCAAATTCTTCCCCGTAATACGGTTTCTGCCGAGCGTCGATTCAAAACTCTGGTAAATAAGGAGTTGCTTGGGAATTGGTTGCCAACACAATTACTGAGACTCATGTGTGAGTTTGCCGAAGAGGCCCCGGCAGACAACGGTGTGTTGAGGCAGCTGTTCGTGTTCCTTTTACTATCTGCAGTGCAGGCTATCTTCGCGATAGCGATGGATATCGTTACCGTAAAAAAAATTGGCTTACTTGGCTTACAAGGTCATAGGGTTTAAGGGAAGGTCCCCTACGGTGGCGAGTGCTAAATCAGTTGCACACATCTCGGTAGTCTTTGCGAAGCCGACGCCTTGACCTGTTATGCAGTCATGCAAAGTCGTTCGGCAATATTTCTAGGGAAGTTGAGGCTCTAAAATTGTCTTAACATGTGGCGCCTAGCTGTGTACACTATCGTCGCTCTCCTTCTACGGCACAGTATCGTAGAAATGCTAACGGTTATTGCATATTCCATAGACGTATAGGCGATTTGGCCCACCAGTGTCGCAGGTAATGTTAATACACACCCGGGACCAGTGGGAAAGTGAGAAGTGAGAGGCGAGCACGACGTTTTTTCTCCAGCGGCTAACCATCGATCGTGCGTTCTACATTTCCCAGTATTATTTGTTAGTAGTCACTGGATCGACGTATAGCATATGACCTCTTGTTTTTTTTTTCAAAGAAAATCACCACCCTACTTAAACGGTTTGCTTCAGGCCGTAAACTGTTCTCCTATACATACGTTTTTTCAATTTGTACACTCCTTTTATTTGCAACTACGCAGACATTTCTCGTGGATATTTATTGTCGCTGACGTTTTTAACGTGCTGATATCTTGCACTACTTTGACTTGATGGTTGATATGCGTAAGCGCACACTAAGGGATTCTAGCACCAACCTGTGTTATCGGGTATAAAAGCTAATGAACAGCTTATTTCCTGCTTCTACTGACACTCCTTATGATTTATTGTTGAATTAATTTCCTGATTTGACTAATTTTAACTTTGACATAAACAAAATGGTCATACCATTATGCATTTCATTGAAAAAACCGTCGCCACCATTATTGCGCGTCCTATGCGCTTTCCCTACAGAGAAGTTAAAGGCAGCCAGCCAATAATTTAATCGCATGCTCACGTTAGAGAGTATTCGACAGTCATCTAGTCATGTGGCATTCCCATTACATATGGCTCCGAAGAATTATGAGGGCTAGCATCCAACAAACATTTCCGTCGTCTGAACTATACCACAGTTCCCGATCGTTACCCTATACCCCATATTTTAGATTTCGCTTCAACTTTAAATTTTATTAAATCTTACCACCGAATATCGGTTAATCCTGCTGATATTCCTAAAAATGATATCACTACTCCTTTCGGTGCTTTTGTAGTGTTGACTATGCCATTCCGATTACGTAATGCATGAAGCACTTTTCACTATGTTATGAATTGGATAGTCTCTAACTTAGATTTCGTGTATAGTAATATAGACAAAATTCCTATAACTAGTACATAACCGGAGAAGCATTTCACACATATCCGCCTTCTGTTTGAGCGTTTACAGCGTTATCATATTAAGATACACCCTGTTAAGTGTACTTTTGGTGCAACAAGTCTTGTTTACTTGGGGCAAGTAATAAGCTCGGAAGGTATTTACCCCCTTCCTGAAAAAGTCAAAGCTCAGCTCGATCTACATTTCTACCTCAATTACCACATTTCTTAGTACTAGTGCATCATTACAAACGTTTCATTATGACTTATGCTGAAATAGTCACTTCCCTCTAATGGATATGTTGAGGAATAGACAAAAGAAGGATGACCCTATTTCACTTGATAACTGACAACTTTAAGCATTTCAAAAGACGATGAAAAATCTTGCAGATACATCATTGCAATCACATCACACACATGACGCTGAATTTTCTATAGTCGTTGATGCATCAAGTTAAGCAGTTAGCATTGTCTTGCAGCACCAGATTACACCCTTGTCATAGGTTTGTCGAATATTGACTGCGATACAAAGTCGTTTCCGTACTTTCAGACGTAAACTATTAGCGATTATTCAGCTATTAAACATTTTACTACGCGTTGGAAGGTCGGCAATTTGCCATTTATACTGATCATTGTGCAATTACGTTTGCCCTACGTGCTAACCATGGCAGATATTATATTCATGAATCAATACATTTGGACTTTACTTCCCAGTTCTCCAGCGACATACGATATATATATATATATATATATATATATATATATATATATATCTGGTTAATATATATATAACAGAACACAGCGTCAGACGCATTATTCCCTCCCCGTCTCAGCGCTAACTCTTAGCCAGAAGATATTGAGCTTCGTCAAATGACTCTATATTAGCCAACTTTAGAAGAATTGAATATTTAATTTACACCGTTATTGGATTGCAAATTTAACTACATGCCTATGTTTACAGCGGATGAGTAATTTTTATGCGATACTTCTACTAAGTCACCTGACCCACTCGTTTTTGAAAATCATCGAAGTACTTTTTTCTCATATTTGCACGGATTTGCTCACAACGGCGTATCTTCCTAGGTGAAACTCATTTTGTCCTGCTTGTTCTGGCTTAACATTAGACGTTTAATTAGTATTTGGAGCCGTCACTGCCTCTGCCGTTCAGAACTCGAAGGTACACAAACATGTACGAGTCCACCCCCTCTTGCACTTTCAGCGCTCCTGATTGTAGATTCAAACACACACACACATTAATTTGGTTGGACACTTGCCTGTCAACCAGTAATATTCTGACTTACTGATCAGTTTTGATCGTTGAAGCCATCCCACTCAGCGATATATCTGCTGAAACTGTAGCGCGTGCCCTGGTGGCGCGTTGGATTTCGCATCATGGTGTCCCAGCAACATTACTACTAATCGTGGCAGACAGTTTGACTCCTGCCTATTTCAAGAGCTAGTAAAGTTACACGGGGTAATCGTTATAGAACCACTAGTTATCACCTAGCTAGCAACGGATTATTGAGCGCATTCATCGGTAATTAAAAGCCGTATAACATTCTTGGTTGTCTATCTGACATGAAAGAAGACTTGGGATATTCCTTTGCGGTACACCATTGGCATTACCTGATTATATATTTACTCCTCCAGAATAAACGGTAATGGAGTAGGAAATCTATGTAAATCGATTAAATGCAATTTCAGCAGTTTATCAGTCATGAACACCCGTTATCAAATAATCTACTTTGATTTAACTTGGCCTTTTGGTCAAGATCAAAGTGTAGTATATGTTCCGATGGATACTGCACCCCATAGACTGGTATTGTCTTGGCCTTCGGGGCTTGATTTACGCCGGTCTATGGGATTCTCCTGTGCAGTTCTAGGAGGTCCACCCTCCCAGGCTTTGCCTCCCCTCTTTGGGGAGGAGTAAGTTAATTGCTTACTGCTTGAGGCGCCCCTACAAGGGAATGCCGACGGGGCTGCCCAGGAAATTTTTGATGGTCAGAGTGCTCACCTCTCGGGCGCTGGCTTTTCAACGCCCACTTTCCGACCCGACCTTGGGTCACATCTTACTTGTGGGAGTAGGATAAAACTGGATTTGTGCCTAACTCCTGGAGAGGAGTAAATAATACTACATCATGCCCACACGTGTTTGTTCGTAGAAACTCGTTTAAACCACAACTGGCACCACCGTATTCCGGTCCTTATCGTGGCCTCCATGGCAACAGAAAGTATTTTACTTTGGATATTGAAGTAAAAGTGTCGGTGTATATACTTAAGCAACCATATACAGACACCGTCACCTTGAACACCACGTACCACTTACTTTAACATTGACTGGATTGTCTGATATAGTGTATATTATATTCTCATGTGTTGTTACTATCAATTAAATGGCTCTTTTTTCTCGGCCCAAACCCTCAGCAATGGGGTATGCTCGGATTCAGGTCGAAGTTTAAGTTAGGGTTGGGGAAAATGGGAGGAAAATGGGGGGTCTTGGGGGATGAGATCGGATCCATTTTTAGTTAGTGGGAGTTGTTGGTCAGTGTGGAGGGTGTTATTTAGTGGAGGGGTTGCTGATGGGGATGGTTGAGGGGAAAAGGGGGAGATTGCATGTTGGCATTATTTTGCATATTGGTATTAATTTGTGTAATGGTGTATTGTTTAACAGTACAGGAATATATAACGTTACTTTGTATGCCATCACCGTTTAATAGGCATTCTCTAGATTTTTGGCAGTTGCAGTTATTAGTGGGGTGTATGGTAGGTGCTGTTTGTTGGGCAGATTTAATTTTTGTTGTTGTTAGAAGTGATGATGGTTTGTGCTATATTAGGCATTTCACAATAGGTTCCATCTACTAAAAGTTTTCACTTTGGTTTATTTTGATCCTATATATATATATATATATATATATATATATATATATATATATATTTGTATATATATATATATATATATATATATATATATATATATATACATATATATATATATATATATATATATATATATATATATATATATATATATATATATATATATATATATATGAAAATAGTGGCTACTGAGATATTAGGGTTGGTAAGCATCGAGTCTGCTGATTAATATTGTTGATTAATTGCAGTTTTTATTTTGAAGGAAAACTGTTTCTATTATTCACGATTACTTGTTGACATCCTCCAAACAGGTAAAAACAAGGTATTATATAACCTCATTCGACGTATAGCTCGTGAAGAACGCCACGTACAACTCATCAGTAGGAAAAATAGTAATTCCTATTTGAAGTGTCCATGTAATTAAAATTGTTTAATTCACTGAATATATATATATATATATATATATATATATATATATATATATATATATATATATATATATATACGAGGACTGTCTAGAAAATACCCGACCTTCATTGTTTTACTTTCGAAATACAGACGATATGGCATATCTTTCGATTTTAGTTCTTTCCGTTTTACAGATTAGGACCCAAAATGTGATGCACAAAAAAGTTACCTTACATTTTCTTTCGTCGCCTGATCGTGATCGCCGTTAGTTCCTTCGGTGTCGTTGTGTCTCTTTGGCTGTGATCGGTGTTGATGATATTCGATCTGTGGATTCATTTTATTGATAGGCAGAAGAGAAACGCGGAGACAATTTTTTCCACAGAGATTCAAGTCTTTTATTCGATGTGGGGGTTTGCTTCCATTCATTCCGTGATCCTCATTCATTCATTCTTCCTGCTGAAGAAATGCGATAGGAATTGCTACTTGATCTCCCATCGATCAAGCCATTGCGACGAGCGATTACATTCTCAACCGTCCGGGCCGCTTCTTACCCATCACAGGACCCACAGAGAAGGTCCACCATGCAGCTCGCTGCCAAACTAGAAACTGATTTTCAAACCTGTGTGACGTCACATATGTACACGTGGGACAGTCATGCAAAACATTTTCGTTCACTCATGTTTTCTGACCTTTTCTGAGCCGATGTTGTCTGTGCCGGCGTCGACTTTTGGAACTGTGTTATGGTTTTTCAAAACATGATTTGACTCACAGCGGTTCCCTTTTGGTGCGTGTCAGCGTGACCTTCACCGAGCTCGACAAAGTTCACTCCTTCTCATGAAAAACTAATGGACCTACACACTTTAAGGACTACGGGGCCCCTCATAATATAAAATATGCTTATTTAATGTATCAAACATATATTAAACAATATTGCATCGATAACTACATTTTTCGATACGATTTCTATTGTAATTTACGGTCTATTATTGTTTAACTCAAATAATATATATCATATTATCATGTTTTATCTATAGATTCGTGTAGCATGTTTATTACAATTTTATTTTATTTAATTGTACACTGTATTTATATTATAATTATTAGTATTAGTATTTTGATTATAAGTATTATTAAACTTATAATGTTTACCTTATTTTGAGTGCCTTCACTAATTATACTGACCCACTTGAGTTTGGTGACTGTTTATTTTTTTGGCACCTAAACCTAGAAATAAACTAATGTCAGAGCTTCAATATCAGATCACGTTTAATTTAAGTATAATTGTGGTATCTGACTATGGGACTCTTCCAGATTATTATCATGTTTCTCTACGTTTTGTTCATTCCTCAATAGGCACATGCGTTGCCTTGTTCTGATATACATATATTGCTTTTTATACCTACTACTTTTCAAAGAATAACCCTATTTTAACGTTTCACGCAGGAACACACATATCTCTATCTATCACTCGCACACACTCTCTCTCGCTCTCTTTGTCTCTGTATATATATATATATATATATATATATATATATATATATATATATATATATATGAAAATAGTGGCTACTGAGATACTAGGGTTGGTAAGCATCGAGTCTGCTGATCAATATTGTTGATTAATTGCAGATTTTATTTTGAAGGAAAACTGTTTCTATTATTCACGATTACTTGTTGACATCCTCCAAAAAGGTAAAAACAAGGTATTATATAACCTCATTCGACAGTTGTCCATCTACATATAGCTCGTTAAGAACGCCACGTACAACTCATCAGTAGGAAAAATAGTAATTCCTATTTGAAGTGTCCATGTAATTAAAATTGTTTAATTCACTGAATATATATATATATATATATATATATATATATATATATATATATACGAGGACTGTCTAGAAAATACCCGACCTTCATTGTTTTACTTTCGAAATACAGACGATATGGCAGTGCTGCTCTACACAATGAAAAAAATACACCTTCATGTGCACGTGTGAATTCAATCATCGCAGTCCTGCGCGTTAGTCGCTGCCTGTCGATCGCTGAATGAGGTGCTACACTCAGTGTCTGTCGGATTACCGATTCTCTCAAGATGACTGCACGTATTGAGCGAAAGTACTGCATCAAATTTTGTTGAAAACTTCGTGATTCTCAAAGAAAAGCACTCCGTAACATTCACAAGGAGTTTGGAGAAAATGCGATGGGTGAAACCTAAACTAAAATATGGCCGCACATAAGCGGAAATTGACCAGCGTTTTGGCAGGTCCCAAACTGCTCAGAGTGCAGCTGTTATTGAGAGGGGGCAAGGTTTGGTGAATGAAAATCGTTGTCAACCGTGCGGTAGATCGCCCATAAGGTATTAGTGAGATTGACCAGCGTTTTGGTAGGCCCGAAACATAACTTAGTGAGTAAAGAGTCCGCACATGCAATGTTGCGTGATAGTTTCAAGATGCACAGAGTAGCTGCAAAATCTGTGCCCAAGTTGTTTTCGAAGAACCAAAAGATACCTCCGTCTTCACGCACTTATTTTCCAGTGGGAAGCTGAAGAAGTTCTAGTTTCCGTTTCCCTATTTGAGCGATTACTTTAATACTTTGAGTCATTACTATTCTTAATTGTTATATTTATATTGTTATATGTTATTGTTATTGTTGTTATATATTTATCACTGTTGTTTGCATTTAGTTGTTTTCACTACGCTTTTTTGATATTTTATTATTGTGTTCTTTGATCATCTTTTCTAAGCTTTCACAGCAAAGGGTTTTCCAATGAGATTTAAAAATGTTTTGCCAATTTAAGTTTTAGCATCTGGTTAGCAGGTGGCGTAAACAAAATTACTTCTTTCTTTTTTATATTCACATTTTTATAATAATTATCGTCATCTTGTTGCTTCTATTCCATGTCAATATTATTATATCCACTATTTTTGAGTTGTGCGATACATTTTGCTTGAATTCTAAAATATCTTTTCTTTTCTAGAGTTATTTTTAAGCCTACGTTTGATTGTACTAAATATATTTTTTTGTGATTGATGGGATATGATTAGACTTTCATTTTGCTTTCATAAAATTAATGTTATCTTTTTTAATATTGACCGTATTTATTTAGTTACTTGAAAATAATATGTATAAAGGGGTTAATACATCTAATCGTAGGTTATATTTCGCCATTCTCATATGTATATTTTCTCGAAATGTTATATCTTGTTGGAATTCCTTGTTAAAACAATCAAACATCTCTATATAGAGCGATATTTGTATCATCAAATATAGTTGTATGGCTATATAGAATATATTAACCAACGAAGTGTTATGCATTTGTTAGCTACAATGCACACATGACTAAATCAAAGATAGTTGTGTTTAATTTTTAACAATTCGTTCTCATTGTTGATTGAAACTAATTGTCTATTATTTTAGATCATAAGGATTTCATAAATAGATATTTCAGTATATATATATATATATATATATATATATATATATATATATATAAATATTAAATTATTAATACCTACATACGCTAGCGTTTCAAGCATATTGCTCTCATCAGTGCAGGAAAGTAACAATTTCAGACGCGAACCCGGTTAACAGAGTCAGCCTAGACTCTGTAGGCAGTCGTCATATTCACTCGATCAACGGAAACTGTCACGTAATTAAGGGCAATTAAGATATATATATATATATATATATATATATATATAAGTACCTAGAAGCGGGCAAAGATAGAAGACTAGTCGAGAGTGTTCGACGAACGTATATATATATATATATATATATATATATATATATATATGTATACAGCGAAGACCAAGGTGATGTTGACGAGTTCTTCAAATATAGAAGCACTTTTCAACATCGACTTGGTCTTCGTTATTACGACTTTTGTGCATGAAAGCATTACTGCATCATGCTGTTTAGATCCGCATGCGAAGTATTATAAATGACATTGGTCTCTAACATGTACTCTAGTTAAAATGTCACAGTTTTCTAATAAGAACTGTGATCGTTCGAAGTATGTTTTGTTTTGACTTAATAGCTGTCACACAATTATACTTGACTTTTACTTAAACACTTTTATTTTGTTAATACATAACGGTTTAATTACACTAAATAAATACTATTATTTTTTTATACTTGTTTAAGGTTTACAATCAAAACAACACACGTTGCCTTTGCTATAAACGTTAATTCATAAGGGCAATGCTGCTCAATCTTAAAGTTGAGCAACAAGACACATGCACTAAAATTAAAGCGTCAATAATGTAGAAGCGATTGCAAACGCAGATGAACAGTATAAAGTTAAAATATCGCATTTCTTGCATCAAAAGCATTTAGAGCATTATCGATAATAGAAACAAGAATAACACTGTTAATGTGAATGAAGTCTCTGGCATCTGGACTGGAAGAAAGACGTCGTTGTCACCTAGACGAAGTGTATGATTTGGTGACATCTCTCAAACTCTAATGGCAGGGTAATGTTTAATGATGTCTGTGGAATCTAGACATCATGGATGATGTAACACTGAGTTTGATTGCGATTTCTGTGTTGTATAATTGGGCGACTCGTCATGAAAAGTAAAGGCATGTCGTCGACCGGCATTGGAACAGGATATGACGTAAACACGCAGTGGATCAGGTCAGACCTCGACAGACACTGGAACAGGCGCCGGATCTTTACCGCCCCCGGAACAGAAAGCGGATCAGTGCATGCACAGGAATCAGAGCTGGAGAGGCAGGCAGGACTCACGAAGATGTCTCAGGAACCAAATAAACGCATAGATTGAAGATGTGTATCAAAATTTTAAAAGTTGCTATTAAAAGGGCAGTGTGTATCTATTAAGTAGCTTTTTAACTGTTTAAAGGGTTGCCCTAAAATATCAGTTTGATTGCTGCTGCTGCTGCTACTACTATTGTGTTATTTTACTTCTGGGCTTGACAACTAGACCAGATCGACTCATATTCAGACGCTGAGAGTTCAATCACCCTCGATGCAGTGAGTGTTTACTTTGGCCCAACCGCGAGTAAATACGGCACAAGATTGGAAGGTAGGGAGTGTAAAGCCAGCGTTCAAGTAACATACCACTCTGGCCTACAGTAAATGCCTTAACAGTCTCGTCGGCATTTCGTGGTTACAGCGTCTCATACGATTACCAATAAGCTTATCCCTTCTCAAAGAGAAATGTTTAAGCCTGGGATGCCGGACATCCTACAACTGCACAGAACAACATCCCAGACCGATAGAAAATAGGCAACCTATCTCAAATTGCCCAGTCTCTGTCAAACTGATTGTCTACGACGTATCGTTGACTTGGTATCAGAAACACCACCACCATAAAAGTCAGGTTGACCTCCAAATCGGATTAATGGTATTTAAAGCTGAAATCTAACATTTGATTATCCCATCAAATACACAACAAAAATTAGTACATATTACCTGGCGATTGTTTTACGGTTTGAAATAGCTTGGATGTTAGCTAATCTTATTCGTATTGATTTTGACTAGTCCTTAACACCTGGTGTATCACTTTAGTAAGAGAAATATTGTTGAAAAACATAATATGTTGACGTTTGTTACCACCAGGAAACCTCGTGCCATATTTCTTCCCATGTGGAAATCACACAGCATGAGGTGTGTTTTCCCACGGACAATTTGTTTCTTTGGGGCTTTTGTGTAACTCCACGTTTTAAAGGACAACTACTTGATTTGTAACTTTTCTAAAAATAGGAGGGGTGTCAATGCATTGCGACAAAATTCAGATTCTTTGATATGAAAGGTGTTTCAAATACTCAAGTTTTGCTTTTTATTTATTAGTACAAAAAAAAACAATGCTACTAAATTCTTGCCTTGCAACTTTAATTCATTTCTGAAATCACGGATGGGTTATACGAACATTCCCCACGTTAAAAGTCGGAGTTTATTTGGTTTTGTAACCAAAATATATTACTCAACTATTTTATTTTTACTTTTATTTTGTGAAAAAAAAACAACAACATTATTTGATACGACCGTGTGTGTGCGAATATCAATCTATATTTCTACAATCTTAGCACAACTGAACCATAATACGCTACTTTTGTATTTAATTAGTACATGAAGTAAATAAATATAAGTTCTAAGATATGACAGGAAAAAAAGTTTGAATATCGTTTTTTTTTATTTCTTTACCCGCAACATGAACTATGATAGTTGACTGTTGCTTTTAATATGCAGCTAATTAATCAGTGTTTGAAGATAGAACAGGTACATATGCCTACATATACATTTGATTTAACGAAAACAATGGGGCCATAATAGTTATCGTGTTCTTTTCATGTTTCATACATTTTTTATTTAGAAACTATGACCATTTGATAAAAATAATGAAATAATCAATATTTAGTTTTTTGTTCATTGTTCTAACTTGCTATTCTGAACTTCAATTCATGTACACTATACGTTTTTTTATAACAGGTTCACATGATAATTTTTTTTTATTTATTAATATATGGAAATCAAATCAAACAACAACGTTATCCTTCCCAATTAAATACTAATTAACTTAACAATTCACCATTTATCGTTCTTTCTTTGATATTTATTAGAGCAAATAAATTAGCATACTTTAATCACGTTTCATAAATGTATTATGAAGTTATAGTTACGATCGAATACAGACATGTATGCGTTATTTGTTTTATGTACACAACTAAAACGAAACAAATGACTTTTACTTCCAAACTTTATTTAACTAAAGACACAACGTTTATTTTATATGACAGGTGTAGATTCGAAAATGAATGCTCCCTTTTGTTTTTAGATATAAATTGTAACATAATAACTTATTCCTGTTTCATCATCCAATTTCGCTTTTAAATGCCGGTTATTCAATACGACTGGTACGTATGCGTAATTTTAACATTTTTATTAGTACTAAATGGGTGACCATTTGGGAATACCAGGTGCTGTATGTGCTCTCTGTATATCTCGGCATTGTTTCCAGTCGTCTAGTATTACTACTTGCCATTGGAATCAAGCAATGCCGACTCAGGAGAGCGGTTGTTGGTTATTGCGCAACCCTGGCTATTAGAAATTCACGCGCGAGGCACGCATACGTCGAAATCGACGGGAGAGTCCATCCATCATATATATAAATGTATAAATAGTTTTATATATGTATATATGCATATATATATATATATATATATATATATATATATATATGATTATTTTGACCGTGCAAAATAATAATGTAAAAAAAATCGGACTATGTTATTCACAGTTCGATGATCGCTAACTTGTTAAACTACCTGGAAGCTAGCCATGCACTCTTTTCGCTCGATTCGACTGTCTTTAATGTCGATGCTTTTCACCCATCAAGTAGTCTCCAGTGTGCGACCACGCGGCCAAATATGGCGCACGGCCAAGTTAAGGCAACAAGACCGAGCGACGTTCGGCTGAACTGAGTGACGCCTTTCCGTAGTGAAAACTGAAGAGCGACAGATTTTTTTAAGATCGCACTGATGTTATATGTTGGCAGCCATTTGCTCAGACATCTTGAGTTTAAGGTTTCGCAAGCGAAGACCACTTAAGCACCTGACTGTTCACCCTTTGCATTATTCCAGCGGAACCATAAGATAAGGTATGACCTTAAACAGAGAAAATATATCTAATATTACAAAAAATATTGAACCTCACTGAACTACGCACATTTACATAGAAAATCCATATTCATAGATATATATGTATATATATATATATATATATGAATATGGATTTACATATATATATATATATATATATATATATATATATATATATATATATATATATATATATATATAGTTTGTTAGTAAGTTAGTTTGTCATGAAAAATATGTGTATGCCAATTTAACAACGCATGGACTACCGCGTTTCATCTCCGTATGGAAACATTAATGCATGGAACATGTGTTTTTAGATAAACACGTGGTGTTTAGTCTTGAAAGTTAACCAATCAGAGTCTTTGTTATTCCCTACCACGTGAACATGTTTATATTAGCCAATCGTTGAGCTTCTCACAAACAAATTCTCGGTTGGTTTTACTTTCTATTATATTGTTCTATGTTCTATAGAATGGGATATCCTTGTTTCATTCCCTTCCTCATTATACCCCCCACACACATGTCTGTATATATATATATATATATATATATATATATATATATATATATATATATATATATATATATATATATATATATATATATATATATAAGTGCAGATTATTAGTCCGAGGCTGTAGCAATGCGATGTAGTTGCCGGAAGATGGAAAAAGTGAACAGAAATAAACGATGAGAGAAAACGAAACTCAAAACGATTTATTAATAATTTCACGATAAACTGATTAAATACCAGAATAGTAAATACTGTCTGGTAAATAAAAAGTTCGGCAAAACGTAATCTTAAATTTTTGAAAGAAAAACTTTCATTTTCAAAAGACAAAAATAGAAGACCGAGAGGGTCGAAATAAACGGGGAAAACCGGTGTCAAACCATTGAAACACCGCAGCAGACAATTGTGAGTAGGAACGCATAAAATGTCAAAATTTAATTAAATAATAATTCAACTAAAGTTAACATATTATTAACATTTGTTTATTTATATACTAATTATTATAATTTAATTATATTTTATTTCATATGATTTATTTATTTGTTTTCTCTTTTTTCTTTATTCAATTCTAAAATAAAATTTACGTGTGGACCTATTATTATAATATGTGCAAACAAAGGCGGATAACTTAAGAAAAATATGTTTAGAAATGAGATTTGAAATTTGAAAAGGAATTTAAATCAATTGTGGAATGGATCAATGTCAAGGAGGTAGGAAGGAACATGGGAAGGGGGGATAAGAAGAAACGTTAGAGAAGGGGTGGAATCAAGGGACAAACATACATACACACATATACATATATAAAGTGTAAATATCTAAATACATATTTATGTTTTATGTTTATATAAACATTTAAAAGAGACCCAGAAAAAGACAGACAGGGAAAATAAATATGTATATATGAATACTTATTTTGGTACAATGCAAAGATAAAAGTTAATCATGTTACTTATATCTAGACATGGTAGAAGAATAAATATTCGTACGCAGAATAACACATGGTTATTTGTTTATTGTTTCGTTCAACTGAATATTTTATAGTATCCGTTATTTTACCGTCTAAAATAGAAATCTATTTCAGGGTATCCTTTTCCTAAACAATATATGGGTAAAACATAAAAGGTAAACGATAGTAATGGGCAATTCATTCAACCTTTCGCTTATATTCGACCGAAAGCATCAATATCAATGACTAAAAACACACATGATTACAATATACACGCATACACACACACACATATATATATATATATATAGTTCTATTATAGTTATACATGTTTATTATAATTACATATATATATATATATATATATATATATATATATACACGCACACACACAACACACACCCACACACCTATATATATATATATATATATATATATATATATATATATGTATATGTGCGTGTGTGTGTGGGTGTTACTATATGTAGTACTGTATGTATTTGTGTTGATTATTTAAATATGCAGCTTTCTTCCTATCGATATTGATATATATATATATATATATATATATATATATATATATACATACGTTATAGTTATATATATATATATATATATATATATATATAAATATATATATATATATGTGTGTGGGTATGTGGGTGTTTGTGGGTGTGTGTGTGTGTGTGTGTGTGTGTGGGTGTGTATGTATATTTATAATTTATGTAGATGTTGAAGTAAACATAAAATACCATTTCAGACAAAAGAGAAAACTAGTTAATGGTAATGTGGAACAGCAATGCAAAATCCTAGGTAAAATAAAAGCCAAGCATCATTAATGGTGGACGAAGATGTTTCGGTCGATTCCTTATATATATATATATATATATATATATATATATATATATATATATATATATATATATATATATATATATATATATATATATATATATATATATATATATATATATATGTATGTATATATATATATAGTACAATAGGAATAGATCAAAATCCGTGGTTACATTGAAACTAACATTGCGACAATCACACAAAATTAATTGAATATTCTACTTATTATTGTATATTATTGTGAAGAAATACGTTCCACACAAATTTAGCTCCTTCGAAGCACTCAATTAATACACTTTTTATAATTGTCTTATATTTACGTATTCACATTATATAACATGTGTTAGTCTCCTTTTGATCTATTATATCAAAACACAAGTACGCGAATCGAGGAGGCATCGTTAAAGAGCACTCACACTTGATATAGTATTTTCAATTGAAACATTACAAAAGTACTCGCTTAGTAAAATCCGATAAAGTAAATTAAACTTATTTAGACATGAAGAACTTAAAAGCTATCGTAGATTCACACGTTCAAGTAACACTATTTAGCGACGGTGCAGAAATGTCATTTACATTTGTTAAAGTTAAGTAAAGAATACAACTGCAGAATACTGGTATACTAGTGAACCTTCCATCAGTAGTATCAAGTCCATATTTACAGCCGAATAGACTTAATCTCTCCATTAGCAGTTGTTTACTGCAACTACTTGACGATGTTAATATTTGTGCATGGAGAGAATCATGAAAGTGTTGAAGCCATCCTATATATAGAACACCCGGTATTCACTAACGGTCACCCATATAGTACTGACCAGGCTAATCGTCGCCTTACCTCGCTGATTTGTTAGTCAACGTAAGTGTTCTGTATAAGGTGTTCATGTAAGAGACATAGAGATACATAAACAGTCAGTAACGATCAGTGAAAAAATGTGTGATAGGACAGGGTAAAAAGTCCGGAGAATCTCTTCTACGTTTATATAATAGTGCTCAAGAATAAACGGAGCTATTTATTAATAATAATAGTTTTATTTATACAAACATATCAAAAGCTACACGTCCATTGGAAATGTTTCGATCGTAGCTTTAATAAGCTGTGATCTCATGAGGTTAATAAAACATGTCTGTTTTTTAACTGTTCATAGATGGTCTTATTCATGACAGAAGTATGACAAATACAAATAAATTGGAAGAGAATGAGACCACCCCTTTGTTACGTTTATCATCCTAAGATTATGAGCTATACGGGCCCGTAATTATAGTATATATATACTATTAAATGTTCTTTGTTTACGTCAATACATAGTTAAAGCAAAATGAATTGTGTTTGATTATTAAAAAGTGTCCCACGGTGTTACTAATGATACATATACATCTACTTTTTAATTATCGCTTATGATGTTTGGGTAATGTTTTAGCTCTGTTCATAAGAAAGTCAAAACTGCTCAGTTATCAGACTAAAAATCCTATGAGTATGTTTTCCATATCCGGTTATTAGGAATTTCTTATTTCTTATTGGTCCACTATTTCGATTACAAAAAGAAGTAAAGTTATTTGATATTTTGAAATGAGACAAATCACTCATTGCATTTATTACCTTTAAAATATTATGACTGACGGTAACATTTTGATTGACAGACGGACAACCTATGTATTTATAACAGCGTAAAACTATTGTCGCTGATATTGAAATTGGTATGAATATAAATAACTTGGAGGAACCGGCTTATTTTATAAGCAATAACTAATTTATAGAGGACTAACTTCGTTTTAAAACAGTGGTGAAAAATACATAGTAAAGAAAAAAAATCGAAAGTGTCCATGTGATTCGAAAACGTGGCAGAAGTGCTATTGCGAAACCGATCTGTTTCTATGGTATGTACTCTTCATTAACTACTCGTTGCAAGGATATGAATATTTTCTATGATGTAAGTAAGAGTACACAGACAAGAGAGGGTAACTCAAAGTACAAACGCTGCCATGCAAACTCAAATAGTACAGCTTGCACATAATGACGTATATACAATAAGAATCTGTAAAATTGTATCTGTAATTATACTTCATGAAACAGCGTATAATTGTTAAACAAGTGTATGTAAAAACTGTATGAAATATTAGTGATACTACATGATGCAGCAGCGTCTGTGGAAATAATGATACATAATCAATATTGTGGGAGATATCAATAATTGTAATAATAAACATTACAACGCTGCAATCTAAAATTGCAAAAGTGCATTTCATGTGATTATTTTCGTAAATATATTTGTTTAAATCATATATAATTAGTCGTTAAGCTAATGTTATTATTCGCGTAATTACCTGGAAATAATTAGCTAGAAATTAATAACTCCCAGTTAGTAAGCATGCGTTGTCTCCATGCACAATAGACTACACCAAGAATAATACATTTTTACGAGAAGTGAAGGAATTAATGAAAACCAATGAAACAAAAATAATAAATTAAGCCTTTCAGCAAAGAACTTTGATATTGCCAATCGGGTTGACAACAGAAATCATTCTTTTTGGAATAGAGAGAAAACCACATCCTGTGTGTCATTAAAAATGTATTCTTAAAATTTGAAAGATAAAACGGATGTCTAAAATTATTTTCTTATTCTTGTATTCGTGGGTGTTTTTTTTTTTCGTGTAGGTTTTAGTTGCTGTATATGTCGAATAGAACTTCATATCTTAGCATGTGTTAGACTACTAAAAGGACCGGTGCAAAGTCGTTGCCCGAGAAAAATAATAGTAATAGTAGTAATTCGATATTAGTCTAGCTCGAACCAACTTCGTCGTTTTATTGGCCAATACGTTACAATACAATGTAGCACACAACCTTTTCGCATCTACATTAATTTACATACGCTTTATTTTCACTTTAATATACTGAAGGTATAAAAAGTCGGCGTAACGTCGGATTTATAGTTTTTGTATAACTTGACCGGGGATTGGCTACTGGTTTTTCAGTCCATCAGCGAAAATACAAATTATAATAGGCAGGCAATCTATTATAATATTCGGATTATTTCCTAAATATTGCAAAGTGTTTACGTGAAAAAAGAACCTTGATTTTCTTTAATTTAAGGCTTAAATAATAAATAATAGTGTCTACACACTTGAAAATAAGTATAACTTCATGAGAAAAAAAATAATTAAAAATTAAGAAATTTTAAACGTATCGTGTTTAAGAGATCATTATTTACATATAAACATAAGCTCAATAGTTTGTGCTAAAACAGGTTCTGAATTTGCATAGGGATTAAAGCTTGAATAACATTTAAATTTAAAATAAAAATAAATATATATTAAATGTATTAACACATTATGACAAAACAAACTACGTAGTTTTTTAGGTACATGACATACATTTTATAACTAAATTGTGCATTCGAATGTAGGTAAGTACTAATGTTAAACAGCGAAATAAAACGAATCCTTTGATTGTCAAAAATGAAATGTAAAAAAGGTAAGTGTGTGCTGCTGTTCTACAAGTTATGTATAATAGTTCATGCTAAAACCGTCACTGCAAATGATATGACAACGAAAAGAGACAGAGATAATATGTTTCTGCAAATGCAACACATTATTAGCAAAAGGATAATATGTGTTACTGCACGACACGAACTGACAAATGTATTAAGGTTTTACACATTCGTACGCTATCTTATAGTTATACCAACGGCAATGGAAATGATAGCGAAACATCTAAATATATCCCTGCGCAAAACTTTGATATATGATACATGTATAAAAAATTGCAGGTTTGCTGATTTGTTCGTTTATATATATATATATATATATATATATATATTTGTGTTATAGTGGAATAATTCCAGGAGGAAATCCGGGTATGAGAGCTCAATGTAGTAAACAGAGCAATAATAAAATATAATAACACGAAATCACATAATTGTCGATGCAATAATTTATTTCAACCGTTCGGTTTTTTCAAGCATCACTCAGACAATTACATCACTCAAAAATGTAATTGTCTGAGTGATGCTTGAAAAAACCGAACGGTTGAAATAAATTATTGCATCGACAATTATGTGATTTCGTGTTATTATATTTTATATATATATATATATATATATATATATATATATATATATATATGTGTGTGTGTGTGTGTGGATGTATAATCACAGAAATGTAAGTTTTTTTGTATGCATCAGTGATGCAATTCCTTCATCGTTAATTTCAGTACTTTCGCATCATATTTTCTAAGACAGTTTAACCTTGTCTTGAAACCCGCATATGCAGATCGCCTCTTTGAACGACAAATGTAAGACATTTACATAACATAACTTTTCAAGTGCAAAATGTAGATATTTTATATTGATCTGCGCGATCTAGCCTCACTGAATCACAATACTTTATAAACAACTGAGCCTTTTTTTACAATTCAAGAAGGTTTCAGGGCATAAAGATTTATCCGTTTTGGTAATATTTTATGCATTTTTATGTCCTTCCTTTCTCAGTAAAATCGAGCTTCAAGCTCTTAATGGTGTGTTTGTAATTTTATGGATTTTTCTACATGATACGATCAAAACAAAACCAATAATTACCGAAGTAGTTACGAACAAATAGCCCCGAAATAAATGTGCGACCGACTGTCTCACGATTCGCGGGGACAGTTGACGAGACCTCGGGGTCGGGGTGTTAGGAAACACCTGTGCGTCGATCACGAGATTTCGTAACGCCACAGTTTTCCAGGTGGGAAAACGGCAGTGAAGTTTTCAGTTTGGACTTGGAAGCCGACAAGTCAACACGCGTTAGCCGTGTAGCGATTACATAAGCTAGGGGATTTCGGATCCCCAAAAATGAAAGCCAGACGAAGTCCCCCTCTTCCTTCCTATACAAGTAATTAGGAAATTAACTAGCGTAAGCTTCTCTCTCCACTACGACGTAACTGCTTCAGTGTCGACAAGCTAATAGAAAATGAATGGCTCAAACTAATTAGAAGAGTTGTTGTATTTTGTGTGTAAAAGACTTGATTTCAGCTTACAAAGAAACCACCAGGGCGATGGAAAAAGAGGCCGAAATTATGAGGCAGTGCGAAGCAATAGACAGATAACAGCAGCGACACAAAAAAACCTGCAGAAATATCGGGTGGCGGCGGCGCGGCCATGAAACAAGAAAGAGACGTACAGTTAGTACAAATAGTTCCCCATTCCAGTTGGGATTCTCGAATAGAAACGACACATCGTCCTGTCCGCGGAATCAACAGGCGAACTGTTCTACAACGACAGAGATTCCGACATTACAACGTGTTGTTATAAACCAGCAATTCAACAAGACGACAATTAATAACAACGTAGAATAAAAAATATATAGTTCAAAATAAAATGTTCATCCACTTCCTCCCCCATTATTACGTCATTTCCGTTAACTTTGTTTTTGTTTGCTTCAGGTAAACTATGTACAGAAGACGAGTATTATTTTCAGCAATAATCTAGCCCTAACCTATGTACTAATTGACTTTTAGCTGACGACTGAGTCTCTTTTAAACAATAACAACACTAACACAAGAACAAGTGTTTTTTAATGATTAAAATACTGTTGAGAAGAGAAAAAAAATGGAAAAGGTGTTTCTTTGTTTTGTTTAGTCCGAAGAAAATATTTCTTAATGAAGAAATATACATTCTGATGTGTGTTTAGTTTTCAAATGATTTAAAAAACTTCTTTTTTTTCTTAAGGAAAAGTTGTTATATTCGGTACTAATTGACTGTGTCACGACGGCTCGGTTTTTCTCGTTTTTTAAGCTCTTTACGTTAATCTTTTAAGTTGTTTTTTTTCTTGGTATGTTACATCAGGACATTTATTTTCAATGTATCTCTTCTTTTAGCCAAATTCAGTTGGAAGCAGTTATCGCTGTTTTCATGGTGTACTTTCATTGATATTGCCAATGCTATTCTAACTAGAATCTCTGCAACCGACTTCTATTGAGTGATCCCGAATATGCCATGCATCATGCCGACGTTGTTCAACTAGTTTGAAGCATCTGCTTCTATTTTTCTCGTTTACTTGAACACGGAAAACTTCCAAATCATTAACTATTGCTTTCTCTTAGAGTACCGAATTATATACTTTTTTCCTTATCAAGACCAAAAGGCTACTCAAAGATAAGGGTTAAAGAGTTAGACTAGTGGGCAGTGTTGCAATATCGCGATCACCAGCACGATGCTCGTAGCAGGGGAGACATTAATTACTTACGGCGACGCTTTAACAAGAACTTGGTTACATTGCACTTAAAAACTAAGTAGAAAGCTATTGTTTTCCACAGACGAGCAGTTCCTCTCCATGGAAGGTGTTTCGTCTCGGGAACGCAGAGGCAGAAATGGAAATCATTGACAGTGGTAGGAGCTAGACAGGTTCTAGTTGTGAATGTTTTACATACGGGGATCGTAGATTTGAGCTCAGTCTAACATCTGCCAGGAAAATAATGGTAAGGCCAAGACAAACTAGCAACAGCATTTGTGTTATAGAGTGACTGAAGGTCTAAGTGATGCTACGACTCTTTGTTTAGGGAATGGTATTTATGTCTATAAGTCTGCTATAAACGGCCAATCGACCGGGTATGATACCATGTTCTTACTGCTTCGTGTATATTCTTCGTATCTATTCATATTAAATAATGATTGACATCGCAATTAGTTTTTTTTATGTTTTGCAATGTTTTTCAGTTTTCTATTGTTCCTGTTTGTAATTTCATTTCTAAAAAAATTAACCAGATCATACCTACGTTGCAACCGCAATGTAGACGAATACAGTGTCTATAATGTATTAAGTTCGATAGTTTTTACAAGTTGTCTATAGACTATATGCTAGCAAAGTGAGGCGTCCATTGCCAGTGTATAGTGTTCACAGCGATAACATTTACGTAATGCACCCAGTTAGTCTTGAACTCGCGATAACAAATCGTCGGTGTCAGCGTCCGGTGTCTATTGTTACACAAATTCATACTGACACCGGCATAAATAGACACATTTCCTTTCCTTTGATAAAGACCAGGCGTGCATTTAATCACAGGCCTGGTTTCTTGATTTAATCAGCGAAGAGATAATTACGTTTGGAGCAGACGTCAACTACTGTTAATAATGGCGTTATGAATAGGGAACAGACAGACTCGTCCGCTTGCTATGACTTAAAAAAAGATTTTTGCCAGATAAAAAGGCGACCGAAAGATAGTAGACATGTCGTACATAATTATGATAAATGAGTTGTAACATGGGGAAATATTAATATTGCTTAAATATAAACAATTTTACAGACATTTTTTTAATGTGAAAAGACGTTAGTATTACACTGTCCTTTATAATATGAATAAGAAATACTAAAAACGTAAATAGAAATGTATCCCACAGTATATTTATATATATATATATATATTTATATATATATATGAATATATATATATATATATATGTATATATATATGTATGTAATTATCTCTCTCTATTTTACATATATGTATATATATATATATATATATATATACATTTATCTATCTCTTTCAATTATACACATATGTATATATATATATATATACATATATATATATATTTAACTGTTTCTATATTATATATATATATATATGTATATATATATGTATATATATATATATGTATATATATAATGGGGTAAGATACACGATAAGTCATGAAAATCAAATGCTATGGTAGACAAAATGTGTTAAAAATGACAAACGAAAAACAGGTGGAAATGCAGGAGAAAAACGAAAACATGGTTGCGTTTGTGTGAGCATAAATGAAGATTTTGAAACAATTTTATTTTTAGACACACACATGGGAGAAAGAAAATATGATCTGATTGGACCATATGAGAAGACTTTTAATATTTTCTCATATGGTCAAATCTGATCATATTTTCCTTCTCCCATGTGTGACCGTTCAATATATATATATATATATATATATATATATATATATATATATATATGTGTGTGTGTGTGTGTGTGTGTGTGTGTGTGTGTGTGTGTTATAATGGAATAATTCCAGGAAGAAATCCGGGTAAGAGAGCTCAATGTGGTAAACAGAGCCAGAATAACGTAAAATATAATAACACGAAAGTACATAATTGTCGATGCAATAATTTATTTCAACCTTGTGGTTTGATTCAAGCATCAAAAACCACTCTCTCTGGTGGTATTTGAATTGTCGAGGGTGAATTCAGTTTTCTGTCAGTTTTCACACATGTAATTGTCTAATTCGATGCTTGAGTAAAACCACAAGGTTGACATAAATAATTGCATCGACAATTATGTAATTTCGTGTTATTATATTTTACGATATATATATATATATATACCTATATATATATATATATATATATATATATATATATATATATATATATATATATATGTATATATATATATATATCGTACATGTATTGTATTAGTTTCTGTAAATGTAAATCCGTAGAAACTGAAGTGTTTATAAAAAGTGCTCAATAACAAGTAGAGCTGTTTATAAGTATAACTTTTTTATTTATACAAACATTATTGGTTACATATGTTCATACATGTTTCGGTTGCACTTTCCCAGAAAGTCAACCTCATCAGACCAAGAATTTCAGAGAACTGGATGGATTTGAAGAATTTTCTCTCCTAAATAAATCTTTTTGGGGTTTAGTGATTTTCTATTTCTTATGAATTAGTATTGGATAACCTATTCCAATTGCTGACCTTTTTTGTTAGTGGTTGTCCTTTTTATTACTTTTTATGGCGTAATACTAATTATTTTATAGTGCATGAATGATAATAATAATACTGATAATAATAATAATAATAATAATAATAATAATAATAATAATAATAATAATAATAATGATAATAAATATAATCATAATTATAATGATATAATAATAATGATCATAATAAAATTATAATTATAATTATATTAAATATAATACCTATAAATGTGAGGCACAAGGAAAAGTTCCGAAGAATGGGGGAAATGTGAATTAAAGGGAAGACTGAGACCATACCACGGGCGGCAATGATAACACGGCTGACATCCTAAGGAAAATGTTTTAATTCGGAAATATTTCCACATAGGCAACGAAGACTAACGAATCACATGTAAGATGCAATAGGAAGTAAACAAAATAACATAAAAAGCACCACGAGAACTCAAGGAACAGAAACTGCAAAAAACTCGTATCCCCCCCCCCCAAAAAAAAATAAAAAGTTGTGGCAGCAGCCCCGGCTGACACAACACAGAACAATCGTGAAGGGTCAAAGAGGTTGGTAAGACCGAGGAGAAATAGCACTAACTTGATCCTGCGCTGGCAGATTGCAGAGAGCACTGGGACATTGAGGAGGCTTATTGCCATTCAAATCCAAGAAAATTAAAATAGTCGTTTCCTACGAGGAATCGATCGTAAGCGTCTGTTGTGATGACGCACATTCATTTGCAGTAGTTATCGAAAGTAGTTGAGAGCACTGGAAATCTGGGGAGATTTGTAATCACTCAGATTTCAAGGAATACCACCGGTGATTATAAGTGAGCAATCACTTATTACTGCATGTGTGATCACTTTTAGTGAGTAAAAATAATGATAATAATAATAATTATGATGCTAATAATAATAATGATAATAATAATGATGATGATAATAATAATAATGATAATAATAATAATGATGATGCTAATAATACTAATAATACTACTACTACTAATAATAATAATAATACTTCACCGTTCCAGCAGACAGCAGAATGAAGATCAAAGAAACGGAAAAACGAAGCAAATACACGAAACAAGTCAGAGAACTGAAAGGAATATGGAGCATGAAGAAAGTCATTATAATACCAATATTCGTAGGAGCACTAGGAACACTCCCAAAAAACTTGGAAAAAGACTGGGAGAAATGATAATCAAAGGGCCCATTTGAACTATACAAAGGACGGCAATGATCAAAACTACTACAATCTTAAAGAAAATCATTGAATGCGAAACCCACCCGCATAAGATACTAAGGATAAAATGGAATCAACTACATGGAGGAAAACAACACCACAGAAGAAAAAGATCATAAACAAAGGAACAGAAAATGCAAGAATAATCATTTTAGAAGCTCCCCCCGCCCCAATAAATTACACCGGCCTCAAGGCCGAAAAGGGACAGTGCAAACTAGATTTCTACTAGAAGTGCATAGACTTCTGGGACATTGGGGAGGCTTATTGTCACCCAAGCCCCAGAGAAAACAAGTGGTCCTTGTCAGCGAGAAATCAATGGTAAGCGGATGTTGCGATACTGCAAGTTTATTTGCGGTGGCTACCGAAGAGAGGTGGAGAATAATGTAAATCTGGGGAGACGTGTTCCCATTCAGACTCCAGAGAATTTAACCGGTTGTCGGTGAGCAATCACTGATGAATTGTGTGAGTACTCCTTGTGTGAGTACTCCTTGTGAGTACAACATAATAATAATAATAATAATAATAATAATAATAATAATAATAATTACGATGATGATGATAATAATTATAATGTCGAAGTAGACAGCCTTATGAACCATGTTATTAGTTATGCAAAAATAATACCTCCCCATATATGTCACAGTTTTTTTTTAAATTTTAGAATTTAATCGAACTAGAATATATAGTATTTGTGATCGAAACAATAACGAGTACGTCGAGTATATAGTATTATATTTGTATTTCTATGCTTATTAATTATTTCCTCCAACTGTTCAACTATTAAGCTGAGCAAGATCATTTCATAGATTAAGATTAATTTTAAACAGTTCGTGTGTAGCGAGATAAGATATGATAAGAGTTAAACATGTATTGTTTAATATATTTATATTTATAAAATTGAACTGTATTTTGCTTGAAGCATTGCTACTAAATATGTATACGGCTATTTATTTAAGCTCATAGCAATGCAGAAAACCGGAACGATAAAAAAGAGGACACTATTTGTGGTATTAATCATCACAAAAATTTATGTATTTTTCGATAAATCTTTAACATACAACATCAGTAAATATCAGACTAACGTGTAGTATTAATAAATATTAGATGGTTGACAATAGTTGACATCTTAGCAGACATTCTGCTTTCTAAAGAACGTAAAAACAAACGGAAGAAATGACAAAGATTGCTGCTTCTACAAGGATAAGTATCACACTAACACAAATATTAATTCAGCATAATATATAACATGCTTAAATAACTATTTATTCTATTAAAATATCATACATACGACCTGCTCGCGAGGATGACTCTCTACTTTCATCACATAGATATAATCACGGGAAGGTGCAAATATAAATAATGTGTGTTCCACATCAATCGAGTTTCGACTTAATTGGGGGGAAAGGGGAACCCAGTTGCGTTCGTTGGGGCCATATACAACCATGGAGGGTCGAGTTTTAAGCGTGTACCGTGTTTGAGTTAACTTGAATACGATTAGAGCAGGGTTGACCTGGTCACGTAATCCGATGTTTTTGGTGTTGGAATTCATCTTTACACGTTTTCACCGTAGTTAGAACCATAAGAGTGGATTCGCTTCGATAAAAAAAAGGTTGGGGGTAGAATGGCAGTGGTTAGTTCTCGGACATTCGCACTTTGAGATCTAGAGTGTCCAAAACCCATGGTCTAGATGTAGTTAGTATCTATAGAAACAATACATAATATACATGTCGTGAGCTGACCATGTAATATGCCACTTTAAAAGGAGAGTTTTCTTTTTTGTTTCTCCTTCTCGCAGTAATACGCGTGAATATGTTTAATTGGAGATCTGTCGTATACCAATGCATTAGTAGAATGGTAAGTGTCTGAGATTGGGTCCTCAGGCATAACATACAGACACACCGGAAAAAAGTAGACCGTTGTGTGATGATGTGCGATGAGGTTTTAGTGTGTGCATTCAGTGTGATCAGTACGTGTCACATTCTACTCAGAGCTTGCGTGGTGGGCCAGTCTTCGGCAGAATTCTTTATTTTGACAGGACAGACTCAACTCCCAGTTCGGATTTGAGAATTGTCTGCGTGGTAGGGTGCTGTTCAGTGTGTATCTCATATGGGGGTTATAATCCGTAGAGGCAGGTGGAAATACATTAGACTTTTTCTTCGACTTTTTTTGTAGATGGTCGAGTTTTAGAACTGATGTATCGTGAATGTCATCGTGGTGTGTTGACCCGGTGTGTGTCGTGTATTGTGGGGCTGAGAGGTCATTGATTACATAACGTTGGCGATGTAGTTACTCGATTGGCGCCCTGAGAGGCCGCGAACAAGTTCTGCTATTAGTTTCCTATAATGTCCTTGTCTGCCACTGTTAAACTACAGGAGGAGGCGACAGGGGGATATTTGTTTTTGCCCCCTGTGTCGCAGTGGGGAGCACGGCGTTGATTGAATGGCGTTCTTTTTGGGTAGAGAAGGGTGTGTGGATGTGCATTGAGTGATTGGAGATCGCATGCAGGGGACGCATAGGAGTAGTCAATTAGTTGTTCCCGGTTCTGACTAGTTTCAGGGATGTGTTTTGAAAACAAAATCCTACGAATGTTGATTTTGATAAGGGTCGAAGCTATGTTACATTAAGAAGGGACCGAATATTTCTGAAAAAAACCTACGTTACCTATTATGTATTGTGACCTGGGTTAAATTGAGCGCGAGTTATACTGATATATATTTCGGATCACTAAATTTATTCCAACGAATTATTTATAACCCATCAAACAGCATATAAAACAGGTGGGAAAGAGGTCAAAGGACATCTTATGTAAGGTTTAAACTAAACACAGGTGAAAATGCGAGGGTAGGTTTTGTTGAGGAAACAAAGGGACTGACACCTCACTTGTTATTCGGACGATGGTCAGGGGGCAGTCCGCTATTCACATCGAAGCTAGTGGATGCAGAAAAATAGTATCTGAATATTTCAGTTAAGTACGGCACCTCAGCACTTGTCGTCACATATATATATATATATATATATATATATATATATATATATATATTAGGTAATCGTTAAGTATGGAGACTAGAGAAGAATGCAGCTGGACAACGGCACTATCTCTTTTTTCTCTCTCTCAGACGTTATCTAAAAACACTAATACAACTTTAGAACAGTTTCACGATTTGCCTTCCAACTTTTGTCAGTGTAACGTAAAAATAGTTTGATTACCCGAAAACAACGACACCATACTATGCGATCAGCGGCCGAAAGGAGAAATACAACCAAGAAAATAGAAAATCCACGGCACAACACTAGACAAATTAGGACGACAAAAGAAAGATGGAATTAGAACGGGACGAAATACGATGGAAAACACAAGATACTTGTGTTTGAATAAAGTTTGAAGTGGACACTGGATATGTTAGTAATATTAGAAAATAAAAAAAGGAATTGAGTTGAAAAATTCACGGCACGCACGCGCGTATAGACACAAAGAAACACGGCACACATACACACATATACGTACAAAGACGCACGTACACACGCCCCCATTTGTTTGAAAAGAGTAAACACGTTTGAGAAGAGTTTGGGAGATTGTATAATCGATGGGCTGCATTGAAAACGACATGCGCACACTCATGAACACAAACTTAAACATGTGTCTCCTTTAAAAGAAATCCTCCTCAAACATTGACCGACGCTGTAACGAGAAAATAACTGTATAATAGATATACGAGTAATTGGTCACAAAATGACTAGTGACAGTTTAACGCTCTAATTAAAATGAGAAAATATGTGTAAAAAGGTTTCTACATTTTCGAGTTTCGAGAAACGTTAGTTGTAAAACTTTTCATCATAGTGGCAACGTAAAACCTCAAAAGACATTATTATGCGCATATTTATATATATAGATATATATATATATATTTTTTATATATATATGTATGTATATATATATATATATATATATATATATATATATATATATATGTATATATATGTACGTATATATATATATATATATTTGTTAGGCATTTGTATTATACTTTAACGATTAAACTAAAGTTGTTGACATCAGTAGAGGTGAATTATTCTTAATATATTAGCTTATTTATGTATATAACAAATATATATATATATATACATACATATATATATGCATATATATATATATATATATATATATATATATATATATATATATATATTGTAAGTAATGCAATGGACATATTTAACTACGGATTGTGGACATCGTAGCCGTTATATTTATGATGAATGTGAATTTTAATATATATATATATATATATATATATATATATATATATATATATATATATATATATATATATATATATATATATATACAAATATTTGTACGGCATTTGTATTATACTTAAACAATTAAACTACAGAGTTTTAGATCAGTAGAGGTGAATTATTATTAATATATTAGCTTATTTATGTATATAAGAAATATAATATATATATTATATATATATATATATATATATATATATATATATATATGTGTGGGGGGTGTATTGTAAGCAATGGCATGGAAATATTTAACTATGTATTGTGGACAGCGTAGCCGTTATCTTTAGTATGAATGTGAAATTCAAATGAAGTTTAGTTCTAATAGTATAGCACATAAAAACCAGTAAAAGGTGCGTGTTATTTAATCAAGAAGGGGATTCAATTCTAATATGTTATTAATCTTATGTCTATGTCTTTAAATGGCAATAACCGAAAAGGGCGGACACTTGTTTCCGTTAGTACTAGGTTCCAGGTGTAATACCATGGTTACTCATACGGATTGATGTTTTTGTCGAGAAAAGCCATACCATAAAACGTACTCAAGCAAAGTAGATGTGTCGTGATTGGCACACGGTTTTATTATATCTACATGTAAGGTTAAACCAACTATATTAGAACCTCTATACAACGTTGCAAAAACGTTATGAAACCGTGAAGTATTTAGCCATACGTATACAAATGTATTTTGTTATAGAATAAGTTCATATAGGTGGTGTATATACTACTTAGGACAACTTCTGTGTTAGTAAAGTAGAAATTATGAAAATAAACAGATTTACATCGGGGAATTATTTAAAAACTAAATATACATATATTACACATGTAATGTTTTATTAGAAGCAACACTAATAATCATGTTTGTCTAAGGTAATTAAAATAAGAAGGAAGAAGAAACAGGTATGAAAAAGAGAAGATGAATGGAGTGAATTAAAGAAGTAGAACAATATTAGTTAAGAATTTAGCAGAAAAAAGGAGATATTTCGATAATGCAATTGTTGTAACAGTGAATACTCACCTGTAATATTATGTCAGTAGGGAATTGTGAAATTACATACTTACATCTGTCACCGTATTGGTAGGTTAAAGTCGTAGCTGTACCTTCTCCATGATATATAAAGTTATTTAACTGAAACCTTGATAACTTTAAAAAAAGAAACTATTTATCTGATCAATCTTAAATGTTGCTTTGGTATCAAATAGTATATTCATAAAATTTGGAAAAACATCGGAAGTTAAAACCCCGTCAAAATTCCGATCATAGCCGAACCTCATAAAATCAAAGTCAAATACCAGAGTCAACAAGATGCTGAACGTTATAGTCTAAAACATGGATCAAGTATTCGAGTTCTACGGTTAACATAACCTAAATTTTTTACTAAAAGTGTGACGTTTATATTTTCCGGTAGCTTAGATATCCCACAATAAAATCAGTTCTAAGTTACACATAACCAATATTTTGAGAAGGTTTAGTGACTATTGGTCAAGCGATGTAAACGCTAGTCTGTACACAAACAAATAAATATAAAAATAAACGCGATCGAAAACATAGCATTTGCATATCATACAAAATTATTCATTGTAGTGGCTATAACTGTATTCCCCTCTCGTTCCATTTCTAGCTGACGTTTATATAGATGTATTATGTGTTATGGTGTTTCCCTCTGTCTATAGTAAACTGCTGTTGATCAAGTTAATAAACGGCGAGAGAATAATGGAAGCGAACGTGATAGAGCGTGCAATAAATTAAATCGTTTTATCAAACAAGATACAATGAGACAAAGTGAAAATTATAGAGAGGCACGAAGTAAGAGATGTGCCACTATGTGAGTTAATTGAAAATAACGGTTATATGAGAAAAATAAAATTACCATTGTTTTTTAGATATCTCTCAACCCTTAAAAAGAAATATATTGTCATCTATTTTATCTAATTGCAATATATTAGAGTCAAGTCTTAGGAAGACATCCATTGAAAAACTAAGACATGTAGTGTTAATGAAGCGAACATGAACGACGTTATAACAACACAATATGCAAGAACACCGTTTAAGAGATATAATTGACCAAGTGACAGTCAACCACTTTGTAATAGATATATCACTTTTGGGAGTGTTTTGCAAATTACGGTTCAGTAAAATAATTGAACAGTAAGGTTTTAGAGCATAATTAAATACATAAACTGAGAAATATTTTGGCATGCATTTTTTGTATGTTCTCTAATTAACATATATATGGTGACAGCCTTTATTAAACATGCATTGGTTATCTGGGGTTTAGTACAACAATAAAACAAAACTAGTTTCAGAGTGGTAGAAGATAGATAGTTATAGCGTATACAGGGTAATAAACATATATTTATATTAATCTCAAATTATGAACATATATGAGTGCGTTTATAGCACTGGCTTCGATCGTCCCACTCGTTGTCTAGGTCCAAAGGTGTCGTCCGACAAAGTCAGTGATGCAACAAGAAATGCTAATTCTAGATCGTGCAATTACTTAACTTTATAAACAAGAAACATGTTTATTTGTTGGATAACAAATTGTACTCGTGTTCCCAGTTTAAACAGCTAAATTAAATAATGAGATATTTGCCCGATAAAAAAATAACTCCAATAAGCACACTCTTTTAGCTATATGACTATGTTTCCTTGAGAAATACAACGCTAAAACAAAACAAAAAACTCATATGGCATGCCCTGAAGAGCAGGCGGGATTTAGCTTCTTCTCATCTCTTGGTATCCTTTCAACTTTACCGGAAATTTTGCATTTTACTCTTAGTCACCATTCGCCTACCTACAAGCTTACTTGTATAGATATTCACTAGAGATTACTGCCAGACATTCCACTCAAAGACGTGTATTATTTAGCTTTTACTACGAACATTTGTTTTAGTCACATCATAGTTCCCTGTTTTATGAGGTACTTATTTTTTTTCAAAAACAGAAAACATACTGTTTGGCCAAACTTAAAAGCCAAAACATTGCTAATTTATTCTGATTAGTATATTTTAGTTTAAACAGAAGCAATACACTATTATTGCTGTGTGTATGTGCCCGCACGACGTCCATTAAATGAACAAACGCAATATGCAACAGATAAAAGATAAAACAATATTTCTACGGGTCTTTTTATTTCTATACAATACGGAAAGACACGTTGTGACCCGTGCGTTAAATGTTCGTACGTTTTACATCTGTATATACATTACGCAGATAATAAATACAATTCATGTATTGTTTTTATGACATTTCCATTTATTCATATTTTTAATTAATTGATATCATTCACTCATTCTCGTTCCCTTACGTCGTTACTTCTACAACTACCTTAACTATTCACTCCCGTATGTTTTTCTCAGCATTTATATTTATATCTAACTTTCTTTCGATTATCTGAACCAGTAAATTTGCAAGCAAACATCATGAAAAACAACCGACAAGAATGGGCTTATCATATAGATACTATTATTAAGAATTGTTAATGTTCCCCTTGAAGCGCGCATATATTTGCGTGGTTTAAGTGTAAGAAAGTATAGTATAACTTAATTGTACGCGGTATTTAATTGTGTGGTGATATGATCTTACTCCAAATGTTATTACATGAAGTGCTTTTCGAGAATACAAGAAGGACACGTTAGATATTTAAATCCTTTATATATAGTGTTACTCCTAAAGTGACACCCATGTAAATGTGCGTAGCATCTTTAATAATTGAGCAATCGTTTTAATATTACAGATGCATGAAGAGGAATCAAAGAAACGAAGATGTAAGTAAAGGAGTTTAAAATGCCTTGGACTGTTTAAGAAGTGACAGAATCAATTATGATTGCAAACTAGGTTAAATAGAACGTTTCGATGACGCCAGTACACAAAGAAAATTAACATGCACGAGTAAGTTCACATATTCACAATCAATAGAGTATTCTGGACGCCAAGTGTCACTGAGCACCTAATTTCGAGCCAACACATGATTGAATGAGATAAATTGACAATTGTGTATATCATACCCAGTTGTGTTTGCAATGCTAAGTCTAATATTTGGAGCTCATAAGAGAACGGCGTTAAAGTGACAATTGGAATCACAATGTTTTACTTTGCACACACATTTGATCGAGGCAGAGTTGTATTCTTCTCGTCTCTGCGGTATATATCACAATCATCAGTTAGTGCTAGACTGCGCTTAACATTCTGGAGGCCTCACAAGACCCTCTCAGCAAAACCGCGCCTTACTTAAATCAATATATGCAACTCATATTTCATCCCTGGGAACATAATGTTAAACGGAACGTCCATGAACAGAGTTTTATTCGTAAACATTTCACCGTATAACGACGTTACCACGGAGATGTTTCTATAAAAACACAAGTTCAATGTTAACAAATATTTACAAATCGAGCATTTTATAGTACTGCATCACAAACAAACTGAACACCTCACTAAGCCTTTTTTCGAGTGGATATTGACCTTGGTAAGTTTCGGATCATTAGCATAAATAAGCTGAATAATTGACTTCATATATATATATATATATATATATATATATATATATATATATATATATATATATATACATAGTTTCGGAAGTTTCTCAACCATTAAAACTATATTAAAAAAAAAACTTTTAGTATTAAGTCTTTCAGTGGAAAATCACTCATGTAAGTCAATTTATTTTTTACAGTTTTTATCTAACACTATTTTAAGGGATCATCAGTTGTTTACCATGAAAAACTGTTTCGGGAACTTAAAAACAAGACAGTATTTAATTTCATGGCTTCCCAGCAGAATTGATCAGACCCCACTTCTCTTAAAAGATGAAAACATAAACGTTCCTTATACTAAATCCACGTTTTGTTCCATATAAATGTTTTGCTAACTTATATTAGTTATTAAAAAAAAAATTCTCTAACCTGTGCTGTTCGTCTGTCTAATAAAGTGTATCCGTTACTTACAAAAATGTTGCTGCATTTTAAAGTGTTTGGACGAATCCATTACACTATTATTTAGGTGATTAATGTATTATTTCTAGTTTTATATTATAAATATAAAAAATATCAACACATCAAAAAAGTAAAATAAAAATAAATATGTATATATATACATATATACACACATATATATATATATATATATATATATATATATATATATATATATATATATATATATATATATATATATATATATATACCTTTAGTCCCTCCTTCTCTCCCTCCTCCTTTTTTGTCCATCTCCCCGTTGTCGTCAACCTCAAATAAATAATAATCTTCCTTGTTCACTTACGGTTTTTCTAATCTGCGTTCACAAGCCAACTGTCAATTATTTTCCTTTTCTCAGTGTTTCAAATCGGCGTTTATAAGCTAACCGTTAATTTTTTCTCTTTTTTTTCTTCTTTTTCTTTGCCCACTCCCAGTGTTTAAAATCGGCCTTCATAACTGTAGATTCTTTCTTCTTCTTCTTCTTCTTCTTCTTCTTCTTCTTCTTCTTCTTCTTCTTCTTCTTCTTCTTCTTCTTCTTCTTCTTCTTCTTCTTTAACATTTCTTTCTTTCTTTCTACTGTATTTTTATTCTTTTTCTTTTTCTCATTATAATTAATATATGTGTTATATATATCTTTATGCATAGTCTACATTATTTTTATTTATATATCCTATGATTTGTTCTATCAGTTTATTTTGATTAATTTGATAAGATTTAAAAGCATCAGATGGCGAGTAATTGCTTTATTTAATTGTCTAAATATTTTATTTTGATCGCCACCTTGGTTAATCATTCTTATTATTAGATCAGAAATTGGGGGCATGAAATCTACTAATTTTAAAGTAACACAAACAATCCTGAGAAATTCGGACATAATACTCCCGTAAAATATATACACAGGGCTAGTACTATTTTTATATGGCATTCGCACTATACGAAATGGGAATACATTTCTTTTATCAAACAGTTTATAGATAAATATTTTATCTTCAATTTTTATATCCAAATCAAGAAAAGTTGCTTGTGTTCCCTTATGTTCACAGTTTAATGTTAACACTTTCGGATATATTAAATGTTTAGTATTTTCAAACTCTTCGCTATCATTAATGCAAACAAGGTCGTCAATATATCGCTTACATCCATGATAACTATACGCTCTAGATATATCATTTTTTATTAATGATGACATACATATATATTCCAGTCTATGTAAATATAGATTTTCCCAAAATGGAGACGGATCCACACCCATTGGAATACCTATTGTTTGGAGTAGTAATGTATTCCCTATTTGAAAGTAACTCTCTTTTATAAGGTGACTTATAAGCATTGTCAGACCAGTTTTGGAAACACTCGTCTTACCATTTTTATTTTTACACCAAAAGGCTTTAGATTTTGCAAAGTCTATGTATTTACCTTTTCCTCCTGCAAAAGCTAACTCTACAGTATTACCTAATTCTTTAATAAGTTCTTTTTGTGGTATTTTTGTATATAATGTACTAAAATCATATGTCGAGATTGGTTTAGCCTGTTTACGAGAATTAATACGATCTAATTTTTGTTTTACTGGATCTGAATTATTTACCACCCAAAATAGGTTTATATTACTATAGAATTTACTTTTTTATGGAAATTATTTATTTGGTTTATAATTAATTTAAATATTTTAGATACAGCCTTACTTAAAGGTTTAGCGATGCACATTTTTGAGGCAACAATGAAATGGGGGCTAACTGGTGTTTTATTCATTTTAGGTATCCAATACATAGATGGAAGTTTTTTGTATTTTTCTTCAAATTTTAATCCTATTTTTTCACAAATAACAGCATTGTTTATAATAATATTATCGCTGTTATTATTACTTAATTAATAAGTATCTGAAACTTCAACTATTATTCCTACTTCTAACAATAATACTTTTTACAGATAAAAGCTATATTATTTGTTGCCTTATCAATAGGAACTATTTCATACCTATTTTGAAGCATTTCAAGCTCCGTAGTTATTTGTGGATTTCTAAGGAGGGGATTCGTTTTTTAGGGTGTTTAAATTCTTTTAAACGTTTTATTTTTTTATTTACGAATCTAAGTATATTATTTTTCTATGCGTCAAATGTAGAGTGTAATAGCTTATGTTTTTTGGCCATGGATGCCGTGAAATTATCTAACGCTTTATTTATTTCCTTAACACATTTCGCATAATTTAAACATTTAGGTTCTCTATAGCTTGGGCCTATACGTAGGAGTTTTCTTAATTTAGAATGTTTGACTATCGCTAGATTACCTGTAATCATATGCCGTATGTCAGTATTACATAAAGGGGTGGAGTCACATTCCCATGATGGTATATACATTTCATCATTATCATTAATATTAAAATTCTCTACATTTTTTTAAAAGTTAAAAACCTTATTCCGCATAATAATGTTACTATTGGTGTCTGTTCCTCTTTATTAAATTCGTTGGGAACTGACTGAATGATTTCTGGATTATTAAATATTTTAGGCAGATTTATATCATCAAATCCTTTATTTTTATACAGGACTACACAACACGTTCAAAGTTTATTTTTTATACCCTACGCAGGTGGCTTGTATATTTTTTCATCGATTATATCGATGATATACTCATACCATTGAGGAAGTTCTTCTATCCTATATATCATATATCATATTATATATATATATAATTTATTTAGAAACTGTATATTACATATTTCTAGCAATGTACCGCGGTTTCATCCAAAAGGACAGATTAAGACATCTTTAGTAAATCTCCGTGCCCAGTGGAATTATCGGCAAGCTGGACTGGTTGTAGACACGCCCGACAGGGAATGGAGTCAACAATGACAGAAAAACGGCGCATCTCTGAGGGCGTCCCCGAAAAAATGCGGTGTGGGATAGTGATTAACTAGGGCTCAAGGGAGGCCTTCATTTTATTCCCTAGCAAGTTTTATTTATTATTTATTTATCTGTTAGCAAGTTTAATGTATTTATTTATATATTTTTCTGTTCTTTTTGTAATGTTATTATACCTGAAAGTTTCATTCATTTATTTATTTATCTGTTCTTTTTCTTATGTTATTATACCTGAAAAAATACGAAAGGGGTGGTTATATAGTTTACCGTTTGAGTCTGTGAAACTAGTGTGCTTTTTTGTTGTCGTTTTTGGGAATAAAGTTATGTTTCGGATAAATTGTTCGATATAGAGCTGAAAGAAATGATTCAAATATGTGTTTATCGACTTAACGTGTTTGTGTATTTTTGTTTATTTAATTGGTGTTTTCGTATTTTCTGTTCTTTTTGCAAAGTTATTGTTATATCTGGTCTGAAAATATACGAAAGGAGCGGCTATATAGTTTGCCGTTTGGTTTATGGAATTAGTGTGCCTTTTTGTTGTGGTTTTTGGGAATAAAATTATGTATCGGGTTAATTGTTCTATATAGTGTTGGAAAGCATGATGCAATAATGTTTTTGATGGACTTAACGTGTTTGTTTATTTTTGTTTATTGTTTTCGTATTTTCTAGATCTTAATGACATATCAACGGGACATATCAACGAAATCTTAATGACATATCAAAATGACATTAATGACATATCAACGGGACATATCAACGAAACACCGTTTCGGTGTTTCGTTGATATGTCCCGTTTATAACCAGGAGTGTTAAAAACAAAAACAAAAAAACGAAAAAAGAACAAAAAATGGTTATAAACGGAATGATGGATACTATCTGTTATTTCCGTTTGAGGTGTATAAGTTTAGTCTCTTTATTAATGGTGTGTTAATAATATTAATATTATATTTGTATTTATATTTAGATTTAGTGTAAATCTTATCTTGTTATTTCGCTCGTATATGTGTCCATGCGTACAAACATATAGACGTATAAGTCTATATATAGACGTATAAGTACACATGTACATTCATCTTCATTCATACAGGGGCGGGCGGGTGATTTTAAAATCTATTATATGGAGTGTATGAAGCGGGGGTGAGTGGGGAATTAGGGGTTAGAAACACTTTGTGGTGTATCTGTAATCCCGTGAAAGGAGGATCACGTGGAAATGGGGTATCTGCTGGTAAATGTATAATCTACTGTAGATGGGGTTAGTTTAAGTATGGATGATGTGATTATCTGTGCTAAAAGTGTGGGGTGTTTATTGATGAATGTTTTATCTGGGTTAGGACTAGGTTGTATCAGGGTAGGCAGGGTTTGTGTAGTCGCGCCTGTGGTGTGTTTAACATATATCTTGGGGGGACTTTGTACGTAAATAGAAAGATAGGAGGTCTTGGGAGATTAGTTATTTTATATGTTTTTCAGAACTACTTTACTATCTTTTTAGAGGGGTATTTTGTTTAAATGGATAATTGGTGGATTATGTTATATTGTTATCAGAACATTGGGCTACCAAAAATGTTCTTCTGTGGGGGCATTTTCTGAAGACCTCGGGTTTTATGTTCATGCAGTTTATGGAAGGGTGGTTGATAGCTTGTATAATTCTGAATTTCTCAGTAGTGCACAAAGGGCAGGTCCTGGAGGTGGGGCTGTAGGATTTAGGTTTGTCGGTAATTATCCATTCTATTTTGTAGTGGGTGCTGGACTTCTTGAGATCCCATACGGTTGTTGCCAGTGTGGTTATGTGGTTATTTTTGGGGTATTTGAAAGTGTTGTTGTGGGCGTAGAGTCTTTGTTTAAAAGATCCTTGGGTCATTCCGATGTATATATCCTCCCTTTCGGTATCCACCCCGGATATAACCTTGGCTTCGTAAACAACGGAGCTGACTGTGCATCCTCTCACCTCTTTTGTAAGAGCAACGGGGGTTGGGTGAATTAGTTGGTGGTTCGCAGGTCAGAATGGATTCCACGGACTGAAAACATGAATAGCTAGTGTTTACTGTATTTCTGTTAAAAGGTTTATGAAAAGTATTTGACTGCGGGAAGTGCTTGTCTATTAGTTTGACCAATTGCTTACCTACGCTATATTTGACGCTGAGGGAAAAGGGGGGCGAACCAGATGATATTTCTTTGTCTCTTGCGTCTGTGTTGGCTGGTGGATTGGTTAGGTATGTAGGATATTTTTCCGTTATAACCGCCCTCAGTGAGGGCATATATTATTGGAAAATATCATGTGTGGATAAAAGGCTTGAAATTCTTTTACTAATATTGGGTATAAGATTCTTAAATATGAGTGGGTGTGGCAGGATTTGGTGTGGATGTACCGGAGTTGTTCGGTGGGTTTGTGGTATGGCCTGGTTGAATTTTTTATCAGGTCTTGGGATATGTCTAACAAATCTATGCTAGTTAGGTTGGTGTCTATGGTGATGTTAAATCCGTTTACTTTTAGGAATACGGTTAACTGTTTCCTGAATCTGTCGAGTTCTTGCGCGTTGTTGTTGCGGGATAGGCATAGGCCGTCGTCTCGGTAGAGGCCCAACTCTTCGTCAGGGAATTTAGTTTGTAAGGAGTGTAGGATGAAATGCCCAATCAGGTCGCATATATCTGCGCTGTCGTAGGCACTCATGGGTACATCGAAAGGGTTTTCAGTGTTGGAATTTTTAACCCATGTTTGCTTGTTGAAGAAAAGGAGTGAGCTTTTCGCAATGAGGGTGGTGTTAATTTCGAGGTCACTTATTTCCACGAATGTTTTGGTGCATGATAGGGCCTTGTCGAGAACTTACCTATTAATTGAGGGGTAGAAGTCAGCGATATCAAATTGTGTGAAACGGCATTGTTTTTTTTATCTGGGATGGCCTTGAACAAATTTTCAGACCAGATATAACAATAACATTACAAAAAGAACAGAAAATACGAAAACACCAATTCAATAAACAAAAATAAACAAACACGTTAAGTCGATAAAAACATATTTGAATCATCTCTTTCAGCTTTATATCGAGCAATTAATCATAACTTTATTCCCAAAAACGACAACAAAAATCACACTAGTTTTACAGGCTCAAACGGTAAACTATATAGCCACCCCTTGCATATGTTTTCAGGTATAATAATAACATTACTAAAGAACAGATAAATAAATAAATAAATACAACTTGCTAACAGATAAATAAATAATAAATAAAACTTGCTAGGGAATAAAATGAAGGCCTCACTTGAGCCCTAGTTAATCACTATCCCACACCGGATTTACTAAAGATGTCTAAATCTGTCCTTTTGGATGAAACCGCGGTACATTGCTGAAATATGTAATATACAGTATCTAAATAAATTATATTAGCTCTCTTATATGATCGAGCAGTTTCTTTGATTTCTTTCCATATACAACCTGACACGCTATATATATATATATATATATATATATATATATATATATATATATATATATATATATATATATATATATATAATACAGGTGGTAAGGCACAAAAGAAAGTTCAAGTGTCGGCAATCCAGCAATATTAATTCCGTCATCCATCTTGCTGGATTTACGACAGTCAGACTTCATTGTATAGCTATTCTTTGAGAAGGGCTGAACATTCCCGAAAAATGTCAAATTATTTATAAGGAGTAGGACACTTTACATAGTTTATACCATTTTTGCAGTTTATGATGTAAGATTAAAAAGAAAAAGAAATAGATAATTGTAAGAGCTAACCTTCGATTGTTTATCTTTGTGCTTATAAGCATCAATTATCCGTTTTTTTTCTTTGTCTTCAGCTTTCTTAATAATATTTATTAAAATTCACAGCAATGCTTCAGACAAACTACCAGTCTCTGTTTCTTTCTCTCTTTCTCTCTCTTTCTATCTCTCTCTCTTTATATATATATATATATATATATATATATATATATATATATATATATATATATATATATAGTCATAATTCCGTTGACATTTAGTAATGTGCCCAAACGATCAACCCCACTCGTGCGTAAGTTTCCTGCTCTACTTACCAACTTTAATATTATAGCTCAGCTAAAGAAAAAATTGTTGACTAGCAATAAACGTCCCATTCATCTATTATCTATGCAGTTCTTATAACCTGTATTTACCGAACGAGATTTCGGTGAATTCTTTGATGAATTCATTTTTGTGTAATACTAAGAGATTTTCGTTTTGTGCGTAATTAAACTTTTTTATTGACTTCGTTTGATGTACAAAGACACAATGGTATATTCTTATTATTCCCATAAAAGAAAACCTTAAGGTTTTTGAATGTGTAGGTTGAATCGATAAGTTTAAATAGCCAGACTGTCGAATCGAACTATCAGGTTGGAAAGAAAGTAGTGTCCTTTTTGCCCAGCACATTTATGTAATCTGTAACATTAACATTCGGGCAGTTTTAATCTTTAAAATAATTCCCCTCATTTTCTATGACGCCTGTCCAACGATCAACTAGCTACTTGATGTTGTCATCAAAATATTTCTCGGATTTATTAGTGAAAAACAAATGTAGGTCATTTTTGTAGTCAAATGGACCAATGTAAGGTGAATAAGCTGGATGAGGCAAATCTTCCCAATTGAAACTCATAACGTGTTGCTGAGTGAGTTTTGATGAATGAGGTTTCGCGTTATCCTGCTGAAACAGTACACCATTCCTATTGAGTAATGCTGGTCGTTCTTTTGATAGAGCAATTCTTAGATCGTGCAGCTGCGATCAATACATTACTGCTGTGAGTGTTTGATTAGACTCTAGTAACTTATAATGACTAGAGTCCGGTCATGTCCGAACATAAAGAGAGCATAACTTTATTTGGGTGTAGTCCTTGTTTTGGAACAGTCTGTGGACGTTGCGTTCGGTCTAATCATTTTATCTTGCGTTGGGGATTCTTCTAAAGAACCCATTTTTTTTATCTCCAGTCACAATTCTTTGCCAAAAAGTGTTCTCGATTATTCATAGAAAGCAAATATGTGCAAACAGTCAGTCTTTGATTTCGTTGAGCGTCGGTCAAATCGTATGGAACACAGAGTCCAAGTTTTTAAAACTTTTCCTAACTCGTGAAGGCGTGAAATAATTGTGGTATGTGTTGTATTTACTTGTTAAGCTAATTCGCTGTTTGTTAACTTTTGTTCTGCCTCCACAGCGTCTTTAATGTTGTCTTCATCAATCGATGTTGGCCTTCACCAACGTCACCGATCTAGAAGGTAAAATTTCCGAAAGAAAGTTTTGCAAACAACCGTTGACATTTTCGATCATTCGGAACATTTATACAATAAACAGTTCCAATATTCATTGTAGCTTCTGCAGCTGAGTGGCATTTTCTGAATTCATAGACCATGCAATGTCTCAGATGATTCTCACTTATAACATTCTTTGGACGAGTGAGACCGTTGAGCTTAAGATTTTCCAACTACGTACAATATATGAAAGGATAAGCAAGATATTAAGACACTAATTCACCAAAACATATAGATGTGTGTACAACTTATTAGGCTCCAAAATGATGAAGTAAAAAATACGACATTACTTTCTTTCCAACCTGATATTTTACTGAACTGTCCACATATTTTTTGTTTACCATGATTTTTTACGATATAATTATACGTGAAATGCTCACTTTTTCTTCATATCTCTATCTCTATCTTTGATTAGCATGCCATTCTTTTTCACGAATTATCTGTAGTATTTAGACTACTATTTATTACTTGCAAACCGGTGGACGAAACAGATAAAAGTACTACGTGGCAATCAGTCCAAAAGGTTGAATTGTTTATCCTCAGACAAATTATATATAGGATGTATTTCTGAATTAATCGGTGATGGTTTACTGAACGTAAGCAAGCTGTCATGTGGATTTAGTAAATGGTTTCGTTCAAAAGTATGTACACGAGTTTGGGATAAAAATTCCCGAGTTCGACAAGGCCCACCAGAAGAATTTCGGAGTAGGTTATAAGGGCAGAAACATATATTCAAGATCAGAAAAGTAAGCTAAAGAATAAGAACATCTTAATTATGAACTAAGCACATCGGAAACATAAGATTTATTTCTGTTTGATTTATTTCCTTGTGACGTTAATCATATTTTATTGTGTTATTTTCATGATATTCCTGATGTATTTGTAAGTTTTTGATTTCTCATGACAATATTTCTTTGTCATAACTCTGAGTGTCTCTGATTACTTTATTTGTCTTTATTTGTGTTTATAACGACTTGCTGAAGTTGCACTTTCTCTCTCCTTTTCTCTCTTTGTATTTCATGACATTTTATCTTCCCATGGGTTTATGTAATCATGTCATAAATTTACTTATGACATTACATCTTTCTCTGTTATGACTTTTTGTATGTGTTTTATTACTTTATTCTGTTTATTATATTCGCGTTTTGATTTTGCGTCTCATGACATTTAGCTTTCTCATGAGTGGATTATTTTTTTCTGACCTTCCAAATGACTCTAATACTCTGTTATGTATTTTCTTGGTTCTTATAACTTTATTTCTGTATATATAGTATTTCTGCAATATTTTCATTCCGTTGTGTGTTCTATGAGTGACCTTTTTCTCAGGGTTGTTATATCATTTTTTTTTCGTTAGGATTATTGATTTGATTTTTGTTCTTTTTATTTTTTGCATAGTTTACGATCATATAATTTATCTGTTCTTCATTAGTTTATTAGGGTTTTCTTTTCATCATATGTTTATGATGATTTCTTATATGTCCATGTATATATTTTATGCTTTTTTAAAATGTCTATTTCATGAGTTTTTAGGACTAATATTTTCCCTTATAAATTATTTTCTATTTGAATAATGTCATGTGAGTTGTGCGTTTATCTGTTTTAGACAAGTACATTTTCTGTTTCTCATGTGATTTCTGATTTTTCATGACTTACATCATTATAGTATTCTCCTCTTATTTCTTCTTTTTTTACATTTAACTTATTTATTACATAGGTTGCTTATAACTTTCTTTCTGTTATTCTATGATTTTATTCGTTCCTTATACCTATATTTCTATGTGTTTATAACATGTGATTTTATTTATGTATTTACGGGATATAGTTTTAATGTATATCAGGAACATATTGTTTTCTCCTTACCTTCTTTCATGACGTACATTCTTTATTATGATTATCCGTGTCTTAATTTTTAGTAAACGCGACATCCTTTATATCGCTGATGTTTGTCTATTATGGCTTCTTTTTTGCATTGGTTTCTTTATTTACACCATAACTTTACATGTGACTTTATTTTTTCATTTTTTACGATTATTTGGTTCAGTATTGTTTTATTTATTTTGGTATAACAAACTCTCTTACGAGTGTGTCTCTGTATTAGTGACTTGTGAGTTTTAGTTGCCAGCGATTAGATATTCATTTTCATGAGTTTTCTTGTTTTATGATATTAATGTATATATTTATTTCTCTATATGTCTTTCTTTCTGCATCTTATCTCATATGTGTTAAGTGCGTGTTTTCTCTGTCCTGTCCTATATAATTTGCCTTGACGATGTCACTAACTCTGAGAAAATTAACATGTGTTAGTGTGTTTACGTACGTGTTATTTCCCAGTATAGATCGTGTGATTTTAAACAATCTTTTTTTGTTTACATTAAATATCACCTGTTATCAAGATCGTAAGGCCACTCGAGGATAAGCGTTAAAGAGTTTGACTCGAAGATAGAGGTCTTTAACCTCTATCTTCGAGTCAAACTCTTGGATTGGATGGTGGATTGTGTTCACCGACCCGATGGTTGTAGTAGGGCATACATTGATTATTTACGGGGACGGTTCAACAAGGAATTGTTTACATTGGACTTAAAAACGATATTGTGTTCGGCATACTTGCGACACTGTGTTTCACAGACGGACATTTCTACGAAAAAAGATCTGTACTTGGAAGTTACGTTTCGTCTTTAGCACGCACAGGGAGAAATTGGCCGTTGGATTAGCTCGACAGGTTCTTATTGTTAACGTTTAACAAGGGGGTGGCATGAAGTTGAGACCATCCGCTCACCTACACAAAAAACGGTTGAGCAAAGAAAGACTAGCAAAGTCTCTTCTCTGAGAGAGTTACTCTATGGAAGAGAAGAATATATTTGAAGTCGGTTTTAGAATCTGTCAATGCAGAAAAGGGTGCTCTGAGCGACACCTCTAAACCTGTAGAATCAGTACTCCATCTTAGGACGTGTTTGGCTATTGTACGGGTAAAGGATGTCGTCGGCAGCGAGATACCTACTGGAGCGGAAAAATGATGCACCCTTTTTCCAGCGGATTTAGCAACATGTTTGATGTAAGTTTTCCATTGCAAATATGAAGAGAACGTCAGTCCCAGAAGATTTTCAACTGGGACAAAGTGGAGATCGGATCTTTGGTGGTTAATGGAGAAAGGTTTGCTCTATATATAAATACTAATCTATATATAAATAGTTCTAAATATGACACGATTTACGTTGAACATCCTCGCATGATCATAAAGAACAAGGATTCCGACTGTTTATTCCAGAAACAAAATAAAATGTATTTCCATCCCTATCTCGATGAATACATATTATGCATGTGTGGAGGAATATGATATGATGAGAAGTACAGTGAGACAATATGTTGCAAAGATAGAACGACAGAAACAAACGTCAGAAACGACGAAAGACATCATCAGGGATGTGAGGTGTTGGGTAGATATGTACATTTTCTGTATATTTGTTGAGCTTAGTCATTAAGACAGCTTTAATAAAAAGCAATGCTTACTTAAATTGAAATCGAAAAGCATAAACAAAAAACATATATTGGACAAAAAAATTCGTGACATACATAAACAATGACCTAGATAAATGTTATCAACAATACCAATAACAGATTACCAATACATGGAGGGTATATATTAAACTTTTTCACAGTATATATTATCATAGAAGGGCTCATTCTTTAACTGTCAGTAAGAAAGCTATCTCAATTTTTACGCGTACATAGACAGTTGTAATCGCTATTTACTAACTAAAAATACAAACCTACGTACACGCTATATATTACTAATTAATATACCTATAAATATCATAACAAACAATGTTTTTAATTAATAGGCTTGATATATGTGATTGTTTTGGTGTGAATATTTGATATTTTGATGAAGTAAAATTGACCATAAAATACTTATATTAATCTCTATAAAGTAAAGACGGGTTCCCTTGCAGAGACAATCATTATATGAAAATAACTGACCACTTTCTATGCGATACTTTTTCATACATAACTTTCAACAGCGGTTTTCGAAAAAATATTCTTATATTTACAAATTCTAAAAACACATCATTACATTTAATCAATCATATTTGCTTCACCAAAAAACATTCTCGAAATAGAATGTTGCAAACATTTATCATTTCTATACGAATACTACTTACACGCAACTTTTCTACATCGGGGTATTTGCTAATACAGTCGAAGACGGACTGTTACAGGAACGCTGCAATTTATATATATATATATATATATATATATATATATATATATATATATATATATATATATATACATTTATAAAATACAGAAATTCAATGTAATATCAATGTTCACAACGCCGTACCTAGATCCTTCCTTCTTCCCCCTCTCCTGCGTCTTACACGACACCTGCATCCCAACACCCTCATTTCTCTTTACAATATACTTTCTGACCCCCAACCCCGACCACTGCCCTACAGTATTTCTTACACATATTTTCATATATATATTACAAAACCCCGTTTTTTCTATTTTATTTTAATTAATAACTATTTTATATATATTAAAAAATTAAATATTAAAATCTAAATATACCCCCTTACGCATACATATGTAACCACCCCCTCATTTCACACAAATCATGTCCTACGTGATCTTAGGTGTGACCGAATAAGTTCCACCATTTCTAAAGTGTTCATCAGCTGACGATAATCGCGATTAACCCACCGCTTTGAAACCAATGATACTGATGTTACGTTGAATTCCTGTATTTTATAAATAAATATTTACGCCCTTAATCCTTCGAAATCTCGGATTTCTTAATTAATCGAGCACTCTTCTGGGGTTTTCCTGCCCTACCTTACAGTACGTGTATATATATATATATATGTATATATATTTTGTTTTGTATTATTCTCTACACAGTCGGAGAAGAAAAATATTCTTCTTCTGGTCTAATTATTTTTGACAAAGGGATGTCTTTTCCCGAAATATCAAATAGTGATTTTTAATCACCCGGACATCACACGAACAGCTAAAACACTCTTGCTGTTATGTAAGAAAAAAAAAAAAAAAAAAAAAAAGGAAAAATAAATAGTAAGTCTTATATCGTATTCGATTTATTGTTATTGTTTTTGTTCCTTTCCTTTCAACTTGCATCTTACCCGGAATTGCATTGCCCACAGCCTTTCAAAAACTTACTACTAATATATATATATATATATATATATATACACATATATATATATATATATATATATATATATATATATATATATATATATATACGTTTTCGGTAATCACATTCTGTTAAAACGAACACATTCGACGCACGCACGATTCAACTCACAGGTAAGTATATTTTTTAACATGGATATTTTCACTTTATATTTTTATTAATAATTTACAACTAAGTATTCACTTCTAGACTACACTTTATAAGCCACACAGTGTACATATTCCGTTACGCGATGTGATAATTCGTTCTCACGCATAAAAACAAAAAAATATGATTTGTACAAACACCAGTTATCATTAGATTCTTCGAACATATACTGTTTTGAATCCAACATCAAAAACACTATCATACTCATTAATAAAAAATAATATTATGAATAAACATAACTGTGTACTTGCATTATTTGTCAGAGAAGACAATATTGCATTTCTGAATATAAAAGCTTGTTTGTTTTCTTTTAATTTATTGTATTACTAGTGGAAAATAATGCGATAAAATAAATTTCCCGAACCCCGATATAACTGCTTGTGTACATATGGAAATCATAGACCGATAACATAGTAAACGAGTATTATTTCCTCTGCATCGGTGCAGATCATGTATTAAGTTTTAATACCCCATTCTTTTTTATTTACAATGCAATCATTTTTAAATCGTACATTAAATATGAAGTAAAAATTATATTTTGACTTTCTTAACAAAAACCATCAAATAATTGTACTAACAAAAATCACTGCTTTTTTATATTTGTATTATTTGTAGTGCTTAATCATTTCGATCGGGTTCAAACCGTCTTAATAAAACTTAAAACGTTGTTTATAACCGTTACGGAATAGAGGACGGGTATATAGAACATGTAATATCGCCAACTTATATGTAACCTTATCTACATGTCTGCATTATTTTTACTATCACATCTTCCAAAGTTTAATATATATATATATATATATATATATATATATATATATATATATATATATATATATATACATATATATACATATATATTTATATATATATACACTTATATATACAAATATATATATATATATACATATATGTATATATATATATATATATATTCATATGTATATATATATGTATGTGTATATATATATATATATATATATATATATATATATATATATATATATATTGTGTTAAAATGCCAAAAAGCGATTATTAAATCACAGCTGAAAAATGCTAAATGACTGAATGTAGGCCACCTGTAATTAAAGTGCATTCTATTTTAGGCACGTACAATAAAGATATAAAGAAGTAAAACAGGCCAAGAACATATCGTATGTAAGTAACAAGAAGAAAGATTGATAAAAGTATGTGAATGTGACGAAAATAGATTAAATTTTAGTAACGTAGGATTAAAAAGAGAAGAAAGCAATTTTGATCTGAGCTATATATTTTTAAATTGCTAAGGGAAGTTCATTCTAAGAAAAATGTATTCAATACAGCCAATAAAGCTGGCTAAAAATATTATTTTAGTCACGTAAATTATATTTCAAAAAAGTAAGATAGTTATATCGTATTTTAAGAGAAATAATGTGTGTGATGTGTATTAATTTAGCAAATGCGGTGGTCAGTAATTATTATTTTTGTCACTAGAATTCTATTTCCGTATCGAGCTTGAACATCGAAACAAATCTGATGTGTTGGTCAGTAAATACTGTTAGGTTAAGTATGAATCTAAAAAGAGGAAACTATAATTATCCGGTATGGACCACGTGTATAATATCTATCAAGAAAAGTGTTTAATGAGAAATAGTATTTTCGGTAAATCGTTCTAAAGTATTAAGTCACAACTACAAATGTACTGTCTGTTAATGGGAACATGTGTAAAGAATATGCAATTTTAAATTATTTTGAAACACCGATATTAGAGTGTAAAGAATGATAGTCTGTGTAAATGTTCGTTTATACTTCTGAGCGATCTTGAAACGGAAATGAAAACGAAGACGTTACGCGTAGAATATTTAATCCGAAATAAATATATGTTTTATGTTGACGTATGAAACATGTACTTTTAAATAATGTGTCTAATGTGTATATATTGAGAAAATTAAGGTTGTCAGTAATTAGTATTTTAGTCACGTAAATTATATTTTTCTATAGAGCTTTAAAACAATACATCGGAGGTGTTAGTCAGAAATACTGTTTTAGTCAAGTGTCAGTGTAAAAAGATGAAACTAAGTATTTTGTATGGGCGACATGTATTATACATATCTAGAAAAGTGTTCAGTGAGAAATAATATTTCCGCTAAATCGGTTAAGTGCGTTTGGATTTACTTATATTTGAAAACTTCCTCCACACTGCTCCTACGCAAAGATTTTTTCGCGTTCTACAATTCATCGGACTCCTTTTCAACGGAAATTTACAACCCGGACAAACCACATATCTTTTTTACGGAACTTTTCTTTTCTTTCACTGCATTTTTTAATAATATTTTTCATATTTTTCAAATATTTGAACTTTGTTTTTTTTTCGAAAGCCAACTTATCTATCTGTATTTCTCCTCTGTTGATAAGATCTTGATCTTTGAAAAGCCTTGGCTTAAGGAAAAATAATAAACACTAATTTATTACTGAATACACCTTGCATTGAACAATTGAAATTTGAAATAAATTTGGACAATCGTCACATATTTATCACTTTTTTCTTCTCTCTCTCTCTCTTTCTCTCTCTCTCTCTCTCTCTCTCTCTCTCTCTCTCTATATATATATATATATATATATATATATATATATATATATATATATATATATATATAACTTCTTTGTAATATAGCAGGAAAAATCCAAGCAGAGTGCTCGATTAATTGAGAAATAAAGTTAAGAATTAAAAATTAAGAGCGTAATATTTATTTATTTTTTCACAGAAAAAGTAGTACAATATTCGTACCGTCGGTTTCAAGCACAGAAAGATTTATCCATCCGGCTCTCTTCAGCTTCTGTTGTCATCTGTGTCGGAAATGTGAAGTCACGTGTCACTCTCGGTTGGACGCGTTATTTCCTTATAGGGTTATGTATGTGTGTTTAAATTTAGTGTAAGGAAGATTTGATGAGGTTTGAAAGAAGGGTGAGGGTGAAAAGTAAGAGTTGAGATTTAAACCGGAGAAGATTTAAAGAAATTAAAAAAATAAAGTTAAAAAAAAAAAAAAAATTTCTTTATACATCCGTAAGCCAATATTATGAATATCGTATATTCGGCCGTTACTGTTTTGGGGGTTAATGAGGTGTCGTCTAAAGGAATTAGGGGGGGCATGGGTTTAAGGATTATAATTATGAAGAAGTAACAAGATTAAAAGAGACAACATGAAGTACAGTTTGAATCTTGGATAAAGGACTTTGAATTAATCTAAAACGAATTTAAATAAGAATATCATCCGGTCGGTCCACCTGCAGTAACTCTGCAGGGTGTTTGAATGATTTATAGACGTGATTTAGTGTATAGATAGCAGTAAGGATTGATTTCTTTGGTGTTAACGACGATAACATCCGTCATTTTCATTTTACTCTTAACTCGACGTTGTTCCTGTGTCGCTTGCGGTATTGAAATGTCAAAAGTGTTTTAAAATGCATACATGAATTCTACTTGTTCACATGGGTCGCTGCTAGAATCGCATTTGAAGATTTGATAACATCTTTCTTGTGACAAAACTGTGAAAGTTTAAATATGGCGATCATATGCCCAACTTTTTTATCAATGTATCTACTAGCAACAAATAGTTATTATCATGGAACATACGGACAAACTTTATATCTGTTGTGGTAGGATAACATCTTTTTAATACCGTGTGTGTTAGTTTGTTTGGGGAGTATTTTATAGAACACAGACTGGATTTTACGCGCAAACATTAACTCGGCTTGAGGTAATGATTCCTCTGTGTTGTCATTAGACATCATTCTATACACCTTAATATAATGTTTAGGACTTTTCCTCTTGCTGTATCTTAATTGTTTATCAATGCTTTATTTTGGCGTATCAACGAGGCTTTTTTGTCTGTGCGCTAGACATAAGTGCATATAGAGTGATCGTTATATGTTTTGCCAACATGATCTTACAAACATTCTAAAAGTGGCCGATTTTCGAACACGAGACCATCGACTACCCCACATCTGGCGTACAAATCGTACATGAAATTGATTGTAATTTATATAGTGAACTTTCCACAGTTCAGGACTCTGGGCCATTTCAGAAACTTACTATTACTATGAGATAGTAAAATCTGTCTAGTGAGCCTGCGAAATGTGTATGTACTCAAGAACTTGGCTGATCCGTTTCGGAACAAGGAATATACTTGATTGGTGGGTCCTTAGTTATCAGTGTACAGACTTTACATGATTTCACGATGTTTCCGATTGCAATGTGCATCTAGTGCACATCATGTCGCATGAGGGTGTGTGTTTATTCTTGTAATACCTGGGTTGCATGCTAGTCTCTCAGATGTTCTCTTCACAGTGGTGTGAGGATGAAAACTAGCTTACTGTATAGAAGTACCTCGTCGTATAGGGATGAACTAATTTTAGTCTGTTGGTCTTTTTAAAAAATATTGGGTGTGTGTTTGTTTGATAATCTCATCGCTTAGAGCTTCTTCTTTAATGTATGCAAGAGCTCCAAGGAGTTCCTTTACTGTATGTTTTAAGAAAATCATAGTTATTTTCTAATCGAAATAATTATAGTATCTTAAAAAAGTCGACTTTGTTTCGAGATTAATCTGGACTATGTGTTGGCATGACACACTTTTGCGACCATAGGGTAATCAATTTGTAAAGTTATGATTTTAGATTCTTCTTCAAGATCACAACTATTAACTTGCCATATGCAAATTCAAGTTTTTTTAGAGCCAAGGATTTGTTCACCTAGAATGTACACTGTCTACCGGGAATGTATCGGTAGAAACCTCGTCATTGCGAAAATAATCATTAACGACTCCTCCTTAATCTGGGAGTAGTTTTTTTAAGCAAGATATGGCATCCTGTGTAACTTTCTATTTAGACGAATGCTTCCGAACAGTCTGATGCCAACTCCAAGCCCTTTTCTTTTTTCAGAATTTCTTTTCAAAGGAGCATGTAAGCTGTGCATATTACGGATAGACATCTGGTAGTAGCTTTCCAGTGAGAATATCATTCGTAAGGGAGGACGTTTTACTTTGGGGGGGGGGGGGAGTCCTTGATTGCGGTTTCTCTCCTGTGTGTAGCCTTCTGCCATAGTTATTAGTAATGTACATCAAGTATTTTATTTTCCTATAAAGAAATCACATTTGAGTTGTTCATTTGAAACCTAACCTCTTGATTCCGAGATGACCTCATGCACATGTTACCTTTATTGGTCAACATTTGAATTGTTCCCTAATACTTCGTCCAAATATGCAACTGTGAAATGAAGGCCGCTCAATATAACTCCACTAGTTTTTCAAAGATTGCCGGCGCCACCTTGGCTCTAAACGGTAGAACTATAATGTGTGTCTATTTAAAGCAACTAAGAACATTTTTCCTTAACTGATATTTAGAAAATATTTCTCATTGAGGCCTATTTTTGAAGAAAGTGTGCACCATTGAGTTTCGTGAAAATTTCAACTGGATTTGGTTATTGATAATCATGGTCTTTGAGTGCAGAATCAAGTTGTGTTGAGTAGGCAGTGCTGCCCCAGGTGTTCATTGATATTTCTTCATATAGGTGGTCGAAAAAACTGGTTTACTGTACACAATTTTTAGCGAACTCATTTTTTTGATTGTCAAAATCGTTTTTACTGGTCGTAAAAAGGCGTAACATATATAGTGTGGCCTTGATGGATAGCTGGATGTTTCCTTTTAACTGAATGTATCACACCGACAAAGGACCCCAGTTAAGTCTTCTGGAAACGGTTTATTTTAAATCTGATATCAAATTATCTGCCTCGATTGGCTAGGGTTAAGTATTCGCAAAAGGAATTAATTAGCATGTACGAAAACATATAGTTTCCTATGACGCCCCCAACACATAATACTTATGTTATCTTTCATAAGAACGCTTTTAATTTTAACCTTCTTACATGAAAGATTACATTTGTGATTAATTCTCCCTCAAACGTGATTTTCTCCCCTCTCTGGTAATTTTATCAGTTCTAAAAAAGGTTGATTTTCGTATTTTATTTTCCAATTGTGTACATTTATGATTTTGTAAACTGACACAGAATACACCTGTGATTTAATATTAGTATCGGGGATATGTACTTACACGTATTTCCTAATATTTGAATAAACTTGTACATCCAATTATCGGTGGTTTACGCAGTTATGCATTGTGTTTCGTGCGTTGCAGTATGAGCTCTATTTATGCCAGTGCTACGAGTTAGGCAATTCTTTTCTCGGCAAGGAGAATTATTCTGACAAAAAACATAGAATTTTTACAAGCGAACATTTTCCTGTGTAAAATGGCAGATTCATAACTGTTCGTGAAATACTGGCGTAAGCAAACAACTTTGAAACACTGCTATACTATTATTTTTACACTAAGGTTAAGCTCATTGAACTAACTTCTGATTGGCTGCGAATCGTCGCTATGCTTGTAGACGACTAACGTGAATGTATCGTGATCTATACTGTATTGTCTAGTCAAATTAATGCACTTTTAGCTCTTATGATAGAACGATGTTTTAGGAGTAACATGTTCTGTAAGTTTAACAGTAAATATCATCTCGCCCTTTTAAATGTGTAAGATATAGTTCATAAATTGAGTGTGATTCGTGGTGCTTTGTTTTAGCAAGAAGTAAGCGAACCTTTATGCGTGCATAAGTAAATTACCATGACTAAAACAAAAGCAAGATCATACTGTAGTATATGTTTCGATGTATGCTACGTTATGTAGATTGGTAACATCTATGCCTTCGAGCTTTGATTCCCCCGGTCTGAGGTAGTGTATTGTGTACTGCTTGTAGTTGCACCACCAGGGTGAGGCTGGCTACATCGTGAAAAGGTGTTAGTGTATTCATAATCGTCTGAGCCACCCATCCTGGGCAATGCCGACGTGGCTGCGCGTACATTTTTGTAGAGCATGTTGTCCTTCTTCAAAGTCGCTGGCTTTTTAATCCCACATTCGCGACCTGGTTTAACATTCTACCGCTGTGGAGTTTCAATAAAAACAAAAAATAATGAAAGTTTCCTGTTTAAGATTTAAAATAACTTGTTTGTGAATTGAGACTCGGTACTTTATAGACACACCTGGTATATGCACTTGGAAAATGGGTTAATTTATATATAGGAACTTCAAGTAAAGTTTCTATCTTTCTTAGGAATCTGAGATATGTGTTTCTTGGTGTGAAACAGGTTTTTTCGCTCTGTTCAACATGAAATATTAAATAGTATAAATCTTCGTAAACTTTCAATAAAAAACATGCGTTTCTTATATTCTTGTGGTTTTATTTTGTCTGCATTGGTTTTTTGAAAACATACATTTATTAAATATTCATAAAGCATCAGCCAAAAAATTATTGTGCAGCATTAAATGAAAATAAATTCATATTCTAAAAAAGCATATATATATTTATATAAATATATATATATATATATATATATAAATACATATATATATATATATATATATATATATATATGTATATATATATATATAACAATACATAAGTATTTTGACATCAGTATATACATACATATATATATATATATATATATATATATTTATATGTTTATATACAGAAGAATATATATATACATATATTTTGAGATTTTGTCATATTGCACATGTAAATAAGTTTGTTGTTTGTTTTGTTAGTAAAATATGTCTGGTAGATTTAGAAGAATGGAAGTTGTTTTAGCATATTTTGTTAAACATAGAGTTCGTTCAGCGAGTGATGAGAGAGATACAGAGAGAGTGAGTCAGAAATAGTATATCAAAAAGAGTGGCAGTGGTGGTGGTGGAGAGATAGACTAAAGTACACGATGTTTGCAGTAACACACGAAAATTATTTGTGTTCGGAGTTCGCGCCCGGTGACCGGTGAGAACTAGTTCCTAGACTGAAGATTGCGTTAGCATGAAACATTGATGTCTCTAGGTATATTTTAAATATTTAATATTTATAAAAAATATTATTGTTTATCAGCCCCCTCCCACAGAGGCTGGGCACTTTTCGAGGAGCTTCAATAACAAGTAGTACAAATAGCTATATGCAATGATCCGACTCGTAGATCACTCTTAATTACTTGGTGGATAGTAGTAATTCTACTATTTACAGTTGAAATTCCCCTTTATTTACTAATTAGTTTCCAGTGGCCTTCGGGTAAGATCTTCGCCTACGAATCAGTGGCGATTTGTGTTCGGAGTTCGCGCCCGGTGACCGGTGAGAACTAGTTCCTAGACTGAAGATTGCGTTAGCATGAAACATCGATGTCTCTAGGTATATTTTAAATATTTAATATTTATAAAAAATATTATTGTATATATATATATATATATATATATATATATATATATATATATATATATATCGAATATTAGTGCATGGAATAGTGGATAAGCATTGCAGCAAGCTATTAGTATGGAGTTAAAAAGATGTTAATTTGAAACAAGTTATTTCGGTCATTTTATAAGGCCGTGCTTCTTTGGTTTTAATAAAACAAATATCTACATGCACTGAATTGTTGTCACATCTGGGCTGGTGCAAACTCCACAAGTCTATCGCTCTTAGAAAAGATCCAAAAAGCAAGATATTATCTTACAGGCCCTTTACTAATCAGCAAGAAACATCCTCTGTCCGATCGCCGCATTGTAGTACAATTGTGGGTGTCTTACAAGTACTTAAATAGAATGAGCTCAACCCCACCGATTCACTGTGGAGGTCGCCAAATGCCGGAGAGCCTTCTACCCCATTAGCTTCTTTCCTCCAGCTGCCATCCTTTGGAATCCCCTCCCTGCTCTCTGTTTACTTGAATGTACCGACATGCTGAAATTAAAAACAAATGTGAACAGGCATACCGCTGCACAGCTCCAAATTAAAGATTACCCTCTAAACGTTCACTCTAATTCTCAGAAACCCCTTAAGTCTAATGTGACAACTTTGCTTGTTTGGGGTGAACTTAGTTAAAAAAAAAACAGTTAGTATCATATCAATCGACCCCGATATTCTTTTTCTGATATTGTTTTGCATTTCGCTCTTTGTTTTGTAGTAGTCTGTTGGGATGCGTATCAACTATTTAGTACACTAGTATTCTATATTATCTAAACATTCCTTTTTATTTGATATGTTGCTTAATGAGTGTATGTATATGTATATATATGGGAATCTAAACTGGATTTTCTTGTTTTTGTTTCAACTGACTCAAAGCATCTTTAGACTATATACTGCGTATCTTGATAGGTTTTCTTTCTCTTATATACTTGCCAATCTGGTACCAAAGGTACTGAAGCATTTTTTTTAATTTTGTTTTTTTAATGCAACTTTTATTCCTATATAACTTCATTGCTAGCTACCATATCGTAGAATGGTGCTTGGATATAGTGTTTAGATAGTAATATTATTATTATTAGTATTATTATTATTATTATTATTATTATTATTATGATTATAGTTATTATAATTATTATTTGATATGCAAATTACTATATGACACTGTAGTCTTAAGGGTAATGTATTATTATTATTTGTATTATTTATATATATATATATATATATATATATATATATATATATATATATATATATCAGTGACATTGTTACTACAATTGATTATTCCGGAAGTGGTCATTTCATCAATACAACTAGAGAGCCATGAATTTCAAAACTGCCCTGTTTTTAAATCTCCGGAACAGTTACATGTTAAACAACTGATGATCCCCATTTAATATTTCACGTTTAAGGTAAAGGCCCCTGTTTTTGTTTCACTGTTAGTTAGTTGTCCCCCCTTTTTTATTCGTTAATTTTCCAGCGGTAAGTCACCTTATAAAAGAGCTAAGACTGCGATATGTTGAATTTAGTTTGAATCCCTGAGAATTTAAAATGCATTTTCATTTTTTGTTTTCACTGGCTTAAAGCTTCTTTATACTCTCTCTCTATCTCTCTCTCTCTCTCTCTCTCTCTATATATATATATATATATATATATATATATATATATATATCGTATACATTTAGTATTTATACAAACATTATTTGTAACATATCTGCATACATGTTTCAGCTTCCCTTTCCTATGAAAGAGAGCTTCCCTTGACCACGTAAAAATTGAAAATGCTTGAAAAGATTAGCAAAATCTTATCTATATATATATATATATATATATATATATATATATACATATATATATATATATATATACATGTGTGTGTGTGTGTAAAATGAAAAGAAGAAAGTAATGACGCACATGTAAAATAATCAAATGAATCGAAATAAATTAATACACTAACAACCATACCTGACACCCCCTTTTCTTGTTATGCCTAAACTTCTTATCCTTAGTTAAACATCTCTCACGCCGTTACATTCAAATAAAAAGTGATGACCATAATTATATTAATGGTACTTGGTTTATTAGTAATACCCTAACAATAAAGCACACTAGAATAAAACACACATTCACACATGTGTCAAAACACTATGAATAGTATATCGTTACGCTGTTACTTATATTCACATATTACATATAACCACACTTGTATAATCATAAATACATGTAAATAATTACGGACCATTATTTAGTTCACTATGTGTGTGTTATTAGACACACATAGTGAACTAGATAAATATAAACAAACACAGTCATACATAAAACACTAAAAAGCTATAATATTCCCAATCCACTTTTACACATACTCACACACATTACAAGAAATGAATTAATTAATGAATGAAACACAAATAGAGTTATCAAATAAGTAGAAATAAATTAATACACCCAGTTTGAATATTGAAACTAATATGGATGATCTCCCTTCTCTGTATGCCTTCCTGATTTTATACATATTCCCACATATTACAGGAAACTATATAATTAATTAATGACACCTTAATAAAATAATTAAATAAATAGGAGTAAATTAATACACCTAGTTTGAATATTTAAATTAATAAATATTACACCACACTTCTCTTTATGCTAAAACTTTTATTTCAATCATATTTAGCGTTTCAAAATCAGTTTAAAAAATCTCCACGTCTCTACGTTTTATTTTTTCCTCCCGTCCTTTTCTCATTTCTCTTTCTTTCTTTTTCTTATGTTTTACTTTTTTCCCCCTCCCAGTGTAGAATCAACGGCAGATTTATACTCTCTACCCCGTATATAACTGCCAGTCCAGCTTGACTGTGAAATATTTTGACCACAACAAACTGTATTGCTAAAAATAGCCATAAACTAATAAGTCAAAGCCATGAATTCTATTAATCCCGTGGGTGTGGAAGGAGCAAGGCCACTGCTGATAACCAACACCATGTTTTTCATTATCTGCTTGTTCACGTCAACAACCATGCCGAAGTCTGGACACTGTTTGACAAACAAAAATTAATATTATGTATCATTTTACTATATTGCTTTCTAAATCGTAAGGAAGTATTTTAATAAAGACAAAACGTTAGTGAATAAATAAATCACATATTTGTTGCGTTTCCTTATTTTTCATATTACATTACGTCGGATCATTTCATTTCCACTTTACTTCATATATATATATATATATATATATATATATATATATATATATATATATATATATATATGTATATATTCTTTTTTGGTAATATCAGTGCGAGAAAATCATCTACATTATTGGAAAAGAAATTCAAAATAAATTCGAAAAAAAATAATGTACCTAAAATAAAATCAACAATTAAAACAAACAAATACAGTTATTTAATTGTTCCGTAAAATGTGTTTGTTAGTTTTTACAAAAGAACAGTTATTTTTGTATCAATGATTTTTTTAATTAAATAATTTTATTCAATAAATGTGTGCTTCAAAACATTATTTATAATGATATACAAACACACCACCCCCGAAACGTTTTAATAAAAAATCAAAGTAAATATATAAGGTTTGAGCGACTCGTACAATAAATTTGAGAGAATCTGTGTTTCACATGTTATTAACCAAATTATGCGCCCCTGCCTTGTGCTCCTCTATCATTCCCTTTTTCTTAAAATACAACTTTGTGTGCGTTCGAAATAGAACATTATACTTAGAAATCAAAGGGCGGGTAAGACATATACTACATTAACACACACCCTGAAAAGAGGAGGTATTGCCTGGGAAGATGGTATAATAACGTCCGTCTCTACAAAACAGTAAAGGCGAATGTATTACCTGGGTGGGTAGTATCATAACCACAGATTAAATACTACCTTCCCACCTTCAAAAATAGAAGAGGTAATGCCTGGGAGGATTGTATCATGACGCCAGAACAGATACTACATAACCTCCACACTTCTCAAAAAAGAAGGATGTAATACCTGGGAGGAGTGTATTATGACAACATAACATATACAACACTACATCCACGCCATATAAAACGGGGGAGGGAATTCCTGTGAGGTTGTATCATGTCAACAGAACATATACTACAATATCTCTCCACCTCTCTAAACAGGAGGAGTTAATGCCCGGGAGTATGGTATCATGACAACAGAACAGATACTACATTACCTCCACCCCTTCAAAAAAGGAGGAATTAATGCCTCGGAGGATTGTATCATGGCCACAGAACATATACTACACTACCTCCACACCTCTCTAAAAAGGAGGAGGTAATGCCCGGGAGCATGGTATCATGGGAACAGAACAGATACTACACTATCTCTACACCTCTCTAAAAAGGAGGAGGTAACGCCAGGGAGGATGGTATCATGAAACAGAACAGATACTTCACTACCTCCACCCCTCTAAAAATGAGGAGGTATTTCTAGGAGGATGGTATAATGACAAAAACAGATACTACACTAAGTCCACACCTCTCAATAAAGAAGGTGGTAATGCCTGGGAAAATAGTATCATGACAACAGAACAGATACTACACTACCCAATTCCTCCTGAATTGAGCATTGGAAGGTTGTACATTAGTCTGAAGAAGTATATACTATACTATTTCATAATTAATACTAGAGGCTTACATAGTAAAGTTTCGGCTTCAGACTGACAGGTAGGCAAGTACATAATCTCCATTATTAATATATATTACCAATGTATATTTGGTATCAGCCTATTTACAGCTAAAACTATACTGATAACTTGTGTTAATTCATGGAGATTTGATAGTTGTCTCTCTGCAGAGAAGTATAATATTACCATAGTTTCATGCTCAATTATTTTACTATACTATTTCAGAATAATATACTATGGGGTAATGCTCACTTACAAGAAGGCTGCACCCTCACCTGTGGAGGTTAGTGTAATATCTATTATGTGCCCAGGAAACACTCGTTGTAGGCATTACTTCTTCTGTTTTGTGGAGAGTAATGTAATAAATGTATGTTTGTTATAAAAGTGTCCTCCCTGGAATTACCTCCTTTATTTAGAGGTGCGCTACATATAATTTCCTTCGTAAGGTTTTTGCTAGTATTGATATTTGCACACATATTTTGTGCAGAGATACGACATTTATCGTTGTTTCAGTTTCCTCAAATTAGCAGACATTTCCTTATGTAACATAAATTACAGTGTTCTTTGTTTTATGGGAGATTCATGATTTATTCCTTCTATCAACATACGACGTACGCCGTTTCTAATGGAATTCGCGCCCTGGAGGCGTGTCTCTTTCTTCAAATCAATACGATACAAAGACAGAACAGAATAAAAATGCAGTAAGACATGAACTTCGTTTATCTTTTAACTATACTTTAGTAAAAGACAATATAATATGACAAACAGCGGCCTTAGTATCGTTTGAAAAAGCTCAAAGCAGATCTGTGAAAACTGCATTAAGTAAGTCGACCAAACTATTACAGCTAAATTCAACTGTTGTATATATATATATATATATATATATATATATATATATATATATATATATATATATATATATATATATATTAGTTTTTGTTTGCTAAAGAAACTCTAATGCATGTGTATATAGGAATGAAACTTCACTGGGAAATGTTAACAAACGATCCGTCATGTTTGGATCAGGAACTCACGTTAAAATCAATGAATGTTTTAGTGTATCTAGCATGCAAACATTTCAGTTTTGTCTGATTATTCTATGATTGTAAAACAGTATAAAGTTATGAATGCTATCTCTTGTGCGAAATTGACCTACCCTGCAGAAAACAAGGTTTTATTCCAGGAAGGAATTGGATAACCTACTATTATGCACTGTTCTATATTTCTACCGAATACTTCCCAGGTGATATGAAAAAAACAGAATGTTATATTTGCAACAGTAAAAGTCACATTTATTAAGATTTATTTTAACTTTTTAGACGTTTTTATAATATTATTGGACAAAACAACGCTACATCCTACTGTCAATCAGTGTGCGTAATTCATAGAGATTTCCCTACATTAATTACTATTCACAACCAAAATATTTGTTGTTATGGATAACCCAGTTTAAATAAAATACATAGACGTTACTCAAGATCTACTGCATACTGATATCTATAAGATTGACTCTGCAGGAGATCCGAGTAAGACACACACTCATTATTTTAATAAAAATGAAAATTGAGTAACCCAAAATGTGTTACTGTGGATTGGAACAAAACAAAAGGAACCTCAATCTAGACATGTACCTTCTTCACTCTATGAGGACAGACCATATAAAGTGGGGTTATAAAACATATCTTACACTTCGTTCTTTTTATTCCGATCTAATGGCGTTTAAGTACACGTTTAATATGCTATGCATGATTTATTTTATCTTAGTAAATTTAAGCAGATGTTTGGGTCCCACGAGATTTGGTTAGTAACAATTACCGTCCTAGACAGATGCGTGACGTCTATCCGAACAATGATCAATGGGGCTGATGTGATTTCGTCAGCATCCGTAAACACAATCTTTTTTTGCTAAGAAATTCGAATCAAACTCTACTTTTTTGCGATGAAGGCCACCTCCTGACTTAAATTTCCCCTATAACTGAAAATACGCCCACCAAAATTCATATATCTGTACGAGAGGTTTCCAAACTAATTAATGATCCAGTACTGTTATTGATGACGCGCCTGATTTCCGTGACTTCGCGTCGGCAACGACCGGGCAGGTTGCTGAAGCGGCCGAGAGTTGCCGCGACGAACACTCCAAGCGTTAATGGAAGACTTGCAGGCGATAATTTTAGACGAATAAATTCAAAGAAAAATACATAGATAAACAGATAAGCACAGTACACACTGTAGGGTGCGGGGTCAAATGAACCATTTTCAATCAAATGAGTAGAAATATATATATATATATATATATATATATATATATATATATATATATATATATATATATATATTGGGGGGCGGTGGGGGTTGTCAATGTTTTCTTTTGCATTTGTTTCGCTGTTTTTTTCTCTTGTTCTTTCTTGCTAACATAAAACAAACAAAGAAAGAAAAATGGGTTTGGGTTAGGGTTAGAGTAAGGGTTAGGGTTTATAGTTAAGGTTCCCGTTAGGGTTTGGGCTCCCGTTGAAGCGATAGTCAAGCCCTGCATTCAAACTAATTTAAGACGAATACATTCAAAGAAAAAATAAATAGATTAAAACAATTTTTTTGTGTGAAAATAATGTGTTTTTTTTTTTGGGGGGGGTAACATTTTGTCAATGTATTCATGAGATAAAAACAACACAAATTATATTATTTCGTAAGCGCTCAGGCGTTTCTGTGACATGTCCGATCGTTGTCGACGCGAAGTCACAGGAAATCAGGCGACAGTACCAATAATCCTGATGCCAGTAAAGCAACAAGAACTGGCATTATTCCAATTATAGTGCTTAAAAATGTAACTTGAACTGGGTTAATTCTTACAAATCCGTTTACGGGTAGCTAATTGGGAAATACTTCCCAACACCTTTGAAAACTTCATCAGTCTTGCTCGTATTTAAGCATGCGTTAAATCGGCTTTCTATATCGCAACACAGCCGAAATCCGTTTTAAGCCCGTCATTACAAAGTTTCTTAAATCCGTGATTAATTGAGACGTTTTCAATCACCTCAGAAAAGCAACAAACTCAATGAAAACAATATGGGTTTCGTCTTGAGAGATCAACAGCTTAAGTGCTGACTAATATCAGACAGGCGAATCTATTATGGTGAGCTTTGTTTCTACAGCAATAGATCTTAGCATATCAAATACTTTTGGTAAGGTTTGGCATGACTATCTTCTGCAAGAGATTTATTGCTAAGAAATATCCGGAATGCCCTCTCAACCACCAAACACTTTCTCTCTGATAACTTTATAAAACAGTCGTTGATGGGCAGAATCCCGAAGCTCATAGATCAACGCTGTTGTATCTCGTAGATCGATTTTGAGACACCCCTTTCCTAATTTTTATTAATTATCTCTTATATCACATTCTAAGATAATTTGTCGACATTTATGAAGACGACAAAATTATCTATGACAACACTTGGAAAGCAGCAATGACCAATTTTTTTCTGATTTACTTTCATCCGACTGTAGCCGTGGAATAAAGTGGCTGGTAACTTTTAATTGTTCTGAACCCGAGATTTTCTCTTTCATCTATCAACACTCTAATCCCTACTTTAAATGATGCCTCTCGTCGTTATGTCCCTGCTTTGATAATCATCTGGAACTTACCTGAAATTGAAACTTTAAATAAAAGTAATTACCAAGATCGCTAGACACATTGTTTATAATTCTACCGATGCAGAATGGTATCTAGCTCCCGGAGAAATTATCTTACTGTATAAAAGACAAATGTGGCCTAAAATTAACTACTGATGCCACATCTGTGTAGATGTTGTTTGAATCACCATTTCCTGATTCGACTTTGAAATTCAGTGGACGATGTCGTTTTCGTCTTCCCACAACACCTTTTTACAAAAGAGACGTGGTCTCAATTTCTCTGCCCTATCGTTATTTTCATGACAGGTGCTCGACTGTGATTAAATTTTGTTCACTCTGTAAAAAGATCACAAAAATTGTCTAGTTACACTAACTGTAAAATACTTCACTTTCTCTCTCTTTGTACTTTTAGACTAATAAAACTTCATTCATCAAGTATATTTTCTCCAAGAACTCAACGTCTGTGAAACAGAAAACCGTCGGACTGCTCCTCGGCTGACCACAACATCGTCGTTTATAAGTCAAATGTAAACAAATTCTTGTTCGATGATCAAATTATCATCAATGCCCACCATCATTGCAGCAGTATCTAGCCGTCCCCCTGACATTAATAAATCACCATTCTCGAGTTGTTGTAGGTCTTTATAAGTAGTTACTCTTTAGTAAAAAAAAGCAAGTTTCAAAAGACTTAAACGTATTCCTTTTTTCTGTTGACTTTTTATGGTTACTAGCATGCTTCTACGTGTTTCCTGTCTATCGGATGTACAGGCGAATATTGTAAACGGTTTCACCAACTGTCAAAGTCTCAACTCGACACGTGACTGGTAGAGACGCTTTATATCACGATCTGCACAATACACTATAACAATCAATCAAAGTTATACGTGGGGACAGTTTTATCATGAGTAATCGAAGTGTAATCATAGGAAAAAAGGCACCTTATAACAATATACATATACACAATATTTATGTACATGTATATGGTCATATATATAAATGTATATATATATATATATATATATATATATATATATATATATATATATACAGGGTGTTTCAAAAGTCTTGGGAACATAACGATTTTTAATAACTCAAAAACTATTAGGAGTTGAAAAATGAAATTGGTATCGTTGGAAAGGTTAAAGTTTCTAGTTTTGTGGGGAATCTTCAAAGTTGCTCAATATGAGCACCGTTCGTCACACGGCAGACATCTAGTCGATAGTCCATTTCCTGCCAAACGCGTTCCAGCATCTTGACGTCAATGGTTCCCACAACTGCCGTTACTCGAGCCTTTAGTTCGTCAATATCTCTTGGAAGGGGCGGCACATAGACTTGTTGCTTGACAAAGCCCCAAAGGAAAAAGTCACACGGGGTAAGATCTGGAGACCTAGGAGGCCAGGGCATGAGAACGTCATCACCTCGCCCAGATCTTCCAATCCATCTACCAGGCAGCCTTGTGTTAAGAAACTGCCTTACTCTAAGACTCCAGTGTGGTGGTGCACCATCTTGTTGAAAAACTTTGCCATTCAGATGGAAGGTCGTCTCATCGCTTAAAACAAGCCGGTCATCAAAGCCGTTATCTTCCAACTTCTCTTGCATTGCAATGCAAAAGTCACGGCGAAGTGGCTTATCAGTGTCCTTCAACTTTTGGACCAACTTGAGCTTGTAAGGTACCATTTGCAGTCGTTTCCTTAAGACACGCCAGACAGTTGCTGGAGCAAGCTGAAGTTCCCTGCTGGCTCTTCTCACTGATTTACGGGGGCTCCGCTGAAAGGCTGTCCGAACTTGCTCAACTGCATCTTCTGAAGTTGAAGGGCGACCTGTTCGCTTACTTGGGCACAAACACCCATTTTTCACAAATTTAGCATGCCATCTGACAATGGATTTCCTTTCAGGGGCTTCTTTTTTAAATTTCCTGCGAAATGCACGCTGAACACATGTCCACGATTCAGTCTTTGCAAATTGGAGGATGCAAAATGCCTTGTCTTGTTTAGAGAACGCCATTACTGCACCTGGAAAGATAACACGAAAATCATTAGTATGACCAAAAACCTGATTAAGCAAGCTTTAAAATGGCACCAGTTTCATGTTTCTACCTGGAATAGTTTGATTACATACACACACATATATAAACATGCATGTATATTATACATATTTATATATGAATACCTATATATGTATAGACAGATATATTTCGATATATATATATATATATATACGTATATTGATATATAAATATATAGATGTATGTATATATGTATATATATGAACAAGATAAAAAGGAAAAACAATTAAACATAGGAAGAAACCATACAAAAGGAGAGGTGGACCGGTTTATTTCAAACACCCGAACGTCTGCAGAAAAAGTGACGATTGAAATTTCTAGAAGAATATAGTTAAAAGAAGTAACCAATACGGACGATTTTTGGACCCGGCCTTAATTTTTTAAAATCATGACGGACGACAAATACGTTAATTTCGAAAAGAAAAAAGCCTCGCAAAATATGAGGCATAGAAATAATTGAAAACATAGATTAAATAGAGTATAAATAGTAGTACTTAATAGCAGACGCGAGTAATATGACATTGTTTAGTGCGAATTTGGCTAGTTGTTTTTAAGACGCACGTTTGTGTTAGATTGTGATAAAAGAAAGATTAAAAAATAACCGATGAACTTGTGACGTAAGAAGTAGGATCAAGTCTTTAAGAGGGTACAGTTTGTAAAGTCAAAATTGTAGATAAAAATCTTCTAGTACGTTAGTTAGACTGTTGCGTCTGTTAAATCCTTTTTACAAATTCTTTATGTAGAATTTTACATTTCTTTCTGTCCCGCCCATATAACACATTGAGCATCATGCACATTGTATTCTACAGATTCCGGCTAGAGGTGAAGTGTTTTTTTTTAGGGTGAAGTTTTGCCCGGGGTTCTTTATTGAGTAACTTCGTAATTGTTTTAGGTGAGAGTTGAATTATTTTAAAAGAGATACATATGTGAATATTGTTGAAAACTTGATAATATTTATTTTTATTATGTTTTCGGTGTTATGTGTGCTAGTGGCGTTGTTTTGCGGGATCATTTTTATAGTGTCAGTCTGTATTTCGTTGTGTATATGTGCCGATCCATACGTTGTGGACAAATCTAGTTCCAAAGTACAACAAATTCAAAAGTAATAAATTAGAAAATTAAGAATTTAAAAAATACATTTCCCCTGCCCGAAAATAAAAAAGGGATAAATAAGAATTGAAAATTAATATAAGGTATAAATAGCATACGATAAATCAGAAAACGATGCCTCTGCCATAAATAAAAATATTCGCCAGAACTTTTAAAATAAAATAAACGGTGAAACAGAGATAAATATTAAAAGATAAGTTTGGATTCGAATTAAAAATATAATCATGAACTGCTATTTATTCGGAAGAGTAGTAAGGAAAACATATATAAATATATTGAAAAATACTAAATTAATTTAAGAAGATTCATTAAAAACAATTTAAAGTAATTTAATATCAACGAAAAAGTATTTTTTCTGGTTTAATTCATCAAAATGTATGAAAACATTATATTAACCATGATTATAGTATCATAATAAATGTGAAAACATGACAATAAATATAAACTATAAATATTGATTTTATAATAGAAAATAGAAAAATGTGTAATATATAAATTAAGTAAAGTAAAATAAAATGAACCTGCTTTTCTTAAAATCCTACGAATGAATCAAGGCATGAAATTATTTGTTAAGTATACGTGGTGAAGAGGATATTCATCTGATAAATTATGCGAAGCATATTTGCCGAACAATAGATGGGTCTAAACTATACCTGTTCATTTCTTCCCGGAATAATTTCTAAAATAAAAGAAAAGCAATCTTAATTGTTTTCAAAAGTGCCCATCAAACTTTTTTTTCTGAAAATTGCTTCCCCTCAATGAGGAGAGAACACATTAAGGATAAAGACAATCCATATCCACAAGCGTATAACTTTGTTCTTCCCTAATTTCTCTTTTATATGTGTAGAGTCCAGTGTCTTCCTTTCACCGTGTATTAATGTTGTTTTATTTTTATTGTCTATTATTAATGTCAAGGGGTTTATTTAATTCTATTTGCCTTCTATAAAACATATATTTATTTTTATTATCATACTATTAATATTCATATGTTATGTTTAATATTTTATATGTGTTATTATATTCATAACATTATTTATTAGTAGTGTGATTATAATTGATTTTTACTTTACTTTTATGAGTTTACATTTTGTTATTTTACTTTTTCTTTCATATTTAATAACTTTCAAGTATTTTTTATGAAATTTAATTTAGTTTATTAACGTTATTTTTTAATATTTTAATAAAGTAAAACATATTTAATTTACTATTCTTTTCGATTTAATATTTTATTTTTTAAGTAAAACGCAATAGATCTTTGAGCAGTTATCGCCCTTTGGCTGTATATTTTATGTTTATAAAGTAAAATAAGCCTGACAGTGTGATTGTTTATTCATGACAGAGTGATCGTTCTATTATTTATTGTAAGATATTTACACCTACTATTCATTCACAGTTCTTATTTCCGCTTTTCCATTTTCAGGCGGATAATATTTTTTATTTTTAATTCATCGATGTTAACATGTTTGTCTTTTAGAATTTTTATTGTTTAGGTTTCAATTTTCAATTTCTCTGACACTGAAAGTAAAAATGAGGCAATCGGAGATGACGTCACCTTGAGTCAGAGATCACCGAAAATAAGAAAAAGTGGTTTACTTAAAAATGAAAATAGAGTCGTGGTTTGAAATATCGTAAAAAAAGTCACACCACGAGCGAGCGGCCATTGACAAGAAATACATACAGTAGCAGAAGCTGAAGAAAGTCCGGCATAAAAACATGACTAGGTCCCCTTTTTTGGATTTGAAACCGACGGTACCGATATGGTAACGATATTCTATAATATATATATATATATATATATATATACATATATATATATATATAAATATATATATATATGTATATATATGAGAGAGAGAGATAAATAGATAGATAGAGAGAGTGAGATATATATATATATATATATATATATATAGATAGATAGATAGATAGATAGATAGATAGGTAGATATATAGATAGATAGATAGATAGATAGATAGATATATTGATATATAGATACATGTATTGATAGATAGATAGGTAAAGAGAAGGATTAGGAGAGATAGATTGTGAGTCATATACTTTATAAAAACAACTTTTATTCCCTTATCCATGTTTTAGGTAATACAAGACATCCCTGTGAGTCCAAACCGAATTATTATTAAGAATGGCACACCTGGTTAAACTTATGTGTCTAACAGTGTAAAATAAATTAATTATCATTTGAAACAGAAATTAGTTCATTAACACGAGCGAAATTTTACTTGAATCGATCAAAACGCATAAGTCTGAAATAGAAAAAAATAGTTATTCATGAGTTCTAACAACTGATGCTCGTGGACATTTAACAAAACCCAAAGAACTTTCAAGAAATTGCATTCAGGAAGGAGACTGAAGTATGGTTTGCCCTAAGAGATTTTTGCCACAATTATTTCATCTTCGAGCACTTTATGTCTGAATGAAAAATAAATAAAGTAAACGGATAAATAGAAGTAATGTGGATATGTTTCTTGTATATACTTTAAGAAAGTACTGATTACAATGCTGAAATACCGTGCATACTGATTTTATTAGTAAACATGAGAGTAATATGGGTTTTAGAAATGAAGTGTACATATCTGCATAATTGATTGCTTTCAGTATTCCATTCTGCTTGCTTATTGTTAATGTCTGTTTATCGTCCAGTCAAAATGTGGCTGAAGCTCAAACAAATAGCTTAGAGAGGTGTTTAACTTCAATATTGGGCAGGAATAACCTATCTTTCAGGTAAAAAAACTTTACCAAGATTAGCCTTGTGCAAGGTGGTCACCGGCCGCTATCTTTAAAATCCAACTTAACAATATTGACAGTTCGAGACATAAGATTCCTGACCTTTCCTGATAAGTACATCCATTATTCCTAACAATTACTGATAAAAATTAACGTTTATTCTGGCAAAAACCTTTCTAAAATTAGAAATAAAAAATATTTTTGCATGGCACCCCACACAGTGCCCACCCCAAGCCAGCTTGACATTTTCTTGGTGTTTTATATTGTAATGATAAGTAGCTACACTCTTAATTATGAACTAACACCAGAAAATGGCTAGCCCCTGCAATTGTTTTCATGTTGTTTTATTTCTTGTACAAATATGAATAAAAAGGAACAAAAACAGAATAAGTAGCTTTTTTCAAGGCAAAAATTGTAACATTAATTCCTGGCATTTCATTAAGAAAATAGGTGCAAAATAAGTAAAATTTACAATCAAGGCATGGTCAGTTGGTCGAATGCTGGGCAAGGCTCTTGCATATTCACCACAAAACAAGTTCATGAACGGACCAAAGAACATTTCTCGTCAAGAACGAGTATAAGGTAACTTCATCATCATAAAGATCTGGGTGTGGTGAGTAGTTACAGTGGACGCCTTTACAATTACCACACAATTTTAAACAGTCAATGCCATGTTTCCTGCAACTGAATCTGGCTGGAGTACACCCTGTACAATTACACCTAAGTATAGCCAAAACATTTACAGAGCAAGCTTGCAAGTCAATCTTTATTGGTTGTAATTTAACATATGAATGTCTCCATCCCCACTAGTCAGGTTTAAGCTGGTTTCTACATTACCAGTTCAGAATTTCGTAGCTGCTTTTGTTTGTGGCACTTATTTGGCCTCACCATATTTTGAGCTTTTTGCATCCTTTCTCTTAAAGCGCCTCAGTCGGAGATAATTGATATTTTCCTCATCATTACCATTGCACAGGCACAGTAAAACCTTCTCCCTTTGCTCCAATAACATCTTCTGCACTACTAAACTTTACCAAACACTTCTGCATGTTTTTGGAAGTTTCTATTGTTCATCACAATCCGAAACGAATGCTGCCTTCCCAATTCTATAAACACTGGATGTAGACTCATAACCCAGTAGTGCATTGATGAAAAGAATGTTGGAACAGACCACATGTCTTAAATATTTCTTCATCTCATTGATTTTCCGTACTTTCACACATTTTGCACTATCCCTTAGTTGTTGCGTGAAGACGATGTTGTAACCATCATCTCTATTGGCATGATAACATAGAAGAACCAATTGGTCAGTGGCATCTGATATAATAATGATTTCACCTTTCTGTGCCAGTTCTACAGCAATACGTCAGCGTCCCCAGATGCATGGACTATTTTACAATCTGCTTCCTCCAAACTCTATCCCAGCAAGTTGATGAACGATTGTTTTGTTTTCTTGATAAGCTACGAAAACTTTTTTTTTTTAATTTCAACACGATTAAAAACGTCAGTGACATATTAACACAAACAGAGGTCCCTGCTCGGCGTCGGTGTGTCGCGTCTTTTATGGATAGACCATTGTTATGCCCATCAAAGAGAATGCATACTTTTGCATATCTAGTTGTGACATATCTGCGGTAATGGTCACATATCTCATCAAATGTGTGACCTTTTTGCTATAGGAGGCGTTGGAGTAGTGTTCCACAATCCAATAGATAGTGTGGGTCTGACGAGTGTGGGATTGATTGTACAGGGGAAGTCAGTTCCCATAATACGTCTGCCAAAGGCGTTATTCTTGCTTCTCGTGGTAGTCCGAAAGAATAAAAAAGTGCAGGTAGGTAACCACACAGCTCATACTAGAAATGTTCTAGCTACTGCTGAGTTGAGGGTTCATTGGTAGATAGCACACATAGTCTGGAATAGGAGTTGTTGTTCAGTCTCAACTGCTTCATCCTTGCTGACCGCAACTTTTGACCAAAGTGTAATTGCTTGATCGTTTCTTTTGAAAGTGTACTCGTTGACATTTTCTCCAACCATTGAAGCAGAAGATTTCTCTGCCCAAATAAACCTTTTCGTCTCCAGTTACTCAACTTGAAATGCTATGAATTGATAGATATTCTGTGAAAGGGTCATATGTCTAGAGAAACACAAGGAGCTTTTATGTATCCCTCACATCTCGCTCTTTTCTTGTTAAGTTGCATCCTGGGGCTAGGCACTAGTGTCATAACGAATGCCTAATGGACATTACATAGTAAACTTGATTTCAGCGCACGCTGGCAGTAATAGGGTCCACACCAATTGTTGAAATGTGTCTATTCCTCTGCCATGAGTAAGACCTCCAGACGTCTTCATGCTTCTCATTAGCACCTGCTCAATAACAAAAGCCATTGACAAGCCAGCCCAGTAGCCATAACTCCGTCTACTAACATCGAATCCTTCAGAAAAAAATACGGTACACTTCCGGATGGCAGCCCCTCTATTTGCTGCAAGTACAAGTAGGCCGACTTTGCATATAGGATGTGTCCTGCTGAAGCGACTATTGGCAGCATTTTCTTTACAGCGTCAAGATGCAATTCAAACTAATCTGAATTATTATCTTATATTCCCGTTGTTCAGAAGCTCTGTCAATAGAATTGATGCCGTTTTGGCTGACGATGAATCTGTATGCATTACTGGACAGTGCATTGTTGTAAATAGGCAAGTTGTGAGGATCCTCAATTATCGCTACTTCACTTTGGTCAACCTGAAATTAGAATATGAAACAATATTAAGCTCCTGCAGTAATACATCAACAGAGATAAAACTAAGACATACGAAGTTATAATTATATTTAACTTTATGAAAACTGTCTGTTTTATCTAATTTCACATTGCTACATTTGGTATTTTTGAAGATGAATTTACAGAAATTGAGTTGAGAGAGGAAAGGCTAGAATCGGCGGCAATCTTTAAAGATGACGTCCATTGACCCTTTTCCGCAATGCTTATTTTTATAAACTTCTGTTATCTGAAAGAAAGGTTATTCATGTTCGATATCCAAGTTAGACACCTGTGTTAGCAATTTGTTTGAGGTTCAGCCAAAAACTCAGCTAGATTGACTGGACTATGAAGAGATTTGAAGTTAACAATTATATTATGTCTTTTTAACGTGAATACTCGCGTTGTATTAAATAGAGAATGTGTATAACTGTTGCTTAATCGCACACTCTAATTTAAGGGAAATAAATATAGTTACGAAAAAAATGATATATGTGTTCATACATTACCTGCCAATTCATACAATGCTGTAACTTTTAATTCGTGAGACAGGAGAGAAAACGATGACGTGTATAAGTACTCTGATCATAGAAAAATCATAACTCATCGAATATCCAATTGTGTGCTTCAAAATGTGAACAAGTTGAAGATAATGAAGAAGATAATGTTTATTCATTTCAATAAGCTTTCAAAAACCTGTTCGTATAAAATATAAAATTGAATATGACTAAAACGGGGTGCATGAAAAGATCTTATTCAGCCTCGATTTATTTTTTTATTTTTTCATATTTTATTTTTTTATTCCTTATTCTGTTTTTTATTAATTTTGGTTTTGTTTATTTCTTATTCTGTTTTTATTTGTATTTATAATTTTGAACTTATACAATCTAGAATATCCAACAAATGCTACACACCAACCTACAATAATGTTCTCTACGCACACACATAGTAATCGCATGTGTGTATGTATGTGTGTGTATGCATACATGTGTGGATGTGTACATGTGTATATGTCTGTATGTATATATGTGCGTAGGCATGTGCAGAATTAACTGTAATTGCATACGCTGTATCTTTATATTAAAACAATAGCAGGTATAAATGCAAGTAATTTGAACTGAGATAGATTGAAGAAATAATTAATTGTTTTGATTGCTAAAATATGGATGTTTGTATACATTTTAATCTATATTGAGTGCATGCATGTGGGTATTTGTATACATATGTGTATACGTTGTCTGTGTACGTATATATAATGACATTATATATTTATGTTATACGGGTATAACAGTACACCTGTATCTGTAATGGTATATACAATGGAATCATATAGTTTAGGTATGTATGTATATATATTGGTAGGCATAAGTGTATGTATATGTGTGCATACGTGAGTATGTATAATTGGACTGAAATATATATGTATGCATGGGTATAGGTATTTCGACTGATATTCTATATTGCAGCAAAGGTGTATTTTCATGTCATTTTATGTTTATTTCGATTTTGATATTCATTTCTTGTGTACGTATACGTTGATGAATGCACATATTTATGTGCGTGGGTGTACTTTGTTTATGTGTATGTATTTGTGGGTGTGTGTATACATATACATATATATATATATGTGTGTGTGTATGTATATGTGTGTATATATATGCATGTATATGGACGTGTGCGTGTGTATGTTTGTGTTTTGTGTAATGTACGTTGTGTGTGTGTGGTGTGTATATCTGACTATGAATATACCCGTATACATTTGTAGGTAGTTTATATTTGCATAGTCTAGTTCTTTTATGTATATTCTAGGTATGTGCTTGTATATATTAATTTCTGTGTACTTTGTATAAGTATAGGTGTACATGTATGGAGTTGGATTCGTATATATGTATAGGTGTGAACTGTCGGCGCCTGTGTATATGTGTGTGTATGTGGGTGTATGTATGTGTGTGTATGTGTGTATATGTATGTATATATATATGCATGTGTATGTGTATATATTTGTATATATATATATGTCTGTCCTGCATAATTTTGAACCCGTTGAAGTCATTCTGAGATGTAGACAATTTAATATCGCATTCTGTTCGTTAGGGATTTGTCATGTCTGGAGAGAAGATCACTTATATATTTTTCGCTCTTCTGGGTAGATGTGATGGGAGTCCGTCTTATTTTGCTCAATTCGGATTTAGCGGGTTTTCTAATTAAACAACGAATTTGGATTTGATTAGAGTTGCACATGTTGGGATCTCGGAACTTTGATTGGACTTTTTGTATTATTTTGATTGATTTATTTATCATTAACATTGAATATGGACACATTTCGCGACTGGATAACTTTGCCGGCCCCTTCAATTTCATATATTTGGACTGCTGTTTGTATCTTGGAGTAATGTCCTTCCTGATTATGCTTCTCAACTTGTATGACCTGGATGGACTGTATGGATTCAACAAAAGTATGTTTTTGGATTGATATGTTTGATGTTATGTATTTTTATATATTTGTGTATATAATTTTATATATTTTCAAAGCGTAATTTTATTGCCTGTAGTAGTATAACTGCGGTAATGGTCCTCTGAAGAGAAGAATTATCTTTGAAAACTCATGAGCTAAGGACTTAAGGATGCTTTGCATGAACTTTGAATTCTAATAAAATTTGATTGACACCTTATTTTATTACTTCATTTTATATTATAATATTAATGCTCTATCCAGTATATTGAGCTTCAGTTTTTTATCCGGATGTTTCACTAATTATCAGATATTAGTTGACGCTTATATCTTTTGTTGGATTGCTTCATATATATATATATATATATATATATATATATATATACACATGTGTATATATATACATGTATATATGTGTATATATGTATATATATATATATATATATATATATATATATTTACTAAAGACATTTTAGTATACCTTCTCTCCCCCCCCTCATATCGAACTTGATTGATGGTAGGAGTCTTATATGAGGGAGGGAAATGTATACTAAAATACCTTTAGTATATTAAGAAAATGTTGTAATCCAGTTTATAAATAAATAAATATATATATATATATATATATATATATATATATATATATATATATATATATATATATATATATATATATATATATATATATATATATATATATATACACGAGGTGTTGAAACAATTTCATGTAACAAAATTCTTTACAGACACAGCGTTAGCCTGGTAGTCGCATTTAGACTAAGTTCTGTTTAAATTTGTCTCTTAAAATGCATTTTTTAAATTTTTTGTCAGAGTTTAAGTTCTGACTTTATCAATTATGGTACATGACCTATGTTTATAAAATATTCTCAAAGCTATTGAGTTCAGTGCCAGATGGGAAAATATATGTTTAGATTGTAATAACTACTCAATATGTTGTGGCTTGTTTTAAACTGTCCTGGGGGGTACACCTGAGATGTGGGTTGGTTATTTACTCTAACACAAACCGTATCGGTCAACTTTGTCAGCCACTTTCGCAAATTATATCGCCCTTGCTTAATTGCTAAGTAGATTATAGTCTTTTTTTATTAGATTCTTCTCATGTGAGAGATTATAACTAACCTATTTAGTCTCTAACAGAAGCTAATTAAAAAAAAGTCCTCCATTATTTGAGTATTTCCCGAGATGCGGGCTTCCTGTAACCAAGAACCAACTACGTTTTTTACTTGAAATCGGAAGCCTCAGTAATTAATACTTCTTCATCGAAATTCTATCAAGCCCATTCTTTAGACAATCGATTTGTTTTTTATACTTAGTTATTGAGGCACACTGTATAGCTTTTGTATTCATCTTAACATATTCCGGACATTAACTCTTAATTTTTGAGACAAGTTATTCTGATATTGTTATATTTATTGCTGACCAGAATTTACTCAAGATCATGAACAATATCTATTTAAAAATTCATTGGAATTCTTATTGCCATCTGGAAAGAATAAGGATAGTTTTTGAAAAACAAATTCAAGAGGAAAATTACTGGTAGTTATCAGTGATGAATCACTATTATGCTTATACAAAAACGTCACGTAAGCCATACTGAAATAGAATATAGCTAACTAGAATACATGTTGATATATACTGGCACACATAATCCAGGGGAAGGTGTATTTTCTCAGCGCTAAATAACTAATATATACTTATCAAAGTATTTTAAAGTATAGGTCTTTGAGGTAAGTTTTGCTTGAACACAACTCTTTTTCTTATTCCCATGCCTCACAACAGCCACCACGAGAACAGGTTCTAGTACGTCGCATATATACACAGAAACGCTGTCTTAAAAGGAAGGTAAATCTAATACACAATAGAACGCAAGAAAAAATCATAAAAGAACACATTTTGCCTACTGGGATATTTGACGTTTTGTGCAGTGGTATTGGCTAAAAATATTATTCAGGTAGATGTTTAATAATAGATGAAGGGATTATGGCTGTCGCAGGGAATGGCAGAAAGTATGATTTAATAAGAGAAAAGTTAGTCGGCGTTTTTAGAAGTAACGAACGAATTGTGTCAGACATTCACATTGCTTAATAAAACGTCAAATCAAATGATATTTTTACAAAATTAAACGATGATGTAGACGGAATATCGCAAGTGTGAAAAAGCAGTATTTGTATAGTAACATAATATACATGAATAGAATACTATTGCTGTTAAATAATACAATCTATTATTCTTCATCAAAAGGCTTAGGAAATGTGTAGTTGGGGGGGGCACTCTGTGATTAGTCGATATCCAACTGTACACGGGTCATGCGATGGTTACGTATACTTAAATTACATCTGTTTTGGAAAATAGTCGTCAAATTGTACCTTGTAACTTATTTTCGCATGATTCTCTCATTTATCGAGCGATTAAATTGAAAAACAAATCTAAATGGAAAGTCCGAAGGTTCTATTACTTTTGTGTTTATTACAATATGATCGTGATTTTTCGTTTCGAATATTCAAAAGATATTTGGAACATGAAATATTTAAATACTCGTAATTTAAAAATGATAAAGACTCGTAAATAAAAGTTGTTTATGAAGTTAGAACCAATGTCGGTGCTTGCACATAGATTTACAATACATCTACATTAAGTAATGAGAATCGCCACGTATTTATTTACATAAATGTAGTATTTGTGCGTATGCTTTGTATTGGCAAATAGTGTGTATCTACAATGGTATTATCCAATCTAACCTCATGTGCGAACAAAGTATATTGACTAAATTACAATATTTTTGTTAATATAGTGTTTGTATTCATATCAGCTCTTTTCAATTCCAGGTGTCTTCTTGAGCTTGCTAATTTGTCTTACTAGTTAAGAAAGAATGTTATTTTAGAATCGCAATAAGCACTCGGATGAAATTACGAACAGAACAATCGGATAGATGAGAAAGTGAAGCTGGCATTATAAACACATGTTTAACATATTGGAGAAGGAAAATGTTTATATTTATTTTTTCATCAAGGAAGAAATTCGTTAAACATCGTGAACAAATAGATAATCTTGAAAAGTAGAGCAGCTCAGCCCGTACCAAAGCATTAACAAGAATAGATGAATCAACGCTGAAAATGGCAGCAATTCGTTACAGGAAATCATCGACATTTGGCGAGCGATTTAAACACTTCGGACGTTAAGTCTATTTCCCGAACAACAATGGTCAGGAGATTGAAAAATTAAACGATGTATCATATAGACACTTCGTAATATACACTTTTATCATAACAACGGTATATCATATACAGAATTAGCTTTGTTACGCGATCCGGCACTTTTTACCTCAAACGTGTTGCATATAGTTATTTCGTCGGATGAGCTGCGGTTTTCTCTTGTGAGTGATGGTATTTAAGGTAAACATTCATCAATTGATATCAGAGAGTTAATTATGTGTAGTAAGAGGATTAGAACTATGTTTAGGCCCTCCGTTCAGTCTAGAGAGACTATGGATACCCCTATAAGGGGCTGGCTGCGCGTGTAATTATGAAGCAAGGGTTGCGCAAAACCTAACAACACCTCTCCTGAGTCGGCACTGGTTGATTCCAATGGCAAGCAGTTCAAGACGACTGGAAACAATGCCGAGATAAACAGAGAGCGCATACAGCACCTGGTAGTCCCAAATGTTCACTCATTTAATACTGTCCAGGCTCGACGTCGCTTAACTTCGGTGATCTAACGGGAACCGGTGTGTCAACGTGATTTGTACTGTATAGAACTATGTATTTTAGCAAATATCTTAAGTTGTTTCCTTTTTCGGTTTCGGGATGAGTCTTGTTTCAGATAAATAATGTCTGGACCACAATGAGAATTAATCTCAAAATGGGTTGAATCATACCTCTTTCCAGATAAGTGTCTCTACTGTAACACGTGCTGATGTTCATCCGATCACTACTTCTGAGTCACAATTAAAATAAAAATATTCTAGTAGAAAATGTACAAACAAAAAGTAACCCTTGGAAACAATGAGAGAAAAGCAGAAGGATATCACTCAGCAACAAATGAGGAATCTTACAGACTGCGTTCCCAAATGAATATATGTGTTAGGGTTACTGCCCGGTATTAGGGTTAGGGTTAGGGTTAGGGGTACTGCCCGGTATTAGTCACATGCCAATTTGCTTTTTTATTTCTATATATATATTTTTTTTTCAAAATTAATATTCAAAAGTAGCCAAGCTCAATATTAAGTCTGTCTTTACAAAATAAAAATTCTAAATTTATTAGCTATTTTTTGGCCTGAAAGTGTATTATCCTTATGAATGTTAATAGTTATAGTTCTTTTTACAAAACTTATTATAAATATAGATATCAATATTGAAAATAAAACATTGCTAATATACCTATTTGCCTGTTAGAAATCAGAATGCAATATCACCCTTAAAGAAATAAGACCGACGGACGGAGTTTCTCATCAAAAAGTCCAGACGCACCTAAAAATGGTTAAAAGTATAATTCTCTAAATTTAGCCAAACATTTTGTTACAAATCCAGATGAAAAACAATCACTATCAAAGTAATTACAATTATTGTAAATTTCCATGTGTTTATAGTTGTGAAAATAAAATATTCATAAAGAAACTAAGAGTCAGTGCTGCCACATCTAGTGACGTGCCGCTCCGCACATTCTTCCTTGCCTTGACAGAGTATACACTCAACTCCGAAAACTAGTAGGCGATGATCGATGGTGTTACTTACTGGAGAGACGTTGCTAGTTTTCACTTTTATCTATCGTCATATCCATGGAAAATGATCGACGGAACTCTAACCATTGATTTGTCTTTGTAAGACATTCACAGTAACTATTGTATTCTCTCCCAAAGAAAAATGTACTTCCATTTCTTCCGGCGGAAGGTTTTACGAAAAGAGCTTCTTCACAACAGCTTCCTGTCGTTATGTTATGTTATTGCGGAACTGTTTGAACGCATGTTACGACCTGGTCTCTTCAAATGCAATGCCTTCAGCTTCCTGTTTTTATGGCATGCTATTCCGGAACTCCTTGAATGCATGTTACGACCTGGTCGCTTCAAATGCAATGTCAACAGTTTCCTGTCTTTATGACATGCTATTCCGGAATTGATTGAATGCATGTTACGACCTGGTCGCTTCAAATGCAATGTCAACAGCTTCCTGTCTTTATGACATGCTATTCCGAAATTGATTGAATGCATGTTACGACCTGGTCGCTTCAAATGCAATGTTAACAGATTCCTGTCATCAACTGATCCTACAAGTATTCGAAAGTGTTGCCGACCATCATTCAATCTCATAAACACTTATTCACGAGTTATGTTGCCTTTGATATTTTGTGAATATCTTTAGTAAAACAATATTAAAGTTTAACCGAAACGAAAGAACATTTCAGGGGAAATATTTTATTAACTTATCAATAATTATAACCTACGATATTCAGAAAGTGAACACTAAAATACCAATTGGCGAAAGTCTCTTATTCAGGCAAATCCAAATGAAGAACGATGAGATGGGTATGCCAACAAGTATGGGGGTTATTGGGCATGTATATACTCTACCCTTATTTATCTCTCGCTATCTATCTATCTATCTCTCGATAAAGCTTCTTTTTTTAAATGCAACTTTTATTCTTATATAATTTTATTTCTAGCTACCATATCGCAGAATGGTTCTTGCATGTAGTGTTTAGATAAAATTTTATTATTATTATTATTATTATTATTATTATTATTATTATTATTATTATTATTATTATTATTATGTTTATTATTACTAGTATTACTATTGTTATAAAGAATTTTATTTGATATGCAAATTACCATATACCACGGTAGTCTTAAGGGTAGTATATTATTATTATTATTTTGATTATTATTATTATTATTTATTTATATATAAGTAACATTTTAAGCTGAATTATGTCGACACTTAATTGGGGAAGTGGTAGTTTGATCTGTACCATTAAAGAGCCATGCATATAGCTGTCCTGTTTTTGGGTCTCCGAGGCAGTTACATGGTTAACAGCTGATGATCCCCGTGTTGGTATTAGATGCTTACGTTAAGGTCTCCTGTTTTTGTTTCACTGTCAGATACTTAATCCCCCTTTTTATTTTATTTACTTACTATTATATATTTAATTTATTTATTAATTTTCCAACGAATGTTAAGTCTGCACTATTTTGGATTTAGTTAGTTTCTGTGGGAATTTAAACTGCATTTTCCTTTTTTTTGTCTTTTTGTTTAAAATAACTCAAATCTTCTTTAGACTATATATATATATATATATATATATATATATATATATATATATAAGAGTTCACTTAATAAGTCCCCAGCCTAACTAATGAAAATGATGTCAGCAGAAGTTCGAGTTAATTCATGAACGTAGTTTTCTTTCTAGGGTTATACAGTAATTCAAACACTTTACTAAACAGTCCATGCCTATTTATTTTGTGCTATTCTCTTTGGGCCTTAAGATACGTCTAAGTTTCCAGACTCACCTCGTCATTGCAAACTCATCTCCTTCCTGGGAGAATCACGGTGGGTATTGTATACAGGTGTGTACTAAAACAATTCGAAATGTGATTCATGTGGGGGTACCATGAATGTTTTCAACGGTAAAGACAGAACATTGTCTTGGTGAAATGGCGCCTAGAGATGTTAGACGATGTATGTTTTTCAAACGCACCAATAATACTATATAATATCTGCTATTAATAGGAATTCCTTACATCATCGGTTCCAGTCCGAGCACAACCGTTAAGAAAAGTTGACCCTGGTTATAATGTATTTAAATGAGTTCTAGCTTTGCTGGTAAGTATTACTGACGAAAAACCATCTTTCTGTAACGGGAGTGGTCTTCGGTTAATGTAACCTTTTTATAAAACTCAGATAGAAACCTCAAGCTCAAAAGCTTTCTTTGAAAAACGAACGAAATAATATGATGAAAATCAAACTCTTAAAGGTAACAAACTGCGTTGGGACATACTGTTCGAAATGTTTACTTGAATTAAATTCATTTTATATGCTAATAATACCAATAGTATCGATTAAATCTGAGTTATTTTTTCCACATTTAATTTTAAATCTCTCAATTTTATAATCCCATGTTTAAATTGTTAGACTATTATGAGTGGTCTAAAGATGTGTATGTAAATTACATCTTAAAAAGAAAAGAAAAAACCGAAGGTAAGTAATCATTATTCGCATAAACTCGTCCGGAATAAAACGATCATTTTTGACAGACGAGATTGAAGAGATAGAATTTTAGATTTTAATCATACACATTAGACACTATCAAACAAAGTAGACTTGGAAGTAAGTATATGAAAATGTGTCTGCTTGGTCGTAAGCATTTATTGCTACTGAACTCAATCGATAATATTTCATTGTTTACTTATGGATTCAATTATTCTTGGCGTTTATTTTATTTTCTGTTTTCTAGAATTTTGCATTAACAATGACAATCGAAATGTTATAATGTATTTGCATACAATATCTATCTATATATTTGTCTCTTTCAATATATTCATATATATATATGGGAAATGAAAAAGGAAAAAAGAAAAAGATAGTTGTTTATGCATTCATCAACGTTTTGTTTTTAATGTAAGTCTTCTTCACGATGATAGTTTGAAGAAAAATGTCATGCAAGCACATAGACGTTTGGAGTTTAATATATATATATATATATATATATATATATATATATATGTAGAAAGATGGAAAGGAATTAGAAAAGCGAAAGGCAATCATGTTTCAATTAAGTTGTTCAATGCAAGGTATATTCCACAAAAAAAGCAATTTATTCAAATAATAGGAAAACATTAATTAATTGAATTAATTGAATAAATAGCCTATCTATATGCTCTATCCTGTATATTGAGATGTATACTTTTCACAATAGGTTTCACATTTTCTAAAAATTCCCTTTTAGTTCTCCACTTCATATATATATATATATATATATATATATATATATATATATATATATATATATATATATATATATGTATATGTGTTTTTTATTTATGTAACACAAAGTACTTATAATAGCTCAATAGTTAAACGCTAGAGCTATGTTATACTTAGTATTTTTATGTAGTTCAATATGACATAATTATCAAAGCTGGGCAGATTCACGTCATTTTTCCAATTTATTTTTTTATTTCGCAGACAATTGTTTCGGCTAACATTAAGATATTTGTAAAACGCTCCTATGCATTTATTCATTTATTGGTGTGGTAATCCGCAGTGCAAATTATACAGAATAAAATGAAAACACTTTTTAAAACTTGGCAATTATAGCCCGAAAATTACAGTCAATAATCATTATCATGTTTTTATATACATGAATTCATGGTCCCTTTTACATATTTTTAAATAGCATGTACGTATCCTATCTGTTTTATATTTCTAATTATTCATAATCTTCTATCATTATTAATTTAACTATTCATAAAATTAAAGTATATATTTTTACCGAACGCCTTTGTGATTTTTATCCGGGTATTTTCTTTTTCTTTTGTTTTTTGAGTTATCATTTTTCTACTTTTTTTGTTATCCTTTTTGTTTTGTTCGCACGTGTTGTGTCAGTAAATCTAGGTGACTAACGTTTTGCCCATATCACCGGAAGTATATATATATATATATATATATATATATATATATATATATATATATATATATATATATATATATGGGTTTACATATGTGTATTTTCCCATGTATATCTCTATATAAACCTAATTCCTATGTACATGTATGTGTATGATGTTTGTGGAAATGTTAGATATGTGTATAACATCTATACAGGTGTGTACAATTTTCCGGGAAAACAATGGATAAGTTGTAAATATCTGTAACTGCACCATTTAAGGAAAACAAACCTTTAAAACAATTGAGCCGATGTAAACTATATGTGTCTTCTTTCTCTCTCTCTCTCTCTCTCTCTCTCTCTCTCTCTCTCTATATATATATATATATATATATATATATATATATATATATATATATATATATATATATATATATATATATATATGTGTAAATGTTTTACAGAAGGTCAGAGCATGATCGGTACTGCAAAGACAATAACAAAGGGGACCTATAAAAGCATATTTTTCAAAACTCTCTTTAGCCTCTCTTAGCCGATTTTTTTTTCTTTTTTAGTTTTGTTTCTTCTTTTGTTTTGCTATCCTGATTTGATTTTATTTTTTGTTTTACTTTTCGTCCTTGTTATCTTTTTCCAATTGTGAAAATCATCCACTGGACATGAATTTATTCACCCACAACCCCTCGTGCCATTTACTTAGTTTAGGATGTATTCAATTCAAACTGGCCGCTTTAAATATGGAAAGTAGAGGTATCCTCCAAACGTGTTTTTTTTTACCTCATGAAACACGAAAGATTATTGTAAGAACATAACTCAGAGTGTTTTATGTTGTTTTAATGCTTGCAAAAACTAATGGAGAGTAAAAAACATCTCTATAGATTGACTTTCGGCAGCTCTGTAACAATCGCTTCTCCTAATTTGACACTTAGCCCCATCCTACCAGTGATCTTTCGGACAGAGGGGAATGAACCACTGTCTCCTGGGGTGGAAGGGTAGTATGAGCAGTAGCTAGAGATGTCTTGAGTAAATAGCTCTCTATCTTAGTTCGCAAGTGACTAATGAGGGTGCTACAGGTAAACGTTTTTCTTTACCTGACGTTTCTGCCTGGCATTTCAAGAACCCGAACCTTGGAATATCCTCCAAGGAGGCTGCTTTGTAATCATGGGTCTAATACGGGGGCTGCTATATTGCCATTTAGTTAAGTCTGAGCCATGCAGTAGTTTCTGGTAGAGCCTCTTAATGTCATATTCGTTACTTCCACGGCTTTTATTTCTTCAATTTTTTAAGGGAATCTTACTTTTACGCACTCTCACTTTGTTCTTAGCAAAACTCACCTGCTGACTTCTTCCATATTTGTTTATTTCCAACATAAAAAATCTACAACAAATCGAAAGCTTAAACTCAGAACCCCAAATCCAAACGTAGATCTCTACTAACGCGTTTTTTTTCAACACAAGGTGTCTACGTCTGACTTTCCGGGGGTTGAAATACATTTCCAAGAGACCAGACCTGAGCTGTTGTTCCGATGCAAAACTGGGATGGGCTCGTTAGTTTTTACTGTTGACTTCATGATCCAAGGATACTCAAATATAATCGCTTAACTAAACACTGATGATCGCCATTGTCATGGAATATGTGCTTGCATCGAAGATGGTTTTCCTTGTGGTAGAGACACTTCCTATGAATACCATAATTCGCCCTATATCTATTTCTGTGGTGCGCTTAAATAGTTTCTCTTTATCGCCCGCTCTCCGACGAGGTTAATGTAATCGAGCAAATTCCTTACCAACTTTACATATCTTATCTGCTAAACATGTTGTCGGCATCCATGTGTGTCCACAATGTTGAATAGTTAGTTCATTCAAACAAGACTGACGACGAGGAGCGGTTTGTCACGATGTTTTCTTCCTTATAATTACACAGCGATTCTTGACATGCCAAACCCACCCGCGTTCTCGATGTTGACGGACATTTTGCAAGTATTCTTTATAGTTTATTTACAACTTGTACATAATAATGCTCATCTTGTCTCTACTGTTATCGTCTTATAACTCAGTAGTTTCAATGAAAATAAGAACGAAGTGCAACAAATCATCTGAAGTCCCGCTTGATACGTAGTGACTGATTGGAGCATACTCAGATACTTCATATCAGAAATGTCCCTACATGTTTAAAGAAATGTGTCATGTATCACATCCGATTTAACTGATTAGCTAATAGCAGGTATTGAAACATTCATACCCTCCGATTAAATCCCTAAGCAGTGATACACCCCTGAATGTATCACTTCCATCGCTCACATAACCCACTTTTTCAATAGTATACCTCAAAGTAGATGCTCTGAAACAAAACCGCCTTTAAGGCTGACAGTTTCCACTGTAAAAGTGTTCCAAAAACGAAAACAAAATCACCCAATCTATTTCATCAGGAGTGGTAGAGCAAAAATTTGGCCCACACTAGTTCTGGCGTATTACACACAGGATCCTGAACAAAAGTGTATCTTCTATTTCAGCCATCATCAATAGACCAGAGGAGGTTTTCCTCAGCGGCGGACAAAGCCAAACCTTTTGCAAATAAATTTGCATCAAATTCCAGTGTTTGCGATCAGTGCCGCCTTCGCCCTGGATTCACCCCTATGACTGTAAACACCCTAAGCGACATCCACATACATGTCCGTTATGTTGATAAACTTATCCAAAACCTTCATGCCTGGTCCTGACAACATCCCAAGTATAGTGATTCAAGAACTACAAACTGAACTAGCTCATATTCTTAAAAAGCTTTGCAATCTGTGCTTAAAGGAGAGGCGCTACCTATCACCTTGTAAATCTTCGTCAATTTGTCTAATATTTAAAAATACCCATGACTGGTCCTCTAAATCTAAGTACAGACCAATAGGTCTCCTGTGCGTCTTGAATAAGTTGCTTGAATCTATGGTACACGAAGAAGTTGTTAATCATCTTAGCAAAAACAGCCTACTCAAGGACAAGCAATATGCTTTTGGTCCTGCAAGATCAACAGCCGATGTGCTGATCGTAATATCACCCAAGATCAGTGAATCTATTGACGGTGGCTTCGTTTTTGAGCAATAAATCTTAGCATATCAAATGCTGTTGACAGTGTTTGGCATAAATTCAACTTTAAAAGCTTCCTAGCAATGGAATATTTGTAAATATACTCTAAACCATCAACTCATTTCTCTCTGACATATTTTTAAAAAGTAGTAGCTGATTGGCAGAACCCCGAAGCACACAGCATCAACGACGGCCTGCCGGAATGTATCAGTTCTGGGTTCACCCTTCTTCCCGCTCTTCAGAAATAACTCTCAAGCCACATCATATGTCGACATTTATGCTGATGACACAATTATGTATGACACCCCATCGAAGGGTATTCATGATCAGCTTCTTTTTGGTTCTCTCTCTCCCGACTTGAAGCACGTGGTGCAATTGGGAAAAAAGTGGCTGCTTATTTTTAATGCGTAAAACACCAAGCTCCTATCCTTTCCCCACAAACGCTTCGACCCTCACTTTGTCCAAGTTTAAATGAACGACTCTCCCCTTGAGGAAGCACACTGCTTCAATAAGCTACTGGGACTGACAGATTTTAAATTGAAGACATATATACACTCTGTTGCTGAAACCGCTGGAAATGTGATTGAGTCAGTCTATCGCTCCAAAAAGTATATAACGTCCGACGCCATAATCTACCTGTACCAGAGTCAAATAGTCCTATGATGTATTATGGCTACCACATATTTGGAGGTGCTCCTTTTCTTGCATTGACAGAGTCCGAAAACGATGTTTAAATCTAGCGAGAGTTGCTCATTTCTTTTCTTTCCAGTCACTCTCTCACAAAAGAGATGTTGTTAGTTTTCCTTTGCTCTACTGTTTTCATCGCGGGTTCACGACTAAGCACAATTCTATGGCCCCCCAAGTAAAACATTCACAACATGAACCCGCCTACCTACTACCACTGCCAATGATTTCTCATTTGTCCATCTTCGTGCCCAAAGTCGAAACCAAACTTCCATAAGCAGAGTGTATTTTCGTAAGAGCCGACTTCAATATAGGCGTCTTCAAGTCCAATATAAATAAGTTCGTGTTGAACCGCTCCCGTATATAATTAATTTATGATCTGATACAAGCATCATGCCGGTAATTGCGACGTTCACTAGTACAAACTCTTTAACCCTTGTTCACGAGTGTGTTTCTGAGTCTTGATAAGCGGTGTTCTTTATTGTAATACATATATATATATATATATATATATATATATATATATATATATGCACATATTTACCAATATGTATATCTATATATGTATATGTATATGTATATACATATATATATATAAATATATATATATATATATATATATATATATATATATATTCACTTCATTTCTTTCCAAATATGATCTAAGGTTAGGATCAGATTTTCACTCTGTCTGATGAGATCACAGTTCATAAAAACTGTAGATCGATAACATCGGCATGCTTGTGTCGCCTATTTTGCACATGTCTGTGTAAATAAAATTAATCATATATATATATATATATATATATATATATATATATATACATATTTACGCTTTCATGTCTACATAATTCAACAGATAGCATTCGCGATGAAAAACTGGTCATCATAGATATTTATGTGGTTTACTCACTCTGCTGCGTGGACATTTTTCCAGCAATTGCCTCCAATTTAGAGTTAGTTTTGTGCTGATATTCAGCACATCGAACTGTTTCAATTATTTTATAGAATGTTTGTTAAAGAATGACTCTCGTCTTATTTTAGAAAACAAAAGTAGTGCACCGAGAGCGGATATAAAATATAACGTTAACGCTTCAGATGGTTCACTTAAAATTATTGTAAATTGTATTCTCGTTTACAATGCACATTTAATGAAGATATATTTTAGTATTTCCTTAATTTTGTCTTCTATAACGACTTTAATATATATATATATATATATATATATATATATATATATATATATATATATATATATATATATGTTACTATTTTACAATCGTTTCCTGCATTGATGTCTGACGGAGGGATTTTAGACAAAAGTGCTCTACTTAATCATTTAATAGTTTATATATATATATATATATATATATATATATGTATATGAATATATACATATATATATATATATATATATGTAGAGAGAGAGAGAATGAGAGAGAGAGAAGGAGAGAGGTAAAGAGAGAAAAAGAGAGAGGAATGGTATGTATTACTGTTGTAAAGTTGTTCCACAGTAAATAATAAATAAAGGAAGTCAAGTCGAGGGTTGGTTTAACAAGTGTATTAACAAAGTAAGAAAGTGACTAACTCTTGGCTAGACAGTTACAAGACTGTTTTGTCTTCTGGTGTCTCGCACAATTTATAGTGACAACCGGTGTTGTTTCTCCTGTGTAAGAACGGCCGGTGTAACAATTACCATAGCTAAAAAATATATTATATTAATACAGTGTTTGTTTAGTCTACCGAGGTGGCATTGTCACGAACAAACGGGGCCTGTGGTAGACACCGTTTTTTTTCAAATAGTCCGGTCTAATCAACATAACCTTTCATCAGAGAAGTATGTAAAAAAACAACAAAGAAAAATACGATTAACCGGTACTGGGTGTACGGTGCATGCTATTATGGCTCCTATCAAAAAAAAAGAACCGCGTTTGCAAGAAAGCTTTCTGAATCGTCTGTTTGTGTGATTGGTTTTAATGCATATTTCTTACTCAATTATTTTACAGGACTTTTATCTTTTTAGCGAAATACATTCGTACGTAGATAGCACTTCATTCGTTATGCACTTTAAAGCACGGGCTCTCGTAACTCTCTACTAAACCTATATTTGGCAGTGCTCTGTATAGCGACTGACCCGCACACTTTCTTGCATCCAACTTTATTTGAGTCGTAGTGAATTGTCCAGCCATCGTCATAACATTGTTAAACAAGTACCTGGTATTTGGACCTTTTCTTCCCGTCAGCAATTGTCACGGATGTTCTCATGGAATTGATAGTTTCCAGATAATGCATTGCTTTGTTTTACTTTTTTCTGAATGCAATATAATGTTGTCGGTTGTGATTACTACGCATATATAATTTTGATTTGATTTTAATGCCACTATCAAATTTCAGTAATCGGTGGGAGATCACTGGCTATTTTTACCTTCTGTTTTATTTCAATGATTTCAGTCAGGCCTTGCATGACTTTAGCAGGCTCCAGGTTTTCAAAGATTCATATTGGTATACTTTTTTCTGCTTTTGAGACTCAATCTATGATTGCTTCTCGTACCTGACAACTCGTACGACAATCATCGGGAAACTTGTGACACCCTCTTAGGATGTGCTGTAAATACATAGTTCGCATCTAAGGGTTTCCCTATATGTGAAGGTGAGTTTGGCTCGGCAGAATATCATAAACTGATTAAATGAGCAAGCGAGTCTCGCTGAAATTCGATTGTTACTACTCTGACAGGTGATTATTTTACGTGTTGATGGTCTCGCATTTAGTGCAAGCTCGCTGATTACCAAGACAGACTATTGTACAATAACGTTGATTTAGTGTCGCCAGCGCTCACTTCACTCTTGATGTGTTGTCGTCTTTCTTGTCTTTTAGAACCGTTGATTTCTAGAAGGCGGACGTAAACCAGCCTCTTGTTGCCTTCAGCTACTGTCTCTTTGATAGCCTTGTGTCTATGCCTTACTTCTGCCACTAGCAGATCCCTTTCAACGTTTAATTTCGTGCCGGATGTAGATCTTTTAGCTGACGCCATTTTAGGATTCATGTATTGAATGAGTGTTGCAGTCTTTTTCTTTGTTTATGTTACTTTACATTCTTCTATTATGCTGCTAAAGAAAACCAGCAACGCATATATGTCGGCATTGAAGTCCACACTGCTTAATCATTTTTGTACTCAATGTAATCTGCTCAGATAAGTATTGATCGTTCGCTCTGACATTTCCACGTTGGTAAGTAGACACTAATAGAAGAGCAATGGCGGCAATATCTCAGAAACCACTGAGTGCTGAAAAACACATGACTTGAAAAAGAGTTCGTAATCTTGATTAATCTATCTTGGTCGGCTACTCTTCAAAATGTTAAATATTCTTCTGGATTGAGGCTGTGTACTGTTCAATCTTATCCGAGCTCTTAACAGGCTTCCAGTGTTGGTAGTTATTTTTGAATCTGCGTTTTTAAATCTGACTTTCTCCGCGACTTAGTTTTTTTTAGTACTAAGGATCCCGATATGCTTTGCTTGAAATTAATTCTGGCACATCTCATATCCGTTTCAACTCTTCGAAAATACATCAATATCTTATGAGCTATGTAATTATCACGAGTGTATCTTACAGGCTAACTCTTATAGGCGGTTGATGTGCACCTGCTTTTTGCAATGACCCTCAGCATTCGACCTACTCTGCCTTAACAATCATTGTAATGCCAAACTAGAAGACGACAGCAGACACGTACATTTCGTAATGATGCCTTTTTCCAGATTCTGCTATTCATACTCTGTTATTCCACACACGACTCTACGCCTGATTCTTACATAATCGTTGGTTATCAGTTCGCACACTACGGAAATCACTTAATGCCCCTTTAGGGCTTCTACCACCAGTTTGTGTGGTATAGACCCGTATACATTTTAGACGTCTAACCATGATAATGTCAGATCTTTTTTTACTGTTTTGCCTCTCTCAATAGTTGTGTTATGAATCCTGTGTGTCATCGGCAACATGTCATACCGACGGCGACACTTTTTTTTAGTGGTGTATAAATGTAAACATTTTTTGGAAGGAAGTTCAAAAGGCGCTTTTATAATAATCCTGAAATATCTTGTTAACGCTATTAAGCAACGTAATACTACAAAATTGATCCATTGTATTTCATGATGCTTTCTCCAGAACCCATACTACTTTTGCAAATCTTCTCACCTCCAGATTACTCTTTCTCCATAATCATTCAATGAGGTATGTACACTGTGTGTACACAATGAAACCTCCCCAGCTAAAGCCTGATGCTAAAGCGGGTCTTCATGCTCTCACTTATTGAATAACTATTCAGAGGGTAGTACTGTCTCAAATGAGATCACTAGTTTCCCCTGAAGCACCACACAGTTATTTGTACACAATGCATGTTCGTACTTCAGGGTCAGTCATGCACTACGTAGATACCTGTTGGTTTCTCTTTCCAATGCTTCCTAGTGCTCGGTACGCTTGTCTCTTAAAATTTGTATTGCAAAGCCAAAAGTGTAAGTAATAAAATTGTCTCGCTTATTCAATCTTTTTTGTCTTTTTTCTTCTATGTCACTCAGCTCGCTGGATACTTGTAATATCATTCTAAGTATTTTCCGGGATTTTCTCTAAATGTTTACATCCATCTATAGCTGCTTTGTAAGAGCATTTTAAGGGATCTCATGTTCTTTCTCAGAGTGTAAGTTAAATTCGCCCTAAAGTTCGCAATGTAAGGTGCCTTTAGCTGTTATGGTAACTTTGCCCATTAGCGCAGTCGGTAGCGTATCGGACAGTTTACATTAAGGTTGCGAGTTCGAATCACAGCCTCGGCGTCGAAATTATTTATTGGGAGGTGACGGAGGTTAAATGGATATCGACACGGACTGAAGACCTGGGTGTTCCAAGTTCGACTCCAGTTGGTTCCACAGCACCACTGTCACTTAGGGGTGTTGGCAACATTCTCGTGGTCCTTCCCGTAATTACCCGATGTATTTCCAGAAAGATTTCT
>OY744523.1:48378596-48398596 GCA_963556195.1 Sepiola atlantica
ATATTGCGTAGGCATGTCCTTGTATGCTGGTGAATAATTTAATACTAAATAAATAATTAATAGTAATGAATAAATAATTACAAAAACACGGCAAATATAAATACATTACCAGATGAATAATTAAATAAATAGGTAAATATTACCGTCTCTTTAATCGTAAACTCCTTACCGATCATGTCAACCAAGAATTAAGATCCATCTCAAAATAATGAACAAAACCACACTTTTATATTCTCAAAACTTTTCGTTCAAAAACTTTCACCCGAGTACGTCAAAACAAAAATAATATTACCTTGTCCCCTTTTTTTGTTTTTTAGCGTGGTAAATTATGCATGCATATAGCTGTGTGTCAAACTGAGTATATGCTTGTATGCTCACACACACACCCACACACACACACACATATACACACACATATATATATATATATATATATATATATATATATATATATATATATACTTAAAATAAATATATAGTTGCCAAATGTGGACACCCTCTCCACCAATTACATTATGTCCTCGCCTGCTCTCATCAACCCCTCCTCCGGAATCACCCCATCACCTCCTACACTTACCTACTATACCGCCCAAACGATATTACGCCACCAGTCTCTTTCTTCTTAAGGCTAAATTTTAAAAAAGATTTTACAAGCATAGCTTGTATCCCTTCTCACCTTCATAATTTAAATTCATTCTAGCCGCGACCACGTTCGGCTCCCATTCCATCCACACTTATTGTGATACCTCTCCAACTTCCTACTGAATTAATACTCCAACCGCTACGTGCAACTGCCACCATCTCTTTGTATCTCATATTTTATTTATTTCTCAAGAGGCCGCAGGTTCTGAGCCGGCTGCCAAAATATTTTGTACATGTGTGAGGTTTTCGTCAGACAAATCATCCCGAGCAATACATCTAATGAAAATGAAACGTTGGTAAATACATTAATACTATACTGTTAGGTTTTCGTTTTTTTAAATTTCGATTACGGCGGAACAGATTCTTTCTTTTTTCATATATATATATATATATATATATATATATATATAGAGAGAGAGAGAGAGAGAGAGATTTAAGTTTTTCACTCATAAAATAGATCATTCAGTGAAGACAGGGGTTGTTCCAATAAAAACAAGCTCGATGATACTTGATTACAGAGTACAGAGCATTTATATGTGATTTATTTCTCAGAAATAGATATATTATACGAAATGCATTTGGGAATTTCAAGTAATGTTAAGTGAAAAATAAGAAATAGCAACCTGGATGCTATCACTATTTAATTAAATTAGGTTAAATTAAATTAAATTAGTTTTTAATTAGATTAAATTAAATAAAACAATGGGTGGCAGGAATGGGGAAAACATAAGTAAGGTAAAAATAATTTAAAAAACATGCATGCCGACACGGACTTTATTTTTTAAAATAGAAACAATTTGATTTTTATAAAAAGTATTTTGTACGAGATTTTAAATTAGTATAAAGTCTCCTGTCATTTAACGAGTTAAGGTGATATTTTCCCGTAAAGTTGGCCAAAAAAATAACCCCGTCCATTAAAAAAGGTGTTTTCAAAATAGAAAATAGATTTCTGATAACGATATTCCGTAGTAATATTTATTTATGGAATATAGAATAATATTCTCTACAGAGAGTTGCAAACAGACACAGCCGTAAAGGAAATATTTTAAATTATTTAAAATAATAACTACATTTTTGTAGAAAACTTTTTTATAATAACATTTTATTTTTGATATATAAATAATCTTTTAAAAACAAATTCTGCGGGATAGGCCTTTTTCGCTTCGTTAAACAACAAAACGATAAAATTCGGCAGTTAATTAAATGAAGGATATTTTCCCAAAATCTAAAATGACGTCCCAGAAACTAGATAATTAATTTCTATAAAGAATAGGTTTAATAATACATTTTTTTAGAAACAGTATTTTGAATAAATAGTTTCTATCTACTAATTAAGATTTGTTCTTAATATAAGGGAGTTTTCTGCGAGATTGACATTCAACTCGTCGTGTGTTTGTTTCGAAGGGTAAGAAATCAGCCATTGAAATGAGGCTCTTCGAACTCGGACGAACATTTATGTTGATTTTTCTTTGTGAGAAGTTGGATTTAGAATTCCCATACTATCATTAGATTGTAATGGTAACTTTTGACCGGTATCTTGAATGATTTAGTTCTTTTGTTTTCTTTTGTGCGGGGGGGGATTTATTCATCATTGTGCCGGCCGACGTGAAAGTGTATTATCTCACATTGTTCAGGTTTTTTGTTTTTTTTTAATGTATTTGGGACCGATTATTTGCTTGTTGGCTTGGTGTAAGAAATAATGCACGAGCTACTTTTCTAAGAAGTTTCTAGGACTTTCTTTTTTTATCGTTGTTCTTCCTTGTTTTTTAATTTTAACTTTTATTTTTATTTTTTCCTTTTCTCTTCTTAAGTGACTTAAACTATTGCACCGCCACATTGTGTATTGTCGGCAGTTGAAACCAGTATTCCAGACATTTAATTTCCCTGATGATCTGCCAAGCAAGTAACTGCTTGGTAGTGAAACACGTGTAGGAAAAACATTTAATTTGAATAAATAATATTTGTAAGAAAAAATATCTTTAATGGTGATCATTGGTGTCCTGAAAGGAATGCTTTGGTAAGCCTTCATAAAATCACACACACATATATATATATATATATATATATCAATATATATATATATAAATATGTGTATATATATATACATAGATTTATATATATATACATTGATTTATATACATATATATATATATATATATATATATATATATATCCATAGATTTATATATATATACATAGATTTATATATATATATATATATATATATATATATATATATATATATACATAAATTTATATATACATATATATATGTATACATAGATTTACATATATATATATATACATAGATTTATATATATATATATATATATATAGACACCGATATATATGTAATACTCTTAGTGCTCTCTAGTGGGGTTGCATATGGCGAGTGTATAACGCTGGTATTCGAAGACTGGGCGCAATGATTGCAATCACTTTTTACTCATGCGCTATTATATATGGCTTTTCTGGAATACACTTGATTCAATTGATATGTCACTTCGGTAAAATGTATACATTCGTCGGGTATGTAAAATGCTATTCTCTGAAAAAAAAAAGAATTTACCGTTCATTCCACCACCTACACCTCTTTACTTATACGTGGTCTCCATCCCTTTCTCCATCACTTTCCTTTACTATTTTTATTTTTTAATTCATCTATTTTACATATCTAGAAAAGTTAGACGTATGAACAAATCTGCTTATAGTCGTACAGTTCCCTCTGCGATCCATGCTGCATCATTTACTGTTATTTATTTTTAGACTTTTCTTGTTCTATTAATGAAGCCTAGGCAGCCATGATCGACAGTTGCTTTTGTATGAAGCATTGATCTGCAGACACATCCAACTGTCTGCGATCAAGTGCGCGCTTTTGCATGTGCATCCCAAGCTGATCTTTGCACAACTTGTATAGACACAGCAAATATGCTATTCGCAATACAATAATTTGAACGTAAACTCCACCATCTGAAGACCTGACGGCATGAATAAATAAATTACGAACATTAGTTTTGTGTAGGGATAACCTACACACTAGATTAATTAAACATGGTATGCACATGTATATATACAAACACACATCATATATATATATATGTATATATATATATATGTATATATATATATATATATATATATATATATATATATATATATATATATATATATATATATATATATTAAGGCACGTACTTCTTTAAAGTGTCTGAAAGATTTTCAGTTGCAGGCTCTTTGAAGTTATATTACAACATTTAGAGCATATATATCTCACAATTGCATTTCAATGATAACAAGAAAAAAATAATTAAAAAATCATAATCTCCATATTCACTTAAATCTCTTGTATTTTATTATTTCGGCGAATAACTTTATTTGTTCTTTACTCTTCCGAAAAACACAACTCTTTTAATTTTTAAAATATTTTATTTTATGTTATTTTGTTCTAACATTTTCGTTTGACCTTGCTGTGAAACTCGCGTAAGAAAATGTTTTAATTTTCTTACGCTCGTTTCACAGTAATGTTACACGAAAATATATAGATTTAAGTTTAACGTTGCTAACTAGTAGAAGAAGATGTTCAGTAATATATGATTTAAAGTACACGAGAACGGAAAATGGTAATATCCAAGTGGAAGACTTGATAAAAAATAGCGAGTTGCCGAAATACATGAGAAGAACTCACATGAAGAATAGTGACAACATCCAATCACCCCTCCACAAAAGGAACAATACCCGAGATTTGAGACGGGTCTTCTTACTTAATCCCAAACTAAGCTAATCTTAACTCGCCATTAATGCTAAGCTGAAATTACTATAAAAGAATTTACAGCCCAAAATGGTAAAACCAATTGCTATATTATCATTAATCCTAAAACTACAAAACACCTATTAAAAAAGGAAATACTTATAGAAATGTAATACGAAAGTATAGTTGGTATTATTATGTTAACTTTAATTTTTTAGATCAGCAGCAACATAATACAATCATTAGACCCGAACCGTCGTAAATTTCAGATATGGTCAATGCGATAAACATGGATATTATATTTTAATTTTAAACGAAAATAAAATTAAAATGCTAGTAAATAAGAATGAATATTTAAACATTTATTTTTTTTACAATTTAATTTACGAAAAAAATCTACTTTTACAGTAAACATATCCTTGCCTTTGAAAATTCACGAGTTACTTCCCGTGTACTAAATTTTAATTTACATCAAGAATGGATACCAAACCCTTATTCTATTTTTAACAATTTTTGGAATAATATATGTTTCTATTACATGTAAATGACACCCTTGCTCTGATAATAAGACAGGTTTGATTACATTATATATACGCTCGTAAGGGAATGCTTTTTTTATTGAAAAATATAAAATAAAGAACATGAAAATATTTTAAAAAACATAAAAATGGTTTTGTTTTTCGGAAGAATAAAGAAAATAATAATGGTATTCGCCGAAATATGTATATAAAGGAAATTGAAGTGAATATGAAAATTATGATTTTGGGGTGATTTTTCCTGTGGTCATTGGACTGCAACTAATAAATATAAATATATATATATATATATATATAATATATATATATATATATATATATATATATATATATATATATATATATATATATATATATGTGTATGTGTGTGTGTGTGGGTGTGTGTGTGGGTGTGTGTGTGAGTGGGTGCGTGAGTGTGTGGGTGCGTGAGTGTGTGTGTGAAAATAAGAAGAAAAACACAGATCCAACTATGCAAGATGTTATCGCCCGTTTAGCTGTAGTGAGAAACGCTGGCACGTGGGCATGAATATTTTATGTAATAAGGTCACCGTACAAACCATCCGCCAATTTTAAATATACAAATCAGTTAGACAATCAGATAACACTATGCGATATTTTTATGTCAAATAGATGAAAAAAAATTTTTTTTTTTAAATTGCCAGCTTGACACGATTTTTTCTGTGTGGTATACAATCAATTGGTTTCCCCTTTTTTTTCATTGTCGACGATTACCGATTTTTTCAGGTGTTGTTTGAGAAATTAATTTGTTTTATACGTCCAGATAGCTGCAGTGAGACATGCCGTAACGTGTCTATGAATTTGAGGAATACTTTTAAGTCTAAGATTGTATATTTAAATAAACGTTTCGTTTATTTTATAGTAAACCCACGCATCAATGTATCTGTTTTTAAGTGGTGTGCTTATGCTTCTAATGTAGAATATTACATTTCATATCTCTTTCTTTCTTTCTCTCTCTCTCTATCTCTCTCTCTCTCTCTCTCTATATATATATATATATATATATATATATATATATATATATATATTAATGAAGTAATATATTGGCACTGTATATCAAATATCGTTTCGAACTGTAATTATTATAAGATATTTAAGATCAAACACAATATATTTTCATGGCTGAAATAAAAACAAAATGTTAACTTGTGTATATGAATAAGAAAGCGTCCGGCCGAATAGCGATTTTGTTTTTATTAATCAATTTTTCTTACCGGATATATAAAAATCACTTGTGAATAGTAGTCCGTTGAGATATTGATCCGGGTGGTATGAAAGTATATTTACGGTCAACACGTGGCTTACGGGATAAGGTCGATGAAGTAATGTATGGCCATCTTTTTGTAAATATCCATTCGCATTTTAATTATTTGAAATTTGAGAAACTAAAAAACAATGTGTTTTGTTTTTCATTTAAATACATATTTATTTAAAGTAAATATATGAATAATACATTTTTGTGAGACAATTTTTCTTCAATTAATCATTTTTATGTCGTCAGAAATATAAACATCTTTTTTGAATATTTATCCGTTAGGATGTTTATCCGAGTGGTTTGATAGTCTCGCCATTGTCGAGACATTTCGTTACAATTAATATAGTGGCACGTTTTAAAATATAATTTGCATTTATATTATTATCATACATTTGAGAAAGCCATACACTATGATTTATTTTCCATCTTGCAAAAGGCCTACATCAGAATTTTCAAAGAGAGAGTGTTAAGAAATAATAGTACATATAATAATGGCACAAAATAGAAAGAAAAAGAAAATATTATTTGCGTTTCTTTAGTCTACCGACACAACTTTAGATTTACAACCAATATAATATAACATTTCTACATAAAAATGTATTTACAACAAGCTATTCCTGCGCACCTTCATGACATCTAAAATTATGAAATTTCCAAGTAGTCATGTTCCTACACTGTCAACAGCAACAGAAATGCCGCGTTAAATTGTGTCTATGTAACTTGAATAATACAAGATAACTCCGGACTCTACAGGACAATCGATGTTAATGTCGTCGTTTTACGGAAATCATGGGACTTGGCTAACCAAGTAGGTAGTATATATTTAGGATTATTACCACTTGTAAGTGGCAGTAATACATTACATTTTATATTATTTTATGTTATTATAAACGTAAACATTTTTTTTCTTAAATGCTAGCATTTTTTGTCAGGGATTGAATACCCTTTGACCCTATTCATTTCTAGGAAACACTGGTAGTCCCAAATGTTCGTCAAAACAATAGATCGCTGTAGACTGTCAACAATGTTTGTATAAATATAGATAAAGATAATCAAATGTACCTTACTCGTGAGCGTCGATATCATATAAGCATAGTTTCGAATGGAAGTGTGTCAAACTACACTGGAGAAACAGGCACATTCACGCACACACACCCCCTCCCCCCATACAAACACACACACACACACACATATATATATATATATATATATATATATATATATATATATATATATATATTATTTATTTTTTGTTGTATACATATATATATATATATATATATAAATTAGGCATATGCTTGAATGTGTATAGATTTTGATGTAAAATATTTTACTCTCAATTAATTAACCGTTCTTTATGATAGTAGAAACACAGCTGATAAAAGGGAGAGTAAGTAAAGTATACAATTTTTAGAACAATTAAGTGTAATTCAAATGACTAAAAGAGTGGATGAAAAGCCTTCGCAAAATTAGTATAAACACTACTATTTTGAGGAAATTTTAACAATAATTTAAATTTCAATTAGTAAATATTTCCAGTATGTTACTTTATTTGCACTGCTTTAAAAGATGAAAGTGGACATACTATGAACACACGATTTATTTGAAAATAGAGAAATTATACATATGTATTACATTTTCTCTATGCTCATAAAGAACTAATCGTGTTATTCTTCGTGAATTGTACGTTCTCATTAAGACAATAACATCTAGATATAATGAACATTCCCCAGTGTTACGCTTAGAAGACACATTCCATAATTCGTTATAATCAGTAAATGTATCTCAGTAGTTAATACAATATGTGGATAGATTGAATAAAATTAGAGGCATTAACTATGATCAACATTAGGTAATGGGTTTTATATTGATCTTCATGAAGGTACATATATATATTCATATATCAGTACATATATATATATATATTTATATGTCCATACATATATGTATTAATATATATATATATATATATATATATATATTCATATATCAGTACATAGATATATATATATATTTATATGTCCATACATATATGTATTAATATATATATATATGTATATATATATATATATATATATATATATATATATATATATATATATATATATATATATATATATATATTAGACTTCTTTGTAATATAGCAGGAAAAATCCCAGCAGAGTGCTCGATTTATTAAGAATTTCAGTTAAAAAAAATAAAAATTAAGATCGTAATATTTATCTATTTTGGTACAGAAAAATTAGTACAACATTCGTACCGTCGGTTTCAAACACGGAAGGACTTAGACATCAAGCTTTCTTCAACTTATACGCTCTAAGCAAATAATGCGTCCAAACGAGAGTGACACGTGACTTCACATTCCCGAAACAGATGACTGTTGAAGCTGAAGAGACCCGGATGGCTCAGTCCTTCCGTGTTTGAAACCGACGGTACGAATGTTGTACTATATATATATATATATATATATATATATATATTTTTAGACATACCTTTTCATATATTAATACATATATATATATATATATATATATATATATATGTATATATACATATACATATATATGTATATATATATATACATATATATATATACATATATATATATATACATATATATATATATATATATATATATATATATATGTAAATACATTTTAAGTGGTAAAACATTGTATTAAAGCAAGGGATACAAACGTTGGTTTAATTTTTGGGGGGTAGAATGAAATTTAAAAGTATAAAAACGAGAAAAACAAAAGCGAAAGGAATTATTTTCATGTGTTCCTTTCGTTTTTACAATTTTCAATTGATATTCACCCCCAAAAATGTCACACACGTATGTATTTCTTGCTTTAATATATATATATATATACAGATAGTATACATCATATTTCAAAACATTCTACCCTGACGATTCACTTAGCATCCTGAAACATAAATGCATTCTTGCAGGTTTTTAAAAATGTTTATATAATATATATTTTTATAGATGAGGTAGTATCATTTCTTTCTTATTTTAACATGAATAAATGTGCGCTTTTTCTTATGTGCGTGTACGTATGCATTGGCCATTTCGTATAAGATATAATACTTTTACATCAAAATCGTGTGTACCTTCCGTCTATTTTCTGTATCCCTTTAACTGTTTTTTGTTGCTGCTCTTCTTACCTATCATACTCTAGTTCTTCTCCTACTGTCATTTTTAGTCTGTTATTGTTTGTATTGTAAGAATGCCTCTTTTTAGTATTCCATTCTTCCCATTCCTGTCCCCCTTTATGATTCGTCTGCGCATCCTTCCGCAATCTTCAATCTTTTGTTGTACGCCGAGCATTAGCGTCTCTCCCCGTCAGCTATCATGTCGACTTACCTCCCATGCAACGTACCCTCGCAACCGCCATCTTTGATTCAGATCCACGCTCTCGACCTCCATCTTCCCTTACGCTCAAGATCACCCCCGTACATCATTTCTTTATGGTTGCATTTTATGAGAGATTTGCTTATTTTAGTACTTATTTACTTGCTTATTTCTTTTATTGCTTACTTAGTCGTCTCGTATTGAAATTGTCTTCTTTTTTTAGTTATTTATTTTCACGGCGAAAAAAAAGTTTGAGAATCTCTGGAGGCCTTTGCCGAACTTATTGCAAGCGAATATCACAGATTGCGAGTAGTTCTTTAGATGAAATAAAAAAAAGAAGAAAATCGCGTAACATAAAAGAACAATTTCCTGTTCAAAAAGAGTAAATCAAAAGATACTACTTAATACAGGTAAATATTAACATAAATAAAAATTAATTGTGAAGGACGAGAGAATTTAGATGACAGAATTAATTATGAATAAAAAGGAAATATTTAAAACTGTCGGAATAATTTCTATCTGAATCCTTATGAATGATATCGATGATTGAGTGATAACAATATAAACAATAATAGAAATCATTCTTCAAAAGAATAACATAGATGAATGAATAAAATACTAAACATAATAATATACCCCCATAAAAAATAGGGGTTGTGCGAAAAGAGTCGGTTCGTTCGGGTTGGTTCATTTCGTAACATGCTGAGATTAAAAGAAAAACATAAATGGTTATACATATTTCACTGTGCAATGGTTGTCTATATACTATATTAGTTATACATGAACATTAAGGAGAGAAATAAGTTAAAAGATGAACTAAAATTATGACACATAATTAAAATCAAGGTAAGACACAGGTGTTAATGCATAATGAGACACAGGAACATTCTTTAATATGACAATGAGGGGATAATATAAAACATTACATACATGAAAAAGAAGAAGACCTGAACTACACTAACTACCTTTCTAATACAATACATAAGTTTAAGTAATAAATGATCTGTGAGACGATGATAACTATTTGAATAAAGACACAACATGTTGACCAATGAAACTGAGATAACATTACACTTTAAAGGTGACGGGTTAGGTGCATGCGCGTGAGTAACATATGAAGAGTTCGAATGCAACACGCGATAAACGCCATTGTCAAAGTCACGAAGTTATCGCAACAAACAACTGTTTCATTTTAGCACTGGACCACATTCTCAAATCATGTTTCACATAATATGATACCAAGATAACTTTTATTTGTATTCAATTAAAATATGCTTTTACTCGAAGTCTAGATTTAAGAGATCATCCCTTTTATTGTTTAATGTCTCCGTTTAAGCAATTTGGATGTATCGCGTTTTATATTCGCACTCTTCATATATAGACTGGCATATAGCTTGTATTGTTGCACTCAACGACATTATACGTTATCTCTCAACCCCAATTGCGTGTTGCGTCTGCCTAATGAATTTTACATCCGGACAGAGACAGAATCCACTCTGTTCGGAAGTGATGTCATTTTGTCGACCACCGTTTCTGAGTTCGCTTCTTACCAATAGGTGTCACTCTTTTCTATTTAATTTTACAGCCGTGTTTATCCCAAATTATTTAAATAATAGAAATGACACTAAAACAACTACACTTCGTCTTACTACAACGACTATCACTAATGATAGCGACAGCCAATTGAACACGATATCGGGATAGAAAAAAAATAGTAATAAAATGGGATGTTCTATACCAGTTAGATCATGTATATAAACGACAGACAACTTTTCTAACATATCGGCCAGTAAATAATAGTATACGGATGCATTATTCGATATATATTTAAAGATAATTATTCATGTAAATTGACGGAGTCTGAGTTAAAAAGCATAGAGAACTATCCACAAATCAAAAACGAATTACGATTCTAAATTCCTGTCTATAACAAAAAGAAGATGAAAATAACTTAAACACTGTGAATAAAAAAACAACAGTATAGATACACCTTACCACTACCCTAATCCTTACGATCATCACACTATAAATAATTTGTCCATGTAAATAGGACGACAAAACCGACTAGCAGTAAACTCCCACCACTTCACTATTGAAATCCCTAAATGCCAGAAAAATATTTACTTCTTTGCTTGGCTCGCTTGGCTTTAGAATTATCTCCCTCTTCCTTGTTTTCCCAACTATACCAATGTGCCGAAATTGAAATGTATTGTGACAAAATACCTAGTTACACTACTGACCACTTGGTGTGCCCCCTTTACATCTGACACCTAGTAGCTTCTTACGCTATAGTAGCACTATGGCTTGTTTAGGATAGCAAAACAACTCGTTGTATCTTTTTAACAGTAGTTAGATTTCAGCGTTTAACATGTTCGTCTCATGCGACAACTATTGCCGTAGTAGCCGTGATAAATCTGGAGAGCATCAAACAAATAATGAAAAAATACGATTAGCGTTGAATAATTTTTTTAAAAAGATCTAAAGAAGAATATCGCAATGACATTGAAAACATGTGATAAAAAAGAAAGAAATAACGATAGAAGAGATGATGATAGATGAACAAGATTGATTCTACAATCACACGCTGAGCAAAGCAAATTTGAAAATACGATGGAAATAAAATGAAATACAAGAAACTCCGAAAACTATAACTATGTTGATTACTCATTGGGCATCGTTGAGATTATTTAATCACAAAAAATGAGTGTATAAAGCATGTGTACCCATAAATACTTAACTTTTTATATTACTTTGACAAATTGTTATCAACTAAAAAAGTGTCATAGGGGTAACATAAAGTAGCATAAATTATTCTTAAAAATATAGATTTATTGAACAAAAATAAATGAGGTAACAATTGTGTAACAAATAGTATAAAAGTTTACATGTATAACATAGCATTGCAATATATGAATCTTGATAAGTATAATGCAGTAGAAAATCATTACATAAGGTTTACTTACAATAATAATGAACCTATTTTACAGTTTAGTCTCTTGAATTAGGAAGATGGCACACTGTATACACTCGCTTGTGAAATCAAATATATTGTTTAGCTATTCAGCGGGTGCGCTTATGAAACATGATACTAATATCTACTCGCACTTGCCAACAAACGAGTTCAGCTTTGACACATTTTTGTTGAATATCATATCAAAACCTTTTTTTAGAATGTGTCATATCTGAAACAAAAAGCATTTAACTGTTAATTTAAATATATAAGAAATTATAATCCGAAAGTACTATTTTTCTGCTCTCGCTATCAGTCTTTCCTCTCAAGCTACAAGTAAAATAGTATTGGTAATGTGCTTGTTGACTATCTTCGTTAATATTTAGAGAGAGGGGGAGGATAGTTAAAGCAAGCAGTGACGGGGGTAATTCGATCAACTTTTATTATTAAAAGACAAAGAGAGTGACAGAATCATTATTGATATACATCGCATACAAAAAAATGTAGACACTTAAGGCAACTTACATTAAGAGGGGGTGAAAGTGAAAGGTAAAAACTTACTAATAGTTGAGTTATGTTCGAATTAATTGCAAAATACGGCAAATTAGAGCAATTAAATTTGAAGTTGTGTTCACACATAACTATACCCGGTAAATGAAGACTGTGTGATAAAAATATATGCAAACAAGTTATAATGTAAGAAAAAAGTATATTAAATAATAAATGAGTTACCAAGGCAAATATCAAATAATACTAGCTAGAATATATGTTCAAGAGTGAATTTAATTTATTGAGGAACCTTGGAGGGTCGGAAGTCTCAATGCGTTTAAGCAATTGAAATCATACTGCATGCAACGATGAATGATTCGTGAGAATATATATTAAAAGTGTGGGCTTAAATTGTGTTTAATTTGTGGAAAAACATAATTTATTAGAATATTTCACGGTGTGCAGATATAGAATACTCGTTGAGATTGTGATGTTAACCAGAGAAATCAATTTAAAATCCTCATTGTTTGCATGTTATTTATATATGAAATAAAATCAATTTAAAATCCTCATTGTTTGCATGTTATTTATATATGAAATAAAATAAATTAAAAATCCTCATTGTTTGCATGTTATTTATATATGAAATAAAATAAATTAAAAATCCTCATTGTTTGCATGTTATTTATATATGAAATTAAATCAATTTAAAATCCTCATTGTTTGCATATGATTTATATATGAAATTAAATCAATTTAACATCCTCATTGTTTGCATGTTATTTATATATGATATAAAATAAATTTAAAAATCCTCATTTGCATGTTATTTATATATGAAATTAAATCAATTTAAAATCCTCATTGTTTGTATGTTATTTATATATGAAATAAAATCAATTTTAAATCCTCATTTGCATGTTATTTATATATGAAATAAAATCAATTTAAAATCCTCATTGTTATATATGAAATAAAATACAATTTAAAATCCTCATTGTTTGTGTGTTATTTATTTATGAAATAAAATCAATTTGAAATCCTCATTGTTTGTATGTTATTTATATATGAAATAAAATCAATTTAAAATCCTCATTGTTTGCATGTTATTTATATATGAAATAAAATCAATTTAAAATCCTCATTGTTTGTATGTTATTTATATATGAAATAAAATCAATTTAAAATACGCATTGTTTGCATGTTATTTATATATGAAATAAAATAAATTAAAAATCCTCATTGTTTGCATGTTATTTATATATGAAATAAAATGAATTAAAAATCCTCATTGTTTGCATGTTATTTATATATGAAATTAAATCAATTTAAAATCCTCATTGTTTGCATGTTATTTATATATGAAATAAAATTAATTTAAAATCATCATTGTTTGCATGTTATTTATATATGAAATAAAATCAATTTAAAATCCTCATTGTTTGTATGTTATTTATATATGAAATAAAATCAATTTAAAATTCTCATTTGTATGTTATTTATATATGAAATAAAATCAATTTAAAATCCTCATTGTGTGCATGTTATTTATATATGAAATAAAATCAATTTAAAATCCTCATTGTTTGCATGTTATTTATATATGAAATAAAATCAATTTAAAATCCTCATTGTTTACATGTTATTTATATATGAAATTAAATCAATTTAAAATCCTCATTGTTTGCATGTTATTTATATATGAAATACAATCAATTTAAAATCCTAATTGGCATGTGATTTATATATGAAACAAAATCAATTTAAAATCCTCATTGTTTGTATGTTATTTATATATGAAATAAAATACAATTTAAAATCCTCATTGTTTGTATGTTATTTATATATAAAATAAAATCAATTTAAAATCCTCATTGTTGGCATGTTATTTATATATGAAATAAAATCAAATTAAAATCCTCATTGTTTGTGTGTTATTTATTTATGAAATAAAATCAATTTAAAATCCTCATTGTTTGCATGTTATTTATATATGAAAGAAAATCAATTCAAAATCCTCATTGTTTGCATGTTATTTATATATGAAATCAAATACAATTTAAAATCCTCATTGTTTGTATGTTATTTATATATGAAATAAAATCAATTTAAAATCCTCATTGTTCGTATGTTATTTATATATGAAATAAAATCAATTTAAAATCCTCATTGTTTGCATGTTATTTATATATGAAATAAAATCAATTTAAAATCCTCATTGTTTGCATGTTATTTATATATGAAATAAAATCAATTTAAAATCCTCATTGTTTGTATGTTATTTATATATGAAATAAAATCAATTTAAAATCCTCATTGTTTGCATGTTATTTATATATGAAATAAAATCAATTTAAAATCCTAATTGGCATGTGATTTATATATGAAACAAAATCAATTATTATGTAGTATAAAATACCTAAAACAATGGCGAAAATATTCAAAAAGTAAAGTACAATATTCGGTTTTCGAACATAATTCGTTCTGAAAAACTGTTCTAAAACTGAATTGTTGAATAAACGAATAATATTTTCCAATTAAAAATGATGTAAAATTACTTAACGCATTTATGAGCTCATGATAAATAAGGTTTTACTTTATATTGTATGATTTAATGACTTAAGATTTGCCTGCGAAATGTACCCAGATTGGTTTAAAAACCAAAACCTTTTTTCATTTTATATATATATATATATATATATATATATATATATATATATATATATATATATATATGGTAAAATGAAAAAGGGAAACCAAAAACTGGATGTTTTTTATGTGTACATCAACGTTTCGTCTTTATTTATAAGACTTCATCAGGATGATGATATAGAGAAAAGATATCATGCAAGTACAAATACATGTAGGGTAGACATGTTGGGAGGAAAAATAAAATAAAATGACAAATAATGGCAACGTCTTGGTGGACGTCCGTACTTGTTAGAGAATAAAAATGAGTGACGAAAATGAGTGGGAAAAAAGGGGAAGGATGGAGGGAGCAAGGACTACTGTGGCTGGCGGTGAGAGAAAGAGGTGGGGGATGAGCAGAGGTAAAATGGATGGCAGAGAGAGATTGGAGGAAGAGGGGTAGGGAGGTGTTTGACCAGATGGCTGTGGTCAAGATTGAAGGGGAAGAGTGAGTTGGAATGTTTGTGTTTGGGGGGGTGTATGCAGGGAAAATGGGGATGGGTAGAGAGGGAGAGGGGGCTGTGATTTTGGTGGATGGGCGAAAGTTATGGTCTTAGAGAGCGTTTTGAGAAAATGAGGGAATTTAAGAAGAGGTATGGGAGAAAATAGATGAGAGGGGGAAGAAGGAGGATTTGTTGTGATAGGGTGTGAAATATTTGAAATATTTGGAAAATGATAGCAATGAGTGAGGGATTGGAGTGGGTGGAGGAGGGCGGTGATTGAAAGGGTGGGTGAGGAATATTTGAAATATTTGGAACATGAGAAAGTTTATTTGGACTGTAGTATTAAACATGTGAGGGAAAAAGGAGAAAATGAAGATTCAGGGAGAAGAAGGAAGGGTGTGTCATAAAGGTTAGAGATGAAAATAAAAGTTAACCATGATCAGGCAAAAGACTTTGTTCTGTGAGGATGATCTTGCTTATTAAGCGTGATAGGTTAAAGAAACCATTTCGTTGCTTGATGGTGGTGGAGGAGGTGATGAGGGCGGTTTCCAATAATCTTCGCCGAGATTTGTTGTGGATGTGTTTAGTGATTTTGGCTTGTTCAAATTTGAATGCATGACCATGTTCTAGAGCATGGGAGAAAAGTGCACTAATTTTATTTTTCCTCCCAACATGTCTACCCTACATGTATTTGTACTTGCATGATATCTTTTCTCTATATCATCATCCTGATGAAGTCTTATAAATAAAGACGAAACGTTGATGTACACATAAAAAACATCCAGTTTTTGGTTTTCCTTTTTCATTTTACCATCACGTCGGATTACCTTCATCCTTCTCTTCCCATATATATATATATATATATATATATATATATATATATGTGTGTGTATATATATATATATATATATATATATATGTATATATATTTATATATATATATATATATATATTATTTTATTCCATTAGTTGCGACAAAACAAGTTCTGTTTTATTGGCGCAAATAGCGGCCAATTCGTCAGGCTAACGGTGGAATTCCACCGTTAGCCTGACGAATTGGCCGCTACTTGCGCCATGAAACAGAACTTGTTTTGTCGCAACTAATGAAATAAAATAAAATAAAAATATACATTTTGCTCTGAATTTTCATTGAGCACTCTTATAAACCCGGTTTCAACTTCCTTCGGATTCATACCCCCTGGATATTTGTAACAAGTTAATTATATATATATATATATATATATATATATATATATATATATATATATATAGAGAGAGAGAGAGAGAGAGAGAGAGCGATATAGAGAGAGAGGGAGATTATATGTAGGTGTTAAATAGGTTAATATATACAATTGTTAAGCATCAGTAATATTATTTTGTTCAATACTAACTATTATGCATAATATAAAACCCTATTTCCTACAAAATATATTCTCTTTGAATTTTCATGAATAAAGATAATTTTAGTCCATATTTTAACGATTTTACTACACATTTTGTAATATTTGTTTTAATTTTGGGCATGGACATAGTATCTATAAGACCTTTAATTAACAAAACCCAGATCGATTATTAAAATATCTGGATTGAAAAACCCATGAGTAACATCCCTGCACAGAACTGTTAACGTTAAATCAGTCGGTATTCTTCGGTTGTTATTCGTCGGCGTTGTTCAGGAATCGAGATTTTGTACGAAAACCGAAACAAATTTTGCTTGAAGTTTTTATTCGAAATGCGAATTGTTCTGAGAAGTTCATTAATCGAAGTGGGACTGTATTACTATCAATCTCATAATTTTTTTTAATGGAAAACCTGTATAAAACTCACATTAAATGACTAAACTTATTAACTTACGAATAATGTCGTTTCTAACATTCTTCAACTTTATTGAAACTTGCTGCAATGGTAAATATCTGTTAACTTTTGTGTATTTTAAGTTTACATATGATGCAAATTAACAGTGAATAAATCAATTGGGCTAATATAAGCGTTTATATTACAAACATAAATATCCTAATTTATAATGTGCATTGTAATAGAATCGTTCTCGCTAAATGTTACGTTCGAAGATAGCATAACCGAACATGATTATGTAGCGCACATATAAATAGATAAATAGATGAAAATGCATGAAAACACGCATATATACATAGTTATAGATTAGTATATAAGAGAAAACAATAAAATTAATTGTCAAAGCACAATAACACTTTTTATGACCTAAAACAAATAAACAAAATGAAATGATATTAGGAAATATGCTTATTGAAAGTCAGACATTCAGAAAAATGTACTTAAAATATCCCTCCGTAAGTTCCTGGCCTGATATATGCACGACGCCACTAATAAAAAAATCCACATGTTGTTTTATAAAGTAATAACTTTCAAACGTGAATTCAATCGTATTACAAGTTTACCCATGACAGGTAAAACTACGGTTGCAAATTTTCAAAACGATGGAAAGTCTTCTGTTATGATAGAGAATAGCTTTTTGATGGCATAAATTTTGTTCAAGCAATACGATGGATTGATACTTGCTTGTTATTTGTTTTATGGTGCAGTGGAAACGGCAGTAAAGAAGTTGTATGGACGAGTGGTTATAGCACTTGTCTTTGGGCTAGCCGACCCGGATTCGATCCCAATCACGGCATGCGAATTTTCGGGTCTGAAAACTCCCTCTGTCCACCCAGCAGTAAATGGTTATCTGACTAAAACTCAAGAAGGTTCTAGGCAGCGGAAGGAGAGGGATGGGCACCGCCTTCCATATGCTGTGCCCTAGACACGGTAATTCTTAACAAATCAGTGTGCGATGTCGGCAACGACACTCGTGCGCGTCCAGGCTATGCGACCTTTACTTTTATGGTGAGTTGAAGTGCGATTGTAAGCACACAGATGATGCGAAACGCCCAGGTGGTCTACATTCAATGTCACGGAAAACCTGAGAAGAGTCGAGAAGCTTGTTTTGGCTGATGATAAATTGAAGTCGCAAGTGATGTCAAAAGATGTGAATATATTTTAAAGTTTTTGTAGTTTCCATTTAAAAAAACAACATATTTGTCAATGAATCAGTGGGATTGCTCCCAATCAGAGAAAACAACAACTCCTTAACAATTCAGATCGTTTCTTGCCACTGTTTCTACGCGACAAAAAGTGTTTCTCGCGTCAATGTATGACGACAAATCGAACATGGATTGATCACTTTAGGTTAGGGTCACCTGTGTTGACAGCAGGATGTAAAAGCCGTGTAAAGCGACCAAAGACGCAGGCATGAACGAGGACATTTTGATATCTGTAATTTTGGATACGCAAGGAATGTGGTGCATTGATTTCCTTGGGAAGAGACACACTAGCAATAACGAATATTATATCGTATAATGTGTGCATTTAAAGGCCAATAACGGCCACAAATGATATATAAACCTACTTTGATACGGCCGTCTAGAAACTATCGCAACTATTATAAAACAACATTAATTACACTTCAAATTGCTCCACACCGGCCGTATTCTGCGGATCTGCCCGACAGCGACAAATTGCTGTTGTAAAACCTCAGAATAATGGTCCAGGGGAAAAAAGGTTTAGCTCCTATTAAGTAGCTATATTGCTTACTAAGGCGTATTTGAAGCCCCAAACAAATCTGTTTATAAACAATGATTCGATTTTTAGAGAAGTATTAAAGTCGATGTCTTACACTAGATGCATGCTATGTTTAAGAATAAAGTTGAATTCGTCATGAAAGTTTCTGTTTGATTAGTTAGACCCGGGACTTATTTAGTATTTTTTATTATTAAGCGTATTAATATACATCTAAATATATATTAAGCATATTAATATATATATATATATATATATATATACATATATATATACATATAT
>OY744523.1:48403596-48426096 GCA_963556195.1 Sepiola atlantica
AGGATTATGAGTTGCATTTGGCAGAACCGTGACACCATTCAATTTTTCAATCTTATTCCACGTCTATCTGGCGGTATGCGACTTTGCATTGACAAAGCGCATTTTGACGATTTAACTTCGGCACATTTTTACTGACATATCATAGACTCGATCAGACTTATCGTAGTAAATTTCAGCATTGAGGCGCGACCATTTCGCGCTACATTAAAATGCACGATTCTTTAGAATGCCCCCCGAACGAAAGGTATGATTATATGTGCATGTTGTTAAAACATTAACTCGAGAGTAATATAAAACGTTCGATATAAACAAAAAACGACAAAACGTAAGATACCAAAATTTATGATAAGACGTACAGGTCTAAAGGAAAATAATTAAGAAGATGTGGGTTAGTTATTATTGTCGAATGATGTGCATACATGTCTAAATGCTGTTTCATTGTAAGTTAATACCAGTTCACCAGACTGTATATACAATCGTATCGCCTGACCAGACAGATCAATTCGATATCATTTACAGTACAATCGCCTTGCGACAAAATGAGAGAGGTAGGTTTGAGAGGTAGGTTTGGATAACGTATATCAATTCATTTAAATATAGAATGAAGATTGCTAGAGTATTTTCATGAGAACGGCAGACATTCAAAAAATATGTATAATAGAAAAAATATATATACAATAATTTATCAAATAAGCAGATAAGAAATATGAATGTGTTTTGTGTGTACAATAATCTACATACAGTTATTCCACCGTACCACATGTATTCAGTGTAATATGATTGAGTGAATGTTTATATGTTGACGTTAGAAACCCAATCGCTTGGCCAGTAATCTGTGATCAGTATTCCAGCAATTTACTATTAGTTTATCACATTTGCCCTAATAGAAAAGGTTATGATAATGTTATATTTTTCACATCCGTATTTTCAAATGTGTTTTTTACCCACAAATATGATTCACCCTAAATATCGAATGTATACAACAAATTCAATTTGATTATCAATGTTCGACTTTAAAAGCATTCCATCCATCTCACACATACATATTCTGTTTTGACTTGCCGATCATGTACGTACATTTTCCGTCTGGTTTCCTTAGATAATATATTCAAAAAATCAATTAATGACATATTCTCTCCGACACATTTTTGTTAGCCGTATACAATTATAGATGGCCACTATGATTTTGATTAGCTGATCAGCTATGTGCATTAGCCAATCAAATAGTGACGTGTGTTTCCAATACGCAAAATTGCAAATGGCTTCCTAAGTATGTTTTTACTTGTTAGTTATTCCATAAAAATGTAATTTTAACATTTGAAAATAAACTAATTTTCTTTATTCCGACATTATAATTTGTTGTTAGTATTATTACTATTATTAAGAGTAGTTGTAGCTGTGTATTAGTAGTAACATTCATATTGTTATTATTATTACAACAATACTACTACAACTACCTATGATAATACTATCACTACTACTACTACTACTACTACTACTAATAATAATAATAATAATAATAATAATAACAATAATAATACATTTAGCATGTTATATTGGAACCTTCGGCTTAACTACTTATTCCCTGACCTAAAATTCTACTTTAACTTTTTACAGGTGGTAAACACAACGTTATATGATTGAATCAGAATTATTTTATTGCATATGATTTCGTAACATATTCATAAATATGCATTTTACTGTGGATAATTTAGTAGTTGTTATCTTTTAAACACAATAGAGATATCGACAACAGTGTTGCCTTTAAAATAATATAATTGATAAGATTTTACGTTCAGCATGTCGATTTTCCTTTCAGTTTTAAAGCCAGATATAAACCTGTTGATGGTTCTTTTTTAAGAATAGCACTTCTATTTGTCTTATCATAAGGTGTATTCATAACTAGGTCAAATCTTTTTAAAACAAAGTGCTTGCATGTTTCGAAACAAAACCGATATTTCAACGCATCGTTATCATTAATTGTCGTTATTGTTGTAACGTCTGACCGAATGTTGCCATCTGTGTAGAGTATAACATATCATCTCTTAAATTATAATCGGGGTTTACACGGAAATATAATTTACGTGATATAAATAGCGGTTAGTTTTTACATGATTTTGGCTAACAAGGTTAATTAAAAATTAAATACATACACAAACTTAACTAAATAATGTTTCTCACCTGAACGTACTATGATGACAAGTCAATAATAGTCACACATTAAACGGAATTTGTGAAGAGCAAACGGAATTAAAATCGTTTTTCATATGCATTTTTTTACTTGCAGATGGTCTTACATTTGCTGAATTGTATTTAATATCAATAAAGACGGTAATGCCTGTAAACTATAAAAAATATTTTAAAAACCCTGGTTTTTACTGGTGGTGCATATAACCTCAAAATTATAACATAAGACTCCCCGTGTGTTTGTGTTCAGTATAGTAGAAATAATATAGTCTTTGTATTAATAATGTTTTAAATACGAAATTATGTCAGTTCGACAGTGTTGTCGGTATTATATTTTCATACTTCATGTTATACAGACACACGTGCATACATGAACAAGAACACACACACACACACACACACCCACACACACACACATATATATATATATATATATATATATATATATATATATATATATATATATATATATATGTTACAAAATGACAATAAAAGCCCTTCACAATGCAAGACAATTTTTTTTTTCTTAATTTTATCTTATTAATTTCGGAGACATTCCTCATGTTCAGAGATGTTTTTCTCTTTTTTTTAAATAAAAATAAACAAACTTTTAGTTGTGTTTATCGATAAGACGTCCTTGTGTTGATACGACGTATTGTCCGCTGTGATGTAATTCGCGGTTAAGAGTAGAACGGAAGGGTCGGGTACGCTGGTATTTTATTTTTAATATTGGTCGTTCTTTTTTTTTTTCATAAGCATTGAATGATAAGTGTTACACCGGCCGTTCTTACACAGGAGAAACTACACCGGTTGTCACTATGAATAGTGCGAGTCACCAGAGACACTGAAGACAAAGCACCACCTAGTAACTGTCTAGCCAAAGGCTAGTCAGTTTCTTACTTTGTTCATAGACTCGTTAAGCCAACTCTCGACTTGACTTCCTTTATTTATTATTTACTGTGGGACAACTTCACAACAATAAGTATTACAAAATGATAATAAAAAGCCCTTTACAATGTAAGACATGCAATGCTTATAAAAAAAGAACGACCAATATTAAATATATATATATACATATATATATATATATATATATATATATATATATATATATATATATATATATATATGTATAGTACACGTATTGTATTAGTTTCTGTAGATGTAAATACGTTGAAACTCCAGTGTTTATAAAAAGTGTTTAATAACAAGTAGAGCTGTTCTTAAGTACACATTTATATTTATAAATACATTACTGGTTACATATGTGCATACATGTTTAGGTTGTACTCTTCTCAGAGAGTCAACTTCTTCTTTGGTCTGAAGATGGTGACTCTCGGTGAAGAGTACACAGTAGCATGTATGCACATATGTAACACACCGGTTGTATAAATAAAAATGTATACTTATATATATATATATATATAGTCATCCACATATATTTTTCGTTTCTTTCTGTATCACGACTCTTCGGTGTGATTAATCAAAAACCTATTTAAGGTGTGTTTGAAACCTGAGCGTTTTGTGCGACAAGCAAATTCTGTAACAATAACGCTATCAGCACAAGCAACGAACTAATAACAATGTTTACTGCTGATGATGCTTTTTATCAGCAGATAAGATTAAATAGCACATAAAAAGTTATAAGTATATATATATATATATATATATATATATATATATATATAGATATAGATATAGATATAGATATATATATATGTCTGTGTGTGTGTGTATATATTAGAAAATAGCTATATATAAGTATACAGAAATCGTACGGAGTATTCGTATTTAAACACACACTCATATATACATACATGTATATATATATATATATATATATATATATATATATATATATATATATATGTGTGTGTGTGTGTGTGTGTGAGGGGGTGAGAATAAGAGAAAGGGAGATTAATCTTTCTTTTACAACAAGGAAATCAAGTAAAAAGTAATAAGAATCGCGAGTAGCAAGGAACATTCAAATTAATATAAAAACCACGAGGAAACATCGAAATTCGAAAGAAAACAAATAGTCTGCAGCGTAGAAGAACTTAATAAGTAAAATGTAAGGGATAAAAAAACAAACAAAGGTACGTAAATATAGTCGTCTTAAACTACGAATACAAAGAAAGATGGCGGCCAGGGAACGGATATATCAAGTTTAGTAGATGCTGAAGAAATGATATTACTAATAATGATGAAACGAAACCGCTTTGAATGAGGAATAAAGATGAGAAGGGGAAATAATTGCACTGCTTTGTATATAAAGAGAGTAGGGATATGGAATAAAAAAGAACTATATCTGAAACACAAAACAAAATCGTGAAGGAGGAAAGAGGAGATGAGACAACCGAGAAAGCAGGGCAAGAATCGCCGTAACTAAAGCAGACAATTGATAGAAGAATAGAAGAATAGGTAAAAAACGGTTTGAATAGCAGAATAACGATCTTGATTCGCATTAGTCTACATTGACCGAGTCAAAGAAAAATCGATGATAAACATACATACATAGACATACGAAGATTCGGTGATAGATAAGTCTCCCAAGATTCGGCCGACACTCGAATAGACAAAACGGGACATTTTTGTTATATCTGCGTATTTTCGATTTATACATATATATATATATATATATATATATATATATATATATATATATATATATATATATATATATATATATATACATATATACTTATATATATACACATATATATATATATATATTTATATATATATATATATATATATATATATATATATATATATACGGTTATATTATAACAAAAAAACATGTGATAGACGACTACGTATATAGATATTTAGGTATTATTGTAACCTGTGCTGGTATGTGATTATAGTTGGGTAGTAGTCTGATAGTATACTTATTGCAAGTAGCAGAGAGATATAATCATGACTGATTCGAGAGGTAAATTTGTAGCCTGATTATTTCCCATATGAATGCGAAACAATGTTTATGTGTAGCTTACTGGATATTAGTATACTTTCACGATATATATATGTATATATATATATATATATATTTATATATGTATATATATATGTATCATTATATATATATATATATATATATATATATATTAATATGTGTATATATATGTATCATTATATATATATATATATATATATATATATATATATTTATATATGTATATATATATATCATGTATATACATATATGTATATACATATGTATATTTATACATGTATATATACATATATACATGTATGTATACATATATATGTATATATTTACCCATATACATATATATATATATATATATATATATATATTTATGTATATATATAAATATATATATGCATATATATATATATGTGTGTGTGTGTGTGTGCGACCATAAATATATTATAATGTGTCATTGTTTACATAATTTAGAAGTATTAATCGTTATCCGTACACATTAAATTGTGTTTATATAGTTTATGTAGCAGATTCATTAATAAACTAGCTAGCCTACTATAATAAATGGTGTATCACAGGCATCCACATTCATTTCACTCTCTGCCACTGACTTCCCTCAGCCCGGACCTTGGTCCTGCGCTTCCAGTAGTGGCTACTACTTTTTCTCATCAACCCATCATGTCAATCCAATAGTTATATGTGCTTGCATGATATTTTTCTTAAAATAATGATCTTGAGGAAGTTTTACAAATAAAGACGAAGCATACATAAAAACAACATATTTTCGGATTACTCTGATCCTTTCTTATCTCATAAGTGTACTGTAATATATATATATATATATATATATATATATATATATATATATATGTATGTATATATATATATATATATTACACTGTATGTATATATATATATATATATATATATATACATATATATATATATATATATATATATAACGAAATAAAGCTCTATGTCAGTTTTAGCATTTCCTGTCTAACATAAATTGATTTTGAAGAGCAGCATACCAATTGCCTGGGCGTTTTGAACACACAAGATCCGATTGTTCCTCAACTGATTGATTGAATCGTCTGTTATAAGAATTGGCTGTGTCAAAACTTCTACGGCAAAAACCTTCAAAAATTACACTGCTCATTGTCTGTTTGATTTAAAATAGAATATATGAAGCGTCAGACTCGATAGCTTCAGAGAATTAATTTTATACATACACATGAAATAAAAATAAAATAAAACGTTTTTCTACTTTTTGTTCTTTTCATAAGATAATATGCTACTACATTTATTTCATGTATATTTGTACACTATTGCCCTGCGTTCTATCTATTCTAATCAAATGATAAAATGATGATACAACGTTTAATTAGCTGACTTACACTATACATACAATAACTCATAAATCAACTAAAAGGTGAAATCGGACAAAGTATGTCTATGCATTTAAAATACGTTAGATAGCAGTCCATATTCTAATATTTAGTTTCAAGAGAGATATTCATTGGATAAGAAAGGAGGGGAAAAATTAATAGATTGACCAGAAATATATGTTCATGATGTATTTGCCTCCAGAAAAGGGTTAGGGTAAGGATTCGGGTTAGGGTTAGAGTTAAGGGTTAGGGTTAGGTTTTTTTTAAAAGCTTTCGTTTTAATGAGGAGAAGTCTTATGCTTTTAAAAAAGTCACACGATGGGAACCATCTATATATATACACACACACACACACATATATATATATATATATATATATATATATATATATATATATATATATCAGAGAGAGACACATAGCCATCCACCAGAAGTCCCAGTGCAACATTTCGACTCTGTTGTTGAGTTATATCGTTTGTCTAGATACTTATACTAGCTGCTTTCAGTGTAAATAGCACTTAATTTATCAGTAATAACGTGGCAATCTCTCGTGATTTAAAGGACTTAGTGAACGCTTACTTACGTTGTCTCTGTAACCGGATTCCCACCACTGTGCCCATCTGGGATTGTTATTTTTCTGCTCTGATGAAAACTGTAAGCACGAAACGACGTCGTTGGTTATCAAACTATTAAAAATATCAATATAACTTAATATATACATATATGCAACCGCCACTCCTGCACTGGTGAAGGTAGAAAACCCGAAACGATATCGTCTGTAGGTATAACAACACATTAATATTAAAACTATTCATAGTTAATGCCCATTTAGGATTTAATAGTTTTAATAGTTTAGCCCTTGCTGGAATTACAGATTGTTGTCACTAGCGATTCTGCAAAGTTCAGCTCGAGCGTCGAACACTTTCGACAACAAGTCGCTTGCCCCCGTCTCTTGGGTAATTGCACTTACTGTATGTGGCGATTTCTCGCGGGCGCCTCGGCATAGGCGTTAGGCTCGTGATTCTAGCAGAATCTATGAACTACGTTCGACCCACTGCAAGCGCCGCAACCGCCACTTCTGTACTAATGAGGGTAGAAACCTCGAAACTATATCGTCTGTAGCTATAACATCTCTTTAATATGATATATATATATATATATATATTTAATTAAAAATATTTACAATCTACGCTAAATAACCAGCGTTTCGATAATATTACATATTTTAACAAACTGAATACACATACAAACTTAAAATAAACTCGCAATAATTTGTTTTGGTGAAATTAATGTTTCTTTATTTTAAGTTGTTATGTTCATTCAGTCAGTGAAAAGATGTAATATCATCAAAACAATGGCGAGGTGTCTTAGACTGTTGCAATGTGTATTTAATTTTATAAATGTTCTACTTTATACTGAGCACTTTTGCAGATATTGATTTTATGCTGATTTTATTAATATATTTGAACTTGATAAATTAATATATATATATATATATATATATATACATATTTAAATGTTGAATTGAATTAAAGTTGTTGAATTATCGTTTTATAATCATCTATCGTGATAATATGAAGCTTAATATATTGAATAGAGCAATCAATTCTAGAGATGAGAGATGAAAATAAAAATTGTAAAAATACAATCTTTATTAGAACATAAAAAGTTTAGAGCAAAGGAACTTCATACCATTTATCGATGGATTTTCAAAGATAAACATTTTTCATCAGAGGATCAAGAAAAACCGAAATGTAATTGTAAATATTATCGGCCACATTTAAGTTACTTTTACATAAAATAAAATAAAATAAAGACCAAAAATGTTATGTTTAGATGTGAGCGTTGAGCTAACGTGGACGCTGTCCAAACACACGTCAAAAACAAAAACAGCATTTATATTGAAAATGAATGTTTTAAAAAAGAATAATACTCAAATTGTTTAGGAATCAAAATGTGTTTGTTAAGAGGCTGATATTAAGACGGCAATTGTAACGTCCAGTGTATCATGTCTGTGCAGTAATTTGGTATTGGAAGTATCCGTTTCACAGGGTGCAGAATGAAGTTTGTCAGTTAGAGTTCGGTATATATCAAAGTGTGCATTACGAAAACCTCTAGCTCCTTGGTTGATCAGTGCATCGATAGATTATACATATGGATTTAGATCCGATATTTTTCAAACCAAAGCGAGTTAGATGTGTTGCTTGTAGATGGTGGCGACTCTTTATTTTGTTTAATTTTATGTAAAGTTTTCAAAGTAAAAATGTGCCGATAATATTTACAATTACATTGTCGGTTTTTCTCTATCTCGTCTGATGAGAAGAGTGTATCTTTGAAAATCCATGGATTAAGGCACACAAGCTCTTTGCTCTTAACTGTTGATGGTCTAATACATATTGTATATTTACAATTGTGTATTCTCCTTTTCATATATATATATATATATATATATATATATATATATATATATATATATATATATATAAATATATGTATATATATCATCTTGGCTTCAATGCATGTTCCTTTCTGTGGTCAAACACTATGATAACGGTTGCATTTAGATGTTGGTGCCTCGCTGATTTACCGGGTTGTTGATAATGACGTTGGAATCTTAGTTTGAAACATGTCTTCTTTCCGGTGTCTAAGTCAAGCGACCGATATGTATAATTATGTTTACGCTGATAATTCCCGAAAGAATAGAACGTATAGTATGTAGATAAAAACAAGTATTCATACTTATCTATCTATCTATCTATCTATCTATCTATCTATCTATCTATCTATCTATCTATCTGTCTCTATATATATGTATATGTATATATATATATACATCTCCCCCTCTCTATATCTCTCTGTCTCTCTGTCTCTCTCTCTCTCTCTCTCTCTCTCTCTCTCTATATATATATATATATATATATATATATATATATATATACACTTATATATACATATATATGGGCGTATATACATATATATATATATACTCACATATGTATATATATATATATAACAGATTAAACACAAACAAATATTTATAATTATATATATATATATTTATATATATATATATATATATATGATAATATATATAATAGATGAAACACCCATAAATATTTATAATTATATATATATATATATATATATAGTAACCTTGGCCCTCCGTAAGGAGTCAATGTGTTTTATGATTCCAACACTAATGCGATCGTTAATATCAAAACAGTTGTTACTATCTGAGGATTTACAATAATATAGTGGGATCTATGTCGGACGTCAATTCAACGGAAATGTGTCATAAACTTAACCTAGGCTTTTGAAGATGATAATTTATAACCATATATATTCTGAAACAACAATACCCACAAAATATTGATTAGTACATTTTATTTGCATCAAACAGAGTACAACATTTTCGTGGGGTGGACTTTGCGCCATACGTCAATAAAATAATATGTACCATACCCATCAAAGCGTTTGGTAGATAGACCCACTTAATCATATGTGTATTCTTAAACTGTATTATCATACTTTGATAAGTATTTATCATTAATGTCGCTCCGATAAAAATATGTTTTACACGTAGACGAAAAGCTTATATGAACAAGTTGTTCTTCGTATATTATCCATAATGTAAATCAATCGATTATTTGGATTACTTTAATAACCATATTTTATGTGTATTCAAATGAGGTATATAACTAAAGCCGGGTCTCTATTGCGTCTAGAATTCATGGAATGAAGATACGTTACAAAGGCGTCCTACGATATTAGAGATGGGCAGTAATAACCGCCGCTTCAGCAATTATATCAAAGACTGTATACCATTTCATTCAATTATGATAGAATAGTAGCGTGACATCTCTGGATTTGGACTTCATAACTATATGTATACATATACTTTATAACTCAGATAAATATGTTTTATTTAGATCTAAAACGGGGCGATGCTATTGTAGTGTACTCATCCGTGCTTGGAACCCGTAAAAAGAAAACACATCAAAATCGCATATGTGGATGTTTTTGATTGAGACACTATAACGATATATTATCTGAAACTACATTGCCTACACTACTTTGGTTAGACTATTTAATATTGTTTAAAAGGGTTTACATAATATTGTAAGGTATATATATATATATATATATATATATATATATATATATATATATATATATATATATATATATATATATATATATATATATATATATATACATGAGGGAAATACGTTGCTAATTTCGGGAAAGTTCTGTTGATCGATTTGCGATATTATAGCCATATATTTGCTAACTACATCACTTTGCGTAATTTGATCGGTATGGGTAATCATGATTAAAGGATGAACGAAAATGACTTATTGTTATGTGTTTAAGCAATAACTTCTATACTAAACAAACAGTAATAAAACTCTTACTAGAATCTGCATTTGAATCGGTAATTCTTGAAATACATTTTTTAAGATGCATTGGTTATTATGTTTCATGTTGTACAAAGGCGTGCAATCAAAACATAGAATGTACGTTTACATCGAACATTTTATGTTGTATTTTACTTTAATGTTTAGTGTAAGCAGAATACACGTGGGCAATTACAGAAAGTAATAGTAGTAGTAGTAATAATAATAATAATAATAATAATAATAATAATAATAATAAGCTAAGGTTACTAGGTACCATAGATACGACGATGACGACGATAAAAGTGAGTTCTTCAACGATAGGGTAAAAAACGGAATGAACGCCTCGTTTATGATTCATAATAGTTTATATTTATGAAATTAAACTGGGGTTATGTCTTTTTTTTTAACATAGTTCACCCCAAACAAGGCAGGCCGCTACTGTAGACGTAAGGGGCTACTGAGAAAAAAGAAAAGGGGAGAAGATAGGGGCGGTCAACCTAGACTGGGATCTGCGCCGCGAGATGTCTGTTTACATTAGTTTTCAACTTCTGCATGTCTGTACTGTCCGGGAAACAGGGGGCAGGAAGGGAGTTCCAGAGGCCAGAAGTACGAGGAAAGGAGCTCTTTGAGTAAAAGGCTCTCCGACATCTGGGGATCCCCACAGTGAATGAATGAGATTTAGTTGAGTGTCTAGTTAGTCTAGTTAATTTACTTCGATAGGGGCACCAGAGTAGCCAATTCATCGGAGCATTATCCATTGAAGTATTTGTAAAACAAGCACAAGGATGCCACATTGCGGCGATGGGACAGAGGCTGGAGCTTGGTTGACAGTGAGGGACCTATTAGGTTGGCGATTCTTTTTTGGACCTTGTCAAGGAGGGAGAGACTAGTAGATGATGCGCCAGCCCAGATGTGACAACAATACTCAATGAATTGGCGGATGGTGGCTTTGTAGAGATACAGGATAATGTCAGGTGTGAGGAGTTTACTAGCACGGTAGAGGGAGCCAAACTTCTTTGCGGCAGCCTTGGCAATGTCTTCAATGTATTTGTTCTAATTCATGTTACCTGTGAAAGTTAAGCCGAGGAGTTTGAATGATGAACTCTCAGGTAGGGTGTTATTTGCCATGACAATCGGTGGTTGCAAAGGTTCCTTGTAATTATTGAAGGAAAGGAGCTGTGTATTTGCGGCATTAAAAGTTACCAACCATTTATGGCCCCAATCCACTACAGCCTGGAGGTTTTTTAATAAATATTCAGCCATTGCCTTGGATATGATTGTGTCGGTTTTACCAACATGGCGAGAGTAAAGGGTGGTGTCATCAGCAAATAAACCAATCTCAGACTCTATGCTATCAGGGAGATCGTTTATATAGATCAGGAACAACAAGGGTCCAAGGATAGATCCCTGGGGTACACCAGCATTTATGTCATGTTGCATAGATGAGCGGCCATCGAAAACAACCTGGATGTTTCTTTTGTCTATGAAGGATCTAATTATATTAAGTAATTGCCCAGTAATACCGTATGAGCGTATTTTCAGGGGAAGCACTTTATGGCAAACCTTGTCAAAGGCCTTGGATATATCTAGGGCTACTGCTCTAGCTTCTCCTGCCCCGTCGAGTGCATGATACATACGCTCAGAGATGACCGTTAGGATGTCTGCAGTAGATCGTGCTTGTCTAAATCCATACTTGCGGTCGGAAATAACTTTATCATTAACTAAATGCCGTACCATCGCTAGATTGATTAGGGATTCAAAGATTTTAGCAAAGATCGGCAGTTGACTGATTGGGCTATATTTTTGAGGATCGGTTCTATTCCTAGAGTTCTTGTAGACTGGTACTACAGAGGTAATTTTCCAGCTATCGGGGAAGCAAGATTCAGCTAGACAATTATTGTAGAGTTTGGAGAGGACAGGGGCCAGTTCAGCAGAGCATTTCTTTATTACTATTACTGGTATAAGATCAGGCCCACAAGCTTTGGAGGTGTCAAGGTTTTTTTTATGATGTCTCTGACCTGGGATGGGGTGATGACCAGGTTATCAAGTGTGGCTTCGGTCAGCAAAGGGAATCTGGGGAGGGGGTTGTTATCTGAGTCCAAAGTAGAGTTAGAAGCGAAGCGATGGGCAAGTAGTTCAGCCTTATCAGTGGCCGTGCAAGCGACGTCATTGTGGTTTGATAGTGGTGGACTCGTTCATTGACCATTATTCACTACACTATTGTAGATTTTCCAGAAATCACGAGTACCTAATTTCTCTGACTGGATGCGTTTTTTTGTTAACTCATTATACTTTCTCCTCACTTCTACTATCACGGCCTTGCAATTATTTCTTGACTCTATAAACTTATTTCTATTAGTAGCTGACTTATAGCGGCCGAATTTACGGAATGATTCTTGCCTCTCAGAAATGGCAACTGCACATTCCGAGGTGAACCATTGAGGAGAGTGAGGCTTACTAAAGAATTTTCGTATGGGGACATAGGCTTCAATGCCTGCTTTGACCAATTCAGTTAATTCGGTTGCACACTGGTTGGCAGGGAGTGAGAAGGTTTCCCTCCATGGGGCGTCACTGATGTGATCGCTGATTGACTCAAAATCAGCCCCCTCGTAGTATCTTGTTGTTTTGAGCAACGGTACATCAGCTTTTGGACGACTTCTTAAGATAATATGTATCATTATAACAATGTGATCAGCATTCCCGAGTGGGCTATGGGCTTCCTTCACATAAGCCTCGGGCATTGAGGTCAAGAAAAGGTCTAGAAGTGAGGCTTGTTGGTCTACTTAATCGGGGATGCGGGTCGGAAAATCGACAGTCTGAGAGAGGGGGTTAGCTAAGTAGAAATAATACGTAGAGTGACCGGCTGCGTCAGTAAGGCTGGAGAATCCGAATAAGTCACGATGGTGGGCATTAAAATCCCCAAATACATGTATCTGGGCATTCGAGTCAGTTAAGAGTTCTCTGTCTATGCTTACAGAGAAGGGAGAATGTGTAAATAAACAGTGTTTGATAAATATGATCGTAAAACATCAAAGTAACACCGAATAGAGGCGGCATCATGTGCTTGGATCGCTAGTGCAGTTCGTACAAGAAGCTCACTGTATGAAAGGAAATGATTGTGGAAGACGATAATGTCGGCATACATCAACAATAAATATAAGCAACCAACAATCTAAGTTAGTCTTCATTTTTCAACAAACCTGCGAGAATAAATAATTATCGTGATCCATAAACGAAGTAATCACCCCAATAAAAAGCGCATGTTTATATACAGGAGTCCTACAAACGAAGATAACGACTTTGTGACAAATAACAATGAAAAGCAACGTTCCGGATTATCATATACTATTACATGGTGCGTGTAAATAAATAACTTTACATTATAGTAATTAAAAATCAAAATAAAAATGGTAACATGAACGTTAGGGCTTAAACAGGATTTTACATTGATCTTATTTATTTGAAAGGAAACACCCGGTGCACCTTAATAATATATATTTACCCATATTTATGGAAATATATGTCACTGTGCATACGAATCTTTTGACCAATGCATCGTTACTCCTGACCGCCATAATCGCGTATTTAAAAATGTAGACGTAAGAATGAAAAACATCATTTGTTATCATTGGTCAGAACTTAAAAGACACATTACTTCTAATTCTGTTTAGAATATTCATTAAGGTAAGCCTAAAAATAGTAGAACAATATCAAACAAAAAATCATACATTCTTTAGAAATAATAAATAACTTCATATGTTGCTTTCCATTCCCGAAAGTGGCATGTTAAATCTAAAATAAAATAAATATAACCTCACATATGTGTTTTACTGTGTAAGTAACAAAGTACTACTTTAAAATATTGCATTCGAGCGTTCATTCTAACAGACACATGGCATTTAGTTTATTATTTAAATAATACGATTATAGATGCATACATTAAAGACGAGTATGCATTCTAGTAAGGTATATTCAACTGATAAGCATTATAGTAATTGAATTACTTTTTAAAATTAAAAACCTACTTGAAATATGTTAATTCCAAATCGTGCATTTCAATGTTAATTTCTATAGAAAAGAAATATATTGCATTCCACTTTGTTACATTAATACACAAACTTAGTGATTTATAAACTTGAAGTAATTCATATTGAGTATGACTATTCTCATTCGCGTCTTAATTTACGTGTGTATCATCTTGAATGCACTGCTAAATCTCAACGGGGTGCGCTCTATAGACGATTTCTAGAATATGTGCTATTTGTCGCAAACAGAGGAAAGCCATAGTTATAGTCACATGATACGTTTTCGTAGGAGGAAAGTACGGTACTACATTTTATTGGTTCTACTCAATAAGAGTAAACCAAACGTCTTAGAGTCGCTCTTTTAATAACTAAGTATGCCTTAGTTTTATCCGTCCAGTGTGTGATAGCACTTCATACCTATTCAATTATTGATGTAAAAATAATATTAAGACTAAATGAAATTAAAAATTGCAATATACTTCATACTCATTTGCGAAAGCAATGAACATATCAATAATTTAATTTTCAGTAGTTTATCTAAAGTTCCGTATAAATGTTCTTCAAATGACCAATACACCTGAATAATATCGGACGTAACACAGGCCGAAACGTCAAAAGAAAAAGTATATCGACAATAATTCAGACCATACAGCGAAGTTAAAATATATTTATAATTCCATGATGAATGCCAGTATACTGAAATCATATGCTCTTAATAGAGTTAAGATGTAAATTCATATACACTAAATGTACAAAAGCAAGGAAATTCCCAAATGTTTACACTTTTATTGGTATTAAGGGTATGCGAGCACAACAGGGCTATGTATTTTACTCGTTGGAATTTTTCTACAGCGCACCCCACACACTTCATCCACTCATGCATAGAGATTTATACTTTAGTGATGTGATAATGAAATGGTTTGTTTGATATGTAGTCATATCCTTAATATAAAAGTGTAAAAATTTGGGAATTTCCTTGCTTTTGTAGATTTAGTGTATAGGAATTTTAATATTAACCCTATTAAGGGCATATGATTTCAGTATACTGGCATTTACTATGGAATGTCACTACTTTTGTAAAGGCTATGCCTTAAGACAATGGTAATTTTTAATGTTTTTTGAATTTTCTAGAAAATTAAGGTATATGGTAAACTGAAATTAAAATGCAATCAACTAGACCATATCTCTGCCAAAAATCAGCTGACTACATCAAATAGTTGATGAGATACAGGGTGACACACACCTACGTACGTACGTACGTACACACGGATAACACAAAATCACTCCTGACCTTTCTAGATCTATGGGTTGCCTTGACTAATGATGCTGAAATTCTACACCTATCAAATGAAAATGTTGTGCAAAGTTTTAACTAATTCGGTTTATTGGTTTTTGAGTTATGACTGATCAAAGAAATGAGATTTCTAGCATATGGCGTTTTTGAAGTCTATTAAGGGATTGAGCGCTATCGCGCCTCCCTTGATTAACTATCTATTCAACGTAACAATGAATATTAGAAATAACAGTTTTATATGCATACCTTATGAACAATAAACATGAGAAATGTTTGCTTAATGCCCGAATGTTTGTCGACCATCATTTAGTCAAGAGAACATTAATTGACAATTTCACATTACACTATCTTAAGAGTAGATGAAACTCTGTGGAAGATTTCATCAAAAGAAATAAGTGTAAGTAAATTAACTAGATATAATTATAGCAAAGTTAAAACATTCCCGTAAATTGGGCACTTAAAAATGTTGTATAAGGATATTGTCATATAATTGTGTAAGTTAAATCAAAATCAGGTACACTTATCATCGATTTCATATTGACTATCATACCAATTAATGTACCTGAAAAGAAAGCCATAATTCAGAAGAGTTTTAATTATCATTCCAAAGAGACTTTAATCATTAATCTATTGAAGTGGTGAAGTCAAAGGGCAAGTGTTGCACCCACAATCTGATTAAAGCACTATTTCACAAACACCTTCGATCATTCTCTTGTAATATTTCAATAATATAGATTGTTAAATGTCATCATCTGTGTTTTTTCTTTGTATTCTATATCACTGTTTTTCATATAATTATCGACTAAACATACAGTATATACAATTATATATATATATATATGTATATATGTATTTTTATATATCTTTATTTAATTCTGATGAAGAAGTATATCTTCGAAAATTCAATTGGAAAAAAAAAAGTTAATAAAACTAAAATGCATTGTATGGCGTTCAAATTGCTTGTTATTTTTAATAACTAATATTTCCATATAAACAATGCTTTCTAACCGAGGACAACAACCTATTATTCAAATCGCACCGCCCTGTGCCGTCCGAAAAAAAAAGACTCTCATTCGTTCATTTACATCGAACTGATAACACCTAAAAAAACAAGATGAGATATAAAAGAAAAAAAAATGAAAGGTATTTTTATATATCTTTATTTAATTCGGATGAAGAAGTATATCTTCGAAAATTCAATTGAAAAAAAAAAACTTAACAAAATTAAAAGGCATTGTATGGCGTTCAAATTGCTTGTTATTTTTGATAACTAATATTCCCATATAAACAATGCTTTCTAACCGAGGACAACAAACTATTATTCAAATCGCACCGCCATGTGCCGTCCGAAAAAAAAAACTCTCATTCGTTCATTTACATCGAACTGATAACACCAAAAAAAACAAGATGAGATCTAAAAGAAGAAAAAAAAAGGTATTTTTATATATGTTTATTTAATTCTGATGAAGAAGTATATCTTCGAAAATTCAATTGGAAAAAAAAAAGTTAATAAAACTAAAATGCATTGTATGGCGTTCAAATTGCTTGTTATTTTTAATAACTAATATTTCCATATACATATATGTATATGTATATATATATATATATATATATATATATATATATATATATATATATATATATATATATATATATATCTGCTTGAGTATGCCTTTATCTATTTTATAATTTTTCAAATGATTTTAGCAAACTGAGTGTGCGTTTCATAAGTATCACGAACCTTATTTCAATTCTTCGTCAAATCATCTTTAGATGAACATCAACAAATGAACAAATAAGCTGGAGTAAGAAAGATCATTTCAAAAAGCAGCAAGGAATATATATATATATATATATATATATATATATATATATATATATATATAAAGTGGTGTACTAAAAGCGAACTTTTAGGAAAGGTAAAACCTATTGTGAAAAGTATACAGCTCAATATCCAGGATAGAGCAGGTAGATATGAAGAAGAATGGAAAGGAATTAGGGAAGCAAAAGCCAAATCAAATGTCCATTTCGCCCTAATTTAGAGTAACATCGAGTGTTGGTCTTAATTGTATTTATTGTCCTTAAAATAAATACAAATTTACTTTTTAAAGTTTTGAGAAAGGACTTTTATGTAATCTTTTTAATTGCTGGCAGCCATTTTGTATTTCATGCAACCAAAGTATTTCACGAGGAAAAATGTTAGCACACACACGAACAAACTTTTTAATAAAAAAGAAACTTTTTTTTAGACAAAAAACAACTTGTTTAAACAAAATAAATAGGCTAAAAATAACACATATTGTATGATATTTAAAGAAATCCTTAGAATATAATATCATAGGTCGGAAGTTGCGAATAAGTTACTTGAATAACTTTTTGTCTATTATACATATCTGGATTTTACTGCTAATTGCTTTCTTTTAAAGATTGAATAATGCCTAATACAAGTACAAGAGACATGCGCATGCTTTGTAAGGAAGGTATCCTGGCTAACACTGTTAGGTATACAGAGACAATTGCCCAACATGAAAGTGATAGCATCAACAAAGCATGTACGGAACGTGGAAGTAGTATTTTTACATGTGCCGGCTAATGTGTACATAAGAGCTGTAGAAAACGGTGGAGTAACCCTGACATCAGGAAAGCAGATACAACATCATATATCGACATCACATTTTCATTTCTAGAATGACTGTCTCTTTGTGGTGCATAAACAAAATACCAAAACATACGAAGAAGTCAGATTTATGATATTGTGAAAACATTAACATTTTATTAAACAATATATACTAAATGTAAATATCAGACTAATGAATGAAGTCATACATTCCGGAAATGATTCGCATGTCAAGGATGCAGTCAATCACAAACAGTGTAGTACTAACGTCAATGCAGACAAACATATCGCCAAACATATCAAATTAAGAATGAGCTAAAAGATAAGACAGAAATTAAGTCAGGGTCGTTTAAGAGAACACATATATAATTCATTTAAACTTAGAATAGGATATATTGAAGAGGAGAAATGAATATTAGTAGATTTAATAAAAGTAATATGTGTAAAAAGGCAAATTCAAACAAATAGCTATATATTGCTTCATATATGAAGCACAATCTTCGAGAATAATTTAATGAAATAATTGTTATCATTGTTATAGGTGACAAGACAAATGTTATTACATTTCAAACCAATGCTTCAGCCATATTGTATAAGTAGTGCACCAAAACACAATATAGCAATATTAAAGAAGAACCCAATCGCACGGTTGACCCTTCAGAGAAACGTATGATAAATTTATGAAATATATGATTCCAAACTTAAATTCTCCATCCACAGATAAACTTACTTTAGATAGAACATTGGCATCTCCACTGATAGTATTGTTTACTTTATGCAAAGTATTGTAACAGTAAAATACAGAAAAGTAACAGGAACCCCAGGGACAAGCAGGTATGATGATTGCTCGTTTACAATTAGGGTTATCCATTTTGGTTCAGGATTGTTTATAGACTAATTAAATTGACATGGGTTTTGCAACTTATATGACAAAGTCCACCCATTTAAAGTAAATATTTCTGTAACCCATCAAAATATGTCACTGTTTAAAAAAATCATTTTTTGCAATAGGCAGCAGACAATGTTGACCACAATATGGCAACCCTTGATAGATATCGTACATTTCATGGGATAAGTATAGTTGCCAAATAGTTTGTACATTTTCAACTCGTGTGATTCCAAGGCATCAAGAACCCACTAGTGATATTTTAAAGTCTGGCTATGTACCAGTTCATAATTACCATTATCCCAAAGATAATGGATATCATGTTGGTAAACTAACCCATATGAGGCTGTCTGATCATTTCCCTGAATCCTTATATTTACTTGGTATCTTTTGGACAGTGTTCTCGTGCCTGAAAGAGCAACGACCAGGTTAATCAGGATTCATGCAAACGCCACTGTAGTATAGTTGCCTACTATCGACTTAGATCCATTAAATGTGTCATGTATCTATTTTATTTTTTATTTCTAGTTGAACAAGCAAATGTTTAGAACGTTACTCATGTTATCACATTTGACAAGTCACTGTATTCAAAGGCTCACGCTATTATAACTAATGCGCAATCTAGTAGCCGTCTGATAATCTGATGATTACACGCGGAGCTGAGTGTTCTTGAGTAGATAGGTCATCTAATGAAATATGCAGGATTATCAGAAGTTATAAAATAGATATATGGCTACAACACTATTGAAAATATGCTCAGTGAGAATACTCGTGCTACTGTACGAAGAGGTCATTTCTTAACAGATGCTGCACTTGATATATTACTTCTTGCAACTGTATTGGAACTCCTTGCACCACACACTTCTGTATCTGATAATGACACTGAAAATACACACACATAAGTAAACTATGTAACAGAGACATTTGATACAATTCAAGAAAGATGTACTAATGGACCAGAAAGTTGGACAACGTCAAATAAAAATATATTTGGAGAAACTCATCGTACATCCAGATATGATGATAGATCAGGAAGATCACAAAACAATAATGGTAATCAATGAACAATTAGAACAATAAAAAAGGGAAAAATAAACTAATTATACGTTTTCCTTTGTGGTTGCAATGTAAGAAAATGGTAGAGATTTTATGCGATTTTTCCTGATTGAGAGAACACTAAATTAGAGTCTCTATCTCCCCTCATTTTATGGCATGCTACCATTCTTGGATGTCGCAGTCTACAATTTGTATGCTAAAACAATATTTTATATCTTCAGCAAATGGCTACCCTCTCAAGAGACCACCCTGATTTGTATTTAGTGTTTTTTTAAGAATGGTTTATATGTTGTTCGTTGTAATGAGACTTTCCACTAATCTTATCATTGAACAAACGTTCATATAGAGCATCAAATCAACTGGCGAACTTCGAAGAGGAAGGGGATGACTGAAAAAACAACGAATCATATGAATTAAATCTTTACAAGCCTGCTATGAACTACATCAAGTTAAGCAGCAGTTTACTGGTTTCAATTATAACAGTATTGTACAGCACAGAGAGGTAACTTACACACGACAAAAAAGAAACTTATCAGTTTTTAATAGAAATAATCATTTCAGTAAACATGACAGTTAAGTTCGCAGCATTATCTCAGGTGTTGTTGCACAGGGTGTTATACCAAACAGAAAAGGTTGGCTATAAGATTCGTCTATCTATGTAAGGCAAAACGGTATTTCCTTATTCATTCAAGCGTATAAAACAGCCAGTTACCCTAGGATCAAAAACCGCTCTTACGATCGAACAAAGAAGCAGTGCATACACATCTACAAGAACTATTTAAAAGCCTTACATTAATTGCGACAAAAGAAAAAATGCAATATACAGGACCTTTTTAACTTTGAACTGTGTAGTTATATAACATCAATGTTGGATTCCTCTGATTCTTCCCGACCTGTAAAAAAAGTAACTTCGGAACAAGCGTCAGTACCAAGAATGCAAACTTATCCACTGATGGACTCTTTGTGCTGGATGGAGGGGCATTACTATATCGGTGAATTTTGTATCGTGGGCTTTACATTTAAAGAAATATGACATGTATATATTAACTATGCACTGTGCAAATATCGCAAATGCGTTATTGCATTTTATGCTTACAGTGAACAACATTAAGTTAAATACATGACTCATTTAAGAAGAGGAGTAAATTGTGAGTCTGTACACTGGGAATTACCTATTATACAAGCAATTAAAAGGGGAATTTCTTGTCAAATTAATATAATAATCAAATATATATATATACATATGGTATTTGCATGGCTGGAACACGCAGGGCGTCAGTGTGTCCATACGAATGATGATGCTGATTGTCTTGTTGTTGAAACTGCAGTAAATGCTGCCAATAATTAATAAATACTTTTTTTTTATTGCTGATGATACAGACCTACTTGGTTTCTTTCATTACGATATTCATTGAAGTGCTGAAACGATATTAATACTGCTTCATGAAAGAAATAAAATACTACATAGATACACTTGGAATGTACACTATTTGACATCTTCTCTGGGCCTTAGAATATGCGTACATTTACAATTTCGTCAGCAATACTGTGAAATGACACGTGTTTACGCTTATCCAATGTAGGAAAAGCAGTTACTATCAAAAATACAAAAAAAGACTTACAGCATGCTACAGAGGGCTTCTGCCTGAGTGAAGCGTAACATAAAAGAATTATTGCATCTGGTGAATATACTAAAG
>OY744523.1:48431096-48441096 GCA_963556195.1 Sepiola atlantica
TTTTTTGCTTGAGCTAAGGAGAGGAGGGTTCAGTTTATATTCAGCGGGTAACTCCATTTCGAACTAAAGAGCAGTGGGTGTATCTCTCCGCGCTCCTCGCTCAAAAATTATTTGATTTATTTTCTTTAAAACATTAGTTTTTTATTCAGCAATAAAAAAGAAAATAAAAAGAAAGTCTCAGAGTTAACTCTGAGTTATTTTTTAAAATGATAAAAATGGTAAATGTATATGAGATAGGGAGAGAGAGAGAGGAGGGAGGGGAAGGGAAAGAGAGGGAGAATGAAGTTCTTAGATTTTTACATCGACATGTTAAATTTTTGCTGGGATAGTTTTCGTAAGGCAGAAGACAATTTAGCAACAACTGTAATCAAAGGCACCAGCTATTCTATAGATGTCTTTGAAGTTATTTTCTTATAGATTTGAACTTTTTTTGTATTTATGACAAGGATGTTTATTGCTGATTTAATGAATAAGGCAATTTTTCTCTTAATTCCTGTTTTTAAATAAAGAAGATTAGGTTCAATAATACTATACGGGCAGTTGGATTTTCTCCCCCATTTCGCTCGTTATTCACCTAAATGTGCGATAACATCGATTCTCTTGAGGTGAAATGGTACATGTTGTCGTGACATAAATTCTAATCTATTTTTTAGCATATATCAAGTTGAGCTTTCATGCAACATTTTTTACCCGTCGTTTTTCCGGCGACGTTTTCATTTATTCTAAAATTCACGACTATTATGTTTTCACCTTTTCATGTTTGCTTTTAAATTCGTTGAATTCCGTTAAAACTTGCTTTTGTAAATAGAATGTTCAACGTTTATTTTGTTGCGTGTAATAACATATTATAGCAGTAAACATATCTTTAGTCCAATGAAAACTATATTTAGTCCAAGAAAATAAAACAATAAAAACCAACATGACCGCCAGCGATTAAAACCTGGAATTAAAGTTAGATTCTCAACACTTTAAAAAGTACATGATGGTGTTATTTTAGGACCAAATATATAATTAAAACCAGAAATCAGTGTTATCCCATATTTGGGTGAATACCAAGCGAAATGAGCGAAAGAAAACAGCGGTCCCAATTCTATAAGTAATCCTATGTTTAAACTGAATTAAATTACAGAAAATAACTTAATTTTAATTTTAAAAAGCAAATAATTCGACTTTCTGACTAATTTGTTGTTCTTTTAGAACCTAAAGTAGATTAGATGCATTTATTTATCTTAATAATCTATTATCGAATATTAAAATTGTAAACAGTATGCTTTTGTTAGTGATTTCAAATATAGTCGTTTTCACCTTTTTTATTCATTTTTTAAATTTTAATAAATGTTTTTGCCCGACCTAGGGAAACTTGCTCCAGTTAACTTTTCGGGGTAGGAAGATTTTACCCGATATTTTCCAACTCCTAAGGTCTAGGCCAGATATTTTATATGAAATTTTAAGGGATTAAATGGATCTCTTAATTGTTTATTGATAATGCATTGATATTGTTTAGGGCAACTTATGAAAAATATATTTTTTTATTCAATCTTTAAAAAATAAACTTCATTGGGTTTTTTTTCGCCCCAAATAGTACTATAGTAAAAAATGGATACATCGATGTGTTTGAAAGTACTTGCGCGTTTCTCTGTTATAAATAATAATATACATTATACAATATAGTTACGTTCGTAAAACAAACAAATACTTAACAACAGGACGAATATTAATGGACGGCTCTCCTCTACCAGAAAAATGTTTTCTTCGAAAATAAAATAATCACTAATAATGTTTAAAAGTAAACCTTGATTTAGTTAAAGCAACTCTTAATTCCCTTCCAAAGTAACTAGTAAAAATATCGGGTCAAATGTTTCTTTCCTTAAAACATAGGTTGTTTATGTAATGAACATTAAAATTGTTTTAAAATACTTCAGGGATTTTTCTATTTCTATTTTATACCTCAGGAAACGAAAATTCACGTATAATCCTATACTTCGTCCGACATGGTCTCCTTAAACTCTCAAAATATTAGCGAGGTTTTGTCAAATATTATATTACGGTCTTACACTTAAAGTGACATCCCAACCCATATTGATGAGATTATTTACAAGCCCACCTCTATCCTTTGACCACTCATTGGCAGAATAGAACGTTTATGAAAGTAGGTACATTTTCATGGACCACTGAAAATGAGCTGCTCCTTTTTAATAGGAGTTGCAGCAAGAGCGGTTTCTTTCTTTAAAATGGGGAGCGTGAGAGGAGTCACCTCAAATTCTGGGCGTTGCAGCAGGAGCGAGAGCAACTCTATAAGTTGTGGAGCGCGTAAAGCCCTGTATATATATATATATATATATATATATATATATATATATATATATATATATATATATATATATATATATATATATATATATTTATTTATTTATATATATATATATATATGTATATATATATATATATATATATATATATATATATATATATATGTGTGTTTTTGAAACTATACTATTTCATCTATCAATAACGTCTTCACATGCATCACATCATGTCTTTAACGGGGGGGGACATTGTTTACTTTAAATAATGTTTTCATAAGACACTCCTCCCAGTAGTTTCTTATTCTTTTAGAGGATAATTTCCATACGGTCGTTTTTCACCTTCCAAAGCCTGACTTCTACCTTATAGGGATTATGTAATGTATATCTTGTTATCATGATAACATCCTCCAGGGATAACCTTTTTGGTGAGTAAGGGTAATGTAATATAACTGCAGTTATCATGAAACAATCCTCTCAAGCATTATCTCCTTTTTAACAGAGTAGTTTAGTATAGATGTGCTCCTCATATATACCAGCCTTTTTGGCCGCATATTTTTCTCAGTATTCATGAGTATCATTCAGTCAAGAAAAGAAGGAGGGAGGAAAAGGATAATTGTCATAAAGAATGTAGCGAGATTAAGTAAGAAGAGCTATAGAGATGTGTAATAAAATCCATAACAAATATCCATAGAAATACGTTTGTTGTGTTTCTCTGTATATTTACGACTTACTCCTAAAAAGTCTGCATTTGAATTATCCATTTCAATCTTAGATTATACAGTTTTATTTGGAATACAATCTTGTGACTGACACTGTAAACAACACATTCGGGGTTCTATTTATTTTATTTTTGATATATATATATATATATATATATATATATATATATATATATATATATATATATATATATATATATATATATATATAAACATTTCCAGGTTGTATTATGTTGTTATAATTAAATATAAAAAGCCGTTAAAATAAATAGTTTTTCTTGACACAAGTATTACGTCTGATTGCAATCGAAACCAACATATTATATATTAAAAAACTGGAGTAACATAATAGCGTATTTGAATCTGAGCCACGGAATATCTAGATGGATAAATGTGCGAGTGCTTGACTACACAACCATATATCAAATCGTCATCTGTGTCTGTATGCTTCCACCCCTCTATCTATTTATTTTTCTCCCTCTCTTTCCAGCTCGTATTCATTAAACATTCAGCATAATTTTTCTCTAAACGTTGAAGAATCTATGGAATTACTGCCTAGCACATAAAGATAAACACGCTTCTATTTGATGACTTCTAAAGAATTATTTTTTTCATCTTGTAATTGTAGGCTGGTGATCCACCCTATTTGTTACTAAATGGGTTTTTGAAAACACTATGCATAGGGGAGATAACGAAACAAAACCGAGGTTGTCTCAGGCCAGTGTTTTAGTGACATACTAGTTTGTACTTCTGTAAATACACACTCTTGTAAATATATCACCGGGTTTTCTGTATTATTATCGACCCTTCAAGGTCACTACACTGTCGACGGAAATTCGAACTCAATCAAAAATAAAATGACCTGGATTATGTTCTAAAATAAACTGACAACGAAAACTCAAACACATATCTGATACAATAAAACCATAAAATTACAATGTTGGATCTTTGAAAAAAGACGTAGGTAGTGTGCTCGAAAAATAATTAATTACTGTAGTAGTTCATACGATTTCCCGATTACTTTTATAAAAAGATGGCGTTTGACTACGATTGTGAAAATCGACATTTCCAATTGTAAGTGTTTGTTTATTTTTTAATCTTTTTCTTCTCTATGATTTAACTGAGCGGTATCTCAAGACTTCTGAACAATTGCAGATGCAAACACCCAGGATATATATATATATATATATATATATATATATATATATATATATATATGCCTATTCCTTCTTATTTATTGATAAAATGGACTGTAAAATCATTGCCTTTCTAGACTGTTACAAAACGAGTAAAAAATTGATCATTGGAATCTAGCGTTATATCTTTTTTTTATATAGCATCTGATGTTATAGTAAACATTCAGCGAGCTTCTACTCGGACATCTTTGCTCATTAATTATATAGTAATATAAACACATATATTCTGTATACACTATATATATGGGGTAAGGTGCACGATAATTCATGAAAATGATATGCCGTGGTGGACAAAATGTGTGAAAAATAGCAAATGGAAAACAGGTTAAAGTGCAGGAGAAAAAAAACAATAGATCTGACCGGTTTCGTCTGTGTTGGCGAACGTCTTCACACACTAAATATATATATATATATATATATATATATATATATATATATATATATATATTTACCTACATAAGAATGCTTTATAGTCTTTTTTTCTTTTGTGGCATTTCTGTATATTTGTATTTTATTTATGAAACTGATCATTGGAAACATTCCAGTATTTTTACAAAAGTTCATAACCTAATAATATATATATATATATATTTGGGTACAGAAAACATCAGTACAATATTCGTACCGTCGGTTTCAAGATACACTAATTTAAAAAAACATACATAACACTATGGGGAAATAACACGAGTGACACGGGACTTTATATTTCCGAAGCAGATGTCACAGAATCTGAAGAGAGCGAGATGGCTAAGTCCTTTTGTGCTGTACACCGACGGTACGAATGTTGGTCTATTTTTTCTGTACAAAAATAAATAAATATTGAGCTATTAATTGTTAATTGTAATTCTCAATTAATCGAGCACTCTGCCAGGTTTTTCCTGCTATATTAGAAATAAGTTATATATATATATATATATATATATATATATATATATATATATATATATATATATGAAGTTAATCCATTAAAAGATATAAGAGGCAACTAATATATGTTAATTAGTAAAACATCACGGCGGTAATGGTCCTTAGAGGAGAAGAATTGTATTTGAAAACACATGAGTTAAGGACATTGAGATACTTTGCCTGAATTTTGAATTCTAATAAAATTTGATTCGCACTTTATTTTATTATTTCATTTTATATTATACTATATATATATATATATATATATATATATATATATATATATATATATATATATATATATAGATAATGTTCCAATTTCAACATAAACTATTAATTCAATTATCTGTCAAATAGCTGTTGATTTCTCGGCGGGAATGTCAGAAGCTACGTGCATATACCTTCACGGTGGAATAAAGAATATCATACATCACGCTTGCCCTAATTTTTATCACAACACATGCATTTGTCATTTTTACTTTTCTGAAATACAGCTTTTATTAACGTGTTGATTTTTCATCATACTTGACATGTCATGGGTACATTTATATTTTGTGGATTTAAAAAAAATAGAGCACTTCAGCGGATCTTTAAAAATACTACATTTCAACAGCTAGCGAAAAAAGCCAAAGAAAAACATTTTGATTGCTGTCTCTATCGAACTTTCTATTTCGGTTTAGCGCTGTTTTTACATATATATATATATATATATATATATATATATATATATATATATATATATATATATATATATATATACACATAACAACTCATATATTAAAAAAATATCTACTGTATTATCAGACGAAACTGAACAAAAAACTATAAACGAAAACATAGAACATTTATCAAATCTTTCAAACACCTAATCTAGAACAACAAAAAATGGGCATCATATATTGAGTATCACCCCATCATTCCTACACTATACGGGCTCCTCAAAACCCACAAACCAGAGATTCCCATGCTCTTCATTGTATCAAACATAGATAGCACCACGCACAAAATCGAACGGGCCATAGCTAACATTCTCACCCCACTAATGGGAACCATCAGCCCCTCGCACATCAGAAACTTATTCGACCTTCTAAACAAAATTAAAAAAAACATTAACGTTGAAAAGAAAAACATACATAGCCTAGATGTAACATCGCTTTATACTAATGCCCCAGTTAAAAAATGCCTAAACATACTTCACAAACATATAAAGAAAATCAAAACCGACTTACCATTTTCCCCCAACATTTTAATAGAAATAATTTGACCAATCACTGACGTAACATATTTCCCATTCAACGAAGAATTCTACACACAAAAATGTGGACTCCTCATGGCCAACCCCCTAAGCGGTGTATTTGCCTGCCTCTTCTGAGAATTCTTGGAATCCGCCCTTTTGCCAATTTAGACTACCCCCCTAACATCGAATACTTTAGATACATTGATGATATTCTAATTTTCCTCCCCTTAGATATACAAATTTATACCTAAAAGGCAAACTCAACACGGTAGAACTATCCATAAAATTCACACATGAGACTGAAATAGACAGCTGGATACCATTCCTAGGCACTCTTATAATTAAGTCCAACAACAAACTAAAATTCAAGGTACACCGCAAAAACACTCACAAAATTGCTACATACACTTCTACTCTCACCACAACAGCAAAATAAAAACAGGTATGATTATAGACTTCTTCATACGCGCTTCCCCTAATACATAGATGAGGAAATAAAATACATGATTAATTTCTTGAAAACACTGCAATACCCCACACATTTTAAATTAAATGCCAAGAAGAACGCCTTTAAAATATTCTCTAAAAAGAACATATAAACAAATCAAACACTAAACACCCCTCTCATAAACAGACCCCTTTCTCTTACCCACACATTCCAAAACACATCCATATGCAACACACTTAACAAACTAGGCATTCCAACATTACAAACAACAGCACTATCCATAAAACAAACATTAAACACATCAAGACACTTCCAAAAAACCCACATCCCATGCCGGCTTATACACTGTCTTATGCAACAACTGCCATCAAATTTACGTGGGATAAACACAACGTTAATTGAAGAACAGATTGAGCGTACACAAAAGGGACATAAAAAAACAATAACTCTCTCAGTGCACTTTTCTCCCATGCATTAGAGAAGGGTCATGCTTTCAAATTGGAACAAGCCAAAATCACCAAATACACCCACAACAAAGCTCGGCGAAGACTACTAGAAACCGCACTAATCACAGCCTCCAACACCATAAGACAACGAAATGGCTTTTATAATCTATCCCCCTTAATAAGTAAAATTATCCTCACTAAAATAAAACTAAACCTAGATCATGGTTAACCTCTATTTTTTCTCTTCGCTCACAGTTATACTGACATACAAGTCTCTGCATACCCCCCACACACCCCACACACCCATTTCCATTCACCACGAATCAAAACCTTCTAACTTACCCATTCAACACATTCTTGACATAGCCAGCTGGTCAAACACTACTACTCTCAAACAATTTCACACCTAACAACAACAATATATCTATCCCCCCTCACCCATTACTCCCTTTCGACTACTTCTCTCACACTCTTAACCACCCGCCCCTCTTACTTTCAAACCACCTTCATCATTTCATCATTTTTTCATTTTCCAAATCTTTTCTTAAACCATGACATTACCCACACACCAAAATAACAGAACCTCCCCCTCGTCCCCTCTTTCATATATATATATATATATATATATATATATATATATATGTATATATATATATATATATACACATAACAACTCATATATTAAAAAAATATCTACTGTATTATCAGACGAAACTGAACAAAAAACTATAAACGAAAACATAGAACATTTATCAAATCTTTCAAACACCTAATCTAGAACAACAAAAAATGGGCATCATATATTGAGTATCACCCCATCATTCCTACACTATACGGGCTCCTCAAAACCCACAAACCAGAGATCCCCATGCTCTTCATTGTATCAAACATAGATAGCACCACGCACAAAATCGAACGGGCCATAGCTAACATTCTCACCCCACTAATGGGAACCATCAGCCCCTCGCACATCAGAAACTTATTCGACCTTCTAAACAAAATTAAAAAAAACATTAACGTTGAAAAGAAAAACATACATAGCCTAGATGTAACATCGCTTTATACTAATGCCCCAGTTAAAAAATGCCTAAACATACTTCACAAACATATAAAGAAAATCAAAACCGACTTACCATTTTCCCCCAACATTTTAATAGAAATAATTTGACCAATCACTGACGTAACATATTTCCCATTCAACGAAGAATTCTACACACAAAAATGTGGACTCCTCATGGCCAACCCCCTAAGCGGTGTATTTGCCTGCCTCTTCTGAGAATTCTTGGAATCCGCCCTTTTGCCAATTTAGACTACCCCCCTAACATCGAATACTTTAGATACATTGATGATATTCTAATTTTCCTCCCCTTAGATATACAAATTTATACCTAAAAGGCAAACTCAACACGGTAGAACTATCCATAAAATTCACACATGAGACTGAAATAGACAGCTGGATACCATTCCTAGGCACTCTTATAATTAAGTCCAACAACAAACTAAAATTCAAGGTACACCGCAAAAACACTCACAAAATTGCTACATACACTTCTACTCTCACCACAACAGCAAAATAAAAACAGGTATGATTATAGACTTCTTCATACGCGCTTCCCCTAATACATAGATGAGGAAATAAAATACATCATTAATTTCTTGAAAACACTGCAATACCCCACACATTTTAAATTAAATGCCAAGAAGAACGCCTTTAAAATATTCTCCAAAAAGAACATATAAACAAATCAAACACTAAACACCCCTCTCATAAACAGACCCCTTTCTCTTACCCACACATTCCAAAACACATCCATATGCAACACACTTAACAAGCTAGGCATTCCAACATTACAAACAACAGCACTATCCATAAAACAAACATTAAACACATCAAGACACTTCCAAAAAACCCACATCCCATGCCGGCTTATACACTGTCTTATGCAACAACTGCCATCAAATTTACGTGGGATAAACACAACGTTAATTGAAGAACAGATTGAGCGTACACAAAAGGGACATAAAAAAACAATAACTCTCTCAGTGCACTTTTCTCCCATGCATTAGAGAAGGGTCATGCTTTCAAATTGGAACAAGCCAAAATCACCAAATACACCCACAACAAAGCTCGGCGAAGACTACTAGAAACCGCACTAATCACAGCCTCCAACACCATAAGACAACGAAATGGCTTTTATAATCTATCCCCCTTAATAAGTAAAATTATCCTCACTAAAATAAAACTAAACCTAGATCATGGTTAACCTCTATTTTTTTCTCTTCGCTCACAGTTATACTGACATACAAGTCTCTGCATACCCCCCACACACCCCACACACCCATTTCCATTCACCACGAATCCAAACCTTCTAACTTACCCATTCAACACATTCTTGACATAGCCAGCTGGTCAAACACTACTACTCTCAAACAATTTCACACCTAACAACAACAATATATCTATCCCCCCTCACCCATTACACCCTTTCGACTACTTCTCTCACACTCTTAACCACCCGCCCCTCTTACTTTCAAACCACCTTCATCATTTCATCATTTTTTCATTTTCCAAATCTTTTCTTAAACCATGACATTACCCACACACCAAAATAACAGAACCTCCCCCTCGTCCCCTCTTTCATATATATATATATATATATATATATATATATATATATATATATATATATATATATATATATATGTATATGTATATATATATATATATATATATATTAGACA
>OY744523.1:48446096-48463596 GCA_963556195.1 Sepiola atlantica
TAATGATCATGAATCAAGAATTAAAAAAATAGTGATCTAATTTTACCGGGGGTTTATGATAAATAATGTGATACGTAATGCAATACTGTCAATTGTAAATCACGCTGTGTTTTGTAATTTTTAATTATAATAATTACTGATTACGTAATTGGTGAGATAAAAACTAAATAAGTAATATATCTATTATTTAAACTATTACCAACAGTTATTTATACGAGCTTGATGGAGAATTAAAAACTATGTTATAATGCCATCGTATTACAATATATGATGCCATATAATAAAAGGTAACAACGAGAACAAATTAGAAAGAATAAAGATAAAGACAGAAACACTATAACAATAGATAATTAACACTGTGTTAGTTAGTGTAATTTGTTTATTCATATATACGTACATTTAAAGTACAAAGTTTCAACAAGAGTACCGCGTATCCCCCCATTTAATAAGTCAAATATATTCTCACCGCGATAAGGCTCGCCTCCCACTCATTAAGCATTAATTATAACAACCCTCTCACGTTCTATTGAGTTTATACTCCTACCGCTACTTAATGAGTATAAAAGAGGATGGGTGAGTAGATAGATAGGTAGGGGGAGCTGAGAAAAAGTAAGAGAGGAGGGTAGGAAGATTGAGAGTAGATAGAAATATAAATAGAATTATAGAAAGATATATATATATATATATATATATATATATATAAATAGATAGATAGAAAAGTAGATAGATAGATAGATAGATACATACATTCATATTATTTTCTGCATGTATGCATGAATACACTCACATGGGGTATGTATTCGTTTCATGTGTGAGGGTGTGCAAATGCACACGTGTCCAAGTGCAGATGTGTTCCTGTTTATACATGTGTTCGTACTTGTTTTTATATGTCTGTGGTGTGATTTGTCTTATGATTTATTTAATGGTGGGTTTAATTTGGATATGAAGATTTTTTCGTGTGTTAGAAGGTATGAATAGTCCTGAGTTTGGAAAATTGGCATTATCTGGAATTTCCCACTGCTGCATGAGTGTACCTGTTTGGAGACAGGCAATTTTCTACTTTCTTGAATTGTAATATTGCTCTTATGGAGGGCCACCCTATTATTGAATGTTTTTGTGGCACCTATATAGTATTTTTTACATGTTATGCATTCAAGTACATATATGACATTTTTAGAGGTGCAGTTTAGATCCTTCTTTATTTTGAAGGTTTGTGTTGGATTTTTGAATGTGTATGTGCTACCCTCTATTATTATGTCGCAAACTCTACATCTTTCTTTGTTGCATTTTGTGACCACTTATGATACGTGTTGGTTGAATTTTGATGAGGTTAGAATTTGTTTTAGGTTTTTCGGTTGGCGTTTACTTTTGATTATCTTCATTGTTTTAAGTATGTTGCTTAGTTTGCTATTTTGATTGAGTAAGGTTAGGTTTCTTGTTATCTCTGTGAATAATTATGGGTTGTTTTTGTTATGTGTAGATACGTATGCTAATATGTGTTCTTTGTTCCGTTTTTTGGGAATTCGTAGTTGTTCTAATGGTATTTGCTCTGCTAATTCTATACCTTTTTGTATTATTTGTGCGGAGTATCCTCTTTTTGCTAATGTCTTACGTAGTTTCTCCAGTCGGACAATACGGAGGTATTTGTCACTGACTAGAGTGCATATTCTGCATGCTAGAGAATAGGGTACAGATTTTAAGCAGCTTTTGGGTTGATGGCTTTTAAAGTGGAGGTATTGTTGGGTGTCCGTGGGTTTGTGGTAGATGTCTGTGATAATATGATTGTTCTTAATTTTAACTAGTATATCTAGGAAGGGTAGCTCTGGGTGATTGTGTTCTAGTGTGAATTTGATTTTGGGGTGTAGATTTTGTAGTGTGTTCTATAATTCGTTGATGTCTCCCCATGTGGGATCTCAAAGAATGAAACAGTCATCCAGATATCTTTTCCAAGATTTTATAAATAGGGATTTTGTATTTGTTCCATAAATTGATTCTATCTTTGTGTATAATATTTCTTCTAGGTAGGCTAGTGTCAGGGTAGCATATGTCGGTGCCATGTTAGTTCCCATTGCCATACCTAAGGTATGGATGAAGTTCTCGTTGTTAAATTAGAAGGAGTTATTGTTGAGGATAATGTTTATACTGTCGATAATAAATTGTTTAGTAAACCTTGGGTGTAACATTTGAGGATGCTTGTTAATCCAGTATGATATTGTTTCTTTACCTAGGTCATGGGGTGTGTTCCTATACAGGCTGCTAACGTCAACTGTCACTAGTTCAGTTCCCGGGTTTACTGTTTGTGGTAAGGAGCTTAGAAAGGGTGTGTTGTCTCTTATATAGCTTCTTACTTGTCCGGTGAAAGGTTGTAGTAAAATGTCAATAAGGTTGATAAGTCTGCTTGTTAAGCATGTTGGTCCTGCTACTATGGGTCTGAATGTAATGTCACTTGGATTCAGGATACTAATGTATTCTGATTCTTGTGTGTTGATGGCATTTTTAATCTCATTTGATTTGTGTATTTTGGGTAGTCCGTAGAAGAAGTTTGTTTTTGTCATGAAGTTGGTTAGGAAATCTCTTTCGTTCTTTGTGAGAATGTTATTGTATGTTGTGCAAAGTTTTATGATTTTTTAAATGGTGTTCTTGTCAATGTTTGTGCTAATTTGTTCATAGTAATCTTTGTTCCCTAGTGCTTCTATAATTTTCGATTTATAGTAGTTTTTGTCCATGATGACTACAGCGCTGCCTTTGTCTGCTTCTTTTATGATTATGCTATTTTTATTAAGGAGGTTATCTACTGTCTGGTTTTGTTTAGATGTTAGGTTACTGGTACGTTTAGTTTTTCTCTGGGTGTTGATGTTCCAGAGGTTTTTAAAGAAGGTGTTTAGTTCTTTTGTATTGTTGTGTTTGTTAGGGAAATATGTTGATTTGTTTTTGACTAATGAATAATCTGTTTTGTTTTCGTTATTATGTAGAGTTTCTATTTGTCTAAGTCTACGTTCAAATTCTGTTAGGTCCTTCTTTAAATCGGTGATATTGCTTTTGGGAGTCGGGCAGAATTTGAGGCCTAATTTAAGTATTTTGATGTCTTCCATTGTTAATGAGTGTGTGGATAAATTGACTATTTTCGGTTTTCTGTTGTCTAGTCTGGGATTGTTGTATTGGGAGGGATTCTTAACAAAATGATGATGATGGGTACTGTTTGTTTCGTTCGGGGTTCCCGAACGGTGATTGTTTTCTATGCGTGTTGTGTGTTTTAGAGGGTAGTGTTTTTTTTGGGAAGGATTGGTGATATATTTGTATGTGTGGTAATTGTGGATCTGTTGTTTCAGGTTGGGGAATCTTGGTGAAGTTTGTTGAAAGTTGTGACGGGGTTTGTAATACTATGTGTGGTTGTGTAGGTAGCTACTATTGTATAATGGTTTTGTTTGATGATGTGTGAAGTGTTTGGGATATTTTGATTGTATCGATTGGTGTGTGGAATGGTTGTAGGGTATGTTATATTGTGTGCAGTGGGGTAGAAAGTTATTGTATGTGGAATAAATGTGTTGGTGCGGTGGGCGTGGGTAGTTGTTGTAAGGTTTATTTTGGTATGGGAGGTGATTATAAGTGTTGATTTGTAGTGTGGGGTTATTTTGGTAGGAATTGTTGAGTAATGGTATTTTATGGTGGTGTGTTTGTGAGAAGTAGGGGTGTATGATAGGGAATTTTTGGTTGCGTTAGTTGGTGGTGGTGGAGTATGTAGGTTTGTGCCGCGGTGTTAAGCTATATGGTGGAGTTGTCCGAGTGTGTTGTATGTAGTTTAGTCGGTTTGGGTAGTTGTGTTTTTGTGCGAATGTGCGTATGTGTTGTTGTGTGGTGTGCTTAATGGTGATTTGGTTTGGATTTGTGGATAAAAGCGGGTGTGAGGTGGAGAACTATTGTTGTTTTTTCTTTGTGCGTATTTGGATTTGTTGTGTATGAGTGTGTGTGTGTTGTATGTGTTTTGCTTCTTACCTCCGTTTCGTGAACAGTTGTATTGGTTTCTGTATGATGCTTGTTCTGTTTTTTTCTTTCTCGGGTATTTTCCTTAGCCATGTGATTTTTCTTTTAACAATATTCCGGGATTTTCCTCTTCCTCTTTACATTCGGATTCCCAGAGTTCCGATAGGAATTGGTGAGTTTCCGTGGGGCATAGATCTTTTATTGCCGTTGATGTTTCGTTGTCGATTTCCGTGTATTTTTTGTGAAGTGTATCTTGTCTTCTTGTATGTCGATTTGGGCCTGCAGTTTTGAGATGTTAAGGGCTTTTTTAATTATTTTTTGTTATTCCGTGTCCTGTGGGGTAATCTTTTCACGGAATTTTCTTGGGATGAATTGTTCCTCCATCTCAAGAAAAGTTTCTGTATATGGATGCAGTGTCGCTACTCTTGATTGCGTGGTAAAAAGCAATCTTCCTTTGTTTTAAGAGCGTACTCCATGTCTGGAGGTTTTGTCTTTTTCGTTTTTAGTGTTGCATCCTGTGTATATGAAATCCTGCATTTTTCTATGAATTCCTGTTGAGGTTTAAACAATTCTATAATTGTCTCTGTGATGTTGTTTCGTTCTTTATTCTGTTGGTCGGATATAATATGGAGTAATGTATCTACCTTTCCGTTAACTTTCCGTAATTCTTCCTCGAGAAGTGATTGTGTGTTGAGTAGATCTTCCATAGTTTTTTTACTGGTTGGTGGCATTCTTTCGTTGTAGATATATATAGAGAAGGGGGTTGTGTAGCATCAGTGCAATTCCAACGAGAGAAAAAAGTATATTTGAAGAGTTGTGGTTACCAACGCTAGTAAAAAAAAAAATTTTCGATAATTATTTATCATCTTATCATTTGAACATTTTATATATATATATATATATATATATATATATATATATATATATATATATATATGTACATATATATACATGCATATACAGAATAAAATATACATCCTTATAATGTCAATATATATAGAGACATTATAAGGATGTATGTTTGATACGTAATATATATATATATATATATATATATATATATATATATATATATAAGGTATCACACGTACATATATATATATATATATATATATATATATATATATATATAAAATATTTGTTATTGTTTATTATCTATGTACGTATACGTTTCGTCCCTTTTGAATCAGGACTCATCAGCATAAATATATGACTATTCACTACCGGTCGTACGATTCGAAACCCTGGATTACAAGTATTTTTGAACTTAGGAATGATGCATATAAAGCAAGTGACGTCATGCTGTGTTTGTACTACCATTTAGAGTGCTCTTCTTATTTTACGAGGAGCGACATATATACAACAGTTGTTATTGTTTATTATTTATTTACGTATACGTTTCGTCCATTTTCAATCAGGACTTAAGTATGTATATATATATATATATATATAATTATATATATATATAATTATATATATATATATATATATATATATATATATATTGGTTTAAAAGGTGTCTACCTACTTCGTTTCGTATTACTTTTTATCGCCGTATTTTTATGTGAAGCACATTGTAATAGGTATTTCTTAATCAAATCCATCTGACATTTATATATTTCTTTTTATTTAGATTACACTGTCAATTGCTTTATTGCATTACCATTCGTCTTGACCACACTATACATAGTTGATTCAATGGAGTTTAATTATTTTGGTCTGTATCATATCTTACTTTGCGAACCTATTTTACTACCCGTGTTTCCCAAGACGCGTTTATCTGAACCAATACGTTAATCTGTGTTGTACCTTTATAAGTTCGGCTTTTAAGCATCGACGCTGACGTACTTATAGCATCTATTCTGAGCCAAGACTGGATATTAATTTAGTAAGCGATCTTAAAACTCATATTCCGATATAATCTGTTGACATCTATGCAGATGACACAGCTGATACGATATCTTTAGACCCGGGGTATACGATGTCATCAGATGACTTTTAATTACACTAAAATGTAGTGTTACTACCTTCATTTTACTGCTATGCCTCAGTTAAAATGTATGAAGCCATCTTCTTTTACTTTTGGTCTTTAATGGAAATGTTCTATCAAAACTGTAGGTAAGCAAACTGGAAACATGCTTAGACAATTCTACCGCTCCGAAGATTACCTCACTTATTTTTGCAATTTTACACGTAAATACGTCCTTGCTAAATCTGGAGAGTTCCCGCTGGATGCACTCTTTGTTTCTCTCACAGAGTGCAAAACCTACTTCGAAACCAAATAAGGGCTGGTATATTCTCTTTGTCTAAATTCTAATTCTCACAGAAAAACGACGCAAGTCTTTCTTTATTTTATTCGTAATGTTCATGGAAGGTGCTCTACCGAGATCTAAGCTTTGATGTACCAATGCAAGACATTAACGGCTAAAACAGGTCTGAATACAACGACTGTGAATAACCCCCTATTTTTCTCTGTGTGGATGTTCAACTACACGGACCTTCCAGTAAACATTCATATCGAGCCATCATCTCAGATAATCAAATCTTCCCAATTGTACCCATCGTGTCTAGTCTTCTCAGAGTGCCGTTTTTTGTCCAACTAAAAAACACTCGTCTCTTATACTCGAGTGACCTTTACAGTCGTGATAATATGTGACTCGTTTGTATTGAAAAAATAGTTATGTTAGTTTGTTTTCTATTTATCTGTATATTTGGACTGAGTAAGGCATTTGTTATTTATAATTTACGGGCTTATGTTCTCATGGTTACTTAATAAATACACTAATGTCATAAGGCTGATACATCTAATGCGAATCGTGTGCGATCCGAGGTCTAATAAAGTTGAGTTAAATTATCCGTTATTATTACAGAGTCCGAAAAGTTATACTCTGCGTGAGACTTTGTGATAACAACAACTTATATGATGAAAACAGTATCAGATAATAAATAACCATGATGTGTTTAGCATGTCCTTTCGGACATTCTGGTTCTATTTCTTAAATCTAACCAAAATTAAAAGAAGACCTAAAACAATTCCGGCAAACATTTACACCATTAATAAAGTATTAATATACAAAACAAATCCTGTTTAATCTTTCATCTAACAGTCTAAATGTCTACTTTATTTTCTTATGGAATTAGTTGTGAAATAATCTACGCAGTCATTGTTTTTTAGATGATTGAACGATTTACTTTTTGAAACATTTCTTGGCAGCCAATTTTTAGATCAATTAGTATAGTTTAGAGACTTTGAATATCCTAAAAAAATGTCTATTAGTTGTATTGTTTTGATTCCGGGGTATTATTCTGACAACATTTCGGTCAATGAAATTGCTGCCATTTTTCAGTCGCGGGTAGTCGAATTTGGTGTCAAGATGAGAACAGCAGTCAGAATAATTCAAAAAAATAATATAAATCCTTATTTAAAAGACTCTGACAAATAATTCTTAGAAAGAGCATTGAGTATTTTGTGTGCTTCAATTAAATTTCGTATTATTCATCTATCAAGGAAACTAGTTTGCAATTTTCTAATATGTAATTCTGCACTATTTCTATATATATATATATATATATATATATATATACTCGTGCTGGTCAAAAAAATAGAACATATGTATAAAACTGTAAAAATCATTCCGTTTGAGATAATTTTCGGCTTTTAAATTTTGTAGGCGAAATATTCTATATGTAAATAACAATTACAACTATTTTTAATCATTTGTCATATTTGCATATATCAGACTTGATTGTCACAGAGTAGTTTATTGTCACATTAGGAAATTCAACGTTTCAATTTAATAGAACATTATTCGTTGAGTAATCTCAAACTCAAAAAATGTATGTGTTTAAAAAGATTTTGCAAGTAATTTAATCATAATCTCTCATTCTTATTGAGGACAATCTGTGAGATGTGCAAAGGTAGTGGGTTTTTCTTTGCGAAGCTTCCTCTTCATCTGATCCCACAAGGCTTCAATAACGTTTAAATCTGGCGAGTTCGCCGGCCATTCAAGAACAGGGATCGATTGTTCTCGGAGCCAGGAAGTTGTGGACTTGGCAGAGTGTGTCGGTGCCAAGTCATGTTGAAAAATGATGTATGTGGCGTCACTGTCAAACTGATTATCCAGCACTTACAGTAGATTAGCTTCCATGATATATTGGTACACTGTTGCGTTTACATTTCCTTTGATGAAGCAGAAATTACCAACACCCTTAGCACTCATACAGCCCAAAACCATGCAAGACTGCGGGAACTTCACAGACTTCTTGACGCATTCTTGGTTATACCGTTCCGTAGATCTTCGCCAAACACGTGGCCCTTGGTCGCCGAAGGAAATACAAAATCGAGACTCATCTGAAAAGATCACACGCCGCCATTCGTCTGTAGTCCAGGTTTGATGAGCAGTTGCCCATCGTAGCCTCTTCAACATCTGATTTTTGTTAAGGAGCGGTTTGGTGGCAGCTATACGATTTTGGTATCCCAGTTGCTGGAGCCTTCGGTAGGTAGTGCTTCGTGAAACGTCGGCACCAGAAGCCTGTTTCCACTTTTAGTAATGTGGCTTGTTGACTGTAATCGACTTTTCTTTGCCACCTTGTCCAGTGCCCGGTCTTGTCTTTCAGTGGTGCTTTTCTTTCGTCCGCATTTCTTGCAATTGCTGTTGGAAACAACCTTAACATCTTTCTGGAGCACTTTGGTCACTACCGATTTTGAACATCCGACCTTGGTTGCGATTTCCATATGCGTCTTTCCTACTTCCCGCAAATCGAACATTCGCTGCTTCTCAAACAAAGATATGTCTTTAGAGCGACCCATAATGAGAGATTATGATTAAATTACTTGCAAAATCTTTTTAAACACAGAAATTTTTTGAGTTTAAGATTACTCAACGAATAATGTTCTATTAAATTGAAACGCTGAATTTCCCAATGTGACAATAAACTACTCTGTGACAATAAAGTCTGACATATGCAACTATTACAAATGATTAACAATAGTTGTAATTGTTATTTACATATAGAATATTTCGCCTTCACAATTTAAAAGCCGAAAATTATCTCAAACGGAATGATTTTTATAGTTTTATACATATGTTCTATTTTTTTGACCAGCACGTGTATATATATATATATACCTTCTAATTTTTGTATTCGAATAATGTAATTGCAATGTCAATGTAAAGATACTTGTACCCAAGTCTGAGACAAGTCTCTATATGAAAGCCTCATGTATTTTAGAAATAATTCGTGATTCTCTAAAAATTACATTATACCATTTCACTTGCCTTTGATTAAATAAGTATAACAGCATTTCTTTTTAAAAAATATATTGTGAAACCCAACTATAAAATTACATTCATGATTTATATTTTGGCTTCATAAGCAGCAGGGTAGTCTAAATTTGGAACTATTTTCCACAGCCTGATGACCGCATTTGCTACGCACTAAATGTGAACGTATTCTTTAAACGGACGTCTACGATGTTGGTTCATCACAACTTTGTCCTGTGATAGGAACCTTACATAAGACTACACGGTTTGAATCAAAACTATATATAATTCAGTACTGGGAATTTTTCAGACGTCATTAGTGGCATGTATCAGTTGTTCTTACTAATATAAATAGTCTGACGTTATTGGCATTGCTGTCATCAATATCAAATTTACACACGGGTTGATAAATTCGGTGCAAAGGAATTATAGATTTATGTTTTTGGTTATTTATCCGTTAAGCAAGTTAAACTTTGCAAGCAATTCCGTAGATATGATCAGTTCATTAACATGGCACTCATGTGCATTAAGGTCAACTTGGCGTCAATTATTTTGCTAAGTAGCAGATCAGTGCATAATTCAATTGCATAATTCAATTCTGTGTGAATCAGTACATCAGTTCAGATTGGTTCAGCTAATTGGGCTGATATTTTTCTCTATCGCCCTCTCTCTCTCTCTCTCTCTCTCTCTCTCTCTCTCTCTATATATATATATATATATATATATATATATATATATATATATATATATATATATATATATATATATATATATATATAAAGAAAGAAACATCACACTCACAAATAAGAAATCATTCACCAAGAGAGAACTTACAACTAATAAGATAAAATTTATTTTTATAAGCATCGATCTCTTGTCAACACATACACGCAAACCAAAAGAAACAGTGTGGATTGTATAACTAAACACACTCAGAAGAGTTCTTAAGAAAGTATAATAATTATACGGACTGATAATTGTTTTCTGTTTTGAATGTAACCTTGTGGACTTAAGGAAGAATTTTGTGTCAACGTTTATTCATGACGAGATGACCTAGTGTACATTCACATAGAACGTATATTTTACATTTGGTAGAAATACTAAACATTGACTGACAATCACACAGCGACAATAAACAAACACTGCACAAAGTAAAAAAAAGTATATTTTTGCACAACGGTTTATGTTTACTCATATCTTGATCACATAATACATTACCTGATGGAAACGATAGTAAGACGGCTGGAAATATTAACATTTAAACACTTGTATGTCATATTTAAGGCTTATTTTCTCTGTCTAATATTGACAGATCCATTAGTCTTATCCAATAACACATTATATATATATATATATATATATATATATATATATATATATATGTATATAATACTCTTTAAAGAAGGTCAACTTCGTCAGACCAAAATAAAACTAATTGAAAATGTTAACAAGTTAAGTATGTGATCCGATACTAATTTTTAAAAAAATTGCCTATCCCTGGAAAAGATGTATTTAAAGGAAGATTTTTCCAAATCCATCTCACTTCTTTGTCTTCTTTGGTCTGTAGAGGTTGACTCTCTGTAAAGAGTACAATCGAAACATGTATGCCGATATTTACCCCATAATGTTTGTATAAATAAAAACTTATACTTAAGAACAGCTCTACTTGTTATTGAGCACTTTTTATAAACACTTGAGGTTCAACAGATTTACATCTACAAAAACTAATACAATACATGTACTATATATATATATATATATACATATATATAAAAATATGTATATGTAAATATATATATATATATATATATTTCTCTGAAACAGATTTATTCATCTATTCATCAGCATATACGAACAAGAAGTAAACTCATCAACATTAGTCCAGTTAGACAGTATATCCCCAACAGTACCACAATGCATTACACCAACATTTGAATAACATTAAACATTACTAATTACTGTCGTTTTAATCATTTTTTCTGTGGTAAGCTGAACACTTTGATTTAAAAACCGAAATCAATCTTATTTTCTTAATATATATATATATATATATATATATATATATATATATATATATATATATATATATATATATTTCTTTGAAAACTAAAAACTATGTTACATACTTAAGAAACGTTCCGCGTTTACATCTTGATGGGATGACTTATTACATTTAAAAAGATAATATATGCCCAGTGGGAGTGTCACCGTTTCTAATGAGGTCAAATAATGATGAATTTTTTTTTAATGTAAAAACTCAAACCTATCTGGATGAACCCGCGATATGTTTCTGAAATATGTAACATATAGTTTTCAAATAAATAATATTGGCTCCTACTCCTCTGCGATCGAGCACTTTATTGATTTTCTACAATATAACCTGACACACAATATATATATATATATATATATATATATATATATATATATATATATATATATATATATATGCATATGCATACGTATACCAGCCCATGTGCCGAATACTTGTCTGATTCGAAGGGAACTTTATAACTGGGTTCGAATATTTCGATGGGTAGTAATTGTTATCCCCTACATTGAAGATTGCGTAAGCAACACATGTGGCTATAGGTTAAACAAAACATTAAAATAAAAAATAGTGTAATAGCTATCTTTCAACAAATAAAAGAACTTGAAGAGAATTAATGGTAAGCTATTAATGTAATGTTCCGGCTCATCATAGAACTCTTTTATGGTCAGTTCCCTGTGTATGGTCGCTGAACTGAAATTATATAGAGTTTAATTATTTTCCTTTTCAAAGATAGTTACAATTTACATATGTATTGCCAAGTGTAATAATTTCGCTTGGAACGTAGTCACGACCGGTTCAATCCTTGTTGCGATGAAACAACATGTAACACGATCGTTTTCTGGGGGAGTATGAACACCGTGATCCGCGCCGTGGGGACGTTATTTAAAAAGCGGTTAGTATTCTGACACGGTACCAAGCTTCCCGGGTGGCAACGATAGGTACACAACGTTAATAGAAAGGGGGTCATACTCGGTCGTCTGACTGTGCGGGTAAATGTGTTTAAACTTATATCAGTGACAGTCGACTTGACCTTTTGAACCTGGCTACAGTCTACATCAGTGTTGATATTAGCTCCATTTTCAAAAACACGACTGACACAGGTGCATTTACACGTTTGGAGTTCAGATAATTATTGCATTTGTCTCCATGCCAGGCACAATGGATTGCAAACTGTAATAAGAGCACTAACAACCCAGAAGAGGGTCACGCGTTATGCCACAATTTTCCTCCTATTTTATGGCGTTTGCTCTAATTAGCAAACGTCATAAAATGTACCTGACACAACGATACCATATGTGCAGTTCTGATTTCTTTTCATACTAATTGGATTTTTTAACGTTTCACTTTACTATATTCCCTTTTTCACTCCTTCTTGAAAAGGAAGATACTTTTAATTACTTTTCCTATTCTTTTTTGTAAGTCATTTTACTTTGACATTATTGATGTCATTTTTTAATATGTAACAATCTCTTCTTTTCATCTACACCATCAGCTTATGTCATGTTCTTTTCTCTTCAAATAACATAATTTGCCCCTTTTTTGTAATAGTAATTACATTTACTTAATTTTATTTTTTTTCATTTATTATTGATGAAATGTCGTCGACTTTTCGACAGTTTCCTTTTCAATACAAAAACACTAGTTTGATTAATTTATGTTTTTTGTCTTGACGAGTTGGTTGATGACCACTTCCCTCGGCCCCCAGAGCACACTCGAACAAATTCCCCGGCCGTGTCTCACATTTATTTCATTGTGATCTCTGGTACTTGAGAATACACTTCGTATTTTTATAACATTGTTTTTTTTTTCAGACATTTAATCCGGGTCTGGGTGTGGCTGACATTTAGTAAAAGGATATTGATCCTTTTAGATCCCTTTTGTCTGAGACTAGAGTGAAAGAGACAGTGTCAAGGGGCTACTAAGGCCCACATGCATCTATCGTTTGGGGTCGTGGCACGGAGTGATTGCGTGTTTCGCTGTTATTCATCAACATCTTAAACAGTGCATGACGGCAACTTTACGTTTTCCCGTGAGGAATCGTAAATTCACCACTGGTATTAATACTAAGTGGCATATTTACCCCTATAAATTTTCAATCGGTTAGAGTGAAAGGTTATTTGGGCTCGATATATTTTCAACCAGTAGGCACCTGATATCAAATCCTGATCAAAGTCTGCAGTTGTATATAACTTGACGTACCCTTTAGCTTCTTCACTTTATTGGGTAAATGGAATTGAGGACCAACTTTTGTCAATTTACCAAAGTAACTGTTTATAAAGATGCATCAGTTCTCATTTTGTCGATGTTTTAAGGAGCAATACACTTGATCCAGTGCCTCCATCGGTTGACTCCTGATTTTAACTATAAAACCTATTCCAAGGACTTGGTGGGGTATTAAGTGTCGATAGGCTCTCTACATCTTCGAGCTTGTTCTTTTTAATTGTGTTATTTTTTCGGCGGGCCTATTTAAGACCGCTTTTACAACCTCCCTGTGATCCATAATTCTTCAGGGTATTTCTGTATTTGAGAACTTGCCATGGTTACATATAAATATACAACTGTATTATCCTGTCCGTCGTAGAGTGTTGATTTCGAGGTCACCCTTATATTGTCTTTTTCTAGGTTGAAGTTATATACTTCAGATGTAAAAGGCAGTCCCTTTCTAGCCTCTCATGGCTCAATTCTTCTCGTTGCGGTCTCTGTGATTTCGCGTTGGTGGCTTTGCTACAGTCGTAGAGACGATTGGTTTTCTCTGGCAATTTCCCGTTGTAGAATTCAGGAAACTTCCGTAGATCCCTGCTGCCAGTTGACGCTGTTTAATGTGCTATACTTTAGGATAGCGTGTTCACTTTGTAGCCACCTCACATCCGCTCATAGAGCGTTTCTCTTTGTCCCGCAGCTGCAAAAGCCTCCGATAATATTTCCAGATATGATATTGGCAAACCTCCTCTTTAATGAAGGCGTTACATGGAGCATCTATAAAAAATTCAGCTAAGTGTGCTTGCACAGCTGAACTTTCCATTCATATCTTCGTATCTGTACGCTAACTTAGCAGGTCTCATCATCCTATTCGCTAAGTCCGCCTATGTCTTGCATCGGCAGTATTTATAAACCTCACTGTACTGTTACACTCAATGATCGAGCAGACCTATACTGGTGATATTAGGATGGTCATCGAAATATTATCTAGTCTATTCCAAAGCTAGACCATCTGGCAAGTCATGCGGCACGTTTACTAGCTCTGGGTCGTAGATCCGCTCTTTCTTTTCTAGGGCAGCAAATAAAACATTAAGTCAGACGGTTCCCTCTAAATAGTGAGATCTTCGATCCACCTATCATAACACTATTTAAGAGGGCTTGGATATATTCTCTTTTTTTTCTTTTTTAAGTAACAGACGATAAACAGCCCACTCTATTCACTAATAATGTTCATAACTTATGTACCAACGAAGTCACAGAGTAAATGAGAGTAAAAGAAAAGCTACCTAAGGTGGTGAGATGTACGGTGTGTGTTGTTCTGTATATGCTTCTGGTGATCGATCCGGATCGAAGTGACTGTACTTTGGATTGTGTTCGTAGATCTGTTTAGTTCTATATGGCTGTGTGATCGTCTAGTGTTTATGTCCGTAGATGGTTTTCAAGCATGTCCGTAGTAATCATAAGATACAATGTAGTACTATCACTTAGACCGTAGTACCCCAAGGTCTTATCTTAGGTCATAAGCACAAATCTAGTACTATCACTTTGACCGTAGTCACGACCGGTCGAATCTTTATTGCTCGGTACACAAATGTAACATGATTGTTTGCAAAGATAATGTGTACTCCGCTATTGACACCGTGAAGACGTCTTTGAAAATGTGGTTAGCGTCCTGGCACGGTACCAAGCTCCACGAATAGTAACAATAGACACATTTTTTTATTGAAAAGAAGCCATACTCGATCGTCTGGTTAAACGGGTAAATCATATCCAGCTGGTTATTTGGTCATCTTGGATGCTACGTCAATAGCGTCATTATTTTCTGAGATTTTACCCTCTGCTGGCTGATCCATAGGAATTAAAGCTTATTTTGTAATAATGGAACAACTATATTAATTTGTATGTGAAAAGATAATTTATGTATGCCGAACAAAATTAACATTTTTAAACAGAATTTCAGTTGGGCTGTGCTGTCTAACAAGAGCCGTCTTGTGTAGATGCACACCTAAGAGTGCTAAATCTAGCTTGTCTTAGGCAAGGCGACGGAGAAAGTGTCAATGAGAGACAGAGAATAAAGTCGTTATTGTTCTGAGCCTCAATAACTATTTTCCAACATACATCAGTTACCTAACTGCTGTCTACAATATTGTTATATTTAGCTGACATCGATCGCGAGTTTTCCAAAACATGAACGACACAGGTGCACTTACACGTGTGAAGTGCAGAAAAATAATGTACTTGTCTTCAGGTCAAGAGATAACAAAGTGTAGTGGGAGCACCAGCACCCCAGAAGGAGTCACTCGTTGTGTCACAACAATAAATACTTTAAAACTGTGTTGCTCTCTTTTGAGTATAGGGTATATATACTAATGTAACAGTGAAGAACGGATGTACGAATAAATGCAGACACAACTTTCACAATTACCATACCGAATCATGAGAGAAAGGCAAGAGCTTGAGAAATAAGAGATTATTTTAATTTATAAATAGTCGAACATATCAACATAGTCAGCAAAATTGTGTATAACATAATATACTATAATGAATGATATTAAGAGGTACTAAATATAGATTACTAATTATTATGGGGAAAATAATTATAAGTAAGTTGAGAAAAAAGCTAAATTAATTTAAAATTTAAAGGTTAGTTTATGTGTATACTTTGATATAATACTTATGGATCTAATAATGTCAGCGGTATTGTATAAACACTACGTATGTATATTAGTTTCATAGAATTAAATAAACTTAATATAAGAATAGTAGTTATGTACTTTCGTTTAACTATCATAATATTCTGACTATTTCAAATATCATACATCAGGTCAAAAATTATTATTCGTTAAAGAGGAAATCAAGAAGTTATAAACTATGTAGATGTAGATGATCGTGAAAAACCTATACTTAACAGTATGTTAATTGTCAGTTATGCTTAGCATGATAAATTATTATTAGTTGATTAGCGTGTCTTAGTATAACATATTACTACTATATTGGAATTTTAAGTAATTTTGACAGCTAATTTTACAGTTGTAACCTTGATTGTTTTAATGCAGTGTTATGAAACTAAAATTTCTCACGAAATACCTGCGTTTTAGGCATCATTCTGGAAATGATTTTTAAATATGAGGTGCTATCCAATTGTGTATAGAACGAGGGTGGTTAGAGTATTTATTAACATTGTATAGAGTTTGTTTTAGGTTATTGTTTTTCAAACGTACTAGCAAGTAAGTTGGATGTTAATTCGTAGAAGTTAACCACTTTTTTTTTATTAATATCAACTGTTGTTTATAATCAAAAGTTATTGAACAGTGTTTGTAATCTGCTCCTGGTTGTTTCGTATATTCTATAAATATTGCCTTATCCTTGTATAATCTATTTGACACTTAAAGTGATCATATGCCTTATTAAGCAAAAATAAGGTGTGTTCTTCGGAACTGGGTGATCTATTCCCTCCTTGATTTTTTTCAGCTCGTTTGACTCGTTTGTCTAGTGGTCTCCGTAAATTCGTTGTGTTCATACCTAATTATAATCCAGCTATTTAAGTAGAAGAACTCCAGACGTTTAGAACTATCCCACTACTGACTGTTTTCCACCTACCCCGTAGTCTCGGCCTTTTAAAAACAGACGCCAATAGGAATCTCCAGTGTTTGCAATAATCATATTTAGTTCTTGTAAGCTTCTTAAACCAAGTGGGTTTATGCCGATTCTGGGAAGATTTGTATTAATAAAATAAACATTCAAGTCACTTAACTGACCAACATATAAACATGTATCCTGGATTTTAAAGATAATAATATTAAATCCATGTCTTCCTGAGGTATATCTGATCATTGTTAAGCCATAACGATAACCCTATTGAATAGAATAGGTGTAATAGACTGGTAATATGATGCAATGTATACAAACGTTGGGCTTTAATTTCATATTCGTACAACATTCTGTAACTTTATTTTAAGAAACTCGAAAGAGGATATTACATGTTAGTTCTGTAGTTAGGGAT
>OY744523.1:48466096-48476096 GCA_963556195.1 Sepiola atlantica
TGGTGACAGACACCCGAAAATACATGTACTCTTATAGAGAAGGCGCCGCGTTTCCGTTACTTTGCACCGTCAACGTCCGACCACGTCTCAGAAGCGCCCGAGTATTGACGAGGCGAAAACTGCCAAACGATAAATTAATGACTAGCAGACGATGAATTCAGACGAAGGTAAATACATATATGATATAAAAGAACGAACACACCCTAACTTACAAACTGTTATTAATGTGATGTGTTGTTATTGTCAAAAAACAATAGTAAATCAATTTATTTTAAATAAAATGTTTTTGTGCACCGAAAAGTTACAAACAGATGATTTGTTTTATATAACAAACAACAAAACCACGGTGTTTAACCAATTTCTTGTTGGGGTGATTTTTATTTTAATGGTTTAGGGTTATGGTTAGACTTTGAGTTAGGGTAAGTGTTTAAGGTTAGTGGTAGGGTTAGGGTAAGGGTTAATCGTGTAGGTTATGGCTAGTCTTTCACTAGTAATTGTCGTTGCTGACAGAACTCAATGTGTCCCTCGTAAGTTTAAACGCGCTGACACAGATCGTCGAAATTCATGTTTTAACGCGCTGCAGATCGAAAAGAAATAAGTTATTCCAAAGGTGATCGTATGTTTGTCTTGCAACCTGATTGTTTAATGCTTACACCAACCTTATTGGTTAATCATTTCAAAAAACTACGGGATGCTTCCGAGACTTGCGCGAACGTTTTTGACGCGAAGTGATAGAAACGTCATACGTTGGATATATATCCAGTTATATCATCATGAATATTATGAGCGGATTGAAGATAATACAAATAATGAATACAAATCGATTACTTAGGAGGACGGTTTGTTTACATTTGATTTGAACATTAGATGTTTGTAAAGTAGTCGTGTTGTACTTTGTTCCGCAGATCGGCATTCATCGGAAAGACAACTCTTTATGGAAATATTTTTTTTCATGTAACGCTCGCATAGGACGAATACACAATTATTTCCAGTTATGGAAGGAGATGAAATGTTGATGTGAATGTTTTGCAAGGCGGAATCAGAGGTTTAATTTCTATTGAATAACAACAAAGGAGGGAAACACTAGAAAATGTGTATTCTGTTAGAAAAGCGCTGCAGAGAAAAAATATTTTAGATTCATGAATATTTCCCCCACAAGCTTAATACAGGTTAAACCAAAAGGGTCTGACATATTTAGAGGATTAATAAAAGTACAAAATTAGAAATAATGAAAAGAATAGTTTTATTTTCTGAAAGTACATATAATGCCATTTAATTCTACTAACTTTTGAAAATCAAACCATCATTGTCAATACACTGTTGGAGACGTTCATGCAAGTTATTGAAAACTCTATTGATCAGTTAACAGTTTTTCATTCTACACAAATTGTACGTTTTGATTAATCCAACTATCTTGGGATATGACCGAATTCTTCTGATTTTAAATACCAGAAGATTTGACGGGTCAACTAAAATCACTGTTAAAAGAAAGCAAATGTCCAGGTAACTCCCAGACGTTTATTGTGGATGTTAAGAGAGTTGTACTTTTTATAAGTTTCTATTTTTTGCTTTTATTATTTCGGTCCACCTCTATATATAATGCAAGTAGTAAAGTATACTCCATGTTTTGCCTATTAAGGAGTATCCAATAATCTATATGTTTCACAGTGTATTTTCATTGCACTTTTAAAGGTGTCCCTATTAAATACACTCATATTACAAGTTAAAATTAAGCATATGTGTTTGGAAAGTCACTGTATTCGATATACAATTATATCGTTCTTTTCAATGTACTAGGTACTCTCGATTTCTGAAAAATCTTCAATAGTGAGGGGAATAATGAGAAATCAACACCCCCAGCTATTCAACAACAATGATACCGTTTACTCGGAAACCGCGAAAGCTTAACTAATTGCCTAAACATTCGCTGAAAACTCCAAGTTGGACTCCACTAACCACTCTCTCCCATTGACACATCTAAAACATGTGGGTCTGATCTATACAAATAATAGTAATAAGAAAATATTCTGCTGAACTGAGGGAGGTCCTCTCCAAGCACTACAATAAATACCGTGCCGAATCTTGTTACTATGGTACCAGTCTTCAAGAATTATAGACCTAGAACTGATTCTCAGAATTATCGCTTTATCAATCTACACCCGCTTTTCGTATAACTACATGAATTGTTATTCAAACAAGCGATAGTCTTTCTCTTTATTTATACTGAACTTCTTTCTGACCATCAGCGTGGATTAAGGCAAGCACAATCTAATGCGGATATCCTAAGGTTCATCTCCAAACGCATATCCAATACACTCTACTCGACAGATGAAGCAAGGGTGGTACTGCTTGATATATCCAAAGCATTTTAAAAGGTATAGCGTAACGATGTTCTTCTAACTAAATTGCTGATATGGTATTACTGGATTAATATGATATAGCTAACTATTTTTCTTATCTAACAGAACCATCCAGATTATCCTCAATAGCTGTTTACCTAAACAACATTATATACATGCCGGTGTACCTTATGGATCCATCCTTGGGCGTTTATTGTTCCTGAGTTTTATAAACGACCCTGCTGGTGACATTGTGTATGAGATGCGTATATTTGATGACGACACTACGCTCTACACCGGTCATGAAAGTAAAACGGGCGCGCACATATCGTAGGCAGTAGCCGACCCCTTAGAAAGTGTAATCCACCATGTAGTGGAATGAGGTCATAATTAATGGTAACATTTTATGTTGCTAAGATGAAGCTCATTTCTTTTAAACAACAAAACGAAACACCTTTCACCACAGATCATCATGGCAAATAACACCCTAGCTGAGACCCCAACATTCAATCTCTTCAGTCAAACATTCACAGGTAACATGAATTAGAACAACTACATAAAAGATATGGTCAAGGCTGTTGCAAAGAAAATAAGATCTCTCTTCCGTGCTAGAAAACTTCTCACTATTAACAGTATCCTATATATCTACAGAGAAAGCATCTTCCAATGCATGGGTATAGTTTTAACATCTGGGTTGGCGCACCACTGACTTTTCTTTTCCTCTTAGACAATGCCCAAGAAAGAGTATCATATCTAAAAAGACTCACTATCGACCCAGCTCCAGCTCCTGCCCCATCAATGTGATGGTGCATCCTTGTTCTTGTTTTACAAGTAGTTCAATGGAATATGCATGGATTAACTTGCTTCGCTGATGCCCCTCCGACGTAAAAACAATCGACCTCCTGATTATTAGCTAAATACAATCCATTCACTGTGGAATTCTTACATGTAAGAGAACCTTCTACTCCAATAACTTATTTCCTCGGGCTATGGGTATTAAGAACTCCCTTACTGCACTCTGTTTTCTCGACTGTATCGACATGCAGAAATATACAGCTTATATTAACAAGCATGTACCTGCGCACCTTTAAATTTACGATGGGTCCCTTAACTTTTACCTAATTCTCGGTAGGCCCTAACGTTTACAGTAGACACTTGCCTTCTTTGGGTAGAACAAAGTTATAAAAAAGTATGGGCTTTATATAAGCAACACATATCTGATTTTAGGATGAATAACACACCAGGAGATGACAGACATCACACTTGATGTGGGTGTGCCCTACTGTTAATATATGCACTATATAATTGTTAGATAGCGAAGTGGTGTCTTGAGGTGACGCCCTAAAATGAAAAGGGAAGCCTAAAAGTGGAAGTCAATAAGTCACGTCACTTGTGCCAGACTAGAACGGGCAGAGAAACGCAACGGTCTTGGTAAGCTTGGCAAGGGGCGTAGACCGCAGACACAGGTTGTAAAATGTCGGCCTGGTTATATATGGTTATGGTAGCTCTTCCATCCAGTTCATTCTTTTTTTCTTTCTCGCTCTTGTATACACGCACTGGGTGTCTGTCTTTGTTAGGTTAAACACAATAAAAATAAATAGCCAGCGTCCACATTGTTCCTGATTAAAAGCGAAGAACAGGAGCCAACAGCGCGAGGATTTGACAACATCTGGGTTACAACAGAAGATGCGCATGTATTATACACATTATGGTGTTATCGAGGCCAAGTGTATGCACCCGCGCTGGTAAAGAGTATTCAACATTTTCGAGTTGGTACTATAGTGACCGTACTATTTTGACAACATTGACGTGGAGAAAATATGTGGATATGCCGCGTAGGCAACGTAGGTCCAAACAAATAGAAAAGCTAAAAATGACGGCAGAGATAGACAGGCGAAAAACGGCTTGAAGGAAAGAGAGAACAGTCGAAGAAGAAAAGAGAACACAGACGGAGGAGAGACGAAAATGAAAACAGTAAGTTACTTTTGAATTTTTCGAAAGAGAAAATATAAAATTATTGTTATAATAGTTGTGAACATTGTATTGATGAGCTCATCAAGAAAAAAAGAGAGAAAAAATGTTTAGTCACACAAAGAGAAATAATAGGGTTTTAATGAACACAGTTAAAAATGAAGAGAAAATAAACGATAAATGAGGAAAATGCACTACACATACACACACCTGCGAAATTTAAATGTACAATTTACTGATAAGACACTATGTGTGTTTCCTTTTATTGTGTTTTTATTACACGCCATTCGCAATTTTCATGTTAAATGATTTTGTAAGTGAAGAGAGAAAGAGTGTGAGGGAGATGGAAAAAGAGAGAGAGGTTCAAACAGGGTAGAACATTATGTTATGGCTGCCTCTAAATTGAAATAGCAGAGCAAAATGAGAGCTGAGAAAGAGGGGATGCTTATTAAAATATGGGTGATCGTATTTATATATATATTTATTTTTCAATAATTCGGGAAAGAGAGGGGAATCTCATGAGAGGCTTACTTTGAAGTGTAAATCATTTTCATGCTGAAATGCTTAGCTCTCTAAAAAGGTAGCCATATATTATATATATATATATATATATATATATATATATATATATATATATATATATGTACTTTAACAAAACATTTATTTTATATAGTACTGACTATAAAATAGCGTTCATTAAAATGTATACAAAGTTAGTGCACGTGGAAATGTTTATAAGCATCCGCGTGTGTGTATGTGTACGCACGTGTTTGTGTGTGTACGTCGAGGTCAAGTGTTTTTTGGGAATGTCTATACTAGAGAGTATGTGTGGGTTTTTACGTATGCTTGTGAGTTAATAAACGTTGACACATACAAATTGAATGTCATCGTGGGTGTGAGACCACTAGGTAATACCAGGCGTAATTCCGAATACAGAGAGAGAAGGGGTCTGGCTGAGTTAATCTGTCTACAGGTCATGAGAGAGAAACAACTCAGATCAGGACGCCTGCCGTCACAACGAGGGGAGATAAAATGAGTTAAGCACCAACTGGTGTTATGTTTATTTGATTGTGTTAGATAAAAGAGTAAATGCTACAAAATGAAAAGAAATTGTTGGTGGGACCAACAATGTGTAAGTGAGAGAGTGGGTGAGCTATGCAAAAGCCAACACCGCTTTAGTGGACCAAGAAGCCTTCTATCTCCTAGTGGTGTGTTGAACGTTTTAGCCTTAATTAAAATGTGTTATTTTAAAGTATTGTAAAATATGAGGTTTGAAAGGTCTGTTTTTTTCTCATTTTTTAGTTTTACCAGGCGTAATTCCGAATACAGAGAGAGAAGGGGTCTGGCTGAGTTAATCTGTCTACAGGTCATGAGAGAGAAACAACTCAGATCAGGACGCCTGCCGTCACAGCGAGGGGAGATAAAATGAGTTAAGCGCCAACTGGTGTTATGTGTATTTAATTGTGTTAGATAAAAGAGTATATGCTACAAAATGAAAAGAAATTGTTGGTGGAATTAACAATGTGTAAGTGAGAGAGTGGGTGAGCTATGCAAAATCCAGTACCGCTTTAGTTGACCAAGAAGCATTTTATCTCCTAGTGGTGCGTTGAACGTTTTAGCCTTAATAAAAATGTGTCATTTTAAAGTATTGTAAAATATGAGGTTTGAAAGGTCTGTTTTTTTCTCATTTTTTAGTTTTGTTGAACTTGTAAATGTTATATGTTTTTTTAAATGTTTGTAATCTCTTTGAATTTAAGGATCTGGTTATTTTGTGTTTTTCGTTTCTTCTACAATAGAGATATAGAGAGAGACATATAGAAAAAGAGAGAAAGATCGATAGAGAACCTACCATTTTAGATATTTGTTCTTTGTGTGGGAATAATTATTACGAAAAAAACAGTTACCAAGGGCTTTTGAATATTCAAGTTAGAGGTCGGCCGAAGAATGAATGCAAGGAGCGGAGTTTAGTGAGTGGTCTTATCTCATATGTTTCGGCGGTACTTTATTTTATTCAGAATCGATGGAATTGTGTCATGGTCAAACTAAGTTCACGGAAATCCTACGGTGGATTGATTTTATAAGAATACTGGCGATGTTTCCTAGTATGAGGCTAATCTAATGAGCTCATAGACAAATCCAATTTTGGTTTGTCTGATACCTGAGGAGTGTTGTCCGTATATTTTAATAATAACTCTCCTTTTAATTAATGTATTGCCTCGTCTAATCTCGTGCACAGGCATATATATTTCAAGAATATACAATTTACAACATCATAACGTAAACACGCATGTATTGCTTATATCACGTAGGTTAGCAGCGTAAGATTGTCCACTACTCGATGGGTTTCCATTTCTTTGTAACGTTAAACATAAAACTTTTAAAAATCAACCGGTGTACACGTGGTTCCCGATCAACAGTGATGCACACAAACCAACAGCGATAACATTGACACTATCTTAGTTACAACATACTATGCACGTATTTATAAATGTATGCACCAGCGACTGTAAGCGGTATGAAACGTAATACCCATCCTACAATAGGTGAAATTAATATTCTGAACAGAACTATTTTGTATTACTTTTATGATATCTTACGAAAAATGGCATAAAGATATAACAATACTATACTTTATGTCTAGAATCCTTATTTAAATTTTGATTAATATCTACTACTTGATTTTTATTATAGAAAATATCTCAGATTGAAGGTAAAATATTCTAAAAAAAATAGAATGCAAGAACATATTTTAATTGGTGCGTTATGACTATATATACAATTCAATATACATCTGAAATATTTAAATGTTGAAATAGGAGGTTATACCACGTTATGACCCCTAACATTATGTAAACATACAGTAAAGATACATTAATCTGAGGAATATTTATTATTTGAAGTCGTATACCTATTGTAATATTTTCACAACATCTGAAGTATCTCAATTATTACCAAAAGTTACCTTCCACCATTTTAGTTTATTTGCATAGACGTAAATTAAAGTAAATATCAGCCAAACTTATAACTCTTGCACAGGGAAGATGTGTTCCAAAAATTCACAATCATCTTCTAATTTGTTTAGGAGTAAATCCGATATACGAAAAATACATCTACATATAACTATATTAAACTTTCCAAAGAGAGAGAGAGATAGGTATATGTAAAAAAACACCAGAAGATTTATGTAAAAACACGGTATATTTGCGATTTACGAAGTAGCTTATAGCAGGTACTTAAGATAACTTTTCTCCCCTCGTATTTATCTTTAAGACGTTGGGTTACAATTTTTTAAAGTATATGTGTAATATGCATGAACATTAATACAACAAATTAAGAAAGCCTTCTATTTTGATAAAGCTTTGTACCGTGTGAGTATTCATTAGCCAATACAAAGCCGTCACGTTTCTAAGTGTATGTGTGTGATTGGAGCTGCTTTGAATACTGAATTACATAATCACGACAAAGAATGTGTACGAAGGTCTGATAAAACATCTTTCAAGCAGAGATTTTAAAATAAGAAATATGGTATTTGCAAAAATGTCACATTTAATATCGATAAATCAAATCAGTTGTCGTTATCAATCGTATGCATAACGATATAGCATGTTGTTCAGAGAAGCTGTTCAGTGATTGTTCGGTTCTCAATTTTCGAAAAACTTTTTACGTTTACGCTCGATATTCAGACAACTTAGAGAATACAAATATATAGGTATATATATATATATATATATATATATATATATATATATATATATATATATACGTACTTATTATTAAATATGTCTATAGAAAAAGGTATCTATTACATATCACCTACACAGAAACACTCATGTTTCATTTCCGCAGCATATCACATCAGGCTAAATACATTTACCCTGATGATTTCCTTCGGGAATAAACATGGATGATTATGTGTAGGTGATATGTTATAAATACATTTTGTATACTTTTTTCTACTAACCTCCACTCATGTGATGAAGGTGATATGTAATATATACATGTTGTATACTTTTGTCTAATAACCCCCACTCATGTGATGTAGGTAATATGTAATAAATACATTTTGTATACTTTTTTCTACTAACCTCAACTCATGTGATGTAGGTGATATGTAATATATACATTTTGTATACTTTTTCTACTAACCTTCGCTCATGTGATGTAGGTGATATGTAATACATATATGTTGTATACTTTCTTCTACTAACCTCCACTCATGTGATGTAGGTGATATGTAACAAATATATTTAGTATACTTTCTTCTACTAACATCCACCCCTGTGAATGTAGGTTATATGTAAAAATATATTTTGTATACTTTCTTCTACTAACCTCCACACATGTGATGTAGGTGATATGTAATAAATACATGTTGTATACTTTTTTCTACTAACCTCCCCTCATGTGATGTAGGTGATATGTAATAGATACATTTTGCATACTTTTTCTACTAACCTCCACTCATTTAAAAAATAGATACTAATAGTTATTAATACATTTACAATATATCGTCGAATATATCATCTTAAATGACAATACTAAATACTTCTTTTATTTTCTCCGTACATGTTGCAATTCAGTTTTTAACTTGACCATGTGGTATTAATCCAGTTTTAAATGAAGGTATGTGTACCCCTTTTGGTTGAGTTTTAAAACACTTATTAAGACATTGTAATCATTGACTGTTTATCTCTATAGATTTAAACACACAGTTGTATATTTCGCCTGAAGCAATGTGTGTAGCATATACACTAGTATTATCGTTATAATGTGTCTTGACCACCCTTAAAGGAGGAGCCTTCCCTTATTACCTTCTACCTTATTTGTGTATGTAATTCAGCAGTTGTACAAGTGTCGTCACGAAGTTGTACAAGTGTCGTTACTCATAGCTAACTCCTACCATATGCAGCATACTGAAATTGTTACACATCGAGTACTGAAGTGGCTAAACGTTCCTAAACTTATTTGATCAACACAAGAAGAGCCACTGTGTAAACGTAATCGTGCAATGCGTGAACGTTATTATGCCGTTGTAAGTATATCCTTTAAATATGTTACGAACCCGTGTGTTATTATATGATATGTCTTTACATTCTAATCGTCATGGGTTTCAAAAATATAATACTTAATATGAAAGATCCAATAATGTAACAAAACTATGAAAATTTCTCATATATATACACATATATTAACGTTTTTTATTTATACATACATGTAAAGACACGCCACTAACATGACTATGTTTCAATCTTTAGTTAGTAAACACTAAGATATCCTCAGGCGCAGAGTTTTATTTTAATCTAGTTGTTCAGCAAATATATATGTATAGATGAGAAAGGAAAGATGTGAGTAATCCCACGTAATGGGAAATGAAAAATGAGCTGCTTTTTCCTCAGCCCCTCAACATCCATGCCACCCCTCACCACGACAAAAACATTAGCCCCCTCTCTTCTCTCCCACCCTAAGGCAAATTCACTAAAACTCTAACCCCTCCCCGTTTTCACTGCTGCCTTAATGTACCACTCAAAGATTTCAATAATCATTTGACTCTTTGCTACTGACTGACATCTCGCAGCCTGGAGCCTCTTCCAGCGCTTTTAGTAGCCACAACTACTACTTTTCCTTATCAACCCATCATGTCAACCCAATGTTTCGATGTGCTTGCATGCCATTTATCTTTAAAATATCAT
>OY744523.1:48481096-48581096 GCA_963556195.1 Sepiola atlantica
AATTATATGATAGTCTTGTAAACATACTTTAGCATCTGTTTGTAATCTGATTGTGCTTTGATACATTTTTAAGAGCAATGCGCAATAATTGCAGTCTACAGATCAGGTGGATACCTCGTTTGTAAAAATAATCGCAGTTGTAATTCAAGCGAAAATTGATGCTGCAAAAAATACTGAGGTGAATTCGCATGCATCCACGAAATTGATGTTCGTGCTTCATTCATTGTCTCGCCATAAAATGTATTGTGCATCTGAAAAGCAGTGTAAGTTTTCAGTTTATAAAATATTCTAAATAAAACTTTAACCCCGTTTGTAACACACCGAAATATGCCGCGTTGCAATGTCTCATGCTAAACTAACAACTTTTAATTATAAAAAAAATCAAAGAATACATTGAAGTGTGACAATTAATGTTTCTTTCTTTATCAATTTTTTTGTATTGTGGTGGTTGCGTGTGTGATGGACCCTATATGGATAACGCTTGGCAACACCTGATGTCTATCATACATCCAGTTCGGTTTCATATGTTACAATCAGACAACTTGTATGATGGTGTGTAGCTTTTTTTTCGCATTAGAACCAGGTCTTTCTCGGTCTGCTATGTTCAATAATGTCCAGAATATTTTAATGCTATGTCAGATGTAGGTCGCTTTTATGGGCAAACCCCCGAGCCCCGATGGCGTAAGTCATCAGTTTTCCCAGAAATACAACGTGCTTTATGAAGCTTACTTGATAGTATCGTCTATTCCAGTTCCCGCCGCATATCAAAAGCATCATATCCTTTCCTCTCCCACAAACCGGAGCAATGCTACTGTCTGATCAACCACTACAAGCATTCAACAAATTGCCAAGTAGCAGAATGTGGACTCGATACTCATAGTATTATGTTTACACTTCTAGTCTGCACATGTATCTGTTTCTCTTGACTAGCTCTATTTCACATTATTATTAACAATTATTAATTTCTTATCTGCATTCATGAATTTTAGTAAATATTACTTAATAATAATGAGTAAAATAAAATAAAATATAAATTTAAATTTATTTTGGTTTCCAAAAGACAAAGAAGACCATCAAGGGACATAATTGACTATGTGTAAAACATATGTAAAATAAATGCGCTTTGATAGTAGAACAATAAGCAGATCGAGAATAAGCAACAGAAGAAAAAACTACCTAGATTCATGTATACATTTGAGACGTAAACTATTTCGAATGTATGTATGAGGTTTACATTTTCCAAAGACGTCAGATTAATATGATTGCAAATTCGGTGTTAAATTACATAGATACCTGTATTAAAAATGTATTTACAAAAATTGTTTATATTCTCTTGCAGAACATTAGATAAGACAACAAAGAAATTTTTGGGTGTTTCAATGACGGACACAAAAATGAATCTCTAAATACACCAGTGGAAACATCAATGTTAGAGAATACGTAGTATTGATAATTGTGTGTTCTATATAAAAAATAAATAACATGTATCAGGCTATACGATTTAATTAAAGGTTACACAGAAAGGTTCGTAGCATGTCTATATGGAAATTTTTTACGGTAGTACCATTTATGGAAATGTAGTTCCAGCAATTTAATTCTGCTTTTTTATACCGTTGTCTTCTATTTGGTAATGCATTTTACGTGTACAAATTATCATTTCAAATTGCTAGATGTAAACATTACTTTTAACAACGACAAAAGTGTCTACATAATTATAGATTTCACAGAAATGTATGCCATGTACCTTCAAGGAGAAATACGAACAATAATTAGTTACACGCAATATATATATGTATATATATATATATATATATATATATATATATATATATATATATATATATATATATATATAAATATATATGCACGATCCGAATACATTCGTTGATCACTCTAGACTGCTTGGGTAAATTTAGCCGCCGATTCGCTATTTACCAAGTTAAATTCCTCCCTAATTAATAACTAGTTCACTATGGCCGAGGGGTTAAGAGTCTTGACTACAAATCAGTGGCGATTTGTAGAACTCCTCGTCGCATGCCCCAGCAGGAAGAATGAATGAATGAATCGCGGAACGAATAGGCACACCCCCACAACGAAGCGGAATAAAAGAGATAGTCTCCCTCAAAATCTTGTCTTCGGGCGTTTTTGTCTCTCGTGCATAAGAACAGAATTTTCCCACAAGACAGCTACATCACTACGATCACGAGCCAGCAACGGAGAGGAGTGCGCAAGCAAACCCACGACCAACAGTGAAGCAGAAATCCGTAAGGTAACTTTTTGGGGCATAACATTGTTGGTGTCCTAATCTGTAAAACTCAAAGAACTAATAATCGAAAGAAAAAGTGAACAATGCTGAATGTGATATGTCTAACGAACAATGTTTGAAGTGGTTAATGTTCAAAGTGTGTAAATGAGATGCAATGTTTGATGTAAAATGGTGAAGAAACTGTGTTTAATGAGAAAAGAAATTAAAATAGAACTATGTTTAAAATGCTTAATTTGAAATGTTAAAGAGCAGATGTTTTAACGAGAATTGTTGAAAATGGGCCGACAGTTTAAAGGCCTAAAAGTGCCATAAAAGTACCCCTTAAAGATATATATTAAAAGTACCTAAAATTGAGTGTTACGAGAGTTTGAAAGCGCTTCTAAACTTTCGTCATTGCTTTCGTTTTATTGGAGACGTTTAATAGACTTTCGTGGCTTTAATTTTCATGTGTGTTATGCAACAGTATTACCATTATTATAATGACTAGTGTTGCTGTTATTACTATAGTTGCCTTTTCATCTCTGTCAATTCCTTTTTATTCTTGCTACATTTCTTATTCTTTTAAGTATTGCTATTTATTTTATAATTATTATTATCATCATCAGCACTGTTAGTATTATTGGTATTATCGTCTCTATTACTGTAAATATTAGTCCAACTATTATTATTATTATTATTATTTTTATTATTATCATTATTATTATTATTGTTATTATTATTATTATTATTATTATTATCGTCATTATCTTTCATTATAACTATAAATAGTATTACAATTATTTTTACTATCCCTTCTATTTGCATTATTACTGCTATTGCAATATTTATCATATCTGTTTACATTATTTTTATTGATTGTATTATTACTCTGTTCACTACAGCGGTCATCATTACGAGGGTGGTTGACACTAGGTGTGTTTACTTGAATAAACAACGCTTTCATTATGGGAGACGAATACTGCAATATGAGATCGCAAGAATGGTCAGGGGGCGAAGGTATGTTGAAGTGTTGTTGAAGTGGTATTGACATGTTTTTTTAACGTCCCTTTAATAAATTCACCAATCTTTTATTTTGCATACTCATTCATCCACCTGAAGATGACCGACGTCGGTCAAAAGCGTTCGCGAAAATATGGCGATTTTTCATACAACATGGACGACAATACCAAATCGGTCGTACGACGAATCTAAAAAATGAATCAAAACATACATTAACAGAAGCTGGCGCTACTGTTCAACTCAACATGCATGAGAGAAGGAGTGCTGCCTTATTACACAAATATATATATATATATATATAAAATGATTTAATGGATTAGAACATTCCAATTGTTCAAAAAATTAGAACAACAAGTCTAGTATGGCGTACGGTCGTTTCCAAAACATTCTGGAAATACTTTAATCAGCGCCTTTGCAGAACATCTTACAGAAAATTAAAGGAAGAAAATAACAAGTTCGTTCCCAGAGGAACATCCATTTACAGGAGGAGATGCAGGGACAAATATTAGAAAAAGGAATAATTTACAAATATAAAATAACAATATAAAGATAAAGCGATAATAATAATGATAAAAAGACATTATAAACATTATCAAAATTATAAAGATAAAATGAAAATAAAAATAAAAATAAAATAAAATGAAAATAAAAATACAAATAAAATAAGGAATAAAATAAAGTAAAATATAATGTAAAATATAAAAAAATAATAATAGAATATATAAAGGAAAACAAAGGATAAGAGATAAAAATAAAAAGTAAATTACACAATAAAAAAGCAAGAAACATATATATATATATATATATATATATATATATATATATATATGTGTGTGTGTGTGTGTGTGTGTGTATATATCTGTATAGAGAAGTAAAAGATTAGAATACAGATTGTAAAAATACAAAACCTATTACGTCCGTAGTTGTTCAAAATAGTGTGTTTGCCATCCTTAAGCCATGGCTCCTGAAAGAATGGTTTTTTTTTTCGTAAGAGAAATACAAAGGGAAAAGGGAATTACAAAAAGTCCTAATTTGTTAAGATGTGAATATAATATAAGATAAATACAAGTACAAAAAGTGTTGTTAATATCCAATGCAATGAGAAAAGGTTTAACATATATGAAAAAGCCAACCGCTGAAGGCGAAATAACCATTGTCGCATCAGGTTCAAAGGTGATAAAGATTAGCGTCTAAAAGTTGAAGTAATCGAACTATTAAGCACCCAAATAGTTTGGTTGGATGAGGTTGCAATGTAAAGGTTCAGAAGGTAAGTTGTACAATTTAGGAACCATGTTTAAAGGAAGGTTACATAAATCTCTTTTATTTTAAAACACCTTGTTTTAAACAATTTAGGACGTAATAGAATTTGTATTTTTACAATCTTTATTTTCCTTATTTACTGATCTATATAATTGTTCCATCTCGTATATCGATCATCAATTATAACGTTCAAAATGATTGTTTTGAAATTTGAATAACTTCCGGTAACGCGTCCGTATGTTTACCGGGAATAATTTATATTTTAAAATTACACTAACGGAATAACTAACAAAGTGTTTTCTTTAGATATATACTTTATATTTAAAACTAAATGTGGTGTTTTTGACGACGACAACGACGACGACGACAACGACAACTATTGAATATGATTATATTTTCTATAATAAACAAGACAATTTGTTCACCCCTCTCAGCTTTTTTTTTTAATTTTTAAAATAGATTCATGTTTATTTTTAAAACTTAATTTTTTCTTGTCTTCTAAATAAATGAATACGAACACTTTTTTTCCATTTATTTAAACTATATTTAAATCAAAACACTAAAACAATATTTTACTCAGAGACTTCCATAATTTTATCAACACACTTTGATAAATGTGTATATCAATCCCCTCAGCTTAGTTTAAACAATGTGATTCTACTTTTTAGCGGCATTCTCACTTATTAGGAAATAAACAAATATATATTTTTGACACTAACCCCAATTCCGACTGGCAAGGTCGTAAACCCACATGTAAAGAGTGGTCCCCCTCAAATACGCACACAGTTTATTTCAAATAGCAAAAAAAAAGAATTAAAATTAAACAATAAAAAGATGTACGCGTCAAGTGTTTAGAAGAAGAGAAAGGGATTAACTGAATGCCCTACTCCTATCTTTCTCTCTCTCTCTCTCTCTCTCTCTCTCTCTCTCTCTCTCTCCCTCCCTCTCATAATCTTGCTCTCTACTCTCCGGTAAGCGACGTTACAGGTAGAAAGGCAAATGGTTAAACTGCTCACAGCACGTCCGGCCCAGCATTTCTCTTGTTTTTCAATTGAAAAGATGTTTTCTTTTTTAAATAAAGATCACCCACACACACAATCGTAGAGGCGAATTTATATCTTCTTTTCAATTGATGTTAGTGATTTTTTTTAGATAAGGATTGATAAATATTCGTACTTTTGTTCTCACCTTCACAAGAAACGTTACGTTAATAACACTCCATATGATAACAGTAGTCCAAATAATCCAAATAATATAAATAAATGTGTATGAAATTTACAAAAATGTCAATATTTGTTTATATAAATATATGTTAATTTAATCTAGTGATTCTCCTAGATAACGTCTGTATGTAATATTACATTAAAAAAACATAGCACAAAAACATTATCATGTATTTACCTGATAGGGTAAAAAATACAGTACACCAACATTTACGAAAATGTATGCAGTATTTTTGCTTAAACAAAATAAATACAGTTGTATTGGTAAACGCTTTCTGGTCGCTATTTTCGGCATTATAAAGGGCAAGAGAGATAATTCAGATGTAATCGACTTAAACATTGTAGTTATGCCGGCTGAAAAGCGTTTACCGATAAAAAATACTGGATGAATTTCCGTAAATTGTATATCTCTAACACTTAGTACATACTAAAGTTTTCGTGGTATTTTCTTTTAAAAGGCAATATTTCATATGTGGGTTTACCTGGAGAATCAGCGTGTATCTAATTATATGAATAGATGCGAAAGTGTTCGTCGGATGTTTACAACATACGTCTAGATCAAACGTATATTATTTAAGATTTCGGTTTTAACTATTTCAATAGCGTAATTTTCGAAGCGATATCGAGCGCGTAAAGGCAGCTTGTTTATATATATATAAATATATATATATATATATATACATATATATATATACATATATATATATATATATATATATACATGATTTTGTTTAATCATAACATTATACTATACAACGTCACATAATGATGATGGTCTACAATGAATCTCTTACATGCTCGAATAAGAATGAGTGTATACACTGTTCGCTAAATCTGAGTGATATATAAATAGGGTTACAATTATTAAATGATTACAGACAATGAGGTAAACAGAAGTATGAAGACGAATATCTTTAACAGAATGTGGTATCTAGGAGAAGAGCATCTTCAACGCAAGGCGTAAGACATCGCGTTATTGTGAGACGAGATTTATGAAACTTGAAAATCTCATATTTCTTTCATTCGCTCCGAAGAATGCTTCTGTCTATATTAATCTGGAAATATCTCCATTGGTTCCATGTGTAAAGTTTACCTTTTCAGTTGCGTTCGGAAAAGGTCAATATTGCACGTCCATTGAAATCGCATACAATGTCGCCAATATGGGAGAGCAGATATCGTAATCTGAACCTGGCCAAATATATATGTCTTATAATGGTGACGCTGTATAGTGTTCATCAAAAGGATAGGAATAAACTGCCACATCACAGCAATGGAAGTTCGATACTAGAATTTAGAACAATCAGACACAGAGTATTTTCGTTTCTCGTGTGTCTCGTGATAGAAAATGCGTTTACTTGTACTTATCAACCGTCAAACACTATTAGTTAAATATGTACTTTCACCACTGGCGCTACTGCAGCTTTTACCACCTGACAGATTATTAAAATTATCAGATGATAAATACCATTTCAGTTTCATCATGTCTTATGTTACACATCCATTTTTAGAAGTCGGAAACGCTTGATATAACGTAAATACTGAACATGTTATAATGTGCACGCATTTCACTGTATACCCACTAAATATTTGAATCGCTTATTCTTTCTCTAATGAACATTTACAGATCAATGGAATATAGAACAATATATCTGAGTAATGCGATTTACATTCATTAAAATACATGCTTTTGAAGTAATAGCAGATGCGTGTATGGTTATACTTACTGTATTCTGATGTTAATGCATTTACTCCAATGCCAAACATTCTATAGGTAACAAATATAACAAATCGTGTAAAAAATATAAAGATTGTTTCTCTGAACATTATTTTACTAATCAAGTATTTGGTTTTTTAAAATGATAGATTTGCATTCTGGTTCTATTATGTAATGATATTTTCTGTAATCAAGTAGTCAATATAAACAAATTGACTCATGATTTTTGAAATATAAAAAATATGTTAAATTCATAGCGAATGAATTGTTTTTTATTTTAATTATTTGTTTTTATATTTTTATAAATCAATAATTGTAAGCTATTTTCATAATAATATGTATTGTTGCAAATTACTGAACATCACTAATAAAGTACTTACTAAAACCTTTTATACAAAGCCACCATCCGCCCATGCATGGAGTATTGTTGCCACATCTGGGCTGGTGCATCATCTACTAGTATCTCTCTCCTTGACAAGGCTCAAAAAAGGTTCCTCACTGTCAACCTAGCTCCAGTCCCTGTCCCACCGGTTCAATGTAGCATTCTTATATTTGTTTTACAAATACTTTAATGGATTATGCTCCGATGAATTGGCTACTCGACGTAAATTCTCTAGACTAACTCGACAATCAACTAAATCTCATTCATTCACTGTGGAGGTCCCCAGATGTCGGAACGCCTTCTACTCAAATAGCTTCTTTCCTTGTGCTCTGGTCTCTGGAACTCCCTCCCTGCCCCCTGTTTCCCCGACAGTACTGACATGCAGACATTTTAAACTAATGTAAACAGATATCCGCTGCGCAGATCCCAACTTAGGCTGACCCCCTACCTTCCTCCCTCTTCTTTTTTCTCAGTAGCCCCTTACGTCTACAGTGGCGGCCTGCCTTGTTTGGGGTGAACCATGTTAAACAATTTTTTTTAAAATTAAACTTGCAATTTCATTAAAGAAGGAAGAATAATTTTAAGAAGTCTTGTAAAAAATAACGGCAAGCCAAAGAGAGTAGAAAGTTGACCTTGGGTTTACTTTCGGGAGTCTTGGAATTCGCTTTTCTCTTAGTTTGTTATTTAAGCGATGTTTCTTGCAAAGGGATGGGGAGCATTGTTGTTTTGTGGGTCGAAATCTACTCATCTAACACTTATTGTTGACTAGATTTGGACTTTGAAATAGTATTTTTAAGCTCCGTACATAAAGTGGGTGCATGCCTTCTCTGGGTCGCTTTCCATTAAAAAAGTATTTATACTTTTTATTTGCATTTCATGAGCAAAATACAACATTACAATTTATATTCATTGTTTCATTTTATTTTTCAGTTTTCACCAACTACCTGTAATTTTCTATGTCTTACAAAACCATTTTTTATGATATTTTGTTCAAATTGATTACATTTTCTTACGCGTGTTTCACAGTAAAACAACGGGAAATATATAGTATTTAGTTTAACTTTTCTGATCATCAGAGCAATAGTTGATTTAATGGTAATCGGAAAACATGGTATTGAAATAACAGGAGAAAGAAAGCAAGAAACATTTTTAGAAATATTGTCAAAAATAACGGAAACCCAAAGTACATGAAAAAACACACTTGAAGAATGGTGTCCTCACTAGAAAAGTTGGCTCCCGAAATTTGAAACGATTGTTACAACGCTCATGTATATGCATATTTATATATATATATATATATATATATATATATATATATATATATATATATATATATATATATATATATATATATATATGTGTGTGTGTGTGTATGTGTGTGGGTGTGTGTGTGTGTGTGTTATCAATACAAAATTAGATTGCAGTGACGATGTATTATTGATCCTAAAGATATACAATTACTTACGGTCGGTTACATCATAACTCACACAAGCATGATTCGATTTAATGAATGAGACTCATAAGGATCAAAGGCCAAAATCGTGTCTATTCCATAAAAAAGAAAAAAAGGTAACTCACATTATTTATGTATTCATGTATGAATATTGATTACGTAATACGTTACTGTTTACTTAAATGAATCAGTGCCAAACGGTGATCCCCAGAAAGCTATTTCACTTGTTTACAACACAACAATATGGCTGGAATAGCTAGCGTATCAACCAAGCGAATCAATATTCGCGTGGTAGATCTCATGTAACCGTATCGGTGAATTTATTATTTTAATAATTATGGGTAGACGAATTACTAATAACTATACAACTGATGTGAATTTGTTTTATTAAAGAAATGCGATACTTTCAGTCAGGTAAACTGAATATATTTTACATAAGATTGTTGCATTCTACTAATTCGAAACCATATTTTTACAAGATATCTTTATAAACAGTGTGAGTAACGTCAATACTCATTTAAGAGACGCAACTGTTAATCGTGCACTGTGCCCACTACAATTAAATGTCTCACTAAAAGTATTGCTTACCAAATCACAATATTTGCCAGAAAATATCTGAATTACAAGAAGTACAAGTATTAGCTCCGTTGATTTTAAAACCAGTTGTTACGACAACAGCACATCGAAAAAAATGACGAATAAAAAATGCACTTGTGAACCATTACTGAGAGCTCAAGATAAACACACGCTAAGAAATAATTGAATGGAAAATATTACAACAGGCGTGTACATGTAGAAATGTAGAGGATTCGTGTAGATTATATATGATGTAAAAATGAGAAATGTTTAATTTGACTAAACACCACCAAAACCCCTTAAAGTGTAGAAATGAAATTGAAAAATAAACTGCTTACACTAAATGTAATTTACTTTAGGATAATAACACTTAAAGTAAACTAAAACCTAAAAATAGAAATACCCCAAAAAATACGGGCACGTATAAATTCGACACAACAAACAAATAGAAATGAGTCACCTATATAAAAAAAACTAAGAAAATAATAGCAAGAAAAATCAGCCGGACTTTTGATTGTGAGAAGGCCTACAATTGGCTAATTTTAACGTTTACTCGTGGGAGGGAACACCAAAAATCTAAATATTAGCTAAACTAAACACCACGTGCATATAAAACACCGATAACATACATTTCACGCATTTTAGCCTGATGATTGCCCACGGAGATTAAACGCGGGAGCCTTTGTGCATCTTAATTTTCATAAATATTTTCCTAAGTATATATATACAATAGCTTATAATACAGTTATTAAATATGTTAACTTACAAACACATACACTTTACGTGAAGATACTAATTATTGCTGGTCGAAGGATTCGAACCAAGTTTAAAAGTCACCTGTGACTCTGTAGCATGGCATTTCACCCCTAGACTACCAATAGGACAGACGATATTTGAAATTCTATATGATATTGAATCGGCAGGCATATGCATTAAGCTAGTCATATACTATATATATATATATATATATATATATATATATATATATATATATATATATATGATTATTTTATTTACACAGACATGTACAAAATCTGCGACACTGGCATGTCGATGTTATCGATAAACAGTTACTATACACCGGGATCTCATCAGGCAGAGTTAGAATCCGATCTTAACCTCAGATATATATATATATATATATATATATATATATATATATATATATAAATATATATATATATATATATATATATATATATATATATATATATATATATATATATATATACATGCGGTGTAAGTCCATGTACATACGCATATAATGTTATAAGGTAATATAATATATATGTTCATATATGTGTTTATTGTCTGCAACATGTCTGATACCCTTTTACTTGGTGCTCGTGTTGTATCCGGAATTGATTAATATAATCAGAGGTTCGTGTCATTTTCTAAACAAAAGTACGTCACAAACATAGTTATACAAATACCAATGAAAAAAGCCGTCAGTAATGAATCACTATTACAGCCGTCCGTTTCCTGTGAACAGGAAATTAGATGAGAAAAATATTTCACTCATAAGTGAATTAGTTCTTGTTCTCTTCTGAAAAAAATATGCATGAATGTACAATACACATCTTGTAATGCCATTCTTTATTCAGAATGAAATATGAGAGATAAAGTCTGAATAATTTTAATATTTGGAAGATCACATTTTTTTTTAATTTGCTTTAATCTTATCATGTTTTGGAGGAAGGTGCATATTTGTCTCCATGGGTTTTGAATAATGAAAATGTTGAATGGCTGAAACTCAATATTCACCTCATGTTCCACTCATATACTTTCGCTGTAAAAATCTGTATACTTATACGCTTAGTCAGTTAATTGTCGTACATATGTAATCACCTTCGTGCACGTTTAAAATTAGATAATCCGATTAGCAAAAATGGATGTTCTTATTAATCTGATGTCGCTAAGGTAACTACTTCTGACTTTACCAATTTAAAAAAAAATTGTTTCAAAATAAAAAGTATGCTGTCCCGTCGAGTAAAAGAGTACCATTTAAAAGAAATACATTAAAAAAGTGGCATTCTTTTTATTGAATGGAATACTATTTAGATGGCAATTATTATTACGGTAAGACAATAACATGTATTGTTATAAACATTATACCATTTCTACAATTTTTTATAAATAAATAAAAAAATATTTAAAGAGAAGATATCTTATTTTATGTATATAGACAATATTTTTCTGAGAATAACAATTACTTTTACGTGAGAAAGAGGTATTTATTTATAATAGCGTTGATCCCTACATACATTCATTATTTCTCCCAAAAATCAATCGTTGATTGTTCATAAATTAATTATATGTACGGAGCTACAAAACTATTTCACGGTCAGAAACTAGAAAATTATAGGTGTTTGATGAGTAGGTATCGCCCCAGAAACAGTAATACTCCTTCGTATGTCAAAAACATCGCTGGTGGAATATGAGGACTAAATGACAAAATAAGGGATGCGAGAGTTACGTAGCCACTGACAGTAAACCCAAAGTCCACTTTCTACTCTCCTAGAATTCATATTGGTAAAGAATGATTGCTTGAAAATAGTATAGGTCGTTAGATATAGTATCATTATTTACATATACGACTGTCACTTCGAACTGATAATTTTTCAGCACATATTCTGGTACCTAACGTCTATTTTCAGTTGAAATTTCAATCGTCAGTGCGAACAATATTACGAATACAATTACTTATTACTTCAGACTCGTGCACGGTCATGGATGAGAGAAGGAAAACAAACTACCCACGTGGATTAAATAAAGGATTCTGTTCGAAATCCCGTACACATTCCTGAGTTCTACATAAACAAATGTCAGAGTTCGACAAGATGCATCTGAAGAAAGTCAGATGTTACATAGGACGAAATGTTGTGCGTATAACATTCAAGATTATAACGGTAAATCGAACATGCGAATGATACCACCATTTCCGAAGGAGAATAATTATGATCTAAATAAAGTTCAAGTATTAATTGTGTTATTTTAATGCTCGTCATTAGAATGGCATACAATGACATGGGCAATATATTCTTCTCAGACTCCAATTAATCATTCATCAGGAGGAAAAGGTGCATATCCTTATCATTTAATATAGTATTAACAGTCAGCGCGAGTTAGCTTCATTCTTTGGATTGCCACTCCTCTAATGATGATGATATTTTATTATAATTTTTAATTAGCTTACTTGTCTAAATATCATTATGTTTTCCAACAGATTCTAAATAGAAATGGACAAATCAAATAAACTCTTACATTATGGCTAAAGGTGTTGATGAATCTAGACGAGATAATATCTAATGTTAGGATAACATTTGTTACTCTGTGATTAATGTGGTAACCACTTGATTAACAGTAGGAAATAAAACTCCGAAGTGTGCATTGATTTCGTATAAAGTAAAGCTACCTTTATATGACCCTAGTATATGGCTCCTCTGAAGCTCTGAGAATCATAATGTTTCCTTAGTCCATACCATGATAAAACTTTTCCTGCCGCGATGTATTCTAAAGTCAAGTCAATTGAAATGTGTCATTTCTATGAGGTGTTAAAATTCCCAACAATGTGGTTATTGAATAATATTTAAGAAAGTAAAATAAAAAAGCTAAGGAAGAATTTAAAAAAAAATGTTTTTTTAAATATTTTAAAATATGTTTTTTAGATTAATCACTATAGAAACCCCAATCCAAGTAAAATGACATGCATTATTTAAAAGCAACATAATTCAATATGAATTGATTGGATTCAATGGTGAGCGTGTATGCATGCATCTGTGCACGTTTAGGTTAACAAACAATATATATATATATATATATATATATATATATATATATATATATATATATATATATATATATATATATATATGTGTATATATATTTATATATATATATGTATATATATTTATATATATATATGTATATATGTTTATATATATATATATATGTATATATATTTATATATATATATATACATATATATATATATATGTATATATATATATATATTATAGTTTACCCCAAACAGGGCAGGCTGCCACTGTAGACGTACAGGGCTACTGAGAGAGAAAAAAGGGGTTGGGGGGATTCAACCTAAATTAGAAGCTGCGCAGCAAGATGTCTGTTTAAGTTGGTTTTAAATTTCTGTATGTCAGTAGCGTCAGGAAAGCAGCAAGCAGGGAGGGAGTTCCCGTGTACAGCAGCACGAGGAAAAGTGTGAATTTGTATAAATATGGATGTTTCAAACGTTGTGCGATTTCAAGTGCTGAGCGTCAACGAAAGAACGATACACATATAACATGTATGAATATGTTTTTCTGAGGTTCCGATTTACTCCATTCATTTGGGTGCACATGAAAAGCTCAAACTCATGTTTGGCAATTACATTTATAATTATAATATTTTTGTTATCATGTTTAAATGTAAATTTCTCAAAATAAGAATGTTTGTTTGCTTTAATGAGAAACACGAAAAATTGATCTGGAGAATGTTTTGAACTTGGTGATATAATATTTGAATTATTTTCTCCAATTGTAATCTGATCCTTCAGCCTAGATGTTAGTGTCTAATGAATATACATCGAATGTAGTTGATATAGGTTCAGCTCCTAGAAGGAACATTAAGAAAAACAATGTAACGATAGCCCCTCTCATTAGAAAGGTGGGCCATATAATCACTGATGACGCCATCTTTAAACAGATTTCTTATACTCACCGGGAATGTGAATTGTGTCGCGTTGTACAGACGTTGAATGCAATTTAATGGAGATCCTAAAAATGTCACATTCTTACAGATTTTACAGTCACTAACTCTGAAGATGACACAAGTAATCGGTATAGCAAAAGTTGTGTTTGCCTTATCAAGGATATGCCACATTTTGAGTCATGTCTCGGCCTCTGCAGACGAAAGTGACTACTGTACTCGATCAAAAATGCAAGAATGGTCCTCTATCCATATGGAAATGTCTTCCTGCATGTCTGAGATGATATTAAATTCTTCATATCTGTCTGTGTTGATCTTAAGTAACTTCTCCTAGTCAGACGAAACACGGCACATTCCTCTTCCAAGAAGGCAGATCGACATTCTTTTACTAGTTGGTGAGAAAAAGAGATTTAACTTCAGAAAATGTAAAATAGTGGAGGAAATTTAAGATGTATGTTACAAAGAGAAGCAGGAAGTTGAGTTTTCCTGGGGAGAATAGGGAGGAATTAAAGAGGTGGCATCGAGTCATGAATAAAGAGAGGAATAAAGAGGATATCTCCTTTTTTAATCTTCTGATATGTTTGTTTTTGTTGGGGATGGAGCATCCTACCGGCTGCCAGACATTAACCGGCTATTTTAGACACTCCAGCCGAGAGATCTGTTTAAGATTCTGACCGTACCTTTAAGTGCAATTAATTATATATCTCTTGCACTCTGTTAACCGGGTATATTCATCAGATATTTTTTTTTAATTATTTAAAATTAGTCCGGTCTCTCTTATAATTACTGCAATGCTAGTGATCTTCCTTAGATTCCAGTTTCTTTTCATGTCGTAATGCAGCCGTTTGTATTTCGTAATATTCTCCTTTCAGCTCTGTTTAAGCCAGCATCATTAGGGGCACTGACTTCAACAAAGGTTGCTACTTTCTCTCTTTTGTCCCATATCACTATGTAAGGTTTACTAGCTCCGTGTTCTAGATATTTAGCTGTAGGGGTTGCATAGTCCCAGTATATAGTGTATAACTTATTTCCAACTGTTCTTTTTTCTATATGCTCCAAGCACATGCTGCTACACTGGATATTTTACATATAGTCCAGTGAAGGTATTTACACACTCCACTGTGTCGCATGGTATAATACCATCCCCCAAGGGAACCTTACAACTGGATGTCAGGTGGCTCAGACTCTCCACTTCTGTGTGATAGAACCCGCACTTGTTGTTGTTGCTGGGACCACTTAAGTTTGTAAAGGCATTGCTCATTAAGCCTTGATTTTGGGTAGCAATTATCATTCTCTACTAACTATAGTGGAGCGATCCTCTTTTCAGCCAGTCTACAGAGCCTTCCTTATCTATATATTCTTGGGATTATTCACCTAGGAAATATTTCGCACGTTGTTTATTCGTCCATTCTTCCAGTTTTCCGAAGGTCTTGGTATATTTCTGGCGGCTCTTGCAGGTTATTTCAGGGGCAGGATTGTTATCCGTTCTGGACTCATTTGTAAGACAGACATGTCCAAAATGTTGGACCAGTTTGTGATAGACGTTGTTCTGCTTGCTCTGATTTCTTCATGTCGGAGTGCAATCAAAAGATGCGGGTTCTAGGATCTCATCGGATATTGGCCGGTGCTCAAAATAGTTGCTCGATGTTAACCGCCAATTTCTGAGTACGCATTCCTACTGCTTCTTACGGAAAATAGGGTATTGGTAGACACCGGTGGCTTTACATTTCTCTGTACAGTGACAACCATTTTCTCGTTTTAGTGTCTCGTCTATTAATGTCTTTTTGTGGCCAATCAATAATTCTAAAGCTGTATGTTATCACTGGCTGATCTAATAGGTTATATGCAGTTACTTTGTTTTTGTTTGTAAGCTGTGTTTTGCAAATTTCGCTAACACGGCGTATTTTCTCTCTCATTTTGGCATGTTGAATTCAATCGTTTTTTCTTCTATGTCAAGGTATTTGTATTGGTCCTGTTCGCCAAGATCCCTGATGTCAGTATCTTCAGCAAGCTGTATTCTTCCGTGTGAATCTTCTTCCCAGCTCTGAGGGAGCACTTGGCACATTTGTCATGGCAGAACTTCATTCAAATATATTTCGAGAATCTATGGACAACTTGCAAGAGTTGGCTTTAGTCAGCATCTGAAATATCATACAGATATATATCATCGATGAAGAGCAGGGGGTTGACTCTTTTGTTTGGGTCTTGTTTGCGACCCTGGCCTAGATTGTAGGCACTTCGGCTTTTGTTTAGTAATTTACTTAGCGGGGCAATCGTCAGGCAAAAGAGGGAAAAAGCTTTCTTATTGGGTGATTCTTCTTCAGATCTGTACGTCAAGCATTTGTATGTCTACATTAGTGTGACTTAATGCCATTGTTGTTTGCCACACATGTATATGTACTGCCGTGGATGGTTTGATGACCGGATGGGTTTATATGGTTCAAGGCAGCGCAGAAGTCATGTGTTGGGGGCACACTATCGTATGCATTTTGATAATTGATCCACACTATGCTTAGGTGTATCTGCTACTTCCTACGGTTTTCAAGAATTGTATTATTTATCAACAACTGATCCTTGGTGCCTAAACATTTCCTCCTGCACCCTGTGTGTTCTTTTTCCAGAAGAGAGGTTTTCGTATATGCTGTCTGTAACCAGGCATATGAAGAGGCTGTAGGTTGAAGTGAGGCAGCAGGTCGATCTGTATTTAGTAGGAGTTTGTGTCTCACTCGTTTTGGGTGTGAGGATTCTATCCCCTTTCACTAACTATGCTGAAGCAGCTACTATAGTTGCTATGGAATGTTTTAGTTTCCTTAGCCAGAAATTGGATATATTGTCTATTCCAGTTTTTTGTATGGTTCTGAAATTGATCTAACTTTCATTTTATAGCTGTAGACATTGTCTCCGGCTCTGGCATTTCTTGCGTATTCTCATTATTTCGAGCTATATCTAATATCTACTTGGCTTCTAGATTGTATTGCCCCTCATTCTCAAACAGAAACCTCCAGTAGTCTTCTAGTTAATTCTTTTCCCGTGGCTTTTTCACCACTATTATTTTCTCTTCAATAAAATGTCGTTAGAATAGTCTTGTTCTTGTGAACTGTCTGTTCTCAACGTTCGACCTGTGCTTGCTATCCTTTTCTTGGATTATTTTGGCATATGCCTTTAAGTACCGCCGCAACGTTTTCAATGTCTTCTACATTTATCTTGTATTTAAATCTGAGTCTGTAGATAGGGTACCTAACCAACCCCGCACTATAGGGGCATCAAGGAATTGTTTAATTTGGGATCCTTCCTGACTGCAAAGGTTCGGTTTTTTCTAGAGCTACAGTTTCCATGGTGGGGTTGTGTCTTGTGCTCTTAACTCCTATTGCTTTTTGAATTGAGGGAGTGTTTCCTGACAATGTAAAGCCATGCAGCAGATGTTACCGTGTTTAACTCTGTTAAAGGTATGTATGATAGAAAAATTACTTGGAGACCGATTTTTATGTTTTGTAATGCGTCTTTAGTAGTAATTGAGGCTTGGGCATATGGCAGTTGATGTATCACCTCCAGCTTCATCCTCTGGCCTTCCTCAATAGTATTAGCAAGTTTTTATTCCAAGGCCAATTGTTCACCATCTGATTCCGGTAATATCTTTGGTGATAGTGAGGGTTCATCTATTAGCAATGCTCTCGGTGGTAACGGCGGGTACGGACCTAGGTTCAATGAAAGGCCAACCTGTGACTGCAAATAGGCACTCGATGGTTGTGGGATACCTGTCGGGGAGCCGTCCGACAAAGAATAGTTCGGTGTTGAAGTGGCTCTATGGTGGGTTGTCATGGACCCAGACTGTTGGACTGCTTGATACAGGGGTGAATGGGTATTTGCTTCTTATGGCACCTGTTTAGTGGTGTTTTCGACGATCATTGTAAATGTAGGAATTTTGATGGGGCTTTTAAGTGGACATTTTTTGGTTCTTATGAGGGCTGCTATTTTTTATTTCTATTAGCCAAGCTCAGGCACATGTTTTATATCTTTAGCACATTATTTATTGGGTGGAAAAATTCACTTTCCTTGACAGAAGTGAAAGAATATTTCCCTCCAGCTCTTTTCCTTTTTGTTTGGTATATTTTGCCTAAGCGTATTTTATAGCCCATAATAATGTCCACTTTTCTACCCTCTCCCATCTAGACTTTTTTTCGTCGTCTAGTCTTTTCTTCCCTGATAAAAAAGTTACTCTTTGTCCGCCGCTCTCATGGCTGCATTTGTATGAGGTTGATCTCATCTTCTGTTATATGCATGCCCATTTGATAAATAAACGAATGTATGCGAGGAACCAGTGTATTATTTTTTCTTCAGGGAGGGTAGTTCCATTCAGCTTTCGATCAGGATTTCATTAGATGTGTTGCACCACTTTTCAAATTTTGAGTAGTGGTAGCGATACAGTAGCATCTTCCTTTGTGAGACAGTTCATGATTCGGCTTTTATGCCTGTTATTTTCCTTGTTTGTGCTGCATATGATGGAGATAGGGGGCCAGGATCTTTTGTCTCAAGCCTGATGTCTGACCCTTGTTGGCGTCTGTCATGGCTGGAGCACCATTTCCAGAGGATGGAAGGTTCGCACTATTGCTTACAGCTTCCTGCCTGCCAGTATTTATTTGTGTATGTATTCATGTTTTTTTCTTAATTTCTTTATTGGCAACGGCTTCTAATTTATCATTTGAAGCTGCCCTCTAATATTAGAGGAGGTGCACCGGTCCGCAATTCGGGGGACGTGCTCGATGGCTTGAGAAGACAGCGCACCATATAAAAAATATTTAGTCAGGTTTACTTCAAATAAGAGGTATCCTCATATCAGGGTTTCTGACAAGCCCTATGTACAGAGAGACCGAAGACACCCGAGGGTGATGTCTAGGTGGCAACGTTGTCCTCACTTTTTTTCTTAATGGGCTTAGTTGTGTCATTTTTGATCAGTATTCAGAACAAAGAGTTGCTAAGGGAGGGGCGAGTCTTTGAGAAACAGCGGGTGTTGATGAATTTTTTACCTGGAAGTAAGTTAATTGTATCCCCCCATGCTTTTTTGGCTGTTTCTTCCAGGTGAACGTATTGTAAGTAATTTTCACCATGATTAGTTTTAGTTTTCAATTTTTAGTTTTTAATTTTCCTGCTTTTTTCATGACTTTAATGTATAATGTTATTTATCTACCAAACCTGATTCAACCATTGTTTGAATAGATAGCGATGTAGCGTTAAAAAAATCCACGAACTCGTCTTTTTCATGAGAGAATAATTAAATTCGGCGAACTAATATCGGTCTTATTAAATGTTAACACTATTTTTATGATGTTACATTTTGTAACACATTTCAAGGAAGAGATATATTTTAATTATTGTTTCAGCGTATCGTGTAGGCTTTTCAGTAAACTTTTTTTTATTCCTTCCTCTTAAATATTGTTTTATCTAATCGTTTCCCTTAACCACTCACATCATCGAACTAATTTTTTTATATAACACGATAAGTCTCGCCTTATTTAGAGGCACGTAGCCAGACTTATAACTCAGGGGGGCAAGGCATGTTATGGGGGGGGGGCAAAACTAATATTGATATCATATACATACAGCAGTATGTGCATAATATTTTATGGTCACATTTCGGTCACTCGCGGCACATTCAAAGCGTTTTCACTAATTCAGTTTTTAATTAAATTTTGACATGAAAATATTAACATTTTAGAAAAAAGGTTACATTAAAATAGGTAAGGAATAAAAAAAATGTCGTTTAGGCTTCAGATCATGTTCAAATCAATGTATCTTTTATATTTTAAATGATAACTGTATCTTCAGTAGGCTAACATGATAGAAATATGCCCGATGAATTCAATATTGAAAATCGAATCCCAAAATATCAACAAGAAAAAAAGATAGAAGAAGTGTTGTATCAACTTCTGGGGTGATAATTTGATTACTATATAAAATCAATTAAAAAATATGGGCGCTTAAACCAGTTTTCCCCAACTTTTTGACTGACCAATTTTTTTTCTTTTTCCGGTGTAAAATTACCTATCAAAGAATTCTGTCTCTTTAAGATTTATTTTTCAAATAATTTAGATTTTTGGACGGAGGATCAGTTTCGCGTGTAAATTAAACGTAAACCGATCCCTCTCTTAGTGATCATCTGAAATGTTTGAAATTCTTTTCTTGTGTGCGCTTATCTATCATGTCGCTCGAGAATTCCGGTGTTTGTAAATTTGCTTCATATATTTTAGATTTTAGGATGGGGATCAGTTTTCTTATATACATATATATATATATATACATATATACATATATATATATAAATATATACATATATATACATATATATATATATAAATATATACATATACATATATATATATATACATATATACATATATATATACATATATATATACATATATATATACATATATATACATATATATATATGTTAATATGTATACATATATATACATATATATATATATATGTTAATATATACATATATACATATATATATACATATATACATATATATGCATAATATACATATATGCATATGTATATATATACATATATACATATATATATATAAATATATATATATATATATATATATATATATATATATATATATATATATATATGAGAGGTAAACGAATTTTTTACATATTTATTTCCGTATGTTCCAAGAATTAAACATACACAAATGTTTTGTGAACGATTGTTTAACAATTTCAATGGAATACTACACTCGAGAATTCCGGTGTTTGAGAATTTGCTTCATATATTTTAGATTTTAAGATTGTAATAAAAACTGGACGCCGAATATAACTTAAGGATAAGCTTTATTTAACCATTTGTTGCTTAGCTAGACAAATAGTGTTTTAACATTCACTCTTAATATACACGAATGTAGAACATTCCATTATTACTCCAAGGGGGAGACAGGCATCAATTATCTTTGTTACTACATTCTCCCCCATCTATCTTCTTATTCGTAGGGAACAAAATCATCCCATCGACCTGGCCTCCTGCGGGTTCTTTGAGGGCGTCTTGGTTGTTCGTGCCCGACATCCATTTCTAATCTAGGCTCCTCGGGACCTGACGACGTTTCGGGACTGTCTTGTGTTGCTGGTTTAGGGCTAAAATATCTTGCTCCAAATCGCTCTCGTTTTCTACGGCGCTTCGGTCGCTTGGTGTCTGAAGATTGAGTATCTGTCTCAGATATTGGGTGAAACCGCTTTCGTGGTACCCATCTGTCGTCCGAACTAGAGTCAGAGACGACTCTGTTAGTATATTCAGATTCGTTTTGTTGGGACTCTGAACTCGACGTATCTGGCACACGATCACCTAAGAGGGTCGGACTTGTTCCACGAACCGGAGCTCTATATCCATCTGAAGCAGTTCTACGTTCATATACATTTCCTGCTGGGGCTAGATCCCTTAAGGAGACAGTAGATTGCCTTCCTTCTGAATTTCTGACCAGTGCATACTGAGGGTTCGCTTCGATTAATTGTACCTCGCTTACCAATGGGTCATGTTTACTATGACGAACATGACGTTTTAATAAAACTGTGCCAGGTTGTGCAAGCCACGAGGGAAGTGATGTGCCTGCTGAGCTTCGTCGTGGGAACGAGAAGAATCTCTCATGTGGGGTAGCGTTTGTCGCTGTACATAATAGAGTCCTAATAGCGTATAAGGCCATGGGGATGAGACTTTCCCAATCGGAGATCGGACTATTGCGATTTGCTGCCGCCAACTGTACTGTCTTCCATATTATACCATTGTATCTTTCGCACTGTCCGTTTCCTTGAGGATTGTGAGGAGTTGTTCTACTTACAGCTACTCTTCGTTCATGCAGAAACTGCTTGAGTTCGTCCGACATAAAAGCAGACCCACGATCTGAATGTATATATGCAGGCACTCCAAAAACGGCAAAAATGGAGCAGAGGCCTTGAATTACTGTTGCAGCCGTTACGTCTGGGCAGGGGATGACGAACGGAAATCTTGAGTACTCGTCTATTATTGTGAGCATGTATTTATTTTTAGTTTTAGAGGGTAAAGGGCCCTTAAAATCCAGGTTAAGTCTTTCAAAAGGCTGTGTGGCCTTAATGAGTGTTGCTGGAGGAGGTTTGTAGAACCTGGGCTTATTTTCTGCGCATATCCGACAAGAGTTCGTAATTCTTTTTACGTCTTCAACAGAATATGGCAAGTTTCTGCTCCTGACTACGTGAATCATTCTTGTGATACCTGGGTGACACAATTCCCTGTGTATATACTGAAGATCATCTGAGCCAGTTACCAGGCCACACACCCTTGAAAGCGCGTCGACCGCGGCATTCTCCTTACCAGGGCGGTAAGTGACGTCAAAGGAGTAGCAAGAAAGCTCCATTCTCCATCTCGCTATTTTCTCGTTTTTTATTTTACTCGTTGTTTTTGGGTTAAACATAAACGAGACCGACTTTTGGTCAGTGATTAATTCAAAATGTCGGCCGATTAAGTAATGCCTCCATTTTCGTAATGCCTCAACTATGGCGTACGCTTCTTTTTCTATTGCAGAGTGTCGTCGCTCGGATTTCGAAAGTGTTCTTGAAAAAAAAGCTACAGGACGACCGGATTGTCTCAGTGAGGCAGCTATCGCACAGTCGGAGGCATCCGTCTCAACTAATAGAGGGATAAAAGGATCCACAGCAGAAATGGCAGACTGAGCAATGTTCCTTTTCATGTTTTGAAATGCTCTGATGGCGGAACAGGACAACGGAAAAGTAGATACTTGTGTCAATGGGTGTATTTTTTCTGAAAAAGACGCAACCCATTGGGAGTAGTGAGCAAACATACCGAGGGCTCGTCGTAAAGAGGGCATGTTTCCAGGGATTGGTAATTCCATTAGCGGTTTCAGTCGCTCGGGATCCGGCGTCATGGTGCCATTTTTGACAATGTATCCCAATAATTTGATGCTTTTCAAGTTGTAGGAACATTTTTCACTGTTCAAAGTCAGATTATATTTCTTGACGGCAGCCATGAATCGTTTAAGGTTGTGGTCATGTTCAGCTTGGTTATGTCCGCATACTGTGACATTGTCTATATATGCAACAGTACCCTTCAATTTTTCATTGGAGATTATTTCATCTATTACCCTCTGGAAGCTAGCCACACCATTTGTTATCCCAAAAGGAATTCGGCAGAACTGATATAGGCGACCGCAGGCCTCGAATGCCGTGTAGGGCTTATCCTCTGGCTTGATAGGTACCTGATGGTAGGCACTTCTGAGATCTAAAGTACTGAAAGTGTGATATTTTGCAATATTAGAAATCATTTCGTCAATACGAGGCAGTGGATAGGCATCGAGTAATGTGTATCTGTTGATGGTCTGGGAATAGTCAATGACCATCCTTTTCTTGTGATTTTCAGTGGCTGTTACGAGGACCTGTGCTCGCCATGGAGATTCACTTGGCTCTATAATTCCTTCCTTAAGTAGTTTTGTTACTTCTGCTGCTATGAACTGCTTGTCCGTTTCTGAATAGCGTCTTGATTTTATTGCTATTGGTTTGCAGTCAGGAGTTAAGTTTGTAAAAAGTGACGGGTGCCGCACTTTGACAGCTGCTAGTCCACATACGCTTAGGACTGGCTTGGGGCCACCAAAAGGAATTTCAACGCATGAATGTTGTTTTAGAAAATTGTGACCCAAAATCACTTCGCAGCAGAGGTTTTTCATTACTGATAATTTGATCCCTTGATAGGAGTTTCCTTTTAGTTTCAGGTTAACCATGCAATATCCAATTACATGGGACGATAAAGATGAATTTGCCATTGATATTTGGTTGGAACAAGGAAATATTTCCCATTTATTTGCTTTTACAATACTGGCATTAATAAAACTTTCGGAACTGCCTGTATCAATAAGCGCATGAATAGTCAATCCATTGATTTTTACCCTCACGATTGTTTTTGAGAGGCAGCCGGGGAATGCAGCTGATATTGTAATTGGTGCTACAGTAGCAAGAGTAGCCGAACGTTTTTTTTGAGAAGCTGACCGGCAAACTTTCGAAAAATGTCCCTGCTTATCACACTTGTGGCATCTAACATCTCGAGCCGGGCAGGACGAACGAGCATGTATACGAAGGCCACAAAAGTAGCATGTGGATCCAGCTGAGGCGGCAGTGATAAGTTGTTCGTGATCGTTAGAAAGGGGGGTGGCAGCATCTTGGACAATGGAAGAATTTTGAACATGCAGAGGAGGGGCTACGATAGCAGCTCCCAAAATATCGGGTTGTAAATAGAAGACAGACTGCTTCTGTGCCATGTCCAACGTTAGAGCTTGTTCATAAGCTGTTGGTAAGTCTAGGTTTTTATTCTCTAGTAGTCTTTGTCTTATTTGGTTGGACTGTATTCCATTAATAAATGCGTCCCTGATAAAAACATCTCTCGCTTGGTTCGCAGTTAAGGCTGTAAATTCACACTCGCGACTTAACGTCTTTAGAATCTGAAGGTATTGTTCAAGGCTTTCTTCTGGTTGTTGACGCCGGGTAGCAAGTAAATGTCTAGCAAAAATAGTATTTTTTTTCTTTACAAACATGGCTTCTAAAATGTCCACCGCAGTTTCATAATTTTCACATTCAGATAAATTTCTATAAATAGCAGTAGAGACATGATGTAAAAGAAGGGTATATTTCTCAGTACCTGTTAAAGCCGCGTTTGAAGATAACTGTAGAGCTGTAAGGAATCCTTCGAACATTTTTCTCCAATGCCGCCATTTGTCAGTAGATTCCGAGTCGGCCGTATCAAGGTCTAGACGATCGGGTTTCAAGTAACGTTCCATAACGAATGGTTAAATAAATTGTAATAAAAACTGGACGCCGAATATAACTTAAGGATAAGCTTTATTTAACCATTTGTTGCTTAGCTAGACAAATAGTGTTTTAACATTCACTCTTAGTATACACGAATGTAGAACATTCCATTATTACTCCAAGGGGGAGACAGGCATCAATTATCTTTGTTACTACAAAGATGGGGATCAGTTTCCTATATAAATTTGCCGTAAACTGATACTCGCATGTTGACCATGTTGCCTGATGGTGTTTCTTCGATAACAGCTGCGTCCCCAGACTCCCTCCGGAAAAGTATAATGCGGCTACAAACAAATGGCATTTCTACTGATGCATTAATTGACACCGGTAGCTCTAGTAATTATATTAATGTTAATATTGTAACAGATAATAACTGGAAAATATGTTCTTGTTTTACTCGTGTGTCTATGGTGAATGCTTCTTTATTATCACAAGTAGTTGGATATTGTCTGGTAAATTTACTTTTTTTAAATATTTCATACAAAAACTTTTTATAATGAAAAACCTTTGCAGTGACGTGATACTGGGACACGATTTTCGTCAGCATCATTCTCGTATTGAAATTCTTTTTGGAAGACCCAAATCAGCCCTTAGCATGTGTGGTCTAATAGCGGGCAATGTTCAGTACCCATCACTCTTTAATAATTTATCTCAAGACTGCAAACCCATAGCGATGAAATCTAGACGCTACTACATTGAGGATAAAAAGTTCATGAAAACTGAGATTCCGAGAATGCTTGGTGAAGGAATCATTGAAATGAGTGAGTCTCCATGGAGGGCCCAAGTTGTAATAACATCTTCCGAAAAAAAACCCAAAAAGACTAGTGATCGATTACTCTCAAACCATAAATAGGTTTACTCTACTGGATGCTTACCCTCTACCACGGATAGATGAAATTATAAACGAAATTGCCAAATATAAATTGTACAGCACACTAGACCTCAGAAGCGCCTATTACCAAGAGGTTATCAAATTAGTCGATCGACCCTACACGGCTTTTGAGGCGAATGGCCGCCTCTACCACTTTAAAAGGATACAATTCGGAGTAACGAATGGTGTTGCCAGTTTTCAGCGAATTATGAATAAAATAATTAGCGATGAAATATTGGAGGGCACTTTTGCCTACATTGATAATGTGACAATATGTGGACACAACTATGCAGACCATAATCGTAATCTGAAACGATTTATGGCGACGATTGAAAAGTACAATCTCACACTAAATAACGATAAATGCGTTTTTAGCGTAGACCCCATTAATTTACTAGGGTACACCGTAAGCAAAGGAGCTATGTCACCAGACCCAGAACGGTTAAAACTATCAATACCTAATAATATGCGTGCCCTAAAACGAGTCATTGGTATGTTTGCACATTATTCACAGTGGATTACTTCCTTTTCGAGCAAAATTCACCCATTGGCATAAACGGACGGTTCCACTCTCTCGCACACAGCAGTGGATGCGTTTAAGAATATTAAAAAGGACATAGCCAACGCAACAATTACAGCTATAGCCCCCGCTATTCCTCTGGTGGTGGTGACACATGCATCTGATTATGCAATTGCTGCGTCTTTAAGGCAATCCGGGCGCCCTGTCGCTTTTTTCAAGGACCTTGTCGCGTTCAGAAGGGCGAAACTCGACAATTGAAAAAGAGACTTATGCTATAGTGGAAGCACTCAGACAGTGGATACATTATTTGATTCGACTAGTTACTGACCAAAACTGCGTCGCATGTATGTTCAACACCAAGACAACAAGCAACATCAAATCTGATAAAATAGTGAAGTGGAAAATACACCGTTCCTGTTGTTCTTTTGATGCAATCTACCGACCAGGTAAAGAGAATGCTGCGGTTGACGCACTATGGAGGGTATGTAGCTCGACACCCAACACGGATGAGCTTCGTACTTTACATAATGAATTGTGCCACCCAGGAATAACACGAATGACACACGTGGTACGAACCAGAAATCTACCATATTCATCGGATGACGTAAAGAAAATGATAAAATCGTGTACAATGTGTGCAGAACATAAACCACAATTCTTAAGGCCTAAAACCGGGACACTGATAAAAGCGACTCAACCGTTCGAGACCGTTCGAGAGAATAAACATCGATTTTAAGGGTCCAGTACCATCTAATAATGGGAATTGTTACATTCTAACCGTCATCGGCAAATATTCACGATTCCCATTCGCATTTCCTTGTCCGGACATATCAGCGAAAACAGTGATACGGTGATTGTGCTCTTTATTTGCCATTGTTGATGTTCCAGCCTACATTCATTCAGATCGTTGAACCTCTTTTATGTCTGAACAACTCAAACAGTTTCTTCACGAACGAAGAGTAGCTAGAAGCCAGACGACGCTGTACCACCCTCAGGGAAACGCCCAATGTGAGCACTATAACGGTATAATATGGAAAAGCATACAACTAGCGGCCGCGAACCGCAAATGTCCAATTACTCACTGGGAAGATCTCCTCCCGGAATCGCTGTACGCTATTAGGACGTGTTTATGTACCCCCACAAATGCCACGTCTCACGAGAGGTTTCTTCCATTTCAACGAAGAAGCTCGGCTGGAACTTCGCTTCTGTCATGACTCTCTAAACCTGGAACGGCTCTTCTGAGACGTTTCGTTCGTTATAGTAAGAATGACCCATTAACGAACCCAGTGGAACTGATTGAGGCGAATCCGCATTATGCATTGATACGACATTCTGATGGAAAAGAATCCTCTGTTTCCCTTAGAGACCTTGCACCTGCAGGGGGTATACCTACACTCAATATAACCCCCGAGGAAACGCTTATATCTCAACACCCTTTCACCTCGGCTGAAGGTCAAGCTGCACCATATGACTCATCTACGGACTCAGCGACACTATCAGATACGGAGTTAATAACATCTGTAGAAAGCCAAGATGCTCAGAACGAGCCAGAGGTGAACGATCATCCACTTTCTCCGAAATGAGCTCATCCCCGAACCGATTCAGAACCCCTGTCTTAAAAATAACAACCAGCCGCACGCAGAAGGAGACGGATTTATACTCACTCAGGACAAGGAGAGAAAATCGACCCCTGTGTATCGTCAGAATTGGAAACCCAGAGTCCTGATTCTATTCCCGACACCAGACTACCGAGGCGTTCCAACAGAACAGCAAAAAGCCCGGTCGATAGAACGACTTCGTTCCCTTATGATTTAAATAGAATGGGGGGGGGGGGTGAATGTAATGAACAATTACGAAAAAATTCCCTATTCTAAATTATCTCCCCTTTGGAGCACTCCCCTGTTCGTCTTAACAATATAAATAGCAGCACTAATATTGTACTGACAGTTTATGCCGAATAAAGCTTTCTTAAGTTACGACTGTTCTCGTTTGTCATTACAATCATTATTGCCAACTGAGATTTAAACAACCCGCTAAATCAAAAACAATAAAATCTAAAAAGACAAAAAAAAAAAAAAACACACTAGATTTTTAACTTCGTGCCTGGCGATTTAGTCGTTTCACGGAGAAAATGGCGGACAACATTGGCGTCTGCTTTTTTAACCTAAATAGAAAAATTAAAATAGTATCCCCCGCGTCCCCATGTTGAGAATTGGTTTATAAATGATAACGTTATTATTTAGAAACCTTATTTTTGTAAACATATTTCACCCCAAACAAGGCAGGCCGCCACTGAAGACGTAAAGGGATACTGAGAATTTGGGCGGTGGTTTTGGGTGTCATCCCAAAGGGGAGCAGTGTAACGAGATGTCTGTTTTCATTAGTTTTAAACCTCTGCGTGTCGGTACTGTCGGGGAAACAGGGAGCAGGGAGGGAGTTCCAGAGATGCCAGCAGCACGAGGAAACAAGCTATTGGAGTAGAGAGATCTCCGGCATTTAGGCACCTCCACAATGAATGGATGGTATTTAGCTGATTGTCGAGTTGGTCTAGTGAATTGAGGTCGAGAGGGGCACCAAAGTAGCAAGATAATCGGAGCACAATTCATTGAAGTGTCTGTGAAACAAACACAAGGATGCAACATTGCGGCGGTGGTGCAGGGGCTGGAGTTTTATTGACAGTGAGACACCTATTAAGTTGGCGACTTGTAAAGGAAGGATAGACTAGTGGGTGATGCACCAGCCCAGATGTGGCAACAATACTCCATGCATGGGCGGATAGTGGCTTTGCAGAGATACAGGATAATGTCAGGTGTGAGGAGTTTACTAGCACGGTAGAGGGATCCAACCTTCTTTGCTGCAGCTTTGGCAATGTGTTCAATGTATTTGTTCCAATTCAGGAGTTGTACTGTTGACCTCTCAGGTAGGGTGTTATTTGCCATGACAATCGGTGGTTGGATAGGTTTCTTGTAGTTATTGAAGGAGAGGAGCTTTGTCTTTGCGGCATTAAAAGTTACCAACTATTTATGACCCCAATCCATTACAGCCTGGGGAAGGGGGATACTACCTTAAATATTTTTTAGGTTAAAAAAAGCAGACGTCAGAGTTGTGCGCCATTTTGGCCGTGAAACGGCAAAATCGTCATATTGGGGTATATTGAAACAGTTAGCTCCCAAAATGACTGCCAAATTATATCGACTACTTTTGTCTGTTTTCTATAGCTATGGCAGAGAAAATGTATTCATTGTGCGAATATTAATTTGTCTGTGTTTTTCTATTACTAAAAAAAATATTATTTTGCAAATATTAATTTGTTGTCTAAATTTTGCGAATTATTTTGCAAATAAATATTATTTGTTTTCCACGAATATTAACTTGTTGCCACCTGGACCTAGGGTTAGTTGGAGGTTAAATGAGGTCAATATTTTGTTTTGGAAGAAACAAATCATGAAATAAACAGTATTTATTAAAAATTGAAATATAATGACGTATCTAAATATAGAATATTATCAAAGAAATTGTCCGCAAAAATGAAAATAATATGGCGCTTTTTCGTATTTGTCCAATGTATATAACCCGTTTTTTCCAACTTTTTTACTGGCTATTTTTTATTTTTTCGGTGTATAATTACCTATAAGGTCGCTAGAGATTTCCGGTTTTTTTCGTAATTTCTTTCAAAATATTTTTGGTTTTAGGAGGTTTCTAATATGGTGATTGTCAAAAAGTTGGGGTTCAATTTACGTGAAATCTATAAAGTAAACTAATACGCCCATCCTAAAATTTAAAATATATGAAGAAAAATTACCCAAAACCCGGAATTCTTTAGTGACATTATAGATAATAATCGTACACAAAAACATAATTATTAAAATGTGAAATGGTCAAAAAGAGAGGTATCAGTTTACGTTTAATTCATAATGGAAACTAATCCCCCTTCTAAAATCTAAAACATTTGAAAAAATTTCCCCAAAAAACTGGAATTCTCTAGCGACTGATAGGTAATTGTATACCAAAAAAAGAATGATCAGTAAAAAAGTTGGGAAAAACGGGTTATTGACAAATACGAAAAAGCGCCCGAGATTATCCATCATAATGTATTTCGGTTTCTTCGTAAACAAGTAAGCCATTTTAATATTTTGTTAATGTGTGAATTACTTCTATATTTATTCCATACTTACCTAATTTACATACTTTGCGAAATTACCTCATTTTCTGGCCACAAAAACGCATGCACTCGTCCTACTACTAACCGTAAGTCAGGGTGGTAATACGAAAAATAAATAATAAATAAATTGAACAAAGTCGGAAAAGGTGCGTGCGACGTGGGTGTAACAAAGCTGTTCGCAGTCAATTTATTGAACATTAAAGTTGCTGTTTTTCTGTGTTAGTTATTTTAAATAAATCGTTGTATTTTATCACTTATCTTTCGCGGAATAGAAATAAAAAACAATTATTTTAGAATGCTGATTAGAGAGGGTCAGTTTTAGATATAATTGTAACATAAAATGATTCACTGTTTCCGGGTTATTCTAACTTTTTAGTACAGGTAACCAATTTCTTTTTGCGATTGGAGATACATTTTATGCGTTGTTCTTTGTGGGTGAGGAGGTTCTCCTTTTTAAAGTATGTGGCTTTTCGACTTTGCCGATTTAGTGTTAATACGTAAACGAATTTAGTTAACATTGACTTTCCAGTGTGATTTGAATGTCATGGCGATACAAAGTAAATATTCCAGAGTTCACTTGATCCTATCCCTCTTATCTAACCTTTTGAAATGTTCAAATTTCTTTTCGCGCTTATTTGTTAAATGTTAAGTTTCAGGAAATGCGTTTTGGGTGGCACACGAAATCTCCAGATTTTACAGAAAAAAACCCAGCTAAATTGGCAACACTGACTCTCAGTGAAAGTCATTGCCCTTCCTCTTTGTGGTCAGACTACTAACATCACCACGGCCCCCAACCCTGAGGCAACAGAGCAGGCCAAGCGTCACACAGTTGATAACAATTGTGGTGATGCTGAAAATAAGAGACAGAGAGAAACAAGTCGACACACGGCACTGATGGCAGCAGGGTTCGTGAAGCGCCTAGCTGTCTCATAGAATAGTATTTTGCCCCCCCCCCCTCTTAACCCACACTTCTTAATTGCAATGGAAATAACATTTCCACAGTAACACAATCGTTTTTGGGTTTTTTTCCCCCCAGACTCCATATAAGTTAACGTTTAGATTTTCTTCGTCTAAAATATTTTCTTTCATCACAAATTTCAGCTGAGGGCAAATCTAATGTCAGGAGGGGGGACCCCCTCCCCCGCTCACCCCAGTGGCTACTTGCCAGCTTATCTACTTCTTTCCATCCCTTCTACAAGTGTGTCAACTTTAGAACTTCTTTGGCTAAAGTAAGGTTATAATTCTGACACGCGTAGGCCATGTTAGTGCAGTCAGGAAGCCTGGTAAGCCAGTAGGTTATTCCTACGTTCTCTCTCGCCTACAGGTTAGACAAAATAGTAATAGAACAGAGAGTAAGCACATAGGATCGCCAACGGTTTACGTATATGGAGAGCAAATAGCGAACTTTCGATTTAATTTCGCCAACATCGTAAGTCTCGCTTCCGCCCATTTTCTTTGTTAAGCCATAATATTAAATGCTTGATGTTTCTGACTAAATGGGTCGAATTGTTGTCATCTTAGTTAACTGTTGTTTCTAGTTGGTTGTACATGATAATTTTAAATCATATCATGCTTTTCTATCGTTATATAACTGGCAATTTATTAATCTCAATAACACATATATTCGAATTTGCTCAAGGCTGAATAAGTGGTGACACATTATTCTAAAATACTTATCGTCGGGTGACCACTAGACCTTCATAAGTGGTGCCTATTAGTAAAATGAACATATGTAGATAGGAAGTTAGTTACTTTTGTATAAACATATATCCATACAGACTTAATTATCTGATATATCGTGTTTTCGAATAAACATAGTATACCCGTCAACTCAACGGCATGTGTTTCCATCAAATTGCAATAAAAATATTAAACTTATTGTCTTTAGTCAATAAACGTATCATATAAATAAAAAGTATATATTACTGGTGATCATTAGAATATATAAATTAGATATACATTTACCTAAAAGTAAATACACAAAAAAAAAAAAAAAATGATTTTCTTTTCTTATAATACGTCTTAATATTCTGTGTACAGAAGCAATTGATAGCATGTACCTTTTGAATATAACGAGCACTGTGTCTGAATTGAAACGTTTTAGTTATAACTTAAAGGTCAAAGGTGACCTTAGAACAGATGTCAACGAATCACCCGTGAGTTCCGGACGGATATTGTATTCCTCTTGTCAAGCGACACACAAAGCAGAGACAACTTGTCTAAAGCACCGACCGTAATGATGGCGGCCATGCACAATGTAAATAGATGTTACAAGATAAAATATCCGACTATCTATCTGCCTGGCTTGTTCTCTTTCTCCTAAGCGTACGCAAGTTGCTTTTTTCTCTGTGTGTTTATGTTACAGTTCTCTTTGTAATAAAACTGTTTTATTAATAAACCGTTGAGTCTGAGTGTTTTTTATAAGATCACAAATAGAATATGAGTCCCCAACGGGTAGATAATTTGTTTATACGCGCATCCGTAAATGGAAACGTCACAATTTCGTTAAGTCTATTTTATTTTAACTTTTTCAATATATTGGTGAATCCTTAAAGTACATTTTGAAAATATAATGTGAAGAGTCAAGGTAGTTTTTAATAGTATACACCTAATGTGTATTACTTGTATACTGTAGAGATCAGTATTTTCTAACCTACTATAAATTACAATTTGAGTCAGAACCCTGTGTTTAAATTGCCACGCGACAATTCTGGCAGAATCTGCAAGCTCATACAAAGTGATAAAATACTTCAAAATCATTTTAGATATAATTTGATGTATTCGGAAATAATGAAGTGAAAAGGGAATTTCGAGTTAATTTTTGGTAACTGTCAGATGTAATATTTAAACGAGGTTACACACATATATATATATATATATATATATATATATATATATATATATATATATATATATATATATATTGTGTTATAATGAAATAATTCCAGGAGTCAAGGATATATTTATAATATATTCATAGTCATACGTCTATTTATATATATTTGTTATATGTCTATCTATCTATTTATATATATTTATACGAGTTTATTACTTAAACAATCTAGCATTATAATTATCATTATTATTTTTTTTTTTAACATAGTTAAACCCCCAAACAAGGCAGGCCGCCACTGTAGACGTAGAGGCTACTAAGTAAAAAGAAAAGGGGAGCAGGTGGGGGGGGGTCAACATAAATTAGGATCAGCGCAGCGAGATGTCTGTTTACATTAGTTTTAAATTTCTGCATGTCTGTACTGTCGTGGAAACAGCGGGCAGGGGGGAGTTCCAGAGGCCAGCATCACGAGGAAAGAAGCTATTTGAGTAGAAAGCTCTCCGATATCTGGGGGCCTCCACAGTGAACGAATGAGATTTAGTTGATTGTCAAGTTAGGCTAGTGAATTTACGTCGAGGGGGCACCAGAATAGCCAATTCATCGGAGCATAATCCATTGAAGTATTTATAAAACAAACACAAGGATGCTACATTGCGGCGATGGGACAGGGACTGGAGCTTGGTTGACAGTGAGGGACCTATTAGGTTGACGATTCTTTTTTGGACCTTGTAAAGGAGGGAGAGACTAGTAAATGATGCACCAGCCCATATGTTACAACAATACTCCATGCATATTATTATTATTTTTGTAGTAGTAGTAGTAGTTATAGTAGTAGTAGTGGTAATACACTATATCAATAAATGTATTATATTTCCATTCGTATGCTTTCGGTTTACCCTTTATTCGATTTTTATATATTTTTCTTTCATTTTGATTTTATTTTTCTATTTTTAATTTTATTTATTTATTTGTGTTATTATGTATTATTATTATTATAATTATTATTACTTATAATTTTTATGTCTCTTCTACTCCGCCCAATTTAGTTACTTAGTGACATTTCAACTATATATATTTGAAAAGCAGTTGCGCTTAATAGTAATGCATAACGGTACGGGCGCACACGCGTTCCTTTTTTTTTAAGTACTACGTATTACTTATCCTATCGACAGACAAATTTCGCGTGAACTGACGTCAAAGTTGAAAAAAGAGATTGAACGCTGCACGCTTTTGAATATTTCAGTTTTCCCAACGATTTCATTTTTTTTTTCATTTTCTTCATTCCAAATCATTTTTTGACAAAGAGCGGAGGTCTACTCGAAATATCAGAATAAAATAGCATATTTACAAAAACAACAACATCGTTTTTATTTTTCATACATAACTAACCATCTTTAAAACATTTCTCTAGAAGCATACGTGTGAATAAAAAAAATAGTTATACATTATATATATATATATATATATGCATATACGTATACATATACATATGCATATACATATACATAGGTATATACATTAGCATACACATATACATATGCATATGCATATACATACACATATACATATACACATACATATAGTAAACTATAAAGGTTTATGAGTTTATAAAGTGGCAGGTGAGACAATACCGTGATTATTAGTAACCGTTTGATTATTAAACGAGACGGCTCAAAATGAATTTGTTTACAACCATGTTGTATACGTCTTGGAAGCAGCTCTGTGGTATTGTGTACGGCAGACGGATTGTCCCAGGAAGGGAACTTTTTTCCTGGAAGTTAAGTTCAGTTTTAGGTACACAGAGGACGAAAGGGGTATTATTGACGGTGGTTGCAGCTAACCGAGTTTTATTGCGAATCGTTTTACAGGGGGGGATATATGTTCAGTTCACTTGAGCACGTACTATGAAAATAACGATATACCAAAGAAAAACGTGCATTTATATTTAAAGATTGTATGCAATGGCTTCTTGGTTCAATGCTTTATTTGAGTTCAGTAAAGCAATACCCTGAAAAGCATGCACATTAATTATAAAAAGAGCAAAGGAAAACAATACAGCATCAAGCGTGTTATCTTAAAGTGGTTTCAATATAAATACTCCACAGGGTTTGGTAATTTATGATAGGGATTACTTCAAATGTAGAGCAATAATACAATGTATGTATGCAATATATATATAAATATATATGGTTGTGTCTTGTCTGGGCGCCTGTGTATTCATCAGAAGAGTAGACCCATTAAAGAAAATAAAAACACTTATTTACATTCATGAACATTAATGGGAATACATTTTCGCTGATGTTTATCAAAATTTAAAATATATTTATAGGTTTTTGTTTGCAACTTTTTCCCTCTGCACTTTAAATCTTCTCTTTCTGGAAAGAATGTTGACTTTCTGTGATATAATTACCTCTCATCCGACATTCAGAAAGAAAACTATTCAATATTCATTACTGCGGGCATTCCACTTTGAGATTATCATCCAAACTATTTGTAGCCTCATATATATATATATATATATATATATATATATATATATATATATATATATATATATATATATATATATATATATATATATATATATATAGTCTCGGAAGTTTCTCAACCATTAAAACTATATATAAAAAAAAAAAATAAATAAATAAATAAAAAAAAAAAAAAAAAAACTTATAGTCTCAAGTCTTCCAGTGGAAAATCACTCATGTAAGTCAATTTATTTTTTACAGTTATTATATTAGTTAGTTTCTAACACTATTTTAAGGGATCATCAGTTGTTTACCATGAAAAACTGTTTCGGGAATATATATATACATATATATATACATATATATATATACATATATATATATATATAAAGTGGTGTACTAAAAGCGAACTTTTAGGAAAAGTGAAACCTATTGTGAAGAGTATATAGCTCAATATCCAGGATAGAGCAGGTAGAATGAAGAAGAATGGAAAGGAATTAGAGAAGCAAAAGTCAAATCATAATTCAATTCAATTGCTCAGAGCAAGGTATATTCCGCAAAAAAGGCAATTTATTCAAGTTACATTTTCCTTAAGCCAGGGTTTTCTAAAGATCAAAATCTTATCATCAGAGGAAGTCGCTGGGATAGATAAGTTGGCAAAGGCAGAGATTTAAAATTTGAAAAAATAAAATAAAAGTTGAATTGAATTATGATTTGACTTTTGCTTCTCTAATTCCTTTCCATTCTTCTTCATTATATATATATACATATATATATATATATATATATATATATACATATATATATATACATATATATATACATATATATATATCCATATATATATATATACATATGTATATACACATATATATATATATATATATATATATACATATATGTATATACATATATGGATATACACATATGGATATACATATATATACATATATACATATATATATACATATATATACATACATATATATATACATATATATATATACATACATATATATGTATACATATGCATATATGTACATATATATACATACATATATATATATATATGTGTGTGTGGGTGTGTATGGCTGTTGTTTAAGTGTGTGTGTATATCCCTTTGTAGATACATTGTGTATGCACATGTGGCAGGCTACTAGATGAACACTACTGGCATGGTATTTCTTAAAATAGTTCAGTAAAGCGATACACAGAAACACATACCACAGCAATTATTTGAAGGGCAATGGAACACAATACGACTTAGTCAGGTTGTGTAAAATGTTCCCTAAAAAGTATTGAATGATGCGGGTGGAGGCGAATATCTGGACGGTTAAAACCATTAAACCGCTAAAATCAATGGACCAACGTGTCGATTCAACTATCACAACACGTAAATGACTAACATTGATGAAAGTGGTTAGTAAGAGATGATCCAATTAAGTAAATTACCGATAGTTGCATTCTACCCTGGGTTTCACATTCTGTATTAGACCAAAGAGCTTTGCAAACTACAAGGTCTCCATACATATGGCCACTTTGAAAGTGTCGGTCTTTATTATTCAGTAGATACGTAACATTGAGTCATATGAACACACACAGACACCCATATATATATATATATATATATATATATATATATATATATATATTATAATATTATAATATAAAATGAAGTAATAAAATAAGGTGTCAATCAAATTTTATTAGAATTCAAAGTTCATGCAAAGCATCCTTAAGTCCTTAGCTCATGAGTTTTCAAAGATAATTCTTCTCTTCAGAGGACCATTACCGCAGTTATACTACTACAGGCAATAAAATTACGCTTTGAAAATATATAAAATTATATACACAAATATATAAAAATACATAACATCAAACATATCAATCCAAAAACATACTTTTGTTGAATCCATACAGTCCATCCAGGTCATACAAGTTGAGAAGCATAATCAGGAAGGACATTACTCCAAGATACAAACAGCAGTCCAAATACGTGAAATTGAAGGGGCCGGCAAAGGTATCCAGTCGCGAAATGTGTCCATATTCAATGTTAATGATAAATAAATATTATAATATTAATGCTCTATCCAGTATATTGAGCTTCAGTTTTTTATCCGGATGTTTCACTAATTATAAGATATTAGTTGACGCTTATATCTTTTGTTGGATTGATCCATATATATATATATATATATATATATATATATATATATATATATATATATAACATGTATTTTTATTTAATTGTTGTTATTTGTGATTGTCGGGTGTGTTGCTTTTAATTATACCAATGTATCAATTGTTTCACTTCCTAAATTGTAAAGATGCAGAATATTACATTATTAGTGCTGTAACTTAATACGACGTGTTTTTCTTATATATATATATATATATATATATATAAAATATAATAACACGAAATCACATAATTGTCGATGCAATAATTTATTTCAACCGTTCGGTTTTTTCAAGCATCACTCAGACAATTACATTTTTGAGACTGATAGAAAATTGAATTTCCCTACCACAGTTCCAATACAATCATAGATGGTAGTAGTAGCAACCAATTTGATACATCTTTTATAGAGAGGGGGAAAATTTAAAACTTATATTTAACTATGGCGGGCGAAGGGGAGGGATCTTTAAGTTAATCAACTAAAAACTGCCATGTCAAAATTATGACACATACGACTTGGCGATATCAACCATATAGGCAATTTTACTCACGCGCATACACAAAACTAAATACGCACACATCATATGCACACTCACATACATAATCTCACTCGCACATTATCATAACTAAGCATAATCACATACGCAACTTTTATTCATCTCCAGCCAGAATGCGTCCGGCGAAACTCGTGTTCTCAAATTCGGTTAGAGAAAAGAAAGAAAGAAACAATTAACAGGCACAGAGAATATATAGACAGACCGCGTGTCATAAATTCTCAGTCCGTCTGGGTTGAAATAAGATTACACGCACATACATATATGTATACATACAAATCCATACGCACATACACACACATATATACACATACACACCCACACATATACATATCTATACACACATACATATACACACATATATACATATATATATATATATATATACATACATATACATACATGAATACACCTATATATATCTCTGAATCTATTTGAAATATTGACCAAATGCATACGCATGTAGTTGTTCACACATGTAAACATACATACACATACATACACACACACATATATACATATACGCACATATACACACATATACGTACGCACACATACATATATATCCACACACCTACACACAATATTTACATAACACTCTATATTCTTACTGATGTAATATGAGTTCTAAAAATTAGTCTTACCTTATTTATATTTTAGATTAATTTGATAATCTATTATTATAAATATCATGCGGGGGGGGGGGGGGTTATCGTACCTAATGTTATTCAATTTGGTATCTTCACCGTTGTAATTCTAGAGGCCCATCGGATTACTAATTCAAGTCTAATAATGTCTATTGGTAATATTTGACATTTATACTTATATTAAATCAAAAACTAGTGTATTACCTGCAGAAAAAATTTTCATACCACTATCTTATTTTAAGTAAATAATAAATATCCGCGTATCCACAAATACTATATATCACCAAGTCAGTAAATCTGTGTTTATCACAGATATTATTATAAATATTATGGGGGGGGGGGGGTTTACCGTAAGTAATGTTATTCAATTTGGTATCTTCACCGTTATAAGTCTAGAGGTCCATCGGATTACCAATTCAAGTCTAATAATGTCTAGTGGTAATATTTGGCATTTATACTTATATTAATTCAATAACCGCAGAATTTTTTTTTTTTTTTTTTTTTTTTATAAACACTATCTTATTTTAAGTAAATAATCTGAATAAATAAATATTTCAAAATACCATTATATACGCATACACACAAATACTATATATCACCAAGTCGGCAATTCTGTGTCTATAGCAGATATTATTATAACTATTATGTTGGTGGTGGGGGGGGTTACCTTAAATAATGTTATTTAATTTGGTATCTTCACCGTTATAAGTCTAGAGGTCCATCGGATTACTAGTCGTTGATTATTTTAAATTTATATTTATGTCTGCACTTAGCCATAAGTTCATCTCGTTTATTCAAGAGGTTATTTCGATCATATTTTAGGATTCTTATTTTTTCTTCTAGACATAAGTTGCATCTTTGTCTAAATCCATCTGGAATATTCGAAAAACATAAGATTGACCACGAAATCACCGGGGACCTGTTCTCATTTTTCAGATGCCACCATTGTTTAGCTAACTCCGTTTTGCTCTTGAGTTCTGGGTTATTGAAAGAGTGTTTGTGGTCATAAAAACGTTGTTTCCAGTTTCCCGCGGAGATGCCGATGTAAACCTTTTTATCCCTGTTGTTATCTTCCGGATGAATAGTGGCCTTATAAACCACACACTCAACTTTACAGTTACCGTCCAGTGGGCAGTTATTTTTCACTTGACAATTACATTTATTTACTGTGACCTTATTCTTACTAGGATTGTTAAGTAATTTACGATTATGGGTGCTGATAATTCTGTGGTTGATATCGCCAAGTCGTATGTGTCATAATTTTGACATGGCAGTTTTTAGTTGATTAACTTAAAGATCCCTCCCCTTCGCCCGCCATAGTTAAATATAAGTTTTAAATTTTCCCCCTCTCTATAAAAGATGTATCAAATTGGTTGCTACTACTACCATCTATGATTGTATTGGAACTGTGGTAGGGAAATTCAATTTTCTATCAGTCTCAAAAATGTAATTGTCTGAGTGATGCTTGAAAAAACCGAACGGTTGAAATAAATTAGTGCATCGACAATTATGTGATTTCGTGTTATTATATTTTATTATTGCTCTGTTTACTACATTGAGCTCTCATACCCGGATTTCCTCCTGGAATTATTCCACTATAACACAAATATATATATATATATATATATATATATATATATGTGTACTTAAAAAACATGCATGGGCACGTGTTTCTGGCTCACATACTTCATCAGCATGGCTAACTTGACAAGGTTCGAACCTTCGATATTGGGTTCTATATGTCGTGTTTTACATCTGGACGATGACGACTTGCCTTAAGCTATGGACGGTTTCATCACCTACATATTTTCATGTATTTTCATGTAATTGTTTTATAGGTTATTTTAGCGTGTGTTACTGTTAGTTATACTACTATATGCATAAATAAATATAATATCATATATATATATGATAATATATATAAACTTTACATAGTTCATATCAATTATTATACAGACAAATGTATGTCTGAACACTGCCACTTGAATGGTGTGAAGTGTGTTAAATAATTTAATTCTCATATCGTTTGTTTGTTTGTTTCTGTTGTTTTCATAGTCATTTGAGTACTTTTTTAGTTGATCTTCTTTTTATTATACAAAATTGTTGAATTGTTATTTGACAAAAATGTTTAGATGTTTGTTTCTCGGACTTGTTCAAGTATTTTTTAAATCTGTGTAGAAACACGTATATGATATCGTTTTTCTTTGTAACTGACAATACATAACAGTATGTTATTGGGTTTTATCTGTCAATTTATATATATATATATATATATATATATATACATATATATATGTGTTGATGTGTTTGTGTTTATGTGGATATGCGCCCATATACAACACACAATCTAATTGTTAACTAGGTAGCCGTGTATACAAAACCACCCGGCAAAAATAACTCCATGCATTTTAGCCAGAAGATTCCCCCGGGGATTAAACGCGGGAGCCTCTGTGTAGCTTAATTGCCGAAAATATATTTTCATAACTTACTACCTAGCTCTACTTACGTATCGAGCACTGTTGAACTAAATACTAAAATACGATACATAACAAATGATATCCCCTTGTAAAATTGTATGTGGCTACATGAAATAGTAATATTTAGCTCCTCAAGCAGTTGAACACTTTCACAAGAAAATCATATGGAAAAAGTTAACTTAGAAAAAATCACTTAATAATATTCAAATACCTAGCAAGCATGGATACATTATTTAATTAATTAAAAAAACGGGCAAACTGAGACGCCGAATTGGATGGCGGGCACACTTCTTTCTTAATAATAAAGATGAACACCCAGATACAAAAGAATCCTACAAAAACGCAAAACCAATAGATCTCATGATTAGCTTTTCAAATGGCCTCTTAAATTTGATTATAGATTTATAATTTAACAAACAACATAATAATTTCCAAAGACAAGTACACACCATCGTTAAAAAACATAAACAACTCTAAAAATCTTCGTAAAAACGGATGAAACTAGGATTTATTATAAAACAGATAAACAAGAGTATAACAAACTACTCACAGAAAACATCACTAAACACTACAAAAAACTAGATACAAGCGAACGTACTTATCTTTAAGCTTAGTTATTTTTATTGTTAGCGTTTGTGTCAACTATCAGCTTTTAAACATTCATTTTCACTTTTGTATGATTCATTTTCATCTCAAATAATATATAACTACAAGTTTACTTACCACAAATAACCGGTTGATCAGAAACACGCCTGGTGTCCGCTTCGTTTTAAACACACAATTTATTACTTAGCATAGAAATTTAAAATTTCGGCAGACTTTAGTACATTTACCGTCTGTGCTTACTTCTCTAATCTGAGGCAACAATTAGTATAACTTTTTCTGCTCGCTATGTTTACGTTTAATGTTGCCGCTACACGTTTTGTTTACTTTACTTACGTGATTCTGCAATACGCTAAACATTATCCACATGTACACAATAATAAGTCATATTCCGTTGTATAAACTTTCACATTTTTTTATAATTATCACTAAATTTTTTTGATAATGTTTTGTAAAAATAATAATATTTAATATTTAAAAGTGCGTATTCGGTTATAAGTACGAAAGAGCACCATAGCTGTTACGTATGTACGTCGTAAAACTGTTTATTGTAAAAGACAAATAACATATAGTGCATAAACAGGCTTTTAGTTTTAATGGGAAATGATATATAAATTCAATTTAAATTAACGTGGAAAATAAATAGAAATTCACAATTTTTAAAACAACGAATTAAGGCATTATGTTCTGTGAACCATTATATTCCAGTGTTTTATTAAAATATTAAACAAATATTTTGTGAAAAAACACTGTTTTTTTTTTTTACCGGAGTTCACCCTAAACAAGACAAGATGCTACTGTAGACGTCAGGGGCTACTGAGAATTAGAGTAACCTTTTAGGGGGTGATCTTAAATTGGAGGCTATGCAGCTGGATGTTTGTTGACGTAAGTTTTAAAGTGTTGCATGTCGGTACAGTTAGTAAAACAGGGAGCAGAGAGGGAGTTACAAAGGCGCGCAACTCGTGGAAAGAAGCTATTTGAGTAAAAGAGTATCCTGGATCTGAGGGCCTCCATAGTGAATGGATAGTAGTGAGCTGATTGTCAGTTTGTATAGTGTATTATCGTCGAGGAAGCACTAGAGCAGCATGTTCATCGGAGAACATTCCATTGAAGTACTTGGAAAGCAGGCACAAGGATGCACCATGGCGTCGAATGGACAGGGGCTGGAGCTTGGTGAATAGTTAGGGGCCTATTAGAATAGAGAGTTTTTAAAAAACTTTTCTAAGACATAGAGACTAGTGGATGGTGCACCAGCCCAAATGTGACAACAATACTCCATGCATGGGCGGATAGTTGCTTTGTAGAGATATAGGATACTGTCAAGTATGATAAGTTTTCTAGCACGTTAGTGGGAATCCACATTCTTTGCAGCAGCTTTGGCAATGTGTCTATGTATGTGTTTCCTTAGATATTATGATGATTGGCATCATGATTAAATTTTAATTAAAGTGGACAATAAATAAAGAGTAAATGTGTAAAACATAATCAATACACACTTTTAGGTGTACTATTTTCAGTAAAAACTTTCTTTTTTTGTGTTACACATCATAAATACTTGTTTAACATATTAGTCGGAGTTTCCATGACAACTTACTCCCCATGTACCGCGACGCAACACTGGTCAGTGTGAATTAGATGTGTGTATTGCACAATAACGTTGGTTGAACGCTTGTGTCTCAGTAAACTAACAGCTACTATGATAAACATAAATCCTTACGATTTCAGTGAAGTAAAAAAAACTGAAGCAATTATTAGTAAAAAAAATGATAAGGATTTATAAAGTCTGAGCTTAAAACAAAGCGTGCACGGTAGGTGTTGTTACACATAACGTTATCTCTATAAAGTAATCTCAAGTTTCCACTACATCTATAGGAAACTCACCGAATACTTTCTATGCTAATATTCTGCATTTCACACCAATAGAACTTCCTACAGCGTGTTTCACGTAAATATTCTCACATTATTCAAAACATTCTCACACTTATCCTAAGATATATGGTTCTCTTAAAAACATCTTTGAAAAAGGGGGTGGCAAACATATTCCTTCCATATAAATTTACAAGTCACACGTCACCTTCTACACCGTGTCATTTGTTTTAGAAACGATAGATTGTTACCCCACCACTGAATTCTATGATTGTGAGAAGTTTATTCTGTAATTCCATATGTTTAGACGTATATGTTTTAAGTATCCAGATAACGTGTTAACGAATACGACCATCTTTACTATCACAGGCAAGTGCATGTTCGATCATGCTCATTTCTATTTAATTTTGTAAACATTTTTTCCGACATTGTAGTTTCTCATATATGTGTTTTTAAAATGCGAAACAGTCATTGCTCTCCAAAAAGTTAAAGATAAAGAGCTCGAAATTCACGCTCCCTCAACAAATTAAGCAGGTGAATTTCTTCGTAGAACGAGATAAATTATTTTGACATGTTCTTGAATGAATCCTACATCATTAAACCACAATAGAACAATCATTCAAATTCATACAATAAATTAATTATTACGGCTAAACATGAATGGTTATATGCATTATGTGTCATAGAATGAAATAATACACTTCTTAATATAAACAGATGTTCGCTTTTCTTAAATCAAGTATATTACTTCTTGCCTTTGCCAAAAATGAGTTCTTCTAAACACGAGTTAACACATTATGCTGTCCTTGATACGATTTATAAACCTATTTAAATTACTATTACTTCTTTTCAAAAAGTTATTTTATAAAAAAATCAGTGTCAGCCAGCGATTAAAACATCTTCATTAACGTTCTGGTTTCACTGCATTATCGGTAAGTTTCTATATTATATATTCGTTAGCTTACACGCCCTCCGGATTTTTAACGATGTTTATTGAAAAATTATGGAAAATGGTAATTCCGCAGTCTACGGATCGTGCTGAAATAATAAATATAGGCGGGTTTTGGGAGAACTTCTTTCTATTCATCTAACAATTTAGTACAAAAAGGACACCGTAAAAATGAAATTAAACTTGAAAATTCTATCTAAAATTACCACGGTCTATAAAACGAAGAATTAGCAAATAATAAACTTTATTTACACAAGCAAACAGTTCAACATTGATTACTCTCGAAAATATATGTGACATTTCCTTTCATTATCAAGTAAGTGTGTTTAGTTTGTTTTTTGTTAAATCCTTGATTTTTTCAGGGCTTATATTCAAATACTTTTATTAAAACATGTATTCATTAAATATCGATGTTCACGGTAGTATCAAGTAAGATTGTATGTTTGATTTTTAAGCAAACACATCTCACCCTCCCTATTGTTAAAGACGTATATTAAAATACTTTTATTTAAAGATTAATTCATAAACGTTATACGTTCACGTCATTTTCAAGTAAGTGTGTTTCTTTTGTTTTAGTTAAGCGTACACATCTCCGTACACTTCGATGTGAACGACTTATATTCAAATAATTGTATTAAGTAATTAAATGCTATGTTTTCGATTCTCACGTCATTTTCAAGTAAGTTTGTATTTTTAAAGAGACAACTTCCTCCAACCATCCGATGTTAACGATTTTTATTCAAAACATAGTTTTTCAAAATAAAGGAAAAAATTAATGTCATCATTTTGTTTGTTTTGTTTGTTTTGTTTTTTGTTCAAAGAACACATTTCACATGCTTTGATGTGTGTAACGATTTATATTCAAATACTTTTATTAAAAATGAATTCATAAACTTAGATATGTATGTCATCATCAAGTAAGATTGTTTTATTTGTCTTTTGTTAAGCGAACACACATTACACCACACTTTTTTTACGTCTTTTGTTCAAACGTTATTTATAATATAAACAAAAAATGCCACCAGCGGTCAAAAAAATTATAAAAACGATCATCAAGTGCCACCTCATTATGTTTTTCTGTCTATTTATCTCCAAACACTAACCAGATAATAGACCGCCCACGGTTTTCAGGTGTGTGTGCAAGCAAAATCAAACAGATCAATATCTAAGTGGTAGAACATAGAAAACGGGGGATGGAGTTTGGAGAATAGGCGGTGCTATTTCAAGATAAATCCAATTGCCAGAGGCTGTGTACAAAAAATGAAAGTGGGAACTGAGTATTTCGTTTTTTAAAGTGAAATCATTATTTTCGAATCCCACCGAGCAACACCAAGACACGGCTCTTGCTAGTAGAATATCAAATTGTCAATATTTGTTTATGTTATTTGATCTGGGAACTAAATTTTGGGACATATTTTGCATGAGTTTCGTAGTTGCTGATAGGCGTAGTTATTACTTCAAATTTAGCTGATAACAGAGCAATACGAAATAATGAACCGCAATTATGAGGATGTATCACTGTAAAGGAAGATTAGTAACTTCTTCACCCGCTTTAAATTTACTAAGCAATGAAACAAATAGCTGACAAATTAAAATAAAAAAATCGACCAAATTAAACAAACTTATATTTTTAATGTAAACACGTATATATATATATAAGCAACAAAAGCCCATGCGGTACAGTATTGTCTATACGGTGTTTGTTTATAGAGCTCTACCGGTAATTAATATAATGAAAGAACTTGCCTTACTTTATATATAAGATGAGTTGCATAATCACGCCCATGTGGTCGGATAGAAACACTACAGAAGCTCAATTATATACCACTCATTATTACTCAAATAAAATGAAATAGATTAAAGTTAATATAAAATTCATAAGATATTTTTAATTTATATGAAATGCACGTTAGTCAATTCATGTAGATTATTGTAAGATCAGTATGATTTATATAATAAAATTTGAACTAAACATGTATCTGGTTTCTTCAGTTTAATATTTTATTAGATATGGCCAAATAAACAATATCTAGTCTAGACAGAAATTGTGTAGAGCACCTGCTTGTATGCTCATATTTTCCTGGAAACAGAGGCGGCAGTGAATCCCAGTTTCTCAGACACACACACCCATAGCCGCATATATATGAATATAGCATTGTTTTCTATAAACTAATATTATATATATATATATATATATATATATATATATATATATATATATATACTTACAAACATGCTCAATAGATTAAGAGAACTAAGTAGTATCTCTCTGTCTCTCTCTCTCTCTCTCTCTCTCTCTCTCTCTATATATATATATATATATATATATATATATATATATATATATATATATAAAGGAGTTAGGGTACCAGCATTTGTAAACAAAATCAACATTTATTTATTATTTTGTTATTTTATCATTTTAACAAAATAATAAAACAATGTAGAAAAACCTTTTTTACACATGTTGGTAGCCTTACTCTTTACATATATACTTTTCTCTCGTTAGAACTGCACTAATACTTGACTACCCTCTTCTCTCTCTTTCTCCCTCCCTCTCTATCTCTCTCTCTCCATATATATATATATATATATATATATATATATATATATATATATATACATATATATATATACATGCATGCATACATATATATATATATATATATATATAGATATATATATATATATATATATATATATATATTAGGTTGGTGCCAGAACAATGGCGTTTTCTCACATATTTTATAATTATATATGTTTTTATGAATTAATGTATTGATAAATATAGTGTTGGTATAGGTCATTTTAAGCGCGTTTTTCGCTCGCTCGGACTGTGTTATTTGTTTTAATTTTTAATTCATTCATTTATTTTTTTGCAGGTTTTTCGACAGCATGGGCAAATTGAAATGCGCACGATATTCTTGTTCCAGTTCAAACTAGACCGAAAAGCTGCGAGACAGCTCGTGACATCAATGATGCGTTTGGCCCAGGAACCACTAACGAACGTACGGCGTAAAGGTGGTTCAGGGAATTTTGCAATGGTGACGAGAGCCTCGAAAATGAGACGGTCAAGACCGGCCGACTGCGGTTAATAACGAAGATCTGAAAGGCTTAATTGAAACACATTATCGCAAAACCACACGATAAGTTTCTGATGAACTCGAGGTCGACGACTAAACAGTCGTTCGCAATTTGAAGTAAATAGGGAAGTCAAAAAAGCTGTATGCCGCACGAATTGAACGATAATCCAAAAAATCGTCGTTTTGAGGTGTTTCCTACGCTCTTGCTGCGCAACAGAAACTGCCCATTTCCCAAGCGAAGTGTGACGTGTAATGAGAAGAGTATCCTCTATGACAATTGGCGACGTTCATCACAGTGGTGGGATGCAGGCGAAGATCCAAAACACTTCCGGAAGACGAAATTGCACCAAAAAACTATTATGGTAACTGTTGTGTTGTCCGCGACCGGACTCATCCATCACAGCTTCTTGATTCTGTGCGAAAGGATTACGGCGGAGAAGTACTGCCAACCAATTGACGAAATGCACCAGAAGCTCCAACGTATGCGCCCGAGATTGGTCAATATGCTGGGGCCAATTCTCCGCCATGACAACGCTCGCCCGCATGTTGCACAAATGACCCTGCAGAAGCCGAACGAATTAGACTACGAGACTCTTCTTCATCCGCCATATTCACCGGACCTCTCGCCCACCGATTATCACTTTTTCAAGCATCTCGACAACTTCCTGCGCGTGAAATGCTTCTTAAGCCGAGACGATGCCGAACTGGCATTCAATGACTTTATCGCTTCCAGAACTACGGATTTTATGATAATGGAATAAGTAAACTAGTTTCCCGTTGGCAAAAATGTTGATTCTAATGGTTCTTATTTTGATTAATAAAGGTTGGTTTAAAATAAAGTATTGTCTCTTGAAGTTGAAGGTCAAAAAACGCCATTCTTATTGCACAAGCCCAATATATATATATATATATATATATATATATATATTTCTTCAGACATATTGTTTAGCTGAATCACATCTATTTAGTGCGGCTAGACTAGAACTGCTCCCGAGCAAAGGAAAAACACCTGTACGATCTAGTAAATATGCATGTTTACTGCTATGCTACGGGATAAACGCTCGTAAATTATGTCTACAATGCATGTTTTATGAAAACATAAACCCGCTGCTTCACAGTGCTTTATTTGTGTATTTACAATAACCTTTGCATTGAAGCTAGGTGGAACCATGTGATCTCATTTAACGACAGGGCACACTCTGGGAAGGGGGCATGCAACTTTTAGCCTGACGTTCCCTCTCAGGGATGAACCGTCGAATCCTATATGTAGCTTAATTGGCATACATATATTTACATAACTTTGTGATTCGCCTGGGGCTATATGTCTATTTGCAATGATTAATATTCTACAATCCATTTTTTTGCAAATAAAATAAACGTTATACGCCAGCACACATTTATTAACGGTTCAAATTTCATGACACAATTTTTAATTAGTATTTTAATTGTCGACATAGAATACGACATTTATTTTGGAAATCTACAATAAAATAAAAGAAAGAATGTATTGCACAACACAATAAATCTACGAGATGCAATATTGATAAATGTTGTAGTATATGATCCAAGTACTATGATAAAAAGCAAAAAGAAAGCTAGAAGAAAGAAAAAAGATAAGAATATTTATGACTAAAAAGCTATGTTTTTAGCACACGGTCTTTATAGAAAAAAAGCGAAATTAGAAAAATAAGGTAATGGGAATGTACTGAATACTACATCCGCACAGCTAGTGTTAAGAGCATAATTGTCGTAATATTAAATATGGTTTGCTTGACTACGGTTAAAATATAGTGCACACAACATTTCCCGAAAAACGGTACACTTTATTAGCTCATGTAAACGAATAGTGAAGGTAGCCGGAGTCTTTGGATATTCAAGATACTTCAAAGCTTTAATATGCAGTCGTAGATTAGTGCAACTTTAATACAGGTAATCAATTATAAACACCTGGCTCGACTTGATTATAATTGCTTGTGAGATGTTTGCAAGTAGAAACCACAATTATTAATAAATTGTATGAACTGAGTATTTTTCATGGCGCAATCATTTTATGATATTTGATTTGAAAACGACCCAGTTAAATTCAGCAAGGAATTAATACCGAGGTAATGCGGTGTACAGGCGGAATACCAATGTAAATAATGTGTGTGCATCAAATTACACTAGGCACATGAAAGATTAACGCTAAGTCTATTTTCTTTATCAACATAAAGAAAATAGACTTAGCGTTAATTCTTTCTGCGAATTCCTAAAATGAAAAAAATAACGATTTTATCAAAGTCCAGAAACATGATTTACATGAGAATAGTTAAATATTATATAGAAATATATTCCAATATGTAGATACTATATATATATATATATATATATATATATATATATATATATATATATATATATATTATAAGATATATATATATATGTATATACATTCATATACTATATATATGCATATATATATATATATCCAATTATATACATATATCTATATTATAAAACATATATATATACATACACACACACACACACACACACACACACACACACACACATATATATATATATATATATATATATATATATATATATATATATGTATATGTATAAAGCACCTATGTGTATATACCTATACAGGGGAATCTTCTAAACTAATAAACGGATAGTATATTCTAAAAATTACGGTGGGTAATATTTGCACATTTTTTTAAAATAAATGTTTCCATTTACAGAGTACATATAGATAAAGTATTGTATTCATTAAAAAATATTTTTTTAATTAATCATTATATATATGGAATAGATATTCTCAGTAACCCGGTAAATAACATGGGGACATTACTTCGTTTCTAAACTTTACATTTATCGGAGTACACCGTGGCATATTTAATATAGTAAACTAAGGGGCACTGAGTCGAGATTTTCTCGTGATGTCAGTTAGAGGGGTTCTTACTCTCACTATTAATTAGCATTAGAAGTTAGCTGGAACATAACGCGCATACGTTCATCTGTAATCAGATACTCAACTTCATAGGAGGCTTCACAAACTTGGAAATCATATTAAAATTGATCCTACTAGTGTGCCCTTGTTCCACTGACAAGAACACGGCTCATAAGGTTAATTATCTACTTTGAAATCATTGTTTACGTTTTATTTTTTTCAAACATATTTTTTTTCATAGATTCCCAGCGCGAGGAGAATTACAAAAAATGTACATGGCGTTCAAAGAATAAGGCATTACATAATATTACTAGCAATTGGGTCAATATTATAAATACAGTAAAAACAAAGCAACAAGGGCACATAAAGTTTACACACCGTTTTACTTAGTTCCAGTTTTTATAAGAATGCAGAAATGTACTATTTTTACCCGACTCCAACTACCTTTTATTCTAGGTGACACTATCAGTAAGAATATCACAGTATTTAGTATAAGCGTCCCACTTTATTCGATTATTTAATTTGTTTAAGTGTATCTTTTGGTAGTATCTTACTTTTTTCCGTGTGTACAAAGTTACATATTAAATCAATAATTTCCTTCATGTAATAGACAAGTTATTGTCTTACATATTTGAATAGGCATCATAAACGTGACGGTAAACAAAGCGATATGACCAGCGAGGTAGTGGCCTAGTGTAAAAGTTACAGTCTCGGACTGTGGGCTCGATATGTCCCGTTACTGTAGGCCAATACTCTTTGGGAATGTTATGAATCTATATATTTTACGTTCAGCTATGAAATACATTGTAGGGAAAACTATACGTTCTGTTGCATATCCCCCCTCTGGGGCCGCGGCTATACGCGTTTCGTACACTCGTCCCCGAAAGGGCCGTTGCAGTTCACATTTAATAATCGTCATTATCGAACACTCGTCATTATCCAACATTCTTCTCCTCCCTATACACAAAAAAGACTATCCTAAGATTGTTATTTTTACACACTCCTTTGCAGGGTCTGGTCAGAACCAGGGGTTAGAACGGCTGGAAATCTTAGTTTCCCCCTCTTGACCACGCTGCCATAAATCGGCCTTATGACCTTTCCTGGGATGTAAGGACATTCCCCCATGGCCACCCCTGTCACAATCCATAACAGGGCAAGCAAGGTTGTTTGCCCACTTGACCCCACGGGTATATGTACATGATACCTAGGCACACAATTCATCACACCCATCCGTTAAATTTTAACAGGACACATGGGAAAAAAACTTCATTTTAAAATTCTTATAATCCTTTTATGGTCAGCCATCAAATTTCTCTGTAAGATATGTCTTATCATAATATTCGACCGCTATTCGACTGCTTTTTAACACGGGCCAGTGTACCCCTCAACTCCCAACACAAGATTATCCGTAAATTCCTCCGAGCTGGCTCGCTACACATTGTCTATGCCTTCCAAGGGGGCTCACAATAACTTCAGGGGCGGCGACTCGCCTTTCAATATCCTACATCCACGGGCCCAATCATTCCACATTGACCTCATTCACTGTTCCTAACAAATTCTGGCATGTCAATCGCTCTGGCGTCATATCAAACCGTTTCGGGTCGAACCAAATTCACTCACACGAACCTAATTAACCAATCATCCAGACCCGCCACACCGTCGCGGTGCTCTCGTGGGTCCCACCGACCTACTAAACAACAATGGCCCATACCAATGCGATAACTCCAACGTCCATCCCAAAAATATATCATGTCACTCCTTTCATGACTACAACATTGATTCCCCTTCAAACGTGTGGCACCGAAACAACTCTTTGTCCGTATAATCGCAAGCTCACCGGCTACCACAACGGGTCACGCGTAGCGAACAAAACTTAATCCCAACTCGTCAGTAGGAAGAGACACGACCTTACGGCCTAAACATCGGCGGTACTCGTTTGTTATACTTGTGGGAGTTCACATTCAATACTCGTCATTTTCAAATCATGATAAATCACATAGTTCATATATTGTTTGCAGACCTTTAGATTTCTCCATCGCCGTGTAGAGGGTCGCCGTCTCGATGTCGTCCAGTAGATGAATTATTTCCTCCCTCCTTCTTGTCGTGAACCACGCCGTTCGTTGTCTGCAACAAAAGCTTCCTGACCGACTAACAAAACTACAATCTTCTTAACTTTCAATTCTTTTTATTACAAGCGTAAGTTATTGAATCAGCTGGGAGACATTCACTACATCGAGAAAGAGATAGAGAAAATCACTACTTTATCGTAGTTACTTAACAATTATGTCCATAACCATTTGTTGAGGGGGGGAAATGATATCTCTCGCCTGTATTTCCTTGGGGAAATATTTCCCTTATCTGTTGAAGTTTACATGATTACAATCACGTCTCATCGGTTCGCCTCCAAAACCTAGACTGGCTAAACTCGCTTCTCACGAAGAAGAGGGTGACGTCACGGATCCCTCTGTTACCCACGTAAGGGCTCGTGATGTCACAGAGCCTCTCGCAGGTGCACATTGACCCTTGATCTGGGATCTCGTCACACGGTGACCTTGTCACATCTGTGATTTCCGACTGTGAGAACAAGCCCTATTCTGCACTCGACTGCCGGGTCCACCCCGCGTTAATTCGCGCAAGTGAAACCAACGATTTCCAACAGATACGTCCATTCCCTAGGACCATTATCTAACAGTTCAAGTTATCCTTAGTTGTGCATCTAGTCCACGAGAAGTAATACTCCAAAGCAACAAATCCTTATATTAAAAAAAAATATCATGCAACTAAAACATTTTCAGCGGTTTGCAAGCAGGATGATGACCGGATTACTCAGACTTACCTTAAATGAAGTTACCTAATCTGGATGAATCAAAAATGCTCAATACTATGGATGTACTAAAAGAGCTTATGTAAGTGCTCAACATCCTAGATATAACAGCCGTATTTAAACGCAGTGGTGCGCAGGATCACGCACTTTATGTATGTTATTGTTAATGTTGTATACCCCGGGAGCCATAATTAAAAGTGCAAAATATAATGTATCTTCATATTATTGTACACTATTGGATACGCTAAAGATTAGAAATTAACTGTACACTTTGTTCTTTATAATATTTTCCGGGATTTATAATTGTAAGATGGCAGTATAAGTTTTAGTAACTGGTATACATAAACTCTCTAATGACTATTGACTTCACCAATATTACGAATCTCGGTAATATGTTTAAATGGAGGGGCATGGCAAGATTCTGGAATACTGCATCATCTACTGGAATATAAATCTAGTTTTACAAACCCAAACACCGAGTCGCGGCCTCAGCTTCACCCGTAGAAGATGTACACTCGTCGTTTCAGTCTTAACAGAAAAACAGGCAGCATTATCTGTTTATTTTCTGCCATAGGAAATCGTGATGATATTGCCGTATCCAGGTTTAAAATACATTCGACAAACGTGTGGACGGTATATATATATGCAATATGTCTTAACTGTCTTTCGACGTGGCTTGCTATACTTTGTTAATTTTTTTACAATACATTTAATTAATTTATTAATTGAAAATGACAGCAGCTTATCTTACCTTATTTTGGGATTAATTCCAGTTATTGGACATGCAACTCGACAGAAACATCGCTTCTTTTAGAATGTAATATTGATTAATACTGCGTAACTGCTGATACATAACATGCTTCCATCGGTGGAGCTTTAAAGGGAGTATCCATTGTTTCTTTTAATAATTGAACGGGCCAACTATGTACACGCAAATTCGAACACTATTAGACATTCGCTAACCTAAAGTCTGAACTTTGGCCAAGTAAAATAAGAAAAATACAAAAATAAGATAAAACAAAAATAAATGAGAATAAGTTTATACTGGTGCTCAAAAAAAAAGATTGTCGAAACGATGATTGATCGAAAATCTTGGCTAGATGATTGAAATCGAAGATTTATTGTGGTCTTATGTCAGATTTATCCAGACTTTGCGGGAAAATACTCCGGAAAGTATCAGTTTTCTTTTGCTTGGCTGGACAATATCTATAGAATTGTATTTTCTTTTCAACTATCTCTATATTAATAACATTATGCGAATTATTCTTTTGTGTTCGTGCGTGTGTATTTCTCGCCAGTACGTAACTTACACATTGTTATGAATTACTTACTATTAGTCGATTACTAATTGAAATCAACAATGCAATAGCGAATTACTAGAGCGAATTACTATAGCGAATTACTTACTATTAGTCGATAACTAAATGAAATCAAAATTGCAATAGCGAATTATTAGAGCAAATTGCTTAATATTAGTCGATTATTAAATGAAATCAAAAATGCAATACCGAATTACTAGAGCGAGTTGATTACTATTAGTAGATTACGAAATGAAATCAAAAATGCAATAGCGAATTACTAGAGCGAATTACTAGAGCGAATAACTTACTATTAGTCGATTACTAATTGAAATAAAAAATGCAATAGCGAATTACTAGAGCGAATTACTAGAGCGAATAACTTACTATTAGTCGATTACTAATTGAAATAAAAAATGCAATAGCGAATTACTAGAGCGAATAACTTACTATTAGTCGATTACTAATTGAAATAAAAAATGCAATAGCGAATTACTAGAGCGAATTACTAGAGCGAATAACTTACTATTAGTCGATTACTAATTGAAATAAAAAATGCAATAGCGAATTACTAGAGCGAATTACTAGAGCGAATAACTTACTATTAGTCGATTACTAATTGAAATAAAAAATGCAATAGCGAATTACTAGAGCGAATTACTAGAGCGAATAACTTACTATTAGTCGATTACTAATTGAAATAAAAAATGAAATAGCGAATTACTAGAGCGAATTACTAGAGCGAATTACTTACTATTAGTCGATTACTAATTGAAATAAAAAATGGCATAGTGAATTACAGAGCGAATTGCTTACTATTAGTCGATTACTAAATGAAATCTAAAATTCAATAGCGAATTACTAGAACGAATTACTTACTATTAGTCGATTACTAAATGAAATCTAAAATTCAATAGCGAATTACTAGAACGAATTACTTACTATTAGTCGATTACTAAATGAAATAAAAAATGGCATAGTGAATTACTAGAGCGAATTACTAACTATTAGTCGATTACTAAAAGAAATAAAAAATGGCATAGCGAATTACTATAGTAAATTACTAGAGCGAATTACTATAGTAAATTACTAGAGCGAATTACGATAGTAAATTACTAGAGCGAATTACTATAGTAAATTACTAGAGCGAATTACTATAGTAAATTACTAGAGCGAATTACTTATTATTAGTCGATTACTAATTGAAATCAAAAATGAAATAGTGAATTTCTAGAGCGAATTACTTACTATTAGTCAATAACTAAATGAAATCAAAAATGATATAGCGAATTATTTGAGCGAATTATTTATTATTAGTCGACAATTAAATGAAACCAAAAAGGCAGTAGGTAATTACGAGAGAACACAATTAACATGTCCTATTATTAAAAGCTTTAATTACTATATTAAATCCATCAAAACATATTTGATGTATTTGTAGACACGTCTTCTATTCTAATCCCGTGAAAACAGTTGATAAAAATAACTTAATAAAATTAGAAAAGCTGTTAGTAACATTAAAACTCTCGACTATAAATCTATTCTGGTTTGTAAATTCATGTTTAATTCATATTAGATTTACATGTATGACAGTATTTTAAGATTTAGAAGCTATTGTAATATAATAGTTTTATAGAGATACGAACTACATAACCTTAACAAAATTAGTAATGAATTGTTATAATCATTTGATTCAATTAAAAAATTACTGACCAAAGTATACTGTAATAATTACTTTAAACCTAACCTTCAACATGATTATGTTGAAGTTTAGGTTTAAAGTAATTAAACATGCGAACTTAGAATTATAGATAAATGCTCTTGAGCACCACCGTTTAACGTCAGCTCGTAATGAAAGAATTAAGAAAGCAACATTCATATTCTCTTTAGTTTAACAGCACTTTCCTTTCTCAAATGTGTATATTTATTTCAATTTTGCTCCTGTGTGTTTTACCCATGCCAAAGCCGGATATATACCGATAGTTCTATTTATGGTTTGCTAATTTTTACTCGAGTTTTAGTTTAAAGATAACACCATATACGCAATTTAAAAAAAGAAATATTGGCCAAAAAGTTATAAATCACATCTTAAAAAAATTACATTGACCTTTGTTTATGTATATCATTTTCCCATTCATATTTTAGGTTATTTACTAAAAAAGTACTGACTCATCTTAAATGGTCGCTGCGAATTATCATATCATAATAAAACATATATTCCATAGTCTGCCCCAATTGATAATTGTCAGCAAATTCTCAAACTAAATTATTTTTTTCGAAGGGTTAACATCTTGCAACGTGCTCATTCAGGATTAGTTTAAGAAAGTGTATTAATTTATTGTTATTCATCGTCGAATAATTCAGTATTTCTTCGACATCTTCTTGCATATTCTAAACTGAACTCGCAGCAGTCGAAGTCTATTTATAAGAACAGTTTTTCTGAACACCGAACCCTCACAACAGACTTTACATAAGCATTACGGCTTTACCTACTGTAAGATATTCGATCGTCAGATGTTCGATAGTGCTTATCATGTTATGTTTATGTATGCTTAGTTTCGAGTATCAGCTGTTAGCTCGCCCTGGCTAGCCGGTCTCCATCATTTACTGCCACACACTGCTCGTCGTTTCATCGTCAACATCATCAGTAAAAGATCAAACAGAAGGCCGTATAGTGATTTCGAATATTTATTAAACAAACAAAAAGACGGGGGTTTATGTTATTGCTTACACGAGATGGAGAGAGAGAGAGAGAAAGAAAGAGAGAGAGAGAGAGAGGGGGGGAAGATAGAACGAATAAATTATTTTGGGAAGTCACTCCGGCCATGTGCGCCACTGTTCGCTCCACCACGGACCACCGTTGTGCGCTTGCTTCTTACTTGGTTGTCAGCAGCAGAAGAGGAAGAGCAGCCCCCGAACGTAAGTGACATCACTTCCGATTCCCTTGCTAATGTCAACCTGTCTAAGAGCGTCCATTCACAATCTTTTTCGGCGTCCTCTCCTTCCAACATTATCTAACATTAGCATACTTCATGTGGTAGTCTGTTTCAACTTGATACGAAATAACAAAAGAAATATGTATATATATATATATATATATATATACATATATTTATATATATATATATATATATATATATATATATATACATATATACATAATATGTTAGAGTGAAATAAATAATAGAAAAAATCCGGTATGAGAGTTTAATGTAATAAACAGAGATAGAATGAAATAACATAAAGTAATACGGAATCTCATAATCACCAGTGCAATACTTTATTTCGACCTTATGTTATTTTCTAGCATCTAATCGGAGTGATTACGTTTTTTTAATCGAAAAAAAGGGAAACCCACATTTACTATTAAAATATACATATAGTGAGAGCGACAACATATTTAATACATGTCTTCACAAAGGAAAATGAACTATTTAAGTCGAATATGGAGGGGAAAGAGAGTGGCAACATTTTATATATATATATATATATATATATATATATATATATATATATATATATATAGAGAGAGAGAGAGAGAGAGAGAGAGAGAGAGAGAGAGAGAGGGGGATAGAGAGAGAGATAGAATAGATAGATAGAATAGATTGATAGACAGATAGATAGACAGATACATAGAGAGAGAGAGAGAGAGTGAGAGAGAGAATAGGAGAGGGAAAGGTTACACGATTTATAACGCAAGGCAATACAGTGAGGGGGAAAGAGAACAACATATATAGAGAAAGAGACAGGATGAAATTGCATGATTTACCACGGAAGGTATGTAAAGAGTAGGGTAGGAAGTTGAGGTTTGCTAAACGATGTCAGGCTGTATATATATATATATATATATATATATATATATATATATATATATATATATATATATATATATATATATGAAGCAATCCAACAAAAGATATAAGCGTCAACTAATATTTTATAATTAGTGAAACATCCGGATAAAAACTGAAGCTCAATATACTGGATAGAGCATTCTTCGTTGAGTCCATTAAGCGGGATTATACAGGAAGTAACACAGACATAATTTATTCAGATATGTAGACAATTTAATATCGCCTTCTGTTCGTTAGGGATTTGTAATGTCTGGTTGAATCGCTGGGGAGAGAAGATTACTTATTTTTTTCGTTCTGCTGGCAAGATGCGACCGGGATGCAGTCTTGTTTTGCTCAATTCGGATTTAACGGGTTTTCTAATTAAACAACGAACTTTGATTTGACTTGGGTTGCACATATCGGGATTTTGGAACTTTGATTGGACTTTCTGTATTATTTGATTTATTTATCATTAACATTGAATATTGACACATTTCGCGACTGGATAACATTGCTAGTCCCTTCAATTTCACGTATATGGACTGCTTGTTTATAACTTGGAGTAATGTCTTTCCTGATTATTCTTCTCAATTTGTATGCCATGGATGGACTGTATGGATTCAACAAAAAGTATGTTTTTGGGTTTATATGTTTGATGTTATGTATTTTTATGTATTTGTATATATAATGTTATATATTTTCAAAGCGTAATATTATTACCTGTAGTAGTATAACTGCAGTAATGGTCCTCTGAAGAGAAGAATTATCTTTGAAAACTCATGAGCTAAGAACTTAAGGATACTTTGCTTGAACTTTGAATTCTAATAAAATTTGATTGACACCTTATCCTATTACTTCATGTTATATTATAATATATATATATATATATATATATATATATATATTTATTTATTCTGGTACAGAAAAATTAGTACAACATTCGTACCGTCGGTTTCAAGCACGGAAGGTCTTACCCATCCGGCTCTCTTCAGCTTCTGTTGTCATCTGTTTTGGAAATGTGAGGTCACATGACACTCTTGTTGGGACGCGTTATTTGCTCAGTGTGTTGTGTGTGTTTGTTTAAATTTGAATTTAGTGTCATAAGACCGTTGAGATTTAAAACACGGGAGAAGAAAGAGAATTCAAGATTAAAGGGAATAAAAAGGGGAATAAAAAAGGGGGGTAAAAAATAAAAAAATATATATATGAAAAAAAATATATATATATATATATATAAATAAATATAAAAAAACATATATATATATAAAAACATTTTAATACTAAGAATAAAGGAATAAAAAAATAAAAAAAAAAATAATAAAAAAATAATAAAAAAAAATAATAAAAAAATAATAAAAAAAAAATAATAAAAAAATAATAAAAAAATAATAAAAAAAATAATAAAAAAATAATAAAAAAATAATTAAAAAATAATAAAAAAATAATAAAAAAAAATAATAAAAAAAATAATAAAAAAATAATAAAAAAAAATAATAAAAAAAATAATAAAAAAATAATTAAAAAAAAAAAAAAAAAAAAAAAAAAATATATATAAAAAAAAAAATAAATAAAAATAAATATATATATATATATATATATATATATATATATATATATATATATATATATATATGTATATGATTTTGTTTACAAATATGGATTATTTGAAGTAAAAATAAATGTAATTAATTAATTAAGGACAATAATGAACGTAAATAAAACAAATGAAACCAACATGGGGATACTATTTTTCAATTGCCATAATTCTGTCGAGTCTGTGTACATTAACATGATCCTCCAGTAACATACGTTAACATGCTATCTTCGTGGTGGTTTGTCTTTTTTAGTACAATTGAGCGGGGTTTGTTCTATACTATACAATTAGATGAAGATTACAAAATATACAATGATTTATAAATATATTTATATTGCCTGTTATAACTCATGGGCGCTTTGGGCATCAAGAAAGTAGAGGACGACCATAGACCTTTGACAATGGAGGTTTGAAACCAATTGTTGAGACAGATGATGAGTATACTAATAGAATGTCATTGATTTAATAGACGTATCTGGTTATAGATGCGACCAAGCATAATTTAATTGGTTACACGCGCTTAATTTAAAAATAGCGTGTTCGTTGTTCTGTTAAATGTTATTCAGAAATAGTAGTTTGTTTTACTGTCACATTGAAAGTTAAAATCTTATTTTAAATTTACATGCATCTTACTTGATTTTAATAACATCTTTGTCGCTGTTTAACCTTTTTAAGTAGTGTATCTCAATAGTTTTCTTGTCGAAAATAGTTTGTTTTAAGTAAATATACAATTGCAAAATTGATTTTTAATTAATCTGTTTTATAATGTATTATAAGAAAGTTAAACTCACATTGAGTGCGCACATCATTTATCATTCAAACAAGCAGTAATATTATTTTAATATTATTTTTAACAGGGAAAAAATATATTTTTTCTATTTTTTGTTTATTTTAGTATTTCTAGTTTTTCAGAGAAGTATTATAGTATTTCTAGTTTTTCAGAGAAGTATTTTAGTATTTCTAGTTTTTCAGAGAAGTATTTTAGTATTTCTTGTGTTTCAGAGAAGTATTTTAGTATTTCTAGTTTTTCAGAGTAGTATTTTAGTATTTTTTCTTTTTCAGAGAAGTATTTTAGTATTTCTAGTTTTTCAGAGAAGTATTTTAGTATTTCTTCTTTTTAGGAGAAGTATTTTAGTATTTCTAGTTTTTCAGAGAAGTATTTTAGTATTTCTAGCTTTTCAGAGAAGTATTTTAGTATTTCTAGTTTTTCAGAGAAGTATTTTAGTATTTCTAGTTTTTCAGAGAAGTATTTTAGTATTTTACAGCTTTTGGGTTCAAAATATGTTTTGCCCATTATATTTAACTAGCGGGGCTACCCGGCGTTGCTCGGGGTCATAAAAACATAATTGAAGAAAAATCGCGTGTGTAACATCTTTATATTAAAACTTCTATTTCTCTCCCTCTCTCTCTATAGCTGTCTCTTTATCTTTCTACTTTTATCTACCCTGGTCGCTACTTTTAAATTTTGCCTTTTGCGAAAGCTGTTTCTTCCCCACCATTTCATCCTACGTTTCACAGGGCAATAGTATGACTTATTTCTATAAAAAGTACCACCACTGTCTGCGCCTTCTATATAGGTACTTATAACCGCCCCGGTGTTCATACTATATATTTTGAATCCCCTCATGATATCCTTCATCATTTTAACTCCCCTCGTTGTATTCATCATTTTCGATCTCCTCATACTATTAATCATTTTACATCCCCTCATAATATTCTTCATCATTTTAAATCTCCTCATACTATTAATCATTTTCAATCCCCTCATAATATTCTTCATCATTTTCAATCCTCTCGTGATATTCCTCATCATTTTCAATCCGCTCATGATATTCTTAATAATTTTCAATCCTCTCATGATATTCTTCATTTTTTCAATCCTCTCATGATATTCTTCATTATTTTCAATCCCCTCATGATATTCTTCATCATTTTCAATCCTCTCATGATATTCTTCATCATTTTCAATCCTCTCATGGTATATTTCATCATTTTCGATCCTCTCATGGTATATTTCATCATTTTCGATCCCCTCATGATATTCTTCTCATTTTCAATCCCCTCATGATATTATTCATCATTTTCAATCCTCTCATGGTATTCTTCATCATTTCCAATCCTGTCAGTCTATTCTTCATAATTTTCAATCCTCTCATGACATTCTTCATCATTTTCAATCCTCTCATGACATTCTTCATCATTTTCAATCCTCTCATGATAGTCTTCATCATTTTTAATCCTCTCATGATAGTCTTCATCATGTTTAATCCTCTCATGATAGTCTTCATCATTTTCAATCCTCTCATGATAGTCTTCATCATTTTCAAACCTCTCATGATAGTCTTCATCATTTTCAATCCTCTCATGATATTCTTCATCATTTTCAATCCCCTCATGATATTATTCATCATTTTAAATCCCCTCATGGTATTCTTCATCATTTCCAATTCTGTCAGTCTATTCTTCCTCATTTTCAATCCTCTCATGAAATTCTTCATCATTTTCAATCCTCTCATGACATTCTTCATCATTTTCAATCCTCTCATGACATTCTTCATCATTTTCAATCCTCTCATGATAGTCTTCATCATTTTTAATCCTCTCATGATAGTCTTCATCATGTTTAATCCTCTCATGATAGTCTTCATCATTTTCAATCCTCTCATGATAGTCTTCATCATTTTCAAACCTCTCATGATAGTCTTCATCATTTTCAATCCTCTCATGATATTCTTCATCATTTTCAATCCCCTCATGAAATTATTCATCATTTTAAATCCCCTCATGGTATTCTTCATCATTTCCAATTCTGTCAGTCTATTCTTCCTCATTTTCAATCCTCTCATGAAATTCTTCATCATTTTCAATCCTCTCATGACATTCTTCATCATTTTCAATCCCCTTATGATAGTCTTCATCAGTTTCAACCCCCTCATGATAGTCTTCATCATTTTCAATCCCCTCATGATAGTCTTCATCATTTTCAATCCCCTCATGATAGTGTACATCATTTTCAATCCCCTCATTATAGTCTTCATCATTTTCAATCCCCTCATGATAGTCTTCATCATTTTCAATCCTCTCATGATAGTCTTCATCATTTTCAATCCTCTCATGATAGTCTTCATCATTTTCAATCCTCTCATGATAGTCTTCATCATTTTCAATCCTCTCATGATAGTCTTTATCATAGCTCTATCTAGGATATTGAGCACTTTTCTCTCGGACAACGCCGAGTACTTTGAAAATCAAGGACGCCTCATGAGCACTACTAAAATCACTTAGGTATCATCTCTCCTTCTGATCTGCAAAATAGTCCAAAGGGGAACAAAGATGGCGTTAAAATATTTTCCAAACCTATCACTACAGTAGCTCTATCTAGGACATTGAGCACTTTTCTCCTGGCCAACGCCGAGTACTTTGATAATAAAGGAGGCCTCCTGAGGACTACTGAAATCACTTAGGTATCCTCTCTCCTTCTGATCTGCGAAATAGTCCAAAGGGGAACGAAGATGGCGTTAAAATATTTTCCAAACCTATCACTACAGTAGCCTTATCTAGGACATTGAGCACTTTTCTCTCGGACAACGCCGAGTACTTTAATAATAAAGGAGGCCTCCTGAGGACTACTGAAATCACTTAGGTGTCCTCTCTCCTACTGATCTGCGAAATAGTCCAAAGGGGAACGAATATGGCGTTAAAATATTATCCAAACCTATCACTACAGTAGCTCTATCTAGGATATTGAGCACTTTTCTCCCGGACAACGCCGAGTATTTCAAAATCAAAGAGGCCTCCTGAGCACTACTGAAATAACTCTTATCGATTCCCCCATCCTTTTCAGCGTAGATACTGTTAAAATATTATCCAAACCTATCACTACAGTACCTCTATCTAGGACGTTGAGCACTTTTTTCCCGGACAACGCCGAGTACTTTGAAAATCAAAGAGGCCTCCTGGGGACTACTAAAATCACTTAGGTATCCTCCCTCCTTTTCATCTGCAAAATTGTCCAAAGGGGAACAAAGATGGCGTTAAAATATGTTCTAAACCTATCACTACAGTAGCTCTATCTAGGATATTGAGCACTTTTCTCCCGGACAACGCCGAGTACTTTGAAAATCGAGGAGGCTTCATGAGCACTCCTGAAATCCCTTAGGTATCCTCTCTCCTTCTGATCTGCAAAATAGTCCAAAGGGGAACGAAGATGGCGTTAAAATATTTTCCAAACCTATTACTACAGTAGCTCTATCTAGGATATTGAGCACTATTCTCCCGGACAACGCCGAGTATTTCAAAATCAAAGAGGCCTTCTGAGCACTACTGAAAAAACTCTTATCGATTCCCCCATTCTTTTCAGCGTAGATGCTGTTAAAATATTATCCAAACCTATCACTACAGTAGCTCTATCTAGGACGTTGAGCACTTTTTTCCCGGACAACGCCGAGTACTTTGAAAATCAAAGTAGCCTCCTGGGGACTACTGAAATCACTTAGGTATCCTCCCTCCTTTTCATCTGCAAAATTGTCCAAAGGGGAACGAAGATGGCGTTACAATATGTTCTAAACCTATCACTACAGTAGCTCTATCTAGGATATTGAGCACTTTTCTCCCGGACAACGCCGAGTACTTTGAAAATCGAGGATGCTTCGTGAGCACTCTTGAAATCCCTTAGGTATCCTCTCTCCTTCTGATCTGCGAAATAGTCCAAATGGGGAACGAAGATGGCGTTAAAATAATTTCCAAACCGATCACTACAGTAGCTCTATCTAAGACATTGAGCACTTTTCTCCCGGACAACGCCGAGTACTTTGATAATCAAGGAGGTATCCTGAGGACTACTGAAATCACTTAGGTATCCTCTCTCCTTCTCATCTGCGAAATAGTCCAAAGGGGAACGAAGATTGCGTTAAAATATTTTCCAAACTTATCACTACAGTAGCTCTATCTAGGATATTGAGCACTTTTCTCCCGGACAACGCCGAGTATTTCAAAATCAAAGAGGCCTCCTGAGCACTACTTACATAACTCTTATCGATTCCCCCATCCTTTTCAGCGTAGATGCTGTTAAAATATTATCCAAACCTATCACTACAGTAGCTCTATCTAGGACATTGAGCACTTTTCTTCCGGACAACGCCGACTACTGTGATAATCAAGTAGGCCTCCTGGGGACTACTGAAATCACTTAGGTATCCTCTCTCCTTCTGATCTGCGAAATAGTCCAAAGGGGAACGAAGATGGCGTTAAAATATTTTCCAAACCTATCACTACAGTAGCTCTATCTAGGATATTGAGCACTTTTCTCCCGGACAACGCCGAGTACTTTGAAAATCGAGGAGGCTTCATGAGCACTCCTGAAATCTTTTAGGTATCTTCTCTCCTTCTGATCTGCGAAATAGTCCAAAGGGGAACGAAGATGGCGTTTAAATATTTTCCAAACCTATCACTACAGTAGCTCTATCTAGGACATTGAGCACTTTTATCCCGGATAACGCCGAGTACTTTGATAATCAAGGAGGCCTCCTGGGGACTACTGAAATCACTTAGGTATCCTCTCTCCTTCTGATCTGCGAAATAGTCCAAAGAGGAACGAAGATGGGGTTAAAATATTTTCCAAACCTATCACTACAGTAGCTCTATCTAGGATATTGAGCACTTTTCTCCCGGACAAAGACGAGTATTTCAAAATCAAAGAGGCCTCCTGAGCACTACTGAAATAACTCTTATCGATTCCCCATCCTTTTCAGCGTAGACGCTGTTAACATATTATCCAAACCTATAACTACAGTAGCTCTATCTAGAACTTTGAGCACTTTTTTCCCGGACAACGCCGAGTACTTTGAAAATCAAAGAGGCCTCCTGGGGACTACTGAAATCACTTAGGTATCATTCTCTCCTTTTCATCTGCAAAATTGTCCAAAGGGGAACGAAGATGGGGTTAAAATATGTTCTAAACCTATCACTACAGTAGCTCTATCTAGGATATTAAGCACTTTTCTCTCGGACAACGCCGAGTACTTTGAAAATCGAGGAGGCTTCATGAGCACTCCTGAAATCCCTTAGGTATCCTCTCTTCTTTCTGATCTGCGAAATAGTCCAAAGGGGAACGAAGATGGCGTCAAAATATTTTCCAAACCTATCACTACAGTAGCTCTATCTAGGATATTGAGCACTTTTCTCCCGGACAACGCCGAGTATTGTAAAATCAAAGAGGCCTCCTGGGGACTACTGAAATAATTCTTATCCATTCCCCCATCCTTTTCAGCGTAGATGCTGTTAAAATATTATCCAAACCTATCACTACAGTAGCTCTATCTAGGACATTGAGAACTTTTTTTCCCGGACAACGCCGAGTACTTTGAAAATCAAAGAGGCCTCCTGAGGACTACTGAAATCAGTTACGTATCCTCCCTCCTTTTCATCTGCAAAATTGTCCAAAGGGGAACGAAGAGGGCGTTAAAATATTTTCTAAACCTATCACTACAGTAGCTCTATCTAGGATATTGAGCACTTTTCTCCCGGACAACGCCGAGTACTTTGAAAATCGAGGAGGCTTCATGAGAACTCCTGAAATCCCTTAGGTATCCTCTCTCCTTCTGATCTGCGAAATAGTCCAAAGGGGAACGAAGATGGCGTTAAAATATTTTCCAAACCTATCACTACAGTAGCTCTATCTAGGATATTGAGCACTTTTCTCCCGGACAACGCCGAGTATTTAAAAATCAAAGAGGCCTCCTGGGGACTACTGAAATAATTCTTATCCATTCCCTCATCCTTTTCAGCGTAGATGCTGTTAAAATATTATCCAAACCTATCACTACAGTAGCTCTATCTAGGACATTGAGCACTTTTTTCCCGGACAACGCCGAGTACTTTGAAAATCAAAGAGGCCTCCTGGGGACAACTGAAATCAGTTAGGTATCCTCCCTCCTTTTCATCTGCAAAAATGTCCAAAGGGGAACGAAGATGGCGTTAAAATATTTTCTAAACCTATCACTACAGTAGCTCTATCTAGGATATTGAGCACTTTTCTCCCGGACAACGCCGAGTACTTTGAAAATCGAGGAGGCTTCATGAGCACTCCTGAAATCCCTTAGGTATCCTCTCTCCTTCTGATCTGCCAAATAGTCCAAAGGGGAACGAAGATGGCGTTAAAATATTTTCCAAACCTATCACTACAGTAGCTCTATCTAGGATATTGAGCAGTTTTCTCCCAGACAACGCCGAGTATTTAAAAAATCAAGGAGGCTTCTTGAGCACTAATGAAATCACTCAAACCGATTCCCCCCCCCCCGCTTTTCATTTGCAAAATAGTCCAAAGAGAAACGTAGATGCTGTTATTCGGCATTCCTCGGTAGGGGCGCCTCAGGCGCAGTAAGCAATAAACTTACTCCTCCCCAAAGTGGGGAGGCAAAGCCTGGGAGTGTGGACCTCCTAGAACTGCACATGACAAACTCATAGACCGGCGGAATGAAGCCCCGATGGCCAAGACGATTCCAGTTCATGGGGTGCAGTATCCATCGGAAGATACTACACCTTGATCTTAGCCAAAAGAAGTGAATTAATGTCATTTTCGGTAAAAAAAAAAATGGCGTCTAAAAGCTATGTTGAATTAGAGAAAAACGGTCTGGGGGAGTTTAAAATTATTTGTTGATATTCAAAACTCATGTAATAAGTTGTTAAATAGTATTATACAATGTTTGTTGAAAGAAAATCATAGTTATTATTACTTGTTAATTTAATAATGTAATTTAAACAGTGTCTAGTGGATAGACCGCTGTTCAGGTGTAGATTGGTTATGAATACCTCAGTAAAATTTTGGAATTTCGGATCCTTTGTTGGCTTTTTGGCTAGGATCAAAGTGTAGTATCTGTTCCGATGGATACTGCACGCCTGTCCTGTGCAGTTCTAGGAGGTCCACCCTCCCAGGCTTCGCCTCCCCTCTTTGGGGAGGAGTAAGTTTATTGCTTACTGTCTGAGGCGCCCCTACCGGGGAATGCCGACGGGGCTGCCCAGGCAATTTTTAAATGGCCAGAGTGCTCACCTCTCGAGCGCTGTCTTTTAACCCCACTTGCTCGACCCCGATCCTGGGTCACATCTTACCTGTGGGAGTAAGATGAAACTGGCCTTGTGCCTAACTCCCTTGAGGAGTAAATATAGGATCCTTTGTTGACCTTTTGGCTAAGATCAAAGTGTAGTATCTGTTCTCGGCATTTTTGCCTTGAGATAAAGTGTATTATCTACTCCTATCCGATAGGTGTCGGTTTTACACTCTCGAATCAAAAATCAGATTATCATTTTATTTTTTAATCCCTTTTCCTTTTGGGCATTTATTCTCCCCTAAAGTACAGGTTAATACGCTCCCAAGGATCGGGCTATTTCGCCTGAGGCGCCCCACCGTCGAATATCGATACCCCCTCTACCCAAATGTTTCCTAAGGCGCCCCACCGGCGAATACCGATACTCCCCCAGATTTGGCCGGAGACGCTCATACCGGCGAATGCCGACATTCCCCCATCCCCAAATTAGGCCTGAAGCGCTCATACCGGCGAATGCCGACACTCCCCCCCCCAATTTGGCCTGAGGCGCTCCCCCTCCCCAGATTTGGCCTGATGCGCCCCAACGGCGAATGTCGACACTCCTCTTCCCCTTAATTTCGCCTGAGGCGCTCATACCGGCGAATGCCGACACCCCCCCTCTCCAGATTTGGCCTGAGGCGCTCATACCGGAGAATGCTGACATTCCCCCTACCCAGATTTGGCCTGATGCCGACACTCCCCCTCCCCAGATTTGGCCTGAGGCGCCCCACCACCGAATGCCGACACTCCCCCTCCCCCAAATTTCGCCTTAGGCGCTCATACTGCCGAATGCCGACACTCCCCTCCCCAAATTTGGCCTGAGGAGCCCCGCCACCGAATACCGACACTCTCCCTCCCCCCAAATTTGGCGTGAGGCGCCCTAACGCCGAATGCCGACACTCCCCCATCCCCAGATTTGGCCTGAGGCGCTCATACCAGCGAATGCCGACATTCCCCCTCCTCAGATTTGGTCTGAGGCGCCCCACCGCCGAATGCTGACACTCCCTCTCCCCAGATATGGCCTGTGGCGCTCACATCGGTGAATGCCGACATTCCCCCCCCCCTATTTGGCCTGAAAGGAGGAGGTAATGCCTGGAAGTATAACAGAACGGCCATAGTGAGGAAGGGAGGGGGGAAGGAATATTAGCGTCTATTAATAATTAAGAAAGAAAGTGTGGGAGTGAGAGGGAAAGAAGAAAGAAAGAAAAAAATGGTTGTAAAAAAAAAAATGGTTACTCTGACGTCATATCTGGTTTATCGTGACTTTGCATTATTTTTCTTCTCAAATTAGTATAAATAACGTTGAAAAATGGAGTTAAAAGCCACCCCCCATTGGAGAAAAGTGCTCAGTCGACCCCGGTTTTTTTCCGGTTCCGAGATATTACACGCGTCTGGGCTGGCCAGTCGGAATGATGTCACCCGTGTGACCGTGTGTTGGGTACTTTCGGAGGAGAAGCTTTACATACATACATACATACATACATACATACATACAGACAGGTGACGTTTATATAATAGATTTCACGTGATATTTTGTCTTTATATACTCTACTGACGTATCTGATGCCTATGAAAATGCGTTATTATGCAATCTTCTCGGAGAGTTGCCTAATCTCATGTCATATTACGTCACCTCTCTATATACAAGATAGACAAACGCACAAATCTCCAAAAGACTACGCTTCCTTAAATATGCTATATTCCTCTTTAAACTCATTAGACATCCCTTTACTTTATAGAAATACATTAAAAATAGTCTGAATCATTCCCTACTTGGCCTTTTGGCTAAGATCAAAGTGTAGTATCTGTTGGCCTTCGGGTCTTGATTTACGCCGGTCAATGGGTCTGCCCTGTGCAGTTCTGGGAGGTCCACCTTCCCAGGCTTTGCCTTTCCTCTTTGGGGAGGAGTAAGTTTATTGCTTACTTTTGAGGCGCCTCTACCGGGAATTGCCGACGGGGCTGCTCAGGCAATTTTTAAACCCCACTTTCCCGACCCGATCTTGGGTCACATCTTGTGGGAGTAAGATAAAAAGTACCCTTGTGCCTAACTCCTGGAGAGGAGTAAATCAATACTTTGAATTTAATAACTTATTTGTAATAGTGTACAAAGGTTAGACTTTATAGGCATTGTATCGACACCGTTTAAATGAAAGACATTAATAATTCTAGAAGTATGTACTATTTGTGTAGAAAATATCAATAATTGTATTTTCATTGAAAATATGATAGAAAAATTACTTTTAATAAATTGTAATTATAATATTGAGTAATAAATTTATTTTTAGAACGATTGGCGACATTTATTATCATGAGGACGGGCGTCAATGTTATGTTAAGGTAAAATACGATAGAATTGTTTCCCTTCATGTTTCGAGGTTTTCATATTATTTCAATGTATTTATTTTTTTATTTTAGCTTCTCAGAAAAGTATTTTAGTATTTTTTCTGTCATTGCGTTCAAAATATGTTGTAAGACTGTAGAGTTAGCTACCCATGTTCCACCATAATATTTATTATAATGTGAAATGTTGTTTTGTGATTTTTATTACAGATTGCGGTGAGTAAAACATTAAAATGTTCGCATCTTTATACTTGGTCTGAATATTTTATTCGATCCGTTATGTTCAATTTTATTGTTATTAGAATCATGTCTGGAACAGAAAGAAATAGGTTGTGCGTGAAGTGTCTATTGATCATGCATGGCTTCATAGAGTGAAACCCGATATAACTGTTCAAATTATGTTGGTAATAAAGTAATATGAACATTTGTTTGATGGAAAAAAAACGGAATAAAACGACTCGTTCGTCTATTTAACCGAGTCAGTATATATATATATATATATATATATATATATATATATATATATATATATATATATATATATTATTTATTTATTTGAAATTAATATTGTTATAAGTCTCTTTAATAACATTGAAGTTCAGCCATGTTCAGGGAAGTTAAAAATAGACTGACACATAGCTATAAGGCATATTCCGACAACGTTCGTAGAATCTTTAGTCAGTCTTACTAGATATGCCACCATTCGCATAAATAGGACTTACATTCCCTCCTTGAATGTGGTAATGTCCTGTGGTTTTATGGTTACAAGTAAGTGTGTGTAGACATATTATTTAAACCATTGTTTCATAATAGTATTATATTTTTTGGAAGAACACATAACAATTTGTAGTGTTAAAATAAATACAATTTGTTTTAATCTTACCTTTCGTGAAATAACATTCTCCTTGTCAAAGCACTGTTTTCCATTTTTTGGTCTTTTCATCGTCCGATGGCAATGCACTTTCGGGTCAGTAAATCACGTTAGACATAACGTGATAGGGCATGACATCATCAAGCTGAAAATTCCCCGTCTGAGAAACCTCTTAAACATCAGCGGTGGGTCAATGCTACGATCTGCAGACACTTTCATGATCTTGCTGGATTCTAAAGTATTTGCATTCAAACTAGGTTTGTGTGTGTAGGAGAACACTAATTGTCCGCCAATTGATTGTACCATGTCCTGCACATTTATATCTTCGTTGGCATTAATACCTGTAATGATATCGTGTACCAATTCCTCAGTTGAAAACAATGTAACACTGTCTAGTTTTCCAGAAACTTTTTACATCCCACTCTCTCGCGTCACCTGCCGTTGCTTTTGACTGAGCGCATTAGTGTCTGCACGGTCACGAGATCGGAGCTAAAGCCAGCCCAGTATTGGCTGCTGCGTTGGATTACGTTAAACCCAGAGTGGAACTTCAGATGTACTTAGGGATTGTTGTCATTCAAGACATACGCCTTCTGGACATATAGACGAGCGGACCTGAGATAATTCGGATGACCAGTTGCCGCAAATATTTGCAGGCAAGCTGAGACAGCACTGAGATGCATATCCCAAGATCCATTTCAACCGCTCAAACAAGTGCCCTAGCTATATATAACATGTGCTGATAGTTTATCCATAGTTTTCTGGTGTTTGGACCCTTTCCAATTCATTTTTACTATCAGTTAAACAGTTGTGAATTCTGCCTATGCAATTTTATTTCAACAATGAATCTAAATCACACTCTCTATTCTCCATCAAAATGCACACTCGCTCAAGTTCTTCCACTTTGTCCTAGAAAACCGGGTTTATCCTCATTTAGCTTGGCAACAATCTGATGTGTGAGACACTGATCCACCGGCAGATGACCCTGAAATGCTCGTTGCACTGCCTTTCCGCTCATCATGTGGATGACGGCATTTTCACCATATACTCTCTCCATGATCTCCTTGAGTCCAGTGTCATCCATCAAAGTCCCAATGGCACCCAGCAGATTCATGAAGGTATGGAAGGTGCCAAGCAACAGTATCGCATCCCTAATTGGACTATGATCTGTAAGAGCGTTCTAGAGTTTAGATGTCTTCCAAAATAGTGGTTGATCATAAGTGGTAATAGTCAGCATGTTGTGTTTTGACGATAGAACACATACGTAATCTAGGGTGCGTTAGATGCAAATTTTATCATCTGGTTTCATGTCTATCATTAGAAAGAAATTGTACCGAAGATTTACCCGGATAGTTGCACTCCTTAATTAGCAGGTGCCTCATGCCTTCTCAACTGAAGGCGAAAAGACATTTCCCAAAAATGTCACCTTTACACAGAGACATCAGATATTTATGGGACTGACAGCAATTCTAAGCAACGGTTGGCATGCTTTGAAAAGCGAAAATCTATAATGTCGATCTTCGTCATTTCGACAAGTCTCAAGGCGGACATTTTTTGTCGTTGTATGCAATGACTGACTTGCTCTCCTGGTTATATGGTTGCGATCATTCCCATCCCATAGAATGTACTCTTTCTGTAAAATGTCATACTGTTATGATCCACGTTGTCTCCTATAAACAACAGGGATTAACCAAGAATGCCCATGTTACCGCCCAACACATAAGGGGCAAGTGAATATGTCGCGTTCATTTCAAATATTTGTACATTTGTGTATGATGAAACAAATCCCATCGTTAAAAATCTATCAATCAAGCATCGTGATCTATACAAGTGGTCTATTTGCACCGCACTGCTTGTACGACTGCTTGTCTGATTCCAGCAACCTTTCTGGGCGTGTCCTTTTCTAATAAATAGATGTTGCAATAAGAACCGCAAACTTGCTGGGATAACATCTAATGCAGTTGCTAGCTTCAGTTCAACGATTTTTAGATACGTATCCTCTATTGACGCAACTGTTGTCTTGATAACAGTTTTGATGAGTTTTGCTGCGGGTTGGAGAATTGTGCTTCTTTATCATCTTCCTGATGTCCATTGTAGTATTCACGAAGAATGTCACAAGTTGTTTCCCTAAATGTCACAATGTGTTTGACTCCACTACGGCCTTTAGTCACGAATGTAGAGTTCTTATATCGACTAAGCAGCTTTTCTATGAAATGTTCGTTTACGTACGCCGTTGATTTAATACAATGCAAGGATTATCTCATTTTAATAAGTTCTAATATAGTTATTTGTAATTCTTCGTTTTTCTCTAGGAACTCACAAACACTCTCGAATGCCTCATTCTGATCGCTGTCCTTTGCTCTGCCACTCTTCCGTCGTTTGGTGGATTGAGCTGACCTGAATTGTCTTGGAATATTCTGCATTGTACAGAAGTTGATGCTACATGACTGCTGGTAAACACAGTCTGCAACGTGAAGATCACCACCAACATATTCGATCCGGCATAGAACAGTAGTGCCCCACTAATTCCCTCTTGTTTTGCAATGGGTAAATATGATTTGAACAAATGCATCTTCGTCGCTGTTTCGTTTTTGGTCGTTTTTCAGAGTAACAATTCCACAGAATAAAAAATATGTTCTACTGTCATATTATACAAGAGCAACGAGCGCTTTATTTCACTGGTCGAGACGGATCACCCTTGATGGAGGCAATAGCAAGGTATTTTGTGATGATGTTGTTTATCCGACACGTTTTGTGAACACGAGTTCAAACCGGATTTTTACACCTTTTTCGATACTTGCACGGTTGATGTTTTAACTCATTTTTTTGGAACCACCACGGTCTCTTCACAATCCAAAGATAGTTCACATAAAGGGCAGGTTACTGTGTTGGCTGAATTCATGTTTTACCATTAATATATATATATATATATATATATATATATATATATATATATATATATATATATATATATATATATATATATATTGTTATTGTTTATTTATCTATGACGTATACGTTTCGTCTCTTTTCAATCAAGACTCATCAGCATAGAAGTATGACTATTCACTACCGGTCACACGATTCGAAACCCTGGATTACAAGTATTTTTCAACCCCAATCCAACGTCGCTAACCGATAGGCCAATTCTGAACAGCTTATTAACAATTATAAGTTTAACACATTTAAAGGCGGCGAGACATACAGGCATTAAAATTCTATAAGTGAAGGAATGATGCATATAAAGCAAGTGACGTCACGCTGTGTTAGTACTACCATTTACAGTGCTCTACTTTTTAACGAGGAGCTTCAAATATAAATATTTGTTATTGTTTATTTATGTATGGACGTATACGTTTCGTATCTATTCAATCAAGACTCATCAGCATAGGATATATATATATATATATATATTTATATATATATATATATAGTTATATATATATATATATACAACATGTAGAAATAGGGTTTGAATAAACCTGACTAACTGTATATATATATATATATGTATGTGTGTGTGTGTGTGTGTGTGTAGGTGTGGGTGTGTGTATGGGTGCGGGGTGGGCGGGGGTATACTGTGTCAGGTTGATCCACACGCTATTTTCATTCTGGTGTCTTCATTTCGAGACGCTGATTATTCCGTATGGTCTATAGACGATTTTTTTTTAATCCGGATGATACTGCAGGAAAACTCTGCTATATCTAACATATAGTTTATTTAAATAAAGTATGTACGTATATATATATATATATATATATATATATATATATATATATATATATATATATATATATATATATATATTTGGTACAGAAAAATGAGTGCGACATTCGTACCGTCAGTTTCAAACGCAGCAGGGCTTAGCCATCCGACTCTCTTCAGCTTCTATGTATATATATAGAGAGAGAGAGGGAAAGAGAGTGATATATATATAAGTATATATATATATATATATATATATATATATATATATATATATATACACATGTGTGTGTGTTCCTCTACAGCTGATTTGCGTTGAATAGGCTACTGAGATACTGAACTGCACACCCAAATACTGTCGTCTGACGCTCTATCACTTTTCGAGGACTCCGCTAGTTGAAGTGGAAGGAAATGTATCACATTTATAAATGCCCTTTTATTTATTTATATTGTTATTTCCTTTGCGATACTGATAATTTAAAGTATTCAACTATTAATACGAAATAGCATTTACCTTTACACTGGGTGAAAATAATTGTAGGTTTGACCAATGCGCATGAAAGGGTTTTCTTGCAAACGTTCTAATTGGCCATGTGATACCTTCATAACACCTCTTCGTCCACATAAGATTCTCTAAATCTACTCAACTTAAACTAAGTAACTCTCATTATCCAGAATGACTGACATTGAAGGGTGATATAACATAAGCTGTTGGGCATTCATTATTGAACTTGGTGGGCAGGTTAGCAATAATCTAAACCTTCTTTTTGGACCGGCGAGGTGATTGTGAACTTTAGTACTAAGTCTACGGGTCGGGTTGTTAGGTGCTTAACTTATTAACAATCTATTTACAGACGTATATGAGGAATAACCACGGTGACACACGTGCTCTCGTTAGTTTAGTTGATTAAGCGCCGTTTGGTTAGCTAACAGCAAGATGTTGTGCGTTTAGAGAATACATACGCTGTATGTGAGATGATGGTGACATCTCTCTGAAAAAGAAACCGCAACACCAAACATCAACAACGCTCCTTTCATAGATAGACTGCGATTATGGACCGCTCACCTATATAACATTCCTAAGAAGCCCGCTACCCCGGAAGAACTTATAGCAGGTAAGCGTAAACAAGTATCTCAGATTGTAGTGTATATAATAGATTTTAGAAGCCATTCAGACACTTTTTCAGCAATATTTATGAGATTCTTAAATATACTAAAAATAAATCTTGGCAGGCGACTGTTGGATTTACTTCCGATAAGCGTGGATGTCATTCAGATAATAGTTTCAATTGTATAGATAGAATTATTGTGATTAATGAGGCGGAATAAACGCATCAACTAAGATCTTGACTCAGTAATTAGTTACTACTTTAAGTCGCAAGTCACGTTTAACACATCTCATATTCAAACCACGTTCGTGGTGGGGCGAGTGTGAGTAAAGCTCTTAATACTATTTTTTAGACTTGATCGAAATTAATGTAGATATTCCACAAAGTGTGTAAAGGATTGTCTTCTCTTGCTATAATCTTTCTTGATAAAAGCATTTCCTAAGAATAAACGATTTATCATTTAAATATTCAATATATATATTATTATTATTATTTCATGTATCCACATAAAATGTTATGAGGAGATATAATCTTGTATGTATCAATTTTCAGTATTTACTTCAACAGTGTTAAATAATAGATAGTAAGTTATGAAAATATATTTATGGCAATTAAGCTACACAGAGGGTTCCGAATTTCATCCCCATAGGGAATCGTCAGGCTAAAAGGCTTTTTCATTACTTACTATATATATATAATATATATATATATGTATATAATATATATAATATATATATATATAATATATATATATATAATATGTATAATATATATATGGGAAAGGAAAGTATTTTAGTTGCAATTTAATGTATATATATATATACAGGGTGGGCAAAAATAAGGGTCCTATTTTTAAAAATTCATAACTTTTTTATTTATTGATTTCAAAAATTTTTTTTTTTTAGAATAAGTAAAGGACCCCTTCCGAAGCAAGCATGAGCCGTATTAGCCCTAAGGAACGTACCCTCATTTAGAATACATTATTTTTGCTTAAAAAACTCAAAACAGTGTAAAAAACAATACTTTAGTTTTTGTAAGTTTTAAGAAGTGTTTTTCGGCTAAAATTTGTTTTGTTTATTTCAAAAAATCTCGGAAGGGTCAGTCTACACACACATAAAGTTTGGTGAGTTTAACTTTTATTTTGTGGAAGTTATTCAAATTCAAGTTATTCAAATTTAAAGATAGGACCCTTATTTTGGCCCACCCTGTATATATATATATATATATATATATATATATATATATATATATATATATATATATATATATATATATATATTATATATATATATATATATTATATATATATATGTCAGGTTAGTTGGAGAGAACCTAAGCATAGTGTGTGATTATTGATAAAAGATTAAAAATATGGCCTTAATATTTATTTATATATGTAATTACTGAAGTAACAGAGGCTGAAGAGAGACCAGCATCTATAAGACCCCTTTGTTTGAATTTGGAACCGACGGTACTGATATTCTTAATTTTCTGTAATTACATGTATAACTATTTTATAACGGCGGGGGCATTCACTCTTGAAATGCCCCCACCGTTATAAAATAGCTATCGTAAAAAATTTACTAAACCGAGCAAAATTAATCTCCTCCTCTAAAAAAACACTATTCATCGAACTAAAAAATATAAAACAAGTATTAATTAACAATGAATTTCCCAACTACCTCGTCGACGAACTAATAAAATCAATGATAAAAAACCTGACACACACTAATATAAATAATAATATACAACATAACAACTCCAATTACATCAACATATATTACCGCAACCAAATTCAGCCAAATTTCAGACTAGAATCAAAAGCTACAAAAGAATATTAAACATCGATATATATCACCAACAGATAAAGAAAACAAAATTAAATGAATTATTTATTATAAAAGATTCACAGCGCCAAACTTTGTAGTAAAAAACAACCCCTCTCCACCCCCCTAAACACTAGAAAGAACCAATGTAGTTTATAAATTTAAATGCCCATTAGGAGGATGTACCTCCCGAAATAGCTACATTAGTTTTACAACAACCACTCTATCCCGCCGCCTTACTATGCACCTCGCCAACACTAGTTTAATATACAAACACCTACAAACGCACAACTGCCCTACATCTGAGTTGAGACAGATCTCAGTAACGAACACAAAAATAATACATTCCGAAACTATTTTTTAAAAATTAAAAATACTTGAAGCCGTATTCATAAAAGCACAGCAACCTAAAATTAATAACATTAAATATGAAACAAGTAACACTATTTTGAAATGCTTAGCTTAGTTCAGTGACATCAACCGGTGTCGCCTTATTCAATTTAAAAAAAATAAGGACATCTGATTAAAATTACTTACTGCCTATCTCCCCCATTTTCCTTCTCCATAATAATTAGACTAGACCAAATTAAATCGGCCACTATTTCAAATTGAAATTATTAAAAAAAAAAAATAATAATAAATAAAATTAATAATAAACAAAGAACTGGTTCAATAGTCACATTTCAAAATGTAGACGTCCGTCTTTTACGTGAACGGTTTGCCGGCGTATTTTTAAAGAAATGCCATTCTTTCACTCGCTTTTTATTCATTGTTGCCATTAAAGACCTGAAGATGATTCCGGTGAGAATCGAAAACGTTAGTCAAACACACGGATCCTACATTAATTGATTCCATTTCAACGTCAAAAAGATCATTCGACGAATGGAAAAAATAAAAAAAAGGAATCACTAAACAGAAGTGTCCTGTCGTTTTCAACAACACGTGCATTAATAAAAAATTGCTGCCAAAATACACACACCCACACACATATATATATATATATATATATATATATATATATATATATATATATATATATATACATACATACATATATATATATATATATATATATATATATATATATATATATATATATTCCCACATTCAAAATGACATCAAATAAAACACTTTCTTTCAGTTAACAACATAACAACGTTCAAACACCGGTATATATATATATATATATATATATATATATATATATATATATATATATATATATATATATATATATATATATTCAGTGACAGAGAAATGAGTATACAGATGTATATTTGATGATATAGACTATTGTTTATCATGTTCCAAATAATGAGCATATAAATAGGTATTATTATTTTTTTTTACAAACTCCAAAATCTTGATGCCTCTTATCGCTTTTTATTGACTTACGATAGTATGGACTGTGAAGTGAGAATTACGTTTATACACTTACCGAGGAATTATACAATTAATCTATTGTTGTAGTGTTGCGTTCTCTTAAGTTAAAATTGATTTTTTGGGGCATCTGTATGTGTGTTTTATCTAAATGCTAACGAACACTTTGTTCAAAAGACAGCTTGATGTTCAATAAATGTTAGGTTTTATAGCATAACTTAAAATTAACATTGTCTTTAAACAGTTGTGAGAAACTATAATAATGTCTTTGTGAACGCTCAAATTTAGGGCATTACTTAAAATGATGTAAATCGAAAAATATTTGTATATGTGTACGCCTGTATATAAACATTAGGAATCAACACACAACTGTGCCATATTTGTATTACCCATTGTATTTCGTATTTTTCTGCGGTGCCGTGTGAAATGCAGACATATATGTACTAATATACACTGTATATGTTATATTATTCGGTTTGCTGAGTTGCAACGTTACAACCCTCACTGCAATATGTGCAGTGCAAGTAATACATGAAGTTATCACTGTAGTACGTTAGACCTGGTAGTTCAAGTTTTGCATGTGAGTATGGTAGAGTGATGGCGGAATATGGCACTATATGTTGGCAGATCTGGCAGCGAGATTTATTACATGTGGAAATCATTTTGTTAGTTACTAGATTGTGATTTGGTGTAGGGTGATGGGAAAACTATCAATCGATTGACTTTTTGTCTTCTGGCATTTATTGGAGGTGTGTTATACAGTAAGGTTATGTTTGGGTTTGTTTTGAGAAGTCGAAACTTTTAAATTGTGAGAGCGTGTTCGTGTTATGATTTAAGGCAAGAACAATTGAGATTCTGCTATTGGATTGATTTTGCTTGTAAGTCAATAGTTGTGTCAGTTGAGTTTGTCTGCTTGCTGCACAGTTGTTTTTTTAAAGATTGGGAAGGTTTTGCTGTCTAAGAATTGTGAGATAAGTGGGCAAATACAACAACAACAACTGAAATTCAGATTTACTTAAATTTACTTCTCAAATCGTCCAATACATTTGGCACGAAAGTGTAAGTTGCACTTTTGTTTATTTTTTATACATTCTCAGTTTTATATTCACTATTATTATACTTCTTTTCTAACTTGTGCGCGTATCATTTTCTGTTTACCGATTACACCTCGACATATATATGTGCATATATATCAAGGTTTTGAAAACTTTCGTTGAACCCTCCAGAGTGTTTGCTGATAGTTGGTCACTGTATTTAGGTACAAATAGAACTTAATTTCTTTTGTACCACGTCATAATTCCTGATGGTTGTGAGAATAAAGCTAACGTGTGCAGAAATGGTAATGTCTTCTTTACATTTTTCTTCACGTTCTTGTTATGAGCGCATTACTTTATTTCATTTTAATCGTGTGCCATTTTTGAAGCGGTACATTTTTCAACAAATGATCAAAATGAAAATAAAGTTCTATTGCATTACAACAAGGTAAAAAATGCATGAGTATATTTCTAGCCCAGATACTGCAGTATACTGATAGTCACATCTACTACGCGTGTTACTAATTTCACCGGGAGAAATATTAACAAGCTAATCATTTCTATATACACCGTTTCCTTGCCCATTATTCTCCAGGGACTCTTACATAGAGTCGACTTTAGAGACAGAATGTGAAAGAATAAACCAGAAAGGAGAAGTAAGAATAAATAAAAGAAACATCAGCAATAATAATCTAAGAAATACTTTAATCGGATACTCTGATCCCAGCAAAGTCCCCGGACGATGGATCATTGCAGACACTGCTGGAATGTCGTTAGGTAGATGAAACGTTCGTTGTGTTCTCCTCTTCTTTTAGTTGCAGTTCATAGAATATAACGATGGGTGTCATGTGTGTTTATTTATGCATTTATTAATCAGACAAAATAGTTGAAGTAACTAAAAATTACAGCAAAAAAGTATATTGGTTTGACAATTATTTTTGGTAGTAGACTTATATACTTAGAGGTTACGCTCAAATTCGATCTCTATGAAACAAAGGTACAAATATCGGTACAACTTCTCTGAAGTCTATGGTCTGAAGAGGTTGACTCTCTGTGAAGAGTACAACCGAAACATGTATGCACATATGTAACCAATAATGTTTGTATAAATAAAAATGTATACTTATGAACATCTGTACTTGTTATTGAGCACTTTTCATAAACACTTGAGTTTCAACGGATTTACATCTACTGAAACTAATACAATACATGTACTATATATATATATATATATATATATATATATATATATATATATATATATATATAATAAAGACAAGCTTTCCAAATATGATCAAATTTGAACCCTGCCTGATGAGATCTCAGTTTATAACAGCTGTTGATCGATGCACTCGACATGCCAGTGTCACATATCTTTTACATGTATGGGTAAAAAAAATAATCATTGATATATATATATATATATATATATATATATATATATATATATATATATATATATATATATAATGCATCTAGAGAGGATATGTAAGTACTATTTTGGCATACTTTTTATATCATGCTGCTTAATATATGGTATCAAATGATGTAATTTGTTTTAGAATGCATTTTGTTTAAACTGTAAAAATATAAAACATTTCAGAAAGAATTTCAATAAATGTAATAAGCATCACATTTCTCATTGCAAAAATTAAACATCAGCTCGAGAAAAAACTGACAAGTGATCAAAAGAGCGACATAATATAAGAAATGGGTAATGGTAAATGTTGCTTCACATTTCAAAGGATTCAAAAAAGGATAATCGAAAAATCCAGAAATTATGTTAGAATAGAATGTAATGGAGTAAATAGAAATCTCTAGCTGAGAAATAATTTTTAAAAAAACGCTTACCAATAATTTATTCATATTCAGGAGCGTTGAGGTTTATATAGTTTCAATATGAATAAGATACAACATTAAGAACGGTTGTTGATGTAAATCATTGAATAAATAAACCCACATTTACTACAAACAAACATTTGTTTCAAGAAAGTCCTGTTCGTTAATGAGTCCAGGTTCACCTTTAATGAGCTTAATGAGTGAGCGCGAGGTTATGTGTGTAAGTAACGCGATTTAAGAAAATTTCTTAAATGACAACGTGTAGTGTCATGGTATATTCTGGTATTGTTGACATCGTAGGTCATACGAGAATCGATGGCGAAGTGAACATTAAATCTACAAATTACTGTGATTACATTGAGCTGAATCGATTAGTATAGTTTCATAGTCAAGTTAAAGCCAAACGTGAACTGTTGATATATATGCAAGACAATGTAGCACTTACAATAATTCATCAGAAGATCGTTACAAGGAAAGAGATGTGTAGGAAATTGTTAAATTGACTGACAAACTAATATTTGTAAGTAAAATATAATTAAGAGTATGTCACTTACCATTAAGACAAATATGTATTCCAATTGTAGACAGTTAAATAGCGATAATGGCCAATGGTAAACAGGATAACTTGCTGCAAAATAACAAGTGCAACGATATCAAATCTGACATCATCTGTGGATAACAAACTGTAAAAAGTTATTGAAAAACTAAGAGCAGCATTACAATACTTTCATTTGTACTTCTGTTAATTGACCTTTTATTTTTTGTTAAATAAATTCTGCTATATACTTGTTGTATAACACTGTGAACGTTGCTACTTTTATTCTTTTATAGTTATTTTTTTCTTTTCAAATTAACAATAAGTAAATTTGAGAGAGCATGGAATAATACCCACAGGAAGAAACAAACGCACCAATAAAAAATGGTAGCCCCCGTAAAAAATAAAAAAAATAATTAGAATCCGGAAGCAGTCCGACCACGATAGTTACAAGTAAACACACTCCTGTATTACCTTGAACTTTATCAGATCTGTAAGTTTCTTCTGTCGGCCAGGAAACACGTGTAGGACTACCAATACACTAATATTAAAAACGTATTTGTGTATTTATGTAAGATGAATATTTAAATGATTTATAAAATAAATTAAAAAATAAAGAAACTGATGTAATGATGTTTTGGGATTGCCTTTAACATGTTTTTGGAATGTATATATATATATTTGTGGGTGTGGGTTTGTGTGTGTAAATATTTCAGACACAGTGATATGGTAGAGGATTTCTTAACAATTTCTAGACGATGGAGTATGTATGTATATATAATATATATGTTTGAGTACACGTTCTGTCAGTGAGTGTGCATGTATGAGCGATAAAAGAGGTGCGTTCGAATAAACAGATGTTTCATGTATCGTATGTGTCAGCATATATTTTAATTACGTATACCTATTAGTGGCACCTACACTACTCAAATATGTAAATGTGTGGAGCTAAGAGCCACTCAAAAAATGGTAATATGTGACGCACATGAACGTCTATATACACGATTTTCCTCAATAGTCACGACCTTAGAAAAAAACGTTGGTAATGTACTTTTTGCTAGTCGGAATTTATTTATCGAAGTTTTCCTTTAGAGATTTAGTGTTTTTGTCGAATAAGCCATGAGTTAAGTACTTTTCGTACAGAAACACAAATTAATAAATGTAGCCTGATTTAATGTGTATGATAAATTTATAAAGCTTGATTGTGTATGTAGCACTTTTGAAAAAATATATAGCTTTAATCTATTCTATCAATATATTTGACTTAATGTATTAATATATATATATATAAATATATATATGTATATATATATATATATATATATTCCATGATAAATACCAGTATACTGGCATTTATCATGGAATGTCACTACTTTTGTAAAGGCTATGCCTCAATAAAATTGTAATTTTTAAGGTATTTTGGAATTTTCTGGAAAACTAATGTATATGGTAAACTGAAATTAAAATGCCACCAACTAGACTCTAGAACGTATATCTCTGCCAAAGATCAGCTGAATCCATCAAATAGTTGATGAGATACAGGGTGGCACATACGTACGAACACACGGATAACACAAAATAATGCCTGACCTTTCTGGATCTCTGGGTTGCCTTGACGAATGATGCTGAAATTCTACACACTTATAGAACCTATCAAAATAATCTGTGCAAAGTTTTAACTAATTTGGTTTATTGTTTTTTGAGTTATGATTGATCATAAAATGAAATTTCTTGCATAGACCGTTTTTGAAGTCTATTAAGGGATGGAGCGCTCTCGCGCCTCCCTTGATATATATGAAGGAGTGTATAATACGAAATAAACTTTCAGATAGATCGATGTGTTTAGTATATGGAACACGCGATTAGAATGCTAATAGACTAGTCAAGATAAGAACGCAAACGGATTATTAAAGCAGAATCAAGATCTTTCGGGTAAATACTTAAGGTCATACTCATTTCGTGTAAGATCGCGTGATTGAACAGAGGAAGGAGTGTTATATATAGCGAAGTGAAGAAAGTAATCTTCTCCTCGCCTCGCACACTCTTTCACCAACTGGTTAACGTCATAGTTTTACTATAGAAAAGTGAGATTATAGAAAATAGAATATACGAACACAAACTGAATTAGTTCAGTTATAATCAAAATTAAGCGGTTATCTATTACTTTCTCTGAAACAAATAATTCGCATTTTTTTATATTTTTAAATTAAAAAAAATTCAAAGAACATCTACGTATAAGTGAACATATTTAACGAGCGTGAAGCATAAAGAAAGAAAGAAACACAATAAAGATAACCACGAAAGAAAAAAAGAAAGATATATAACAAGTGGGGAGGGGACGGTTAAACACATGCATATATAACTTCATTATTGATGACCGTAAAGTGGGGGGGGGCAAGTAAGAAAGTGGGGGGGGGGATTGAGCCCCCCTGCCCCCCCCCCGGTGCCGCCGTCCATGCCACTGATCAATCAATCAAAACGTGGGAGTGTGGTAATCATTGGACCAGGCTTTCCGACATTTGCGGACTTACTCTGAGCGGCAACTTTTCCCGAACAGTACCGGGTGACCAACCGAACTCAGGAACGGTCAAATTGGTGACGTAACCGGCGCTGTGCGGGCGATAGGGCTTCATTCTGGCGCCGCGACCAGGATGTGGTTTCAATATACTAAGTGGCTTTTCCAGTTTCTATCGCTTCGCAAAGTTCGGTACCTAAGATACTTGAACACACATTTTAGTGGTGTCATTTCGAAGAAATGTAGCTCGCATTAGTTATCAAGTAAACGTTTTCCTTGTGTATTAAACCATCTAACGAATCATTTTATGTGATCGATTTTAGAAAACTAATATCCACAAAATATTCATAGATTTTGATTTACTGGTTTTTATTTTGTGTGGAGTCTATTTGACTGGCGGATATTTGGAGAATTATAATACGGCTTGTTATTGAGATTACTATTTTCCTATACGGATTTTATTTGCTTTGTAAAAAAATGTTATCATACGATATTAAAATTCGGATATTCACAATAGGATGTTTATTTTGTCTTCGTTGATTTATGGGTATGAATTGTTTTACGATATTTTTCTTCTTTTTTATGCGATAGTCATTCAGTATTTTTATAAGCGATATGTCTCTCTTTCTCTCTCTATCTCTCTCTCTCTCTCAGCTACTCTATCTTTATATCTGTCTCACCCCATCGATCTAACTCTTTCTCCATATATCTTTTTGAGATTAAATTAATCTTTGTGTTGTCCAAATATCAGCAGGAATTCGTCCTCTATAAAGAGTAACACCTTATCTGAATTCGGATAATAAATCTAAATTGAACGAATTGTGATACATACACACCGTAGAAACATTTAGAAATTTGTAAATCATGACTATTAGCGACATAATTTAGTTTAAAGGAAAAATAGTTGGGAAATTAGTCAAAAACAATTTATGTTTCTCTACCTATATATGTGTGACCATATTTTCAGAAGTGCTCATTACTTGTTTTACGATACTGAAGCTTAGTATTTGAAAGTAGATTGTAATTTTACATATACACCTAAATGTTGATTTGCTACCATGTGTTGTCATATATTCCCGTATTTTTCTTTAGTGTTCTTAACCTTATATATATATATATATATATATATATATATATATATATATATATATATTTATATATATATATATCAAGTGGTGTACTAAAAGCGAACTTTTAACGACCTACCTATCTACATCTCATTCTCTCCGCTGGAATTTTCGACACCGGACTTTTTAGCAATCGGACATTTGCTTGCATTCGGGCAGAATTTTGCCCTGTGTTTCTTCCCCCTACAACTTTTATTTTATTTTTTCAAATTTTAAATCTTGGCCTTTGCCAACTTATCTATCCCAGCGACTTCCTCTGATGATAAGATTTTGATCTTTGAAAAGCCTGGCTTAAGGAAAATTTAACTTGAATAAATTGCCTTTTTTGCGGAATATACCTTGCTCTGAGCAATTGAATTGAATTATGATTTGACTTTTGCTTCTCTAATTCCTTTCCATTCTTTTTCATATATATATATATATATATATATATATATATATATATATATATATATAAGATTGTGAGTGTATATTAACATATGTAGTTCAAATAAAACGGGTTATATATTCACTTGAACTTTTGGCATTTAAATGTTAGATGTTCTCATCTGTATAATAAGGTACACTTAATGTTCCTCTATTTAATCGGCCATAACAGCTTTCGAACTAGAAAAGGTATATGGAAATTTGCCCCAGCAACATAGGCCATACTACTGATGCGTTTTTTTCCGAAAGTATGCGTTCTTTTCGTTCCTTTACAAGTCTCTAAAATCTCCGAAGCCTGACAGCTTCTCTTAACAACAGTCTTTTTCACAACAAGTCGCAGGTATGTTCACTGTCATACTCACAAATACTACAACTTCCACCACGTTGAACTAATTTCACGAGGAGTTTTATTCATGGTATAGTACTTTGAGCCTAACCCCTTTCATAGTTACTGTTTACGCTATGTCTATTGTATTTTACGTACGAGACATTTCCCACCTAAATAATGACTGATCCCTTAAAGTTCCGCGCGTTCCACCTTATTATTAATAATTATACATATTAATGTATCATTTTCAGCATCATACGATACATGTTGAAATAAAAATACCATTATCGAATACATAAAGATTTCTCTTTTTATTTTTGGAACTTGATTTAATGACTGTACAGACAATGAAAGGATAAAATATCTCGCATCAGATTCTTTTTCGAGCGGTCAACATTCTGAATTCACAAAAATGGTCGCGAAATCTGTTTTCTAAAACACATATTTTATTTTATTCCATTTATTTAAGTATTTCTTGACATACAAGTTACTTTAATTATGTAAATATTAAACAAATTCCTGTTTGGTCAGCTTTTCACATGTTTTTCAAACTTAAGTGATGTAAACATTATCTTGACCATTAAATAAAAACAGATATGAAGTAATTGTATACATTCACACTGGCCTATATAAGGTGGTTCTGTTTTTGTTTTATTTTTTTAAGATTAAGACGCCTTCTTTAAAAGAATAACATAGGTTTCGGAATCTTTAATGACTATTTCATAATTCTTATTTTTTATTTTATGTTGTCTTTCACAAAATGTCCGTTGATATCACCGACGTTCACGTTCGCGTATAAGGTTCCAAATCTACATAACGTACCCAATAAAAGGTCGGAGGTACCATAGACCGACACATTGTGAACACTTAAGATCGAAATAGTAGTGCCAGTAATCGATATAATGAGACGGGAAATTATTTATGTGATTACTTTTTTTTTTACTTTCAATGCCCCGATTCGTTTTTAGTAATAAATGCCCTTCCTGCACAAACACTTACCTTAAGTTCAGGTAGGCAATAAAACTTCCCTCGTGAGTCGGGGAGCTAAGCCCTTCCCAACTTGTGTTTAATATTAACATCATGCGTTCTGAACAATGAGCAGCAAATAATCCAATCGTCTAAAGTTGAGTTAATTTACTTTTCAAAGCAGTGTTCTTCTTTCTTGTCAATCAGATGATTCTGGTGTTGGAATAAGTTTCCCGATTTTTTTTTTCTAGTTAGAAATATTTCTTTAAATACATCGGGTACTTACGGGAAGGACCACGAGAAGGTTTCCTACATCACTAAGTGAAAGTGTCTATCTTATATCTTTAAACTTAAGGCACATTATAGTTTACCACTTCATATGCGACTTCCTGCAATTATTTGGACATACGCCGAAATTTTTCAAAAAATTAAAAAGGTCAACGGCAACGAAATAAAATACTATCGTTCTTTACTTAACTGTGGATTCACAAAAGGCCGTTCTAATGAAGAAAATATTTGTTGCAAACTGGTTTGATCGTGGCTAATATATTTTTTTTATTTAAAAGTAAGAATCTGAAGCTCTCTACTTGTCCCGGCAGTGTTTCAAATCACTTAGACTTTTACTACAATGCCAGGTCGTACGAGGTGTCATTAAAGATAGCGCAACACTTGCCTCACTGGAGACTCCCGTCCATGCATCCTTAAGAGAGTTATGCATTGTCTTTCGAAACTTTAAGAAGGTAAAATAAAAAAGAGATTTCAAATGCAATTAGTTCTTTTATACGCGCTATACAATTTACAATTCAGTGAAATAAATTGTTTCCTGTAAATTCGATATTTTGTGAAAAATAACATTTATCAGGAGCCAACCTGACACATTTAAAACATACATTTATTTTCGTAAGTAATTCAAACTGAATCTCCTGAGACATCTACAAATGGTCCTTTTGATTAAATTCTAAAATTATATAGAAATTTGATCGTCATAAAGCTCTATAATGGCACATTCTTATCAATAATGGCACTAATCTTAGTATTCATTTGTAGGACCATGGTGTGACGAATAAGATATCGATACAATCATTGGGAGGGCCTGTGGACGAGTGGTTATAGCACTAGTCTTTGGGCTGGACGGCCCGGGTTCGATCCCACTCACGGCATGCGAATTTTCGGGTCTGAAAACTCCCTCTGTAAATGGGTACGTGACTAAAACTCAGGGAAGGTTCACGGCTTGCCCTAGACACGGTGATTCTTAATAAATCACCGCCGATACGGTGTGCGATGTCGGCAACGACACTCGTGCGCGTCCAGGCTATGCGGCCTTTACCGTTACCTTTTACAATCATTGGACACTCTGTTGGTTGTTAGTTTGATATTTAGGTTTTCAACACACGGTTGTGTAATGGCTTTACACTGTACATGTTTTTATACGATAGGTCTGTAGATTGATATGTTTGCATGCGTATATTTTGTAACGTAATAATATGAAAACGGTAGTCTCTATGTAACTCCTAGTTGTGACTTTTATCACCACTAGATCTTAATGCGATGAAAACTCGGAGATGCACCTAAACTCTACAAAGCTCTCGGATCTGCGTCACACAAATGAATGCAGCTTTGTGTCATATCTATTACAATTAATAAGAGAAAGTAGTCCGTTTTATAGCAGTGTAGAAAGGTAAAAAAAGATAGATGTAGGTGTACAGTGGTGGGTTAGATGCACACAGGTTGAGTTTGTTTACCCTTGTAAGTTTATTGGAATTCCCTCAACATAACTACTTGCACGGTTACGCGGGTGTGTGTAGGTGTGAGTCTCTCTATATATCTATCTAATCGCTCTCTCCCTTGCTCTGTATCTCTATTTTCTGCGAGTCGGTGTATGCATGGTAGTCGTGGGGTAAGTAAGTGAGAGGTATTTTTAGGAAAAAAATATAGAATTTCCCTAGGATTCTGTTACAGATGCGAATAACAATTTATTATTCTTAAAATGAGTCGCAGTATCGATATCGGCCTGTCAGGGGAAAGACTGATGCAATTTTTATATCACTCGAGTTAATGCGAACAGCTAGACAAAATAAAATGTCACAACACTTGAACTTCATAGACTTCCAAGCAACTTTTGACGTCGTGCGGCGAGAGGCACTATGAGAAATACAAAGATGGCTAAGTCGTAAACATTCCTGAAAATTGATAACACAACAGAAAACGAGCAGCTGTCATCAACAAACATATAACGAATTGGTTTGAACTAAGTGTACGAGTACGACAGGTTTTTCTCTTATCGTTTCGCATTTTCAAGTTTTGTCTTGGGATGCTTTATAAAATAACTTGTTATACCGATGACACAACACTCGGTATCATTCTATTTGATAAGTTGAAGTATTCTACATTTTTTTCTTGAAGCTTCTTATGCAACATTAGAGACACAAGAATAAAGCCAGACAAATGCAAAATCAATCTCTGCTGTTAATATATTTAACTAGACAGCACAACGGTTAGGCAACAAGAGAGTGTGTGGGTTTAGTGATCAGTGGTCGCATGATCTTATATCAGTAAAAAAAGTAGGACTAGAAACTTCAACATGTATACTTCTACAATAAAATATATGGGCTCAGAAGAACATATAAATTACTCTTAAGTTAAGATGTAACAATGCATTGACCCTTCCTATTGTTGTCTATGGAAATAAAATAACGATCATCCTAGCCGAGTATGTGATAACACCCAATCTCCTTGAAATGAAATGTTTGAGTATTTCTCTTGAGATAAGAAATTCAGAAATCATAAAAAGGGTAACTGGTTTACTCGTAAACAGAGAGTAATGATGTTTGCATATGTTAGCCCGCCAATACTATTAAGAATATTTCATTCAATGGGAGATTAATAGCATGACCATTAAAGAACATAAGGTATTAGCCTGCCGTGGCGTTAATTTACACCAAAAAGACTAGTGCAAGATTATGATAAATGACAGAAGGTTGTGTTCAAACATGTAACGTACTTCATTCAAATATGAAAAAAAAAGTCAAATAATTTAGTAAAAAGTATTCGTGTTCTAAATATTAACGACATTAGTAAGTTATAAAATTATGTTAAGAGTTGAGGAAAGTGTCAATTTACTATTGGTTACTCTATGCTGTCAATTTACTAAGTAATATAGAGAATAGAAAATGGCTATCTACGGAATTTAATTTAAAAATGTGCATTTATCAATATATTTCCGTCATAATCGTACATTTTTTTTTCCTATTCCGAACTCTAACTGTAATCTAATCCACTGTGTCCATTGCGCATCCCGTTTTACTTAGAACTTACGTATGATTTAATTTCATTTGAACTTCTTCAGTTACAGCTTTAAAGTACGATTAGACAACGCAGTCATTCGTAGTGGTGGCCCAAGCTCATCTGCTATTGAACTATCTTCTTCTTGGTGTAATTTGTTTAAGACCATTTTCAATAAACAAGACAGTAGGATTGCCATATTGTCTTGTATCAAATATAATATTTACAAACATTTTTAAATACATTGTATCATCGGATTAAAGAAGTTACCTTCCAGAATATCTAACGTAATGTATATATGGGTTGAATAATATATATATATATATATATATATATATATATATATATATATATATGTATATACATATATATATACATATATATATATATATATATAAAGCTAATGAAAATTCATTAGACCTGCAAATGGAACCAAATCAATATATTCAGTTGTTCAAAACAAGGAGCAGTTTAGTTAATAAAACTATTTATTGTTCCTTCTCTTTCATTCCTTAAACCAGGTTTTTCAAAGTTTAACATATTATCATCAGAGGAGATTAATGATTGATTATTTGACAGAATGTATATATATATATATATATATATATATAAACAAAGAGTGACTAGGTTGAATAGATAATGTCTACATTTATTATGTCAAATATCCAATTTTCACAGTCCGTTTTGCCATAACTAAGACCAACAAGGTATAGACACATATGTTGTAGTTGTAATGAGCAAGACTCAGTAGAAAAAAGTAGAGAATTTTGTCTAAAACACCGAAAAAAGAATAAACACTCAAATATTGTAAGACCTGTTTATACAACTTCATTATGAAATACGCTAATATTCCTTTTGATAAATCAGCGTCAAAGCTACCCAAAATGTGTATCTTTTCTGTAAACATATATTCGAATATAGCTCACAAAAATCGAATGTAATTATAAAAAGTTAACAAAAGCAATAACGAGATAGAAAGAAGAAGAAAAGGAAAACAATTAAAGAATAAACAAATAAGAATACGAAAAATTCGTATTGTAGAAATAAATCTCTTTTTAAAAACCAAAGAAAATAAATCTACTGTTATTTTAAGTGTGACACATCTGTTAGGTTCACGTTCCCCTATAAGTTATGCTTAATGTAAAACTAGTTGTATACTTTAATAATTTTCCTGCAGAACATGTTACCACTTTAATTAAAGTTTCACGAGGTTACTTTTAAAATACTATTTTGGATTGTTACTTTGGCCGAAATCTTGAAAATGTTAATATTTAACCATGCGGACAATTATAAAAGATTTCATTTGTGTTGTTAATTAAGTTATCCATAAATGTTCTAACATTATAAGATTCAAATATAAAAAGAGTAGTTTCTTAATTTACAGGAGTATATTTATTTGCAAACTTAATACCAGAAGAGTTTAGTGTGTATACTGTATTATTATTTTCTAGTCCTCAAAAATACTTAGCTAATGCTGCTGTGCTATATATAGGGCGTATCTACGTACTTATTTTAAATGAAGATACTTGATACATGTAACCTTTTTTAAAATTACATACGTAGAGTCAATGTATGTTCTCATTTTTGTCCTCTATGACATTAAATATATGAACGTTTTTGGATTTTATGAATTTACCACCTGCTCGACATTGATTAAACACTTTATATGTGGAGTGTTTATAGTGAATTGAAATAATTGTTTTGGTACTTCAGCAGTTATTCTCTTACCTCGTGGTATTATTAGCATATGTATTAGCAGGAGCTCAGTTAATGTATGTTAAGTATGATAATTTACAATGTTTTTTATTAAATATTTTTTATAGAATACTGTAGAAAAATGATTACTTTATAGCATATTAAACAATATGGATGTTTGTAGTTTAATTTTCTTTATTGCTGATATTTTTTATATTTTATTCGTGTATATTTTTGTTGTTTGATTTCGTGCGTGTTCACATTAAAACTTATGTGTAGGCAACATTTTTGTGTAGTTTGATACTCAGAGGTTATTAGTTCCATCTTTTGTTTAAGAGATTTGGACAACACTAACTGACACAATACTGCTATATATTAACCGATGATTACTTTAAACAGTTGGGGGAAATTATTAGCAACGTTTTTCTGCCGAATCCAGAAGCTACGGTTTCATAAACGTGGACACTGTAAGCTAATGTAAGTATCGCGTTGCAAGTCACGTAATCGCTAAAGTTAAGGAAGCGTTTTGTCAGTGAGAAGTAACTGGGCGTATTACATGCATCTAAAAATGAATAGCTAAAATAAAGTGTATTTTGTCTCCGCTTTCCCCACTCCAGCGGACGAAACCCACTACTTAGAATAAGAGAACAACATATTCGAAGCGATATCATCATCATCATCATCATCATCATCATCATCATCATCATCATCATCATCATCATCATCATCATCATCATCATCATCATCATCATCATCATCATCAGCAGCAGCAGCAGCAGCAGCAGCATCAACAGCATCATCATCATCATCAGCAGCAGCAGCAGCAACATCAACAGCATCATCATAAGCAGCAGCAACATGGCTTCTTATTTCAACCACACGTTATCCAGTAATAAGGGGTTCACCAAAATGATTGCATGTAATAATTTGGTTACTAAAAAAGCATTTAAGTATTACGCATGTTAAGCAACGTTGGCCGGCGCCTTCGTGCGTGCATGTCTATTTTTTCACTTCGAGATAGGAGGACAATTCCGGTAGCTAAAATCATCGATAGACTGGAACTTCCTATATTGAGTATTATTAAATTAATTGAAACATACGTTCTAAAAATATTATTGTTGTTTGTTTAAGTCAAATAACGACGAGAGAAAAATAGATGAAAGAGAAAGACAGATGAATGTTTTAACCCCATCTATCAAATATTAAGGTTCCTTAGACCATTTTGAACGTATCGTTTACAATTAAGTCACATCTGGTAAATTATCTTCTCTCAAAATAACTCCGTTTGGTTCGAACATGCAGTGTCATGTCTGACAGCTTCTCGCACCAGGTATTAAGCAGTGTAGCATCCACAGACTAGCTGCGGAAAACTTGCCCCGTTGACCCTCAGCAAAATGTGTTTTTTGTTGTAATTTTGAGATATTATGCTCCCAGGATATGTCCGGTCCTAAAGATGTCAACTTATTGACAGTTTGCCTAGTAGTTTTTAAGGAGAAGCTAAACATACAGAAAAACAAACAAACAAACATACATACAACTACCCTTTATATAGGACCCCGGTGTTGCTCGGGGTCATAAAAACATATAATTGAAGAAAAATCGCGTGTGTAACATCTTTATATTCAAACTTATATTTCTCTCCATCTCTCTATAGCAGTGTCTTTATCTTTCAACCTTTCACTTCCCTGGTCGCCCCATTTAACCGCTACTTACTCATTTTGCCTTTTGCGAAAGCTGTTTCTTCCCCACCATTCCTCCTTCGTTGCCCAGGGCAAAAGTATGACATATTTCTATAAAATTACCACAACTGTCTGCGCCTTCTATATAGGTACATCTCTCCGCCCCGGTGTGCATACTATATAGGTACATATCTCCGCCCCGGTGTGCATACTATATAGGTACATATCTTCGCCCTGGTGTGCATACTAAATACGTACCTGTCGCCTCCCTGGTGCGCATACTATATACGTACCTATTGCGGCCACGGTGTAGATACTATATAAGTACCTATTGCCGCCCCGGTGTGCATACTACATAAATGCCTATTGCCACCCAAGTATGCACACTACATAAGTACCTATCGCTGCCCCGGTGCGAATGCTAAATATGTACTTATCACCGCCCCAGTAAAAATGCTAAATATGTACCTATCACCGGCCCGGTGCGAATGCTAAATATGTACCTATCGCCGTTTTGGTGTGCGTCCTATATACGTACTGATCGCCGCCCTGGAGCGTATGCTAAATATATACCTATCACCGCCCTGGTGCGCATTCTATGTACACACTTATTGCCGCCCCTGTGCATATGCCATATACGTACCTATCGCTACCCCTATGCACTGGTGCGCATTCTATGTACACACTTATTGCCGCCCCTGTGCATATGCCATATACGTACCTATCGCTACCCCTATGCACTACTATACACGTACCTATTGCAACTCCTGTGCACGTACTATATATATATACCTTTCGCCGCCCCAGTGCGCATACTATATTGTATCTATCTCCACATCTGTGTGCATACTATATACTTACCTATCTCTGCAAGGGTGCACATATTATATATGTACCTATCTCCAGCCCAGTTGGCCTACCTAAGAACTCATATTAATGCGTCCTTATCATGTAAAAAAAATAGTGTTTGCTCATGTTTTTCACTATCCTAAAAAGTAACTCATATTAATGCGCCCCTCTCGTATCAAAGAACAAAAATCAAGGTTATTCATGTAGTGTTACTCTCATAAAAAGAACTCATATTAATGAGCCCTTTTCAAGTTCAAGAAAAAAAATCCCCGACACCTCCAAAAATTATTACCCTTCAGCCCCACCCTCCAAAAAAGATGTTACTCTCCCTGAACCCTAAGATATATTTTAGGTTCAAAAATAAAACAATTTGGCCCCATCACCCCAACAAATTTTCCCCGACCCCCCTCCCTAAATTTTTACCCTCCACCCTCAACCGCCCCCAACAATTTTTTACTCTCCCCAACTCTCAGAAATATTTTAAGTAAAAAAAAAGATAAAAATTTAGCCCGAGCCCCTAAAAAGTTTGGCCCTACCCGCTAAAAAAATTGTCCCCGACCCCCACTCACTCCAGCCCCACCCCCCAAGTTTGTTAACTCTCCCCTCAACCCTGAGAAATATTTTAAGTTAAAAACCCATAATAATTTGGCCGGACCCCTAAAAAATTTGGCCCCACCCTACAACAAATGTTTACCCTTCACCCCAACCCCACCAAAAAAAATGTGTACCCTCCACCTCCACCCAGCTCTCAACATTTTTACTCTACCCCAAACCTAAGAAATATTTTAAGTAAAAAAAAAGAAGTTTGGTCCGACCCCTTCAAAAATTGGCCCCGACTCCCTCCAATCTCTCCAACCCTAACCCCCACTTATTATTTGTTACTCTCACCAAACCAAGAGAAATATTTCAATTAAAAAAAAATGACCTGACCCCCTAAAAACTTTGGGCAGACTCCTAAAATTTTACCCGACCCCCTCCCCCTATCTCGCTCTGAGTGTTTTACCATCCCCCAACCCTGAGAAATATTTTAAATTAAAAAAAAATAATAATAAATAATTTGGCCCAACCCCCAAAAATTTCCAACACCTATTAATCTCTCCAGCCCCCGATCAACTTTTATTTTACTCTTCCCCAACCCTGAGAAAAAATTTATGTTCAAAAAATTGACCCGACCCCCTGAAATGTTTGGCCTGATCCCTGAAAACTTCCCCGACCCCCTAATCTCTCCAGCCCCGCCCTCCAACTTTGTTTTACTCTGACCCCTAGAATTTTCCCTACTCACTCTCCCATATCTCTAACCCCACACCTAGTATTTTTTTACTCTTCCACAACCGTGAGAAATATTTTAAGTTCAAAAAAGAAAAAGAAAAAATGTTTGCCCGACCCCTAAAAAGGTCGGCCCGAGCCCTAAAATTTTCCTCGACTCCCTAATCCTTGCAGCCTCCCCATGTTTTTGTTCACTCTCCCACAACGCTGAGAAATATTTTAAGTTCAAAAAAAAAAAAAAAAAAATATTTTGCCCGACCCCTAAAAAAAATTTCCTTACCCCTAAAATTTTCCCCGACCCCCAAAGCTCTCCAGCCCCCCAAACATTTTTTCACTCTCCCACAGCCCTGAGAACTATTTTAAGTTCAAAAACAAACAAAAAATGTTTGCCCGACCCCTAAAATTCTCCCCGACCCCTCAATCTATCCAGCCCCGCCCCAACTTCTTATTCACTCTCCCCCAACCATGACAAGTATTTTAAGTTAAAAAAAAGAAAGAAATTTGGGCCGACCTCTTAAAAGTTCGGCCCGACCCCTAAAATGTTCCCTGACCCCTCAATCTCTCCAGCCCCCCTCCCAACTTTTTTCCACTCTCCCACAACCCTGAGAAATATTTTAAGTTAAAAAAAAAAAAAAAATTTGGCCCGACCCTAAAATTTTCCCCGACCCCCTAATATCTCCTGCTCCCCCAACATGTTTTTCACCCTCCCACAATCCTGTGAAGTATTTTAAGTTCAAAAATAAAAAAATACAAAATTTGGCCCGAACCCTAATAAAATTAGCCCGACCCCTAAAATGTTCCCCGACCTCCTAATGTCTCCAGCCCCCGCCCTCAACTTCGTGTTCACTCTCTCACAACCCTGAGAAATATTTTAAGTTCAAAAAATAAAAAATAAATAAATTTGGCCGGACCCCTAAAATTTTCCCCGACCCCTCAATCTCTCCAGGCCCCCTGCAACTTGTTTTTCACTCTCCCCCAATCCTGAGAAGTATTTTAAGTTAAAAAAAAAAAAAATTGGCCCGACCCCTGAAAAATTTGGCCCCACCCCTAAAATTTTCCCCGACCCACTAATCTCTGCAGCCCCCCCCCAAACTTTTTGTCACTCTCCTACAACCCTGAGAAATATTTTTAGTTCTAGAAAAAAAAATTTGGCCTGAAACACCAATATTTCTAGGGACCGTTATACTTTAGAAGCGCCAACATTCGTTTGAAAATCAAGGAGGCCTCCTGAGCACTACTGAAAACACTCTTACCGGTGGCCAGGTGCGGATATGGTTGAGCAACGCTTTTTTTCACTACACACTTTTAACGTAGCCTTCCTATGATGTTATTGATTTATCCGGACAGATGTTATGGGATGACCTGATACAACCGGACATAATTTAGGACAAGGGATTATGGGATGTTTTCAGTGACTCAGCATTTTTATCGGATTAGTACATAAATACATTAGATTATTTTGAATTTACTACTAATTAACGTTGAAAAAATGTGTAAATTACGAAAACACTGCTACCTTTTGTTGGAAAGCGGTCCGTTTGACCGCCAGCGCATGAATTGTTTTTGGCGATTTTTAGATATTATGATTCCGGGATGTGTGCAGTCCTGTAAATGGCAACTTTCTGACATGTCGCCGCATAGTTTTTGAGGAGATGCTGGACATACAAACAAACAAACGAACACACAGACAGACAACTGCCCTTTATATAAGAGAAGAGAAGAGACTAGCAGGGGTACCCGGCGTTGCCCAAGGCTCTCCCTCCTCCTCTCCGCAAGCAAAATAGGATATTGTGCACTTTTCTCCCGGACAACGCCTAGTAGTTAGAAAATCAAGACGGCCTCCAGAGCACTACTAAAACCACTCTTACCGATCCCTTTTCTTTTTCATCTGCACAATAGGCTGAAGGGAAACACTACAGTAGCTCTATCTAGGATATTTAGCACTTTTCTCCCGGACAACGCCGAAGCCTCTGGGTCCTATATTGAAGAAACCCCCTGGTAGCTATATTGCAGAAGCACC
>OY744523.1:48586096-48663596 GCA_963556195.1 Sepiola atlantica
ACTTGAATGAAATGCCTTTTTGCGGAATATACCTTGCTCTGAGCAACTGAATAGAAATACGATTTGACTTTTGCTTTTCTAATTCTGTTTTCATCCTTCTACATATATATCTGCTCTATCCTGGATATTGAGCTGTATACCTTTCACAATAGGTTTTACCTTCCCTAAAAGTTCGCTTTTAGTTTACCACTTCATATTAAGCTCCTACTTAGTCGAGCTATTACCTCCTATTTGTGATATTTTCAACAAGGAATTCCTCCCGCTTTCGGCAAAAAACATACCCATCCCCTCAAATTAAGCTTATATTTACAAGCTTATCCAATCTGTGAAGAAGTTCATTACCAACGTTAGATGGAAAGCATTCCACCATGATTTGAACCACAAACTTTCCACCCACCAAACTGACACCATCAATTCCTCACTTCCTACCTATTTTGGATCTACACTACCTATAAGCTCTTCTAGGGAACTGAAGAAATTGGAAAAATCAGCTGCTTCCAGGTACGGTTTCAAAATTTCCTCATTCCCCAAACAAAATGAACACCTTAATAATTTCGAAAATGACCTATTTGACATTATTAGTCGTATTAAATTTAAAAGGCACAATAATCACCTCAACCCCATCATAAAAAAATCAACAAATTCACTAACAATATTAGAAAACACCCAGATATAATTGTCCCAGCGGATTAAACTTAGAATTTTTACAAACTAAAATATAGTCAATACAAATCCTTAATCTACACGGAATTAAATAAATCTTACAAAAGCACATCCTTCGATACCCTGGCTAGTATAAACAATGAGGCAAAATCCATACTAACATCTTTGAATGCCCTTAACTACACATAAATCTTAACCCCTGCAATACCTAGATTTACCTTAAAAGACCATAAAAATAATTTCCAGGGAAACCCCTCCACCAGACTAATCTGCCCCTCTAAATCCGACCTAGGCATCATAAGTAAGAAGATCCTGGATAGAATTATCCCCACCTTAAAAGAAAAACCCGTGACACTAATTGGCAATCCTCAGGTGAGGTTACTACTTGGTTCCTTAACCTCATTGATAAGTATAAACCTAACTTTAACTTCATAACATTCGATATTAACAATTACTACCAGTCCATTTCCCCTATTTTACTTAACAAAGCATTCATCTTCGCTAAAAATAACTCTAACATTACAGACATAGAGAGTAAACTAATAATATTAGCCAGAAGATCCCTACTAGAATTTGATAATAAGCTGTGGACTAGGAAGGATACCTCCAATAATTTTGATATTATTATGGGGTGTCGGACTCTGCCCAGGTCACTGACCTGCTAGGTTTGTACTTGATGAGAGAATTGGGGTTTAATTCTGGGCACTTACAGGGTGGGTTGTATAGGGGCGACGCCTTGTTTGTGTCTGGGGAGAGATCGAGACAATATAACAACACTATCAAAAACTTGCATAACTTCTTCAAAAACTGTAGTTTGACCATTACAGTTGAACCTGAGAAAAGAATATCTAACTTCCTGGACCTTACATTAGATCTTTACTCGGGAACCTTCAGCCCATACCATAAACCTAACTTAACCCTCTTCTACGTGCATAGCCTATCTAACCACCCTAAATCCATCATAAACTCAATAGTCCCTTCAGTATCTAACAGAATCTCTAAGCTATCTGCGAATAAATCTATCTTCGATCAAAATTCTAGCTTCTACAATAATCCTTTGCTAAACTCAGGCTACAATCACCAAATTTAATATAACTGCAACCCCCTACTCAAGTTAAGAAACCCTCAGGAATTATTACACACAACATGACGATACACAGAAGTTAAAAGTTTAACGCATCTGCACCCAAGAAAATAAAAACACACGCAAATAAGCCCATAGGAATAAACAATATTGATAATCGGGCAGACCCACAGACGTACAGACAAAAAAAATAACTTAGAAGAAAGAACAACATTTGGTTCTCGCCGCCTTTCAGCGGTAATGTCAAAACCAAATTTACCTAAGGAGTTTTTCCAAATTTTAGACAGATTTTTTAAGCACCCCCACAGATATAGCACTATTCTTAACAAAAATTATATTAACATATCTTATTCTACAATGCCCAATATTGAACAAACTATCATAACCTCATACAATAGGAAAATCAAAATAATAGATAGTGTCCTTAAATGACATTTCCCCCATATCCGCTACGCCCTACAACTTCAACCAATCTCCCTCGCATAACCTGAATCTCCAAACCGAAATCTCATCTAATACCACTAGCAATTTAATGCAACTATAGCACCACTTTTCAAGATACAAACATACATTCGGGCGTCCGCTTTCCCAATTAAGACCCGGATCTCTAACCATATATACTCCTTTAAAAATAGCAACGATAATAGCACTGGCACTTCACTCTCCAATTTAATTAGAAACCTCAATCTTAAAAATACCCCCTATTTACTTCACTGGTCAATACTTAAAAAGTCCAAATCATATACTGCGGGTGCACCCCACTGCCAACTTTGTACATTGGAAACCTTTATGATAGCTACTGCTACTAAATCTAAAAATATTATTAATTCTAAGAATGAACTTATCTCTAGTTGCAGACATAAACGTAAATTTAAGTATAGCAACCATAGTAATTCCCCAGGCACCCCTCCCCCATTTGATTAACTACCCTCCCTATATCTGGGATTTACCCTATCTACATCTCGGAATGTTTATCCGATAGTTCTAATTCCTTTTGTTCCATCACTCTGCATATATCTCCCTCATTCCTTTAGCTTCTCTCTTAACTTAATAAATTACCTATTAATTCCGTAAGCTTTACAATCCCCTTAGCTTTAGTACCTTTCTCCCCTACCCCCTAAATCGTTGTACTTAACCTTTAACTTCCTTTAATACACTCGTCGTCTTCCCATCAACACATCCAACCTTCTAATTTTTTTTCAACCTGATAACTAACCCACCATAGCCCTCTTATTTACTTGATGATTCGCCTTATCTACTTTTAATCCCCTTTGCACACTTCGATATCGAACTGCTCACCGTTTTCTCTGTGGATTCTAATTACTGTTTCTCCCCCTCCTGTTAAGCTTCTAAATAATTCTTCTCACTCTTTTAATAGCCTCGATTATTCGCCCATCGTTCACCCCGCCCCTCGCTCAATTCTCTCGGACCCTGCTCAATCCCGACCCCGCCCTAATTCTACATCTTTTAACCCCCATAATATTTACTCTTAACTGCCATTCCCACTCTAACTCTGGTTTAAATTATTGTCACTATTTTAACCAAAGTGTGTCTCAAATTCTCTCTGCCATCATTTACCTATTTAATAATTTTCTTAATTAACTTCCATATATCTTATTCTGAATTTTTTAATTTTTTATTCAAACTTTCATTTTCCTACATCCAAAAACCACTAGCGTCCCGTAACAACATATTTTATTTCAACCCACATCTTTAACCACTTTGGGGATTTCCATGTCGAGTATTTACTCTTGTTCAAATTACCTTTTCCTTATCCTAATACTCACTCCCGGATGCCAATTTTATCGTCTATTCCCTCATTTATATATTTCTTTATCGGTCAATCCATAATTTTCCTTGCGAGCCTAAGACTGATTTTATTTTTTTTTTTTCATTTAATTTATTTTATTTCTATTTTTATTTTTTATTTTTATTTTTACTATTTAATTTTTTTATTTCTACCCTTCAAATAAATGTTGCCTCATTATTTATAAGTACGGTCATCTGATTAAACACCTAACTCCATACCTCTGTTCATATCCCCCCATCTGACACATTCTGGTATTTAAATTCTCCCTCCCCGCACTCATTGACTTGCCCCCACACCCTTCTATCCCATTTCTAGTTGAACCCTAATTCGCGATAACGTCTACTTTCAACTTTAAGCGACCTACCCCGACATTCACAATCTTAGTTTTAAATCGCACTTATTCATCGCACCCGCACCCTTCTCCTATTCACACCCCTACACTTTCCTTTCCTGTCTACTGGTTGCATATGAGTTTTTGCCATTCTTCAGACTAGTCTTGTTTTTCAATGGGCAAGCCTTTAAATATAAATTCGCTGTCTTTTTGCATATTTAAACCTATTTCATGATTTTCAGCCCAGGAAGTCTTTTTAAATAGCGAATACTTTCCACCTCACATTTTACTGAGCCTTGTTGCATCCACGAACGTACCTTTTATTGAACCTTTTACCCTCTGGATTCTATCTATCTTCGCCGCATCTGAAGATGTGTTTTTTGGAATTTAACTTTGAATCCTCTCTTGTCACTTCCTATCTACATTTCACTTTCTCCGCTGGACTTTTTGACACCGGACTTTTTTGCAATCGGACATTTGCTTTCATTCGGGCAGAGTTTTGCCTTGTGTTTTTTCCATACAATTTTTATTTTACTTTTTCAAATTTTGAATCTTGGCCTTTGCCAACTTATCTATCCCAGCAATTTCCTCTGATGATAAGATTTTGATCTTTGAAAAGCCTGGTTTAAGGAAAAAATTAACTTAAGTAAATTACCTTTTTGCGGAATATACCTTGCTCTGAGCAACTGAATAGAAATACGATTTGACTTTTGCTTTTCTAATTCCTTTTCATCCTTCTAAAATCTAATATTTATCTATAAAAATATTATTGTATATATATATATATATATATATATATATATATATATTCTGAAACTCAAATAGATATATAATGATGGGTTGGTGGTGATCGAAGCATAACGCGATATCGTTTTCTCTGCGTACTTAATCGGAAATTATCAGTGAAAATGATGAAGAACAGGAAAGTGCATCACCCATGCGCGAAGTATACACGGTAATTACACGGTTGTATTTTTTAGGAGAGATGGGGTGGTATTTATGATAATAAATGCAGAACGTGCAAGATATTAAGTTAATATGATAATAATAACGAATTGATATAAAACACCACCTTATTTATTATCAAATACATATCTATGAACATACGTTAATACTAAACTAATCAACGTGTGTATATATATAATTTAACTATTTCATATACATAATCATATCATGAAATAATAGTTTACGTATAAGTATTATGTTTCTATATAATTCATGAGTACCTAAGATAAGTAGTAGTTGTAGTAGTAGTAATATAGTAATAGTAGTTCTAGTAGTAGTAATATTAGTTGCAGTAACTGTGGTGTTATAAAATATACTGAAAACATCAGGCTGAATGTGCCTGTATTTCCCTTTGTAATAAGACAAAAAATATCATTTGTTATGTGTATATTGTCAACCTACATACATAAGTATTTGATAAAGTAGAAAAGAAAGATCGAATACTCAAGAATACATAGAAATGTCTCCTCGAATTGTAACTGGGGCCTTATTAATTGATAGAAAATATATGAAAAAAACGAGAAGACGAGTCCTTTTTGTTGTATATATATATCGAAATCTGAGCACAGAAAAGTGTAATCTAGCGGGCGAGAAATGGTAAGCAAATACATATACGCATATGCACACACATACTATACATGTATATGCATGTATATATATATATATATATATATATATATATATATATATATATATATATATATGTGTGTGTGTGTGTGTGTGTGTGTGTGTGTGTGTGAAAAATACAAACGGAAAAAAAGTTAAAATACAGGAGAAAACAAAAACAACAGAGTTGACTAGTTTCGTTTGCATTAACAAAAAGTGAAGGAAAATACGAACGAAATCGGTCACATGTCTTGTTTTTGTTTTTCTCCTGCATTTTAAGCTGTTTTCCGTTTGTCTTTTTTCGCACATTTTGTCTACCACGGCATTTCATGTTAATGACTTATCGTGTACTTTACCCCATGTATATATATATATATATATATATATATATATATATATATATATACATATATATATATATATATATATATATATATATATATATATATATATCAAGATTTATATGTCCATGAAATGTGTACAAAACATATTTGTAGTCATTATATAAAAGACTAGCTGGGTCCGCTTCCTAGTGTTGCCCAGGAGAAATATAAAAGGATGAATTAAAGAATGTAATCATCCGGTTGAACGCAAATAGGTCATATTTTGGAATTGTTGCAGGCTTAAAGGAGGAATAAAGGAATGCACGAAAGAGAGAGTCGCGGTTGTAGGAGTCTTCCAGCATATACTATGGTACCGGTATTTACTCAGAATTTTTCTTTTAGATTTAACACCGGCTCTATCAAAAATTAAAGAGGTGCATAGAGCATTATTACATCAAATTCCCTTCGCGAATATCGTTGTTTAGAAATCTCATTGTTTTAGCGGGAACGGAAAAGTTCAAAATAGAAAAAAAAAGAAGGAAAAATGAAAAAATAAAGATGGGAGGAAAAATAAATCAAAATGGAAAAATGAATATGTCTTCTGCGCACTACAGGAACACACATATATAATTACGGAGGCTTGCAGAGCAGTAGTAAATCATGGTTGCTATAGGAAAAATAATTATATTCATAATAGGTGAAGTACTACATATTACAGTATTTCGGTATTTTAGCTACGCTGTTAACCGTGAGGTCACGAACGCGAATATATCATTTAAGAAAAATGTGGTCATATAAACCAAGGCAGACGGTGGGGTATAATGTATGATACGCCATAATGCGAGCAAACCTAGGCGCTATTATTTGCAGGTTTAGGAGCATTTGTATACAAATAAATCGATGTGTTTTTTCTAATTATTGAATATTATAGAATAGCATTAAGAACATGTCAACTTCATGATGTATGTTGAGTATCATGGCGTATATGGACTTAATTCAGAAATCGAGTCGCTGAACAAATCGTTGCCGCCATGTATAGTGTAGATGTACAGAAGGAAGTATGTTCGTTAATTCGATTCTCTGAAAACAATTAGTGTAAACGTTTGCGTCATAAGTTTAATTAAAGTTATCCGATATTCTCGAAAAATCAACGGAATTAGCGGGAGCGTCCATTAAATGTGTTCGTAATGTTTTGTATCATGTAGTAAATTTGTAGCAGACAGATTGTAAATACTAATGAACACTTTAAAAAAAGATAGATGTTGATTATTAGTTCCCGGTGACGAAAGAAATGCCCACGCATATTAATGGAATCGTGCATAATAGCCAACTATAAAATTATAATTATAAGGAATGAAATGTTATTATGTATTACATTACTCTGAATGCACATTTCTGTCTGATAGGTTTAAGTACAGTAGCAGTAGTAAAGTTTTCAAGTATATAGAAGCATACTGCTTTTAGCGTGTTGTGTGTGTAATAGCTCTTTGGGCCGTGAAATACTTGTTTTAAAATTGTGTTGGGTTCCCGGATGTAGATTTTTGCGCAATTTTGATAAGAGACAGAATACATTCCAGCTTTGACTTTAGGTTTAGAGCCGAATTTTCAAGTCTTGCAGTGTGGCACCTGTTTGAATTTTTTCATGTTTCTTGTTTTCTTTAGTGAATAAAAAAATCAATATGAGCAAAACTTCTGTATTCGGACAGTAGATTAACTTATATTGCGATTTTAAACAATTGAGGCGATCTATATTTTTCAGAAAAAAATACTTTGATAAACAAATCTACGAATTCTGCGATTTTTCTCGAGTGATGTTAGGCGGCTCTTAAACGATTCCAGGTATATCCATATAATATTATCTGCTATTTTAATTTAATTGTAAATGTAATATGTACTGATGAAGTATTTCATGTATTGAGAAACATTATTAAATGTACTAATAAAAGTAGCTTTCAGAAATGCGTATATATATTAAGTAGCACTGTTTAATATTGTTTTCTTAAGTTGTATTCAGATATTTTAAATTAAGCAATATATTTTTAAGCTTAAAAATATCCACAATTGATAAATGCACACCTCTCATTGTTAAAAGTCATTGTGTATTGCAGTTTTTTTATTTAGACAAGGTAAACATCCGCAAGATAAGAAGCCAAAGAATGTTAACCGGGTGTATCAAATGTGGTCAATATCAAATACAGCTTTTATATTTATATATATAATTATTTGTTATCTATGCAGACATGTACAACTTCTGCGACACTGTCATGCCGATGTTATAGATCAACATCTATTATAAACTGTGATTTTATCAGGCAGAATTAGAATCCTATATTTACCGAAGATCATATTTATCTTTAAATTCCATTCAGTGCGATTCCTTGAATTTTCTGTAAAATGTGGTGCTAAAGGCGCCGATGAAGAGTCGTTTTGGGGTGGCTTTGTTAATTTTTTTTTTAATTAAAACATTAAAAAAATTAAAAATAAAGTATTTCCAGGATGTTTTGAAAACGATCGTATCTTCAGCTGCTTTTTTCAAAGCTTGATACCGGTCAAAAATTCACAATTAAGTTTTTTAAGTTATCGTCTCTGGTTTTTGCTGCTTTTGCTTCGAATACTTATTATTACTTTTTTAATTATTTTTCGTTCAATGTTTCATTTATTTGTTCGTAAAATTACACATGTTCATGTCGTTTTTGACAGAACATCTTGCACATTCATCGTTAACGAATCTATTGTCAGTGTATCTTATTGAAACGTATGTATGTTCAGGATAGAGAGCGCAGGACGCTTTAATTTGAAATAACAATACCATTTTAAACGAATTAATATGTCATTTACCATTTCAAATATTAATAAAGGTATAGTTACTCTTTTGAATAATTTGTGTTTTAATGCTCGAAAATGTAACATTTTGATTAGTAGTGTGTGTTTAGGTGTATAAGAGTTAATGATGGAGAGAGAAAGTAAGATTGAGTTAGAAATATTTGTATTTTGCTTATCGATCAGTATTGTTTCATTGAATTCAAATAGTGAATAGGTATACCTATTCAAAGCGATAGCGAACGAAGTGATAAGGAGGGGGCGATGCAAGCAAGTTTTTTAATAAAAAGCACGTATGTGAGATTTAACCTTCGCCGGACAATAGCAGAGACAACTATATATATATATATATATATAAATATATATATATATATATATATATATATTTGTTTCTATGATAGCATTTTTTAACCGTGTTGATGACGGAATAAGTCCACGTAAGTAATGTTCTTTTTGTCATTTTTATTGTGAATTATAGAAACACTTTGCCTCATTATATGTGGACCTATAAGGAAAAATACATACGATACTATTTTATCTTATCTCATAATATATATTCTAAAATTCACAATAACCTGTCCATTAGAGTTGCCCCTGTACACACACCCACACATACACCCACACCCACACACACACACATATATATATATATATATATATATATATATATATATATATATATATATATATATATATATATATATATATATATATATATAACTATTCATCGTTGTGTGTTACTAGTGGGGACTCGGTATCTGCTCGTTTAAAGCCGATCCTATAATATTGCTTGTATTGATGTACCAGGTGGCCCTCTTACAATTATACATTCAGGAGCTAATATATTATCTGTTCTGCTGTAATGAGACCATTTTCCTACGAATTACACATTCCTTTTCGGAAATGAAGTTTGATAATGTAGTCCATGCTAATTTCTTATGAGGTCATCTTCGTAGCCTTTAGCTTACGTCACTACATTCTCACAATAGGCTGATCATTAGCAAACAACACACTTACATGTTATATAATAACAATCACATGCAACTGGAAGTATCATATTATTATTTGTATACAATAAGACGAAGATTCTGTTGGACATTAAAAATAACTTATTGCTATATGTTAAATGTCTGGTAAAGTGTAAATAATTATATTCCGTTTGCTGGTATCAGTGAAATACACACTGACACGCAAGATTTGTTATAAATAAAAAACAAGGAACCGGATAAAGAATTACGTAACTACAGTAATGAGAAATAATGTCCAAAGTATTACTTAGTTCGTGATTAGGGAGCGAATCCAAAAATATGTGAAGAGGAGCTATTAAACAAGAATAAATAGTCTACTCCTCGCTGTGTCGACTGTACGTGGGACCCAAACTACATCATAAACTTGTCAGTGACAAATAATGTTCCGGTTAACGTTATTCATTTCCAAGTACAAGTATACTAGATACAGCCAGACAAATGTTTCTTCAAATCGGGTGGTTATTTAAGCTTTCCCGGCAGTAAAATCTTACATAGTTTCCAGTACGTATTAGAATAGCGAGTTGCGGCTCTGGTCAGGAGCAGTCAAGCGGTCTTAATGGCTTGATCGACCACATTATATCATATCTGACAATTTGTGAAGTTCAATCAGAAGTTAAAAGAACTGATAGAAAACATGAGAAAGGGGAAGAAGAAGTGAAGTATTTAAAAAGAATTAAACAGGAAAAAACGCGACGACAGCGAATAAAGCAAGGTGAATAAAGTGAATGGCATAGCAAGAATTTTCGTAAAATGTTGCTTATGATATGACGTGGTGTATGCCGATGGGCCGAAAGTATCACATCCATAGATGAGTAAGAATTAATACATGGTTCTTCCTGGAGTTAAAGCCATTAAATCGTTAAAAAGTGTGTAACATGGACGATAAGCGGTTTTCTGATTACGTTATACCATAGAACAGAGCGAGATGTAAATGGTTCAAATTTTACGTATTTTTTTCTGAGAGATTGAGGAGTTTAGCGTTTTCAATGTAATGGTATGTTTCCATAGGAGATAAAAGAACATACATAAAATATTATTTCCTTGGTTAATTTTTTGTTTTTGATAGATTCAACTGCTAGATAAAAGAAATATGAACATAAAGATGACACAACAGGGGATCAAGGTTGGATATATATGAGAGAGAGAGAGAGAGAGAGAGAGAGAGAGAGAGAGAGAGAGAAAGAGAGGGAGATTGTGACACTAGCGGCGGTTTGTCCAAGTATTATACCATTGTAGTTAAGGACAGAAATTATATCATCAATTGGTAAATTGTGTTTTGTTTGATGAACGTTGCATAAATTGAGATATATTTACAAACGGTTTTATTTATTATTTGTTATCATATAATTGTGTGGTCAAATACTAAGGGGTTTCAGCCGGGTATTTTGTACAATATCAAAGTGTAGTATCTGTGCTGATGGATACGACACCTTATAGACCGGTATCGGCTTGTCCTGTGGGTCTTGATTCCACCAGTCTGTGGGTTTGTCCTGTGCAGTACAAAAAGGCCCACCCTCCCAGGATTTGCTTCCTCTCTTTGGGGAGGATTCAGTTTATTGCTTACTGTCTGAGGCGCCCAGTGCCGGGGAATGCCGACGGGGCTACCTAGACATTTTTTGTAGGCCAGAGTGCTCACCTTCTCGGGCGATGGCTTTTCAAATCGCACTTTCCCGACCTTGTGTCACATCTTACCTTGTGGGAGGAAGATAAATACAACTAAGGGGTTTATAGTAACAACACAACTAATACAAAGTTACTCAAGGTAAATGCTTGAAAAACAGCTGCTTATAGAATGTATATAAGTTACTTTTGTTTTGATTTTTTAAGTAGAAACGGTAAGTTGGCATCTACTTATTGAGGGCGGCAACATGGGTTTAATCGATGGACCATGAAAATTATGTAACGCAGATGATTGTTTACAGGAGATGTCAATAGTATTTGCATCAGCGCGTTGTAAAGAAGAGAACCCTAACGATGTGGGTAGTTTAATTGTGGAACGGCATTATGAATTGCAGATGTATTGAATAAAAAAACAATGGTTAACACTGATTCATCTGGTAGAACATAGTTAAGACTTTTTGTAAAGTTCTGGAGACGGCTATAATGTCACCTCTTTACATGTTAGTGCTGTCAGCTGTGCTCATGGTAATGTTTATTCTCACCATTTTCTTTGCGAATGGTTTTGTTACTTCGAGATTTGACTTAGCAAAGAGTAGCATAGTCAACTGTGTTACATTAGATAAAATAGATGCAACGACCTCCATATTCCCACACTTCTGATTGCCTTGTGTCTAATTTGTTCAATTGTATATTTTTTTACTTTATAGAAAATAAATGATATAAAGTGTAGTATATGTTGTGTTCTGGGCCGTACGAAAAAAAATCCTTTATGACTTGGGCTATTTACATTTCCCTTTCATCAACAGTTCAATTTTTGGTGGATCTGGATATCCATAATATTAGAAAGGTACATTGTGTCTAATTTATTCTTTGCGGGATTACATCAACTAAATAGAGATTCTACTTAGTCTGAGACTTGGATAATTGGTCGATAACGGAAACACATGAACACGTTCAATTAGCAGAGTGTTCGCATTTTGTTTGAATATCATTATTTTAGTAGGCTAATAAAAAAAAACTGTTCATAAAAATAAAATTTCAAAGTAATATATAATAATAGATCATTATGAACATCTATATATCTTGTGCGACTAGATCATTTTTCTTTTTTTCGGTTTGTTTCATTCGACTTTTTCTACGTGTTTATCCTTTATATATTCGTTTCCATGTTCATAAGATAGGTATTAAACTATTTTCACAAACGCGGTTCCTAGTCACCAAAGCAGACGAGGATATTGGAAAGAAGTTCACAGTTCAGACCCGCTGTTAAACCCTACGAAACGATTTATTAAAACAAATAATCAGTGTGCTCGAGCGCCGCTTCTTAGATAAACGCGACGCCTATGCTTGTCACAGAACCAAACAGAACAGAAGTCGGTTTTCAATGAGAAAAAAAAAGGAAAATGGACGCTCATAGTGAAAGTACATTTTCTATTGAGACCTTTTTGATTTATAGTTACGTTTATTTGTTTTGAGAGCGAAAGGTTTAACCCCATTCCTACGCAAAAGGCGACGCTGTGGATCTATGTAATGGTTTAAGTGTGTGTTTATGAAGAATCCATTCTAACAACGGCTCCATGTTGCTTCAACAGCAAACATACATTTTCTCTTTGCAGATGGCTCTTGTATTTTTAATACTAGCAACATACAAGGTGCTCGCTAGAAAAGCTGGAAATTTGAGGTTGTAAATTTTATTGTTTACACTTTATTTTGTTTAAATTTTATTGCGTCTCGTGTATTCACTTCTTCGATATTAAACACGATGGCTAAGTGGTTAACAACGTGGACTAATGCCCTGGGTGTGACGGTTTCGTTCCACGGAAACACTTCCATCAAAACCCACAGCTAACCTAGTGTCTAACTTCCTGGACAGAAGTTCAAATTTAGCATCTGTGAATGTACTAAAATAGTGGTATAGACTTCGAATATAAGCGTCTTTTAATAGAAAGCAAACATTAATTATTCCGGTATCAAATTATGTAAAACATAATTTGATTGTGTGGTCGAGTGTTGAAATGTAACACTTTTTTTTTAAATAGCGCTTATCGCGTTTTGCATTCGAACTCTTCAGTTATTCTTTGTAAAAAAATAAATTACCGTTTGACAAATGGCCTGCTTTTCTAGCGACCACTATCTATTAAGAGTATTACTAAACAAAAACATATATTCTTTATATGCGTCAAAGAGATCTACGCATTTTGGCGCTATTCAGCTATGTTAACGTTTAGCGTCTCAAAGCGAAGAAAAACATACATCTAACCTTCAGCGTGACAAACCAAAGTGAATGCTATTTCGAAGTAAAGCGTGACAGACAAACGAAAACCCGACAAACCAAACCAAGTCCTATTCACAACTTCAGCGTCATAGAATATAGAAAGTCCATTAAATACTTATAAGTGACAGACCAAAGAGAATTGTATTTCAAACTTTAGTTTGGTTTGGTTTGGTAGTTTTGTTTTACGGCATATCAACCCTTTTTGGGTTATTTAATGCCGAATCTGGTCATTATAGTAAAAGTTTTTATGCTTCAAGTTCTTTATATCTTCAAATGTTTCATCATCGTTTTTGGTTTGGTAGTTTTGTTTTACGGCATATCAACCTTTCCTGGGTTATTTAATGCCGAATCCGGCCACCATAGCAAAAGATTTATGCTTCAAGTTCTAAAAATAAAATAAAAAAGGGGAGGGAGAAAGGGAGAGGGGCTGTTGTTTTTGTTTTTGGTTTTGTAGAACATAATTAAGTTTTACAAAAAAAAAAAAAAAAAAACGTCAATGTAGGTGAATTTCGTCTCAGGGAGCCACAGGGCAGCCTGATCTGGTATCACCAGTCAAACTTTAGTCAAACATACAAAAGAAGAGTATATTTCAAACTAAAGCGTGATCAACCAACCCGATTTTGTTCAAAACTAAAGCGTGTTAAACAAAATTAGATCCTATGTTCAACATATGCGTGACAGGCTAAATAAGAATATTTTTAAAATAAGTCAAATTTATGCTTGGACAAAAGATCATGGTATTTAACATCCCAACGTTATCGGCCATAGAAAATTCTCTTCAAATTTAAACGTAACAAACTAGAAAAATGCTTATTTACAACTTATGGCTGACAGACACAAAAATGTGCTATTAAAACTTTAGCGTGGCAGATGAAGGGAAAATGATATTACATTGTCAGGTGTGACAGGCGAACGAGGACCTTTTTTAAAAGTTACACGTGACACACCAGAGTAAACACTATTTTAACGTATGCGTGAGAGACTAAACACATGCTATTTGAAGACTCACTCTCACCGCCCAACGAACATGCAACTCCAAAGTATAGAATAAAAGACAAAAATTAATATATTAAAAAAGTAAATCATCCCGCAAAACATCTTTACCTAATCTCAAAGCACATACGTTAAACCCGTTAATATATAATAAGTGATTGAATACAGAGTATTTATAATATATTAGCCAAGCAAGACAGACAAATATTCTAGTATATGTATTTTTTTTTATAATTCGAGATAGTACTTTTTTATTTATTAAATCTCAACTTTAGAGGTTACACTGATGGCAACATTAACCTATAGTTTAAAGATCTTGATCGATCCAAATAGGGGCATATAGATGTGTATGCACGACTAATAAATAAAATAACTCGAATCAAATACCAATCAGTTGCCAGTAATAGTTTAAAACAGCGCCATCCGATACTGCCATCACTTTTTTAAACAATAACCTTCGCCTTCCCATATTCGAAGCACTATTTATTCGAGCGCATGACACTATTATCAACGAAGCTAGAAACGAATGTGAGGAACGTATGTTTAGAATATATAATTTAATCGACTTTTCTAATTGATTCACAATAAATTCACAATTTGTAAAACATCATCACAAACATAAGAACAACCCATGCAAGTCGAAAATACTTGCAATTATGGCGAGTTCCTGCTTACGCTGGCAAATGACATAACATGGCTAGTCCGCCAATATCAAAGTATGGATGAAGAATATGCCTGCTGTTTTGTCCTTATCATCCGACATGTTGTACCTTTAAAAAGAACATGGACTGCTGCACCGTTTACTATCTGCTTTTAAAGAAATACATACCAGCAAACAGGTGTGAATATACCCAGCTACCATAAAAACTAAAGAAACAATGGTGTGAAAGCTTGCATCAGTTCACCCATTAGCATCGAACGGAAAGAGTCACTTAATAACACACAATGAAGAATAATAAACACAAGATAATACGTTTCACGTATATATATATATAAACGTATATTTTTAAACACAACCTATACACAGCATAATTAAGATAGGCAATCAGAAACAAATAGCACCAGATTATAAGAAAGTAATTCAACTTGTAAAATACTAGAACATACAAAGCACAAAGAGCAAATATTACATATGAGATTAGAAATGATATTTTAATGTAGAGATGAAAATCATTTCCTATTAAATTGTGTAGAACTCAACTACGCTGTTCTATTTCTTCTGTGTTTCTATTTTTTCATCGATGAAGATGGTTTTAATCCCATATAACACTTACTTGCATTAAAGGACCTAAGGAACATTAATGTTTGTTGTGTATCCGAGACGCTATTAATTTCGATTAATTAATCAACCACCGGTTAATTACATCTTTAGTCGTTTGTCAGTGTAGTATAGAGGCAAGAGAGAGATCATAAGACGGCGAATTCATGATCAACAACATTTTATTAACAACGCTCATCTTCGTTACTCACCGGTTTGTCGCATTTTCGTTTCATTTGTTCCAACAAATACCATTGGCTTTTTTTCCTTTAGTTTCCTGATCTGAATATATAAATATTAGCGATGAATAGAGAAAACGAGATGATAGAAAAAAGAAAACAGTAAATATATAACTAATAAATAAATAACAAATACATCTTGTTTAACAATCGCTTACCAAAACAAACTATGCATGAACATATTTAATACGAAATCCCAATCAGACATACTCCGTAATACACTGATAAAACATAGATAATAAATGTAATCAAATCTTCTGAAAAATGTAAGTTAAGACAATACTAGTAACAATGCACTATTTTCCGCATGTCTACAACGCAAATTAGCATGAACTATATCCAATACAGTGACTACTATATACAGTGAACAAAACAATTGACAGACTTATCAGTACTGTCAACTCGACGGTTGAGTTTCAATCCCAGCTTGAGGCACTAACTGATCTAGCCGCACTGAAGAGCTGTGGTACAGCGAAACAGTTTCTATATGGATAACCATATATATATATATATATATATATATATATATATATATATATATGTGTGTGTGTGTGTGTGTGTGTGTGTGGGTGTGTGTGGGTGTGGGGGTGTCTGTGGGTGCGTATGTGCGTGGGTGTGTGTAAGCACAATATTATGGGAATAAATAAAAGCAAATACAATCCAGGGAAATACAATGAAATCAACATGAAAGCATGTATGATCGACAATTTCCCTAGAGCATCTATGTAGACTTATTCATGATACGTGTATGCCGAAGAAGTTGTAAACATATACGCGAAATATTGATCAATACATGAATCCGTGTTGATACTATTGTGTTTTACATGGATTTTCATTTCATCATATTTTAATAACTCATAGATTCTGTCGGATTACCCCGCTCTAATAAAGTACACACATATATATATATATATATCCAACTGTCATTAACTTTAAAGCATAGCTCATTGGGTAAAACTAATTCGAGCTACTGGCACTTGGCAATGTTAAACTTGAGATATCATTTACATTCAGTCAGTGTCGTATGATAGCACAGGGGTAGAGTTGCCGTCTGTCAAGTCGACGGTTGAGTTTAAATCTCCGCTTGAGGAACTAACTAGTATAACCTCACTGAAAAGCTGTGATACAACGAAACAGCCTGTACGTAGGTGGATATATATAAATATATACATAAATAACTTAATATATGTGTATGTGTAAGAGAGATTGGTTGTGTAAATCTATCTACGTGTGTAAGTATTTTCACATGTTGTTTTGTATATGTGCGCATTGGTGCGTGTCTAGAATTATACACGGAAGTTAAGTTCTGCACTCATGTGACTTGATATGCTGCACACATGCCAGTCAGGAATTATTCCATATCATTTTATATTTTTCTTATTTGCCATCCAGTTCACTTACATCGTTTTTGAGAACATGAGCGAATAATAGGGAACTGAATTGTGCATGAATTCAAAATGACTGCGACAAGTCGTGATGCTCAGCGTTCTATTATTTAGCTGCTCGTTTGATAACAATATCTCCCTCGAAACAATTTGACAAACATAATATAATACACGCAGAGCTATATACACACACATATATATATATATATATATATATATATATATATATATATATATATATATATATATATTTATATATATATGTCAAATTGTTTCTATACATACATTTATGTAGATACATAACTATATGCATATATCTATTCAAAAATCTATATATTTGTACACATAACATATATATATATATATATATATGTTATGTATACAATTATATAAAGTTTGGAATAGATATATACATATAGTTATATATCTATATGTATGTATCTATAGATGCATGTTGACATATATATATATATATATGCATACATTATATATGTATATATATGCATACACGTATATATATATAAGTATACACACATTTCTGTATATACATGTGTGCATACATGTATGTATACTTTTGTATTCATTTATATATTGAGTTATGTATATATATATATATATATACACACACACATATATATATATATATATTTGTATGTGCGTATGTCCATGTACCTAATAATTACTGCATATTTATAGATAACTGTTGAGAGGTTTGATATATACAAAATCATATATGTGCATATGCACATAACAATACAGTTATATATATATATATATATATATATATATATATATATATTTATATATATATATTTATATATTTAAGTATATAATATACATGTTAGTTTAGACACAAGATTTCAGATCACAATGAGGAGGCGCAGACAACCAAATAAAATCAGATATTCAATATATAAACACATGTTTAGGCATAGAAAGACTAGTTAAGCTCGTACATATATATATATACATATATATACATATATATATATACATGTATATATATATTATATAAAACGATAGATTATTTATATATTTCTTCAGTATTTGCCTTCACAGTGCTCAATATATTAGTAGAGTCTATTCCTTAGTATAATAGCTAGAGTTTCCTATCATGAATCAAGCATACATGATTCTTGCTGTTAATTTATTAGAAGTATATTTTGGCTACAATATATATATATATATATATATATATATATATACATATATATATATATATATATATATATATATATATATATATATAAATGCGTAGTTAAGTATTAACCTATACGTAAGTCACGTGATTGTTTTATATTTTCATTTCCGAAGTAAATTGTCAGACTAAATGAATGAGTTTACTTTATGCGATCATTAAGGGAAATATTTACTTTTATATTGAGCACCGTTAAAGTAAATACTGACACACAAATATAGATAGAACACTACAAAAAATAAATATGATTACAACAGTATTCAAACCTATGTGAAATATACCACAGAAATGTGTTCCGATATTAGATATCGGACATTATATTTGCCAACATCTAAATTGTAGATATCTAAACACATTAAAACGTCGTTACTGTTTTTAGTAATATTGTATTACGGTTCGATTATAAGTTTTACTGAAAGTGTTCAATTGATGGATTGTAGATATTTCGTCATGAAAGAAACAGAGAATAATTAAAATTTCAATACCATTCTTTCAAGCTGTAATTGTTCTTTTTGTTTGGTTGTTGATTTTTTTTCATCTCCTGTTACATGGTGATCGGTGTTGATCCTATATTTCATTGCTTTTTGCGGACCAATTTAGGGTCGCGTGATCTATGTATAATATACCTTAGGGTGGGGGCGACTCCCGAACAGGCGAAGATGTAAAGCTGACTACCGGGACGTGAAGCTCTGGATGCGCTTGAGGGTAGGTTCAGGGAGGTGAGCGATGCACAATTTGGTTACTGCTTAGAATGTTAGCCTATGAGAGAGGTAGGGAAAAGTTCACAACATTCCTCCACATTTCTACTTCCGACATCACGGGGTTACGGCTCTCGTTTGTCTCCTCCAATACCCAGTTGACAGACAGAGGACAAATAATATTTGCTAGTAGAAGGTTTTATGAAGAAGGTATTGTATAGTGTGTAATTTCTTACGGAATCGCACGAAGGCTCTCACTGCTCAGTGGTGCTCGTTGATTGGTGGTGCATTGCGTATTGGTGGGGGCATGGTAGTTAAGAAAAATTGAACGTAAGAGTATAATTAATGCAGTGGGTGGTTTTCATTTAATTCTTTGTGATAGACTTGGTCGGAGGATTTGGTAGAGCATGATGCATGTTATGCTGTAAGATGCTCTGAAAGGAGACATTTACGTATTAGAAAGGGATATTACACAGTAAAACATTGTAGATGCGAAATGTAACTTCCACCTAGCACGGGTGTGCGATAATTTATACAACCTAAATGGTAGACAGAGAATGTTTGAGAACAGCGTGTGCAGGAATAAAACAGTAACGAAGGATGTGTGAGGTAGTATCCGGAAAGTGGATAGATTATAGCAGACTTAGGGAACGTGTACTCGTTGGAGACTGTTTGATTGTTCATGGATAAAGTTGGCTTCATTGGTGATTGGGGTAATTGTGTGCTAGGGTAAGCAATGGATGTTAGCGTGTTAATGTTGTGAGTTTCTGATCAAGGAGTGTTTATGCCACATGTGGTGGGGAACGCAGAAATAAGGGAGGTTATATGATGATGTGTGCGCGGAAAAAAAACGGACAATCAGAATAACGAAATATATCTACATGCGTTATCTGATGCAGTTGTATTTGCTTCAAGTTGTTTGTCTGATTATCTTGACACGCACTGTTGTTTATGTATTGTTAAAAAATAGAACTGCACATATGTTTCATTTTTAGGTCAGAAATGTTAGTTGTTGTACAAATACACTATTACATGTGTTTTTGGTGTGTAAAATGATGTAAACACGTTGTTTCATTTATTGTAATATAAGACAATTGCGTAATGTCTTACAGGTGTGGATAAAGCCATCTTTGTAGGATAGGGACAATATACTGCTGACTTTTAAGAGGAAAGTATAAAACAAAATAGCGGAATGACTGCTAATATGAGAGGTGATTTAAATACCGTCGTGATAGGAAGAAAACACAATTTCCTCTTAGTTTATTAAAGGCGAGATAAGAAAACGGAAATGTTTGTGATATTAGAAATGGTTTGAAAGTCTTCTTAGTAAAAGGTTTGTTAAATGTCCGTTTGTTGCAAGTGAGCATAAACACACTCTGTTGATTTGTCTACCATGATGAGAGGCAAAGTTTCCTTCTTCTTTCTAGTATAGGAATCATGTACATGTTGGCAAAAACTTCCTTCTTAAAACATCATAATTACCTTTCTAAAAAATATGTGTTAGATATTGAAATGACTAAATTGATTTGTAAACGTACATTATCCCGTTACTTTCACTCCATTGATTTGATCTCGTCCATGCTGTATTTAACCCAATTTAACCCCAATACTTACGTACCATGCAGAATTGGGATCTCTATTAATTACTTCCGAAATAGCCCATTAATGCAATTACTTCGACGTTGAAGCTAACATAATATTTTCACCAATTGTTTATAGGATGTGAAGATATTTTCTGATATTTGGACACATCAACGTATTTTCTTATTTAATAAATAGTCGACTAACATTGATGTAACTCCTAAACATATTTACATGATGTTTAAATAATATTCTATGTACGTTTTGCATGAAGAGCCTTTGACATTCTTTACAATTCTCTTATCATCATAACTGTTGTAAGTACAACATTTCGGCTGTTTGCTGTCCGCCCTTGTATGCTACTCTTTTTCATCGTGTTCAGCATACACGAATTGTTTGGCCACACCTTTCGCCCTTCTCAAATCGATGTGATTTACAAAGCAATAACGCCTGTCTAATTACTGGAATGGCCCTAGAGGATGGGAGGGCAACTAAAAATTAAAGCGCACTTGGAAGATTTAAAAAATTTGTTTTTGTAATCATAGTTCACCCCAAACAAGGCAGGACGCTACTGTAAACGTAAGGGGCTACTAAGAAATAAGGAATACGTTTAGGGTGGCATTCTAAGTTGGGAACTATGCAGCGAGATGTATGTTTACATTAGTGTTACACCTCTGCATGTCGGTACTGTCGGGGAAACAGGGACCGGGAGTGGGTTTCAGAGACCACCAGCACAAGGAAAGAAGCTATTGGAGTAGAAGGCTTTACGGCATCTGGGGACTTCCACAGTGAATGGATGGGATTTAGCTGATTGTCGAGTTGGTCTAGTTAATTTACGTCGAGGGGGTACCAGAGTAGCCATTTAATCGGAGAGTTAAATCGAAATCCGCACCCCTTCAATATTTGACAATAGAACCATGATGGACATTACTTTGATGAGAGGGTGTGCCATCTGCGCCTCGATTGAATATTGTTAGAAGAAAACAGGCGGATTATTAATCATTTTGAACTCGCGTACCGTCATGAAATTTTTAACGCAAACTATTGTTGTAGTAATTTAAGAAAAACACTTTTTTTTAGTTTTGTTGAGTACACACACGGCATATTGAAACTGAGACGTAAGCGATTACTATAAGTAGAGGTATAATTTTTAGGGAGAATATTTAGTGGTGAGTATTGAAGCAATGTATTTGATAGTATTCTATTTAAATGGCTGCATGTTCCTACAGTGAGCACGGAAATATATTCTAAATTAAAGCTGTTTGAGTAAAACTCTTTTAGAGGAGTTAGTAAACTCAAATAATGTCGCAAATCCTGCAGAAAAGAAGGCGAACAATATATCAACCAGACATCCAAGAACAATGTTCCGTCTAAAATGACATGACATTTCCTGTGTTCCAAACAAACTTTCAGAGTGAAATCCGACGGAAACTTACTTATACGAGCAGTAAAGATCAGAAAAACACTCCGATAATTTGAAATAATTGTATCTCAGTATAAGAAAAAGTTGGAGTGTTTGTCTTTCTATAACTAAGATTACGGTAAATGTCCCAATGAATAAACGAGGTATACTCTTATATATTTGAATTCTATATATTTGTATATTTTATATTTGGATTCGCATCTCCATCAACGACCGTTGGTAAATTAGTCACACTTAACCTATCATTTAAGCATAACCACGAAACATTCTTACATATACCGTTGATTTAAAGCCGCCAAAACACGAGCACCATGTTTATTTATTCGAATTTCGCTATCGTATATTTCGAAACATTGTATTCCTGACTATCTAATTAAAACAAAGCCAGCATAGTATATTAGAAATAAAAGATATATTCAAGCAGATGCTATAATGACAAAACCATCCATAGCGATTTAAGACAGTTTTTAATTAAAGGGGTGTACTTAATCCAACTCTATACAGTAGTATTGTTATTACAGCTGTAGTTGTAATCTTGAAGTTAAGTAGGTTGTTTTAATGTAATACTTACTTTCCCTAATGTTATCTTTGTAATGTGCCCACTTCGAATAAGGCCTGTAAAACGAAAATATGATATGTTCGTGTTCTAACTCGCACTTAATTATACAATTCTTTGACGTCTGTTTTTTTGTTTATTTCGCAAATTGTATTCCTATTTTTTTTTAACAATCAACCCGACAACTGATTCAACATACTTGTTTCGTACTTTTCTGTGTAACAACATCCCTTCTTCATCCATTTATGTAGGACGGTATCTATCACTATTCTATCTCGTTTCATTTACATTTACTTATAAATTTATTACGCATAATATTGAATTGCTTTAAATTTCCCAACTCATAATCGTAACTTCGTCACATGATAAGGTAAATAACCTGACGTATTCTCCCACTTTCCGCAAAGATCTTGTCATGTGAAAGGCGTATGTGATAGCAACACTAACATACGTTCACCTATAATTTATGTCAGTATATGATCTAATACGTTTTCTAGTATCTTTGAAGCCATTCTGTGAACGTTTATATATATATATATATATATATATATATATATATATATATATATATATTTATTTTTAAATACAGATTTTAATCAGACATGGACCAGTGGTTTCTGACAAGAAACGGGTTGAATTCCCGATTCCGTCGTCTTCAGCATAGTCTGTAATAGTAAATGATGGAATTTCTTCAAAATACATCTAACTGTTATGAAACGCTACGTACACAGAATTTTGATATGGAGAGCCGACGAGAAACGGTTAGTACAGAAAAAGCCGTTAAAAGATTCTATATTTAGAAGTAAAGCAAGAAAGAAAGAAAGAAAGAGTGGAAAAATAAAAAAAATTAAATTTATAATAATAAAATATTACTTTTATATTTATATATATTATTTTCATATATATATATATGTAGAAAATAATTAATTAAGGTACGCAACTCTAATTAATTAAATTATCTAAAAAAGGGGAGGTAACTATTTATCATTATATAAAATATATATATATATGCTTTTATGAATTTCGATCATTTCAATTAATAATTCTCAATTCATAGTAAAAACATAAATATAGGTAAATATATAAATAAAAAATATAAATATAGATAAATATATAAATACATAAATAAAAAATCAATATATACATAAAAAATCAATCAATATATAATTAAAATATCAATATATAAATGAAAAATCAATATATAAATAAATCAATATATAGATAACAAATATAAATAAAAAATCTATATAAATAATGAAATATATATAAATAAAAAAATCAATATATAAATAAAAAATAAAAAATCTCTATATAGAAAAAATATTAAAATAAAATAAAAAATCAATATATGAATAAAAAATTAAATATATAAATATAATCATAATATGTAAATAAAGAATCAAAAGTCAAAATGTAAATAAAAATATCAATAAAAATAAAAATATAAATATAAATATAAATATATAATATAATATATATAAAAAAAAAATAAAAATAAAAATAAAAATAAATGTAAATATAAACTTCGAAATATAAATAACTCAATATATAAATAAATAAAAATCATATAAAAATTCAAAAATCAAAATATAAATAAAAAATCAATATATAAAAAAATTCATATGTAAATAAAAATTCAAAATTCATATATAGATAAAAAAAATATATATATATAGATAAAAATATATATATACATATACATAAATAAAAAATCAATATATAAATAAAAAAATCTATATATAACCATAAATAATCAATCAATATATAAATAAATATATAAATAAAAAATAAAAAATAAATATACACATACACATGTACACATACACAGATACATACGCACACACACACGTACATATATATATATATGCATATATATACATATATATATATATATATATATTATATACACACTCACACACACACAAACACATGCATGTGTAAATAAAAAATCATCAATATATAAATATAAATAAAAAATAAAAAATCAATATATAAATAAAAATCAATATATGAATAATAAATAAATGAATAAATAAAGATTCGAGAAAAAAAATTCGAGAAAAAAAATTTAAAAATTAAAAATTTAAAAATATATAAAAAAAAAAATATATAAAAAAACAATATAAAAAAATAATAAAAAAATATAAAAAAATATATAAAAAAATAAATATATATAAAAAATATATAAAAATATAAAAAAATATAAAAATATAAAAAAATATAAAAAAATATAAAAAATTTAAAAATTTAAATAAGAAAGAGGGAAAAAATGGAGAAAGGAAAAAAGGGTTGTGATCAGGTTCGTAGAACGAGAAGTCTGCAGTGGAAGTGTGTAAGTGTCTGAAAAATGTATGTAGGGTTCTAGGAAGGCTTAAGTCACTCGATCCATCCAATAGATAAGGAGTGCTTGTTTACGATGTATACAGCCCTTAAAAACCTCATCGCGTACATTTAAACATCTGGTGTTTGGATTCATGATGGCCTTAAAAATATGGAACTTCTCAGCATTACACAAATGGCAAACATTAGATATAGGTGAATAAATGGGTTTACTCTCTATGATTTTCCAATTTATAGAAAAGGGAGTTCCTTCTTCTTTTAGTTCCCAAATTCGTTTAGTCAAAGATGTGTTTGCGCGATCTTTGTATCTAAAGGAATATAGGTGTGAATAATACCTTTGTTTAAAGGAACCTTGTGTCATGCCGTAGTATACATCTGTACTGTTATCAGTTTGACTCGTAACCACAGCTTTGTATACAACTGAGTCAACTTTACAATTTCCCTCGAGGGGGCAAGCATTTTTATTTTGGCATGAGCATCCGGTGTCGACTGCCGTGCTTTGTTCTCTGGTGATGTAACTCCTTATAGGCCGCATGGTTGAGTAGCTGACCTTGATGGTGTTTTTATTGAAAAACTTATGTAAACTGTTTGTTGGAGGGAAATGTTTGTTTAATAATGAGAGAAAAATATGACCTACTCTTGATTTTGTTCTGCTGGAGAAGGGTGGCAAAAACCAGATAATCGATCTCCTCCTTTTGCGGTTGTTATTTATATATTTATCTATATTTATGTTTTTACTTTGAATTGAGAATTATTAATTGAAATGATCGAAATTCATAAAAGCATATATATATATTTCATATAATGATAAATTGTTACCTCCCCTTTTTTAGATAATTTAATTAATTAGAGTTGCGTACCTTAATTAATTATTTTCTACATATATATATATGAAAATAATATATATAAATATAAAAGTAATATTTTATTATTATAAATTTATTTTTTTTATTTTTCCACTCCTTTCTTTCTTTCTTTCTTTCTTTCTTGCTTTACTTCTAAATATAGAATCTTTTAACGGCTTTTTCTGTCCTAAGCGTTTCTCGTCGGCTCTCCATTTCAAAATTCTGTGTACATAGCGTTTCATAACAGTTAGATGTTTTTTGAAGAAATTCCATCATTTACTATTTCAGACTATGCTGAAGACGACGGAATCGGGAATTCAACCCGTTTCTTATCAGAAACCACTGGTCCATGTCTGATTAAAATCTGTATTTAAAAATAAAAATATAACGCTCTTAATTTAATTAAATTGAACACTCTACTGGTATTTCCCTGTTATTCTTTATTGAGTATATCTTTATTGAGTATACCTTTATACTTTACACTATATATATATATATATATATATATATATATATATATATATATATATATATATATATATATATATGTGTGTGTGTGTGTGTATATATGTATATATATAGGGGTTAACATCGCCGACTGTCAGCTCGACGGTTGCGTTTCGATCCCGGCTTGAGGCACTAACTGGTCTAGCCGCACTGATGAGCAGCCGGATAAAATGTTAAAGTTATCACTGTTTATTCGCTATTCAGCGTTGGTCCAGTAGTTCTTGATCTCGTGGTGGGAGTTATAAAATACTCGGAATCCGGGGGTTCGAATCGCATGACCAGTAGTGAATAGTTATAGCTCTATACTGATGAGTCCCGATTATAAAGGACACAACGTATACGTACATAGATAATAAACAAAACAAATAATATATATATATATATATATATATATATATATATATATATATATATATTATTTGTTTTGTTTATTATCTATGTACGTATACGTTGTGTCCTTTATAATCGGGACTCATCAGTATAGAGCTATAACTATTCACTACTGGTCATGCGATTCGAACCCCCGGATTCCGAGTATTTTACAACTCCCACCACGAGATCAAGAACTACTGGACCAACGCTGAATAGCGAATAAACAGTGATAACTTTAACATTTTATCCGGCGGCTTGACGTCATAAGAGCGTTCAACTTAATGAAAGGAACGATGCATTTATAGCTAGCGACGTCATGCTGTGTTAATACTACACTTAAAGTGCCTATTTAGACGGGTTTTCTAGTAGCTACAAATAATAAATATTTGTTTTGTGTCTTATCTATGTACGTATACGTTATCTATGCACGTATATGGTGTTAAGTTCTATCTGAAGGGGGTGATGATTACGCTCGGCGCTCTAAGCGTAAATATAACTTAATTAATCTGTTATCACGTGGCAACCGTCCATGACAAAAGGGAGTAGGCTACTGGTTATAGAGTCTAGGTGTCTGTAAACCGGGTTAGCGCCCCGTGACTGTCTGAGAGTGTCTATACTTTACACTGAGGAGAGCCGTAAGCTAAAAACGACGCTGTATGCATGTAAAATATTAACATATAATTAAATATCATAAGAAGCCTTTCACGTAAATTCAAAGTCGAGTACTTCAGAGAGATTTAAAAAATAGACATTCTCTTAATGATTCGGTGAGAAATCCGATTTATATCAGCAAAATATTTAATATATTTTTTAACTTTTTTTGTGTAATTATTGTCATTAGTGATTGCAGCGTTCGGTCTTTGTTTTTTTGCTCACAACTACTTCGATTGTCTCACTTCCTAAGTGATTAAGATGCAGGAAATTGCATTATTAGTCGCCCTTAACTTTAGAGGACGTATTTTTAGTTAATATATATTTTTTTATTAATTTTATACGTACATAAAAGTATTCCATAGATTAAATATTTAGGTGATGAAAACTGTACATATGTCTAGACAGGGCGTATTGGTCTAATGGTAAAACGCTGCACTATAGACATCAATTTCGAAGGTTCGATCATTGTCTAAGCTAGTCATGCTGATTACGGCTGTGAGCCAGAAACACGTGTCCATGAAATACTTTCATGTACGTATAATATATATATATATATATATATATATATATATATATATATATATATATATATATATATATATATATATAAGCGAAAAATATGATCTATAAAGTTAAAGGGGGCCTAAATATGCAAGTTTCTGCATCTTAATCACTAAGGAAGTGAGACAATCTAAGTAGTAGTGAGGAAAAAAAATGGACACACACATATATATATATATATATATATATATACATGTGTTCATTTTCTTTAACTAATTAACTTATCATGATGGACTTTTCAATATTTATTAAAAAAATATGGCGAATAACATGTTGCAAGTCAATGTTTACAATTAAGGGCTACATATATATAAAGTGTTCGGATGTATTTATTTTTGATAGAACTAAATAATTATGAATTTTGGAATATATATTCTCAGCTACCGAATAAATCACATGGATACCTTATTTCTTTTGTAAACTCATCCATTAATGTTATGCGCCCACCAAATTGCGCACCTGCCTAAAATAACCTTTAAAATTAGTCAAATGAAAAAAAAATTATAATGAAGATACAAATTGCTGTTCATCAAATGTTTAGTTATATTAAGTAATACATTTTTTTAAAGTTCGGGTCGAGCGCCTAAACGACAGTAATATTTGTAAAATCCTAAACTCTTTAACTAATCATCTAGAATTATGAAATATGAATTCTAGGAAAAATGTGTTTAAGATGGATACATTATTATTATTTAATTACAATATTTAGGGAAGTTTCACCAAAACAGTACTACATCCCAAAGGAAAGAACACATGTTAACATTTGAAACTAATTATATATTTATCGCTTGTAACCGCCCTGTGACAGTGATTATTCTACTATATATATATATATATATATATATATATATATATATATATATATGTATATATATATATGTATATATATATATATATATATATGTATATATATATGTATATATATATATGTATATATATATATATATATATACATATAAATATATATATGTGTATATATATGTATATATATATATATATTTATGCGAACCACAAAGCGACCATCAGAAAAAAGTATAATTAAACAGACGAAACTTGTTATTTTTTACAATGTCTACATAAATGATAAAGAGCAGCCAAAATAGACACAATATATATATATATATATATATATATATATATATATATATATATATATATATATATATAACTTTTTTGTAATATAGCAGGAACAATCCTGCTCGATTAATTAAAAATTAAAGTTAAACATTAAGAGAATAATATTTATTTATTTTGGTACAGAAAAGTCAGTACAGCATTCGTACCGTCGGTTGCAAGCACAGAAAGACTTAGCCATGACAACATAAGCTGAAGAGAGCCGGATGGCTAAGTCTTTCCGTGCTTGAAACCGACTGTACGAATGTTGTACTAATTTTTCTGTACCAAAATAAATAAATATATATATATATATATATATATATATATATATATATATACATGACCGTGTGTTCCAGATAATTTGCTAAACTAATGTATGGAATAATTACGAATTGTGTAACATATATTATAATAAAAACGCTGGTGTTTATTTGTACATTACTTTGTTTGTATGTGTTATCTATTTATATGTATTAAGTTCGGTGTGTGTATATGTTTGTAAATATATATATATATATATATATATAATTATATAAAACATGAATATACAGATATATATATATATATATATAAGTATATAAAACATGAATATACAGATATATATATATATATATTAGAGGTTTATGTAGTTTGCTTGAAGCATTGTTTATTAGTATATAGAAATGTTATACTTAGAAGGCAATACAATGCAGATGTTTGACGGATAGACACAAGTTGGAGCAAATAATACATATAATGGTGGAACAAATAATAATAGTAATAATAATAGTAATATTAATACTAATAATACTAATAATAATAGTAATAACAATAATAATAATAATAATAATTATTATTATTATTATTATTATTATTATTATTATTATTATTATTATTATTATTATTATCACTATTATTATTATTGTCGGTGATATGTGTGATAACTCCTAGTGAGTACAAATAATGAAAACAATTATAATGAAATAATAATGAAAATCCTCGAATACGGAAACCAACCCGCATAAGCTACAGAATGGTAATCAGTCACATGGAAGTTACAACAGGAAGAAAACAAAACAACAGGAAAATACTATCCATGAACCAAAGAGCAGAAACTATAAGAAACAAGGTGATCCCCTCCTTCCAAATAAATAAATAAATATGATGGAAAAAGCCTCGGCTGACACCACACAAAATAGTCGTAGAGTGTCAAGATGGATGGGAAGACCGAGGAAAGACAGTACTAACCAGGCCTTTACTGGACGAGTTCAGAGAGTTCTGGGACGTTGGGGAGGCTTATTTCCACCCAAATCCTAGCGGGGCCAATGGTCGTTACCAGCGAGTAATCAATGGTAGGCGGCTGTTGCGATACCCTAATATCATTTGTGGTGATGATCGAAAAGATGTGTAGAATACTAGAAATCTGGGGAAGCTTGTTGTCACTCAGATTTAAGAGAAAACAGCTGGTGGTTGTCGGGGATCAATCACTGACGATAAATTGTACGGAACTCATAATGAGTCTGCATAGTAATAAGTAGAATTAGAACAAAAATAGGAAATAAAAATAAAAACATTAGAAATTTGTATGCAAACGTTGATCATTTGAGGATAACTCTTTAAAAAGAGCAAATCGGAAAAGGGCAATGGACGAGCGAAAACGACACAATAACAGTATTCTTGGTAATATTAACAATAATACTCCTTAAGAGAGGGCGTTCTGTTTTGGCACCTAGCACACATGAGAAAGCTATTGAACATCCCAGCATGAAACCCTTTTAGAAAGAAGCGCGCAAAGATGTAAAGGATTCTACCTCAGTTAATGCACAACATTGAAAACACTATTTTTTTCTCAATCACTTCAGTAGTTGTTTTTGTATCCCCGAGAAAGAAGAAAGCAAGGAATAAAATCACATTAACAAAAAAATCAAACGAAAACGTAATGAGCATTACAATAATAAAAAAGAGAGGCGAAAAAAATAAAAGGAGCGGTGGAAAGGTAATAAAAAAGAGGAAAAAAGAGAAAAAAGTGAAGAGGAATAAAGGAAAATGGCGGATAGGAACAAAATAGATAAGAGATGGAATTTAAAAAAAGAAGACTGGAATACACGACGAAGAAAGATGAAGAAAGTATTAATAGTAAATAAATAAAGAAACATTATTAGAAAGTTGAGAGGTAAACGATAAAATAAGAAATATTGAAAAAGATTAGAAAGAAAAAAGGAATGGAAGAACCGAAGAAGAGAGAAGAAAAAAAGTAGGAATTGGAAATAAGTAAAAAAAAGTTGTTAGAAAGTTGAGAGGTAAACGCTCAAAGAAGAAAAATTGAAAACGATAAGAAATGAAACACCAATGGAAGAAACGACGAAGAAAGAAGAAAAGGTATGAATTGTAAATAAGTAAAGAAACGTTATTAGAAAGTTGAGAGGTAAACGATAAAAGAAGAAACATTGAAAAAGATTAGAAAGAAAAAGGATGAACCATAAAGAGAGAAGAAGGAAAGGGCAAACATAGGAATACTGTAAATAATTACAATAATACTAATATTAATTGAAAAGAAATACAAGAGGAAGTAGAAAAATAGAAATAGTACAAGAAGAAGAAGAAGACGAAGAAACAGAATAATAATAACAATGATAAAAATGAGAAGAAGAAGAGGAAGAAGAAACATAATACTATTCCTACTACTACTACTACTACTAGTACTACTACTACTACTACTACTACTAATAATAATAATAATAATAATAAGAAGAAGAAGAAGAAGAAGAAGAAGAAGAAGAATGGAAATGAAATTATGAATCCAGAAAAGGGCATTGCACGCATTCAAATGATATTACATTGCCAGAGTAGATATTTTTAAAAAGATCCCTATTGTGAACAAACGTGTAGTGGTACCAGTATCGGTTAGTACGACATACAATCCTTATAAAGCTCCTAGAGGGATGGGAAGAGCGATGTACTCCTGAAGAGATTTATTGCCACTAGAATTCCAGGAAAAAGTCAAAGGTTATTATCAGCGAGAAATCAATGGTAAACGAATGTTGTGAGAACGTGAAATTACTTTCACAATGATTGAAGAAAGCGAAGAGTATTGGAAATATGGCGAAACTTGCGTTCATTGGTACTTCAGCGAACAATATTTGCTTCTGGGAGTGGGCGATCATTGGAATGACTCGTGTTTAAACTTCTAGTGAATAAGAAATAATAAATTATGCTGATGATAAAAAAATCACAAGAAAATAGTAAAACTATTGAGAGGAAGGGTATAATGGCTAAAACGATGATGATGATGATGATGATGATGATGATGATGATGATGATGATGATGATGATGATAATAATAATAATAATAATAATAATAATAATAATAATAATATTTAAGTAATACTACTAATAATAGCAACAAGGATATAAATCATTTGTGAGACTTCTGTCGTATGTTGATAGGTCGTATTGTATGAAATATACCGGATGTTACGACAGGGACATTTTTATAACTCAAAAACTATTTCTATGATCAGGTTGAAATAGTGCAAGCTGGTACATACATATGATTTGAAAACAGAGGAAGTTTAAATCCTGTCTAAATTTCGACCATAACCGAACTTTTGATAATGCTTACATGACAATTGCTAGATCATATAGGGTGCGGGACGTCATTGACAACAATATGAACTGGCTAAAATGTCTCTAAAATGAATAGAACTGAAGTTATCGCTAAAAGGTTTCATTTAATCTTTTCCGCGACTTTGACGTTTTTCTATTCATCTGTATAACGAAAAATTAAATCAGTTCTAAGTTCAACCGTGACAGATTTTATTTTGACTAAATTTTGTGACGCTAGACTGTACATAAACACACTGCGACAAGCATACACGACCGAAAAAAAACATAACCTCTAAAGTTGATGTACTACTTATACTAATACGACTACTACTACTAGTACTACTACTACTAGTACTACTACTACATCCACCAATAATAATAATAATAATAATAATAATAATAATAATAATAATAATAATAATAATAATAATAATAATAATAGCAATTATTATAATAATAAAAATATACAACGTTTATAACGTAATAATAATAATAATAATAATAATAATAATAATAATAATAATAATAATAATAATAATAATAATAATAATAATATTGAAAAGGGATTAGGAGCATTAAAAAAGTAGATATACTACTAATAATCGTAGGAGCACTAGCAACAATAAAAAAAAACTTGAAGAAAATACTGCAGAAATTTGAATCAAATGGATCACTTAGAACATACGGTGGATGGCAATGATGAAAACAGCTGCAATTGTCGAATACAGAAACCAACAAGTATAAGCTACAGAACCGTAACCTGTCACATAGAAGTTACAATAGAAATAAGAAACACACACCGGAGGACACCACCGCATACACACAATGAAGAGAAACTGCAATATATTCTATACACTGCCCCCCCCCCTCAAAAAGATGATGGAACCAGTCTCGGCTGATACCACACAAAATAGTCGAGGATGAGAAGACCAAGGAGAGAGATAACTAACCAGACCTCTACTGAAAGAGTGCGAAGAGTAGTGTGACCTTGAAAAGGCTTATTGTCACCCACATTCCAGAGGAGATCAATGGTCGTTACCAGCGATAAACCAATGGTAAGCGGCTGTTGTGATACCGCGAAGTCATTTGCAATTGTTATCAAAAAGAAAAGTGGAGAGAACTGGGAATTTGGGGAGGCATGTTGACACTGAGACTCCAGGAAAAACCACCGGTTATTATCAGTGAGCAATCACTGATGATGACCTGTATGAGAACTCCTAGTGAGTACAAATAATAATGATAATAAAACCTATATAATAAGGAGCATTAACTATCACAACACTATAACTTTTACAATAATAAAATTATGAATAAAACATTTCGTTAAAATAGGAAAATTATTCTATGATAAAGAATCAAATGATGGAGAAAAACATAAAAAGCCATAAAAAATAATGGATTGAAATTAACAATTCAAAAATGCATGTCCTGGTGAAATAAGAGAACGCCATACCGAAGCAAGGGTTAAATAAACGTGATCAGATCAAAAGAAAAAATGGGGCGATTTCAAAAGCCATTTTTCTACGTAATGTTTTTTTTTTAGCCATTGAATACAAACGATATTTTTATTGAGTATAAATGTTGCCGATTTTTTTTCAAATGGAAACGGGCCCTGATGGCAGCAGCTAACAATTGAATAGAACGTGAATCTTCAATACAGGGGGGTAGCAGCCATAAAGGCGGGGGAAAAGAAGGCTTAGAGGATCGAATGAAATCAAAGTGAACAGCGTAGAAAAATGGCATCTTTACAAATGCTGAAAGGAGGCGGCTTAGATATCAGGATTTTGAAGAATAAAATAAAATACAGAATGAAAAGAAGTAATTGAAATCGAATTATAAACGGTTTATGCTTACAAAGATAATACATATGTGGGCGAGTTTCTGGTGGGGAAAACGTTTAAAAAGTTTGAAAAAAATAGTGATTTGCTCACTGAGTTAAACCTCCTTAAATGATATGCTGACAGATTGCAGTTGGGTTAGATACGTTTACTGATCGATGACTTCGGGTGCCGTGTTCGAATCATGTCTAATCAATTTTACCACGTTTTACCATAAATTTAGCAACTCCACTTGGTAACATTTGGTTTAAATTGTAAAATGGTATCGACGGAAAAAACAAAACTCAAGCAAGTAATAAAAAAACATAATTATCCATAAGAAAGGAGATAGGTTAGCCTTAAATGCCTTTTGTGTCAAATATGCCACATTCCTTAATAATGCCCATTTAATATTATATTCAATGAGAATGTTTCAAATTGCAACTTGTTTTACATCTACAACGAGGCTGTTGGCAATTGTGAGTATGCATATGCAGCATGTTGCATCAGCACACGCGCTAAATCGGTAATTATCTCAAATGTCAAGGACTAGTGAAATGTGTGTGCAATCTGTCTAATTCAAGAGCCTACACTTTAAAATTTGGTCATCATAATGATAAGTTAAACTTATTGTATTATTATCTGGTGTATCATGATTTTAGATGCATATATTTTAGTTATTTGTAATACATGAACAATGTTAGACCATTTGCTGCAGATTTGCATCATAATTTATTTTTGTTCAATGATTTTTCTTCAAACTCATTTATAGTACATTATATCACCCTTATTAAATGGGTTTTATTTTTTTCTAAGCAATATAACAACTTAAACATTTACGTGTTCACGTATGCTATAAATCTGCCGATGTCAGTATTAAAAACGGAGTCTGGTTCCTGTTTCACTTCTTTTCCAACAACTGATCGAATAATCCAACTAATACAAATGTTTTCTAGTGCATTTGGCGTTCTTATTGCTTACTAAATTTATCCACAGGGGATGACCACATTGAGCATCATTTTTTGAAAAAATGCTTTTGTGTTCAAATATCTGGTTCACTTAGCGGACAAACTAATGTGTTTCTCGTATATCGTATACAGGTCGTTCATAAGTTAAAACAGGCCAGGAATCATTAGTACAGCCTAGCCAATAACACCAGCGAAATTACAATTATTGTGTGATTTGTGGTTCTGTTCTACGATACATAAAGCCTTAGTAGTTGCTTGATGCCGAACATCGCACATATATTAAGCAGTATATATAACTAAACAAGTTCTGGTCCCGACATATAGAACGTGCAAATAATAAACAACCCACATAAATTGTATAATGTACTTATCTTCAAATAACAGGTGTTTAATTTTGAGCTAAATTAGATTATTTGTTTTTAAATTAGAGTTATGTAATTAAAGCAATTATTGAACATTTTTAAATCCAAGGAAACATAGCGTGTGTTGATCAAGCATTGGTTCAAGTAGGAAATCAAATATTCAAGCATAGCAATTGCTTGATAAGTGATATGTGAACTCTGACCTCCTCAGAAACAACGATTACGAGATAATATGCTGACTTTAAACGTAATCATACAGACACAAATGATGCTGAATGCCTGGGTCGACGAAGTTCGGCAGTTGTTCCAGAAAACATAAAAGTCTGCATATACGTGTTTGCCATTGTAAACTGAAGGTCATTTAGATAGCAGAAGAGTTGAAAGTAGTGAAGTCACCATTTTCCTTAACATTGTTCAATGAGAAAGCTGCGTACAAAGTGGGTGTCACATTCGATCCAATAGAACAACGTGTTGACCATTCAGAGCATTGTTTGAAACTGTTAAACGGAGTCATACCTACAGTATGCTGAGTTGACAGCAGGATGTAAAAACCGTCTGAAGCGACCCAAATCCGAAAGTCAGCAGGCACGTGTTGGTCTGCGTATTGTAGGAGGCAAACACAATTTGGCTTTCATCGATTTAATCTCGAAAGAAAGTACCATCGAATATTATTTAGCATGAAGTGAAAAAAGTGATATTTCACCAAGACAATCCACAAGGCAAAAAAGGCGACGACACCGATGGCAAAATTGTATGAACTCCACTTCTAATGCCTTCTTCACCAACTATATTCTTCAGATGTGTTCCAATCAACTACTACATGTGTGTACCCCTCAACAGTATGTTCATATGAATAGATTTGGCTCTAATTAAGAAGGAGACAGAAACCTGGCGCGTATTTTAAGACCAAATATATATAATTCTACAAAAGAGGCATCAACTCGCTTAAACGTATATTAGTGTATACTCGTTGATGGTTGTCGATCAATATTGAATCCAATAATTTTAATGTAAAAGACATTTAAACAAATGGTTAAAGTGACTCTCGGAGTAATGGATATCAAGTGCTTACTCAGCAATATCCAGACTTCAAAATACGGATTTTCCCAAGCGATAACAAGTTGTTGTTACCTTGGAAAACGTTAAAACAAATATGTTACATCTTTTAAGCGTGAATTCAACTCGGTTTTGCTTGGGAGCAATAACTTTAAACTTGAAAGCTTAGGTGAATTATTTACCATATTATTATTATTGTTAATACAATACAGTTGAATTGACTAGGTATATATGAAAGAGGTGTGAAGCGACGGATGTTAACAAACGAGGAAGGGGTACAGACATAAAGATAGAGATACAGATTGAGAGGGTTAGATAAATACACATTTTAATATGAATACATTACACACACTTTGAAACATTTTTTTTGTTTTTATGGCCCGGGTAGTCCAGCTACTAATATATAACATCTCTATAACTAGTTTTAGTCGAGTGTATTATGTGACAAACTATCCGAGGCCCCATCGGGATCGGGCACTCTCATGACGAGCTAGTAAGCATATTGGTTGACATGCTACGCCGACTGAGAACCATGGGACGGGACGACGTAGAGATATAAAACTAGTATATATTTGACGTGGACATGAACTTATTATGATGACAGAACGAGAAAGAGAGATAACTGTAGATGCACGAGAAAAAGAGATAAGAAAAATGCTGCCGCTTCAATAAAATAATGTGGGATTTGATAAGTCAGCACCCTAGAGGAAGAGCACTCTCACCTTAAAGATTGCCTGGGCAGCCCTGTAAGCATTCCCCGGTAGTGGCACCTCAGGCAATTATCAATAAACTAACCCCTTCTCAAAGGGGGAGAAGGAAAAGCCTGGGAGGCTGGACCTCCTAGAACTGCACAAGACAACCCCACAGACCGGCGGAATCAAGACCCGATGGCCAAGACGACACCGATCTAAAGGGTGTAGTATCCGTCGGAACAGATACTACACTTTGATATTGGCCAAAAGGCCCAGCCGCCCGGCTGAATGGGTTTATTTGTTTTCCTCCCACAAAGTAAGATGTGACAAAAGGTCGGGAAGCTGGAATTTGAAAAGCCAGCGCCTGAGAAGGTGAGCACTCTTGCCATTAAAAAATGTCTGGGCAGCCCCGTCGGCATTCCCCGGTAGGATCGTCGCAGGTAGTAAGCAATAAATTTACTTCTCCCCAAAGAGGGGAGGCAAAGCATGGGGCGGATCTCCTAGAACTGCACAGGAACGTCCCATAGACCGGCGTAAATCAAGACGATTCCAGTCTATAGGGTGCAGTATCCATCGGAACAGATTGTATTTAGGGCAATACATCCCGGGAAACATTAATTTAGGGAATTAAAATTATATTCCCAGATTGCATCCACTCTTAGGCATGAAATGCCACTGTGGAAGAGGGAAGGGGGTATTTGTTACATTTAAAGCCAACGCCTGTCAGCATTCCCCGGTAGGGGCGCATCAAGTAATAGCCATAAACTGACCATTCTCAAAACGTTAGAAGGTAAATACTGGGAGGGTGGGCATCCCAGAACTGTGCAGGACAAACCCACAGACCGGCGGAATCAAGACCCGAAGGCCAAGAGGATACCGGGCTATAGGGTGTAGTATCCATCGGAACATATACTACACTTTGATCTTGGCCAACAATCGGATTTTTGAGTGAAAAGCTGGCGAATACATGGAGACAGTGTGTCATGGCAGTCGCTGGTTTTATTTGATGTATTGATTACGACAAATAATTCCTGTGGGAATCCTTCGTTGCCCAATCCAGTCCAGAAGTTGCTTGACTGTATAAGTAATATAATTTGCTATCCCAACAAATTATATTTGAATCCTTCCATCCAAAAAGATAGAAAATACGGATGAAACTCTGTTTGCTATGATATTTCTTCTAGAATCTTCAGTGAAACCCAGTATTTTGTTATTTGCTAGACGAAGTGTATCATAAGAGCATCCGCGACGGAAATACAGGCTGCAGCCAGTAGTTTCCGTCTTACGTAGCATGCAAAGGGTTAAGAAACTGCTGCTGTCATCTTTTTGTAAGATGGCGTATGATCCAAAAGTAAACAAACATACCGTACACACCGCGACAATATATATATATATATATATATATATATATATATATATATATATATATATATATATATATGTGTGTGTGGGGGTGCACAAATGGACTGATGGTGTGAATATATGACTAAATAAATTGAGATAATCAGATAATAAATTGCCCGATCACTTTTAATGAAACACAGCTATTTGTAAGAATGTAATTTAATATATTTTTCTTAATTCACTTTAAAATATGTTTCTATGTAGTTGGATTTCGAAGGAGATCGGAAACAAGACATCTATGCAGATGTGTAGCCAATGCTATTGTTTTAAATCAAAGTAGTGTATACAATAGTGCTATACGTACTGTTATTGGGCACAGTGTGATAAGTACTGGATTTCCATTGGATTTAAATCTGAGAAATAACAACAATGCCAGCAATATTTATAAATGTATATTTATGTGTTTATATTTATATGTTCATATTTATATATTTATATTCATGTGTGGGCATATACTTTCGCCGTTAATGAGGATATGCACTTGTCACAATGTGTATTGTCAAAGCACATGCTCGAATAAAATATTCGTTTGAGGAAAATGCTCAGGAGATGTATATATATATATATATATATATATATATATATATATATATATATATATATATATATATATATGTATATGTATATATATATATATATATATATATATATATATCTTGCTTATAAATAATAAATAATAAAAAAAGATTTAAGTCAAAATCTATGGGTTCAAAGAAAGTTTATTGTAGAATCAATATAACACACAAAGCAGGATTCTTTTGTCATGACTTATTGCATTCAGAATTTCAAACAATAAATTTTAAAAAATGAAAACTTTCTATCGCAAGTGCACAAGTTCATGACATATCATTTCCATGAGATAAAGACAAATAAGTAAGTGTACCATGTAATCATTTAAACATGTTTTCTTATCGATATCATTTGTTTTTTTTAATGAACTGTTAAATAAGGACCACAAATGGGTATGGACGAAAGAGTGCGAAAAAGCGTTTCAGAAAATTAAATATATCTTAACGTCTGACTTGTTTCTGGCACATTATAATCCCAAGCGGGATATTGTAGTTGCAAGCGATGCCAGCAACTATCGTATAGGAGCATGCATATTGCACAAAATGGATGATGGAAAATTAAAACCCATAGCCCATGCATCCCGAACACTTCAACCAGCCGAAAAAAAATACGCTCAAATTGAGAAAGAGGCTCTTAGCATTATATTCGCGGTAAAGAAATTTCATCGTTTCCTGCACGGTAGACAATTTCTGATACAAACATACCACGAGCCCTTATTAACGATTTTCGGATCGTAAAAGGGACTACCACAACACACTGCGAATAGACTCCAAAGATGGGGTACCATTCTTCTTAACTACAATTTTCAAATGGAGTATGTACCATCTAAGTAATTTGGTCATGCAGACGGGTTATCAAGGTTGATACCTAAGCAGACAGAACCATTGGAGGATATGGTGATAGCAGCTATTCAAGCGGAAGCTGAAGTAAAAAAAAAAATATTATTAATCCCCAGAGGGGATATTTTCAGAGGAGGGTGTTACACCGGCCGTTCTTACACAGGAGAAACTGCACCGGTTGTCACTATAAATAGTGCGAGTAACCAGAGACACAGAGAAGACAAAGCACAGTCTTGTAACTGTCTAGCCAAGTGCTAGTAACTTTCTTACTTGTTAATACACTTTTTAAACTAACGCTCGACTTGACTTCCTTTATTTATTATTTACTGTTGGACAACTTCACAGCAATTATTGTGCAATACGCATCATTACTCGTTCGGAAAAAAGTACATGGGGACGTTACTAACAATTCTCTAAAATCAAACTGCACAACAGTAATCTCACGTGCTTGATTACACTTGGTTGCCTTCCAGAAACATCGTACTCTGCTGTTCATACAGTAAGAAAACTAAGATTCCATCTTTATCAGGGGATTTCTCAACAATCTTATTATATAAAACAAAATAACAGCATTCATATGAATATGTCTATACGAGGATTTTTTTCCTAGAAAAGCTACAACATAATTTATTAAGTGTAATTACAAAAGTTAGAAGTGGTGTCATTATGATGTATATAATTAATAAGTGCACTTATGGATCGTTGGAAGTAGTTTTTTTCTGCTGAGCTTTCTGTGTTTGTTTTTAATGTAATCCGATATTCTGTAACGTAAAACTGCTACGGGTTCGGAATAGCGGAATGATATTCGGTAATCGGTACTCAGTGGTTGGATGTTTAAAGGATTCGAATAAAATAAAAGTATGACGGTGTGTGTGTAGCTAGTATAGTAGATAATTTGAAGTGAGTAAGTAAAGTGACGATTAACTCTGTGGATGTTGTATGTTAGATAGTTAATTATCTAAGACTAACTATAATACGTTTTATATCTTGAGCAAATCATGAACAAGTTTAGTCAAACACTCTTAAGTGAATAAGAGTATTACAGTGGGTATTTTAGTAGTGTGTAATAGATGAGCTTATTTTATTACTTGCGCCAAAGTACAGTGAAAAAAGATTATTATTATATATATATATACATACATATATATATATATATATATATATATATATATATATATATATATATATAAATGTAATATTTAGAAGGCAATACAATGCAGAGGTGTGACGGATAGACACAAGTTGGAGCAAATAAGACATATAATGGTGGAACAAATGAATTAGTTTCAACCTTAATACAATGTGTACATACACATATATATATATATTTAATATGCTTTTTTTTTTCCCCTTTCAAAACACACATATATCTGTATATCTACACAATGTTACAATGTTATGTAATACCTGTATCAAGATGGTCTGGTGGAAATTCCGTATGATATAATATTTTTTTTTTAATTTTCGGGAACTCTTCCCTTCTTCAGAAACGTGTTCAACTCAATTTCAAGCGTGCATATGAAGGTAGCTGTAAGATATAGTCTCGCAGAAAATACCGGTTAAATTTAAATACCAAACCAGATTCAAAAATAAAATAAACTTTTTTTTTAATTTTTTTTTTTTTTTAAATTATTATTAATTTATTTTATTTTTTTACTTTTTTTATTAATATTTTATTTATCTACTTTTTATCTAATTTATTTATTCATCTATTTACTTTATTAAACTTTTTATGTTTGTTTGTTTTTACTTTTTAGAATCTTTCCTTTTTTTTTGTCGTTAAATTTTAAATTCTAATCTAAATCTTTTTTTTTTTTTTTTTTTTTTAATTTAACCAAGTCTATTCGCTTAAATTAATATGTCGGTTAATACTGCCATTAAACATTGCATTCTCTGTTCGTTTTAAATTATTGTGTGTATTAATATTTAGTTTATTTATTTTATTCTATTTTTATATATGTATATTTCATTAATTAATTCAATATTATCTTTCGTGTAACGCTAAGACAACGATGAAAGGGAGGTAATTCAGTCCATTTGTTGTTTACGTCGCTTGTAATTTAGTTACTTCTAATTGTTAGGCTAAAATATTGTTATAATGAATGTTTCATTCCTTTTTTTTTTTTTTTTCCCCTTTTTTTTAATTTTATTTATTTTTTTTAAAAATTATTATTATTAATGTTATCTGGGGTGGTTCCGGTATTTCATTTATTATTATTATTATTATGATTATTGTTGTTGTTTCGTTTTTGCTATTGTTATTATTGTTACTATTATTATATTATTATAGTTAATCTTTTTGTTCGGTTAAGTTATTACTATTATTAGTTTATAGACTTTAATATTTTTCAATTTATTATTTATTTTTTTTTTTTTTTCCTATTTTTTTTTTTCTATTAATTTTTTATTTATTTATTTATTGTTTATCTATTAATTTATTGTACTTAATCATTTATTTATCTTTTTTTTTTTAAAGATTATTATTTATTTATTCATTTATCTTTATCTATTTTTTATTTATTATTTATTTATTTAATTTTTTCCCGTTTGTTTATTTATTTATTTATTATTATTATTATTATTATTTTTTATTATTTTATTTTTTTGTTTAGTGAGTGTTTGACCTATGTTATATTATTTGTTATTATAAGAGGTGATGTTTTTGTTAGATTATTAGTTTTTAGTATTCATTTAATGGTTAAATTACGGTAAAATCAATACAACAAGAGTGAGATGTAAAACTATATCAGACTAGAAATGAAGATCCTAATTCGAGTCGGTGATTTATTTGCGGAGATAGTTTTGCTATTAGTATCGATTCTTTTATTCGAAGGTTGCCAACGTTTCTCTCCGTAGCTAGGATATCAATCTTGAATGATTTGCTGGTGTTGCCACATGCATGGATGTGCTTGTGGAAGGAAGAGGTACGTGTTTGCAGGTGTTCCTTGACTCTAATATGTAGGGGTCTCACCGTACTACCAATGTATATTTTGTTGCATGTGGTGCATTGTAAACGGTATACAGTGTAAGTACGGTGGCATTTGTCTGTGGTGTTCATGGGGCAGTTCGCTAGGGTGCAGGGAGTATTGTTGTAATTGGTGTTCCGTGTTGTCAATTGTTGTCGTAGAGAAGGACCGGTGTGTGTTAGTTGAATATCGAGTTTTTCCTTCCTTATAGCTTTGCGGATAGCTGTGGTGATCTTGTCGTTGAAATGCGGCAACTTCAGGAAGCAGGTGTTGGAAAGAGCGTGTTGCGTCCGTCTTCGAGTCTTCCGGGGTTTCTTAAGGTGTTCAATGATGGATGTAGGGTATCCATTGGTCTCTAGTACCTGTTGGAATTTCTCGCTGTAGGTGGTTTTGTCAGCCTCAATGTTGCATTTCTTACGGATGCGAGTTAGCTCATTCCTAGCATAGCCTATTTTAGCCTTATGAGGGAGTGCTGATCTGTAATTTATGAATATGTCTCTACATGCGGACTTCTTGTAGAATTTAGTGGTTAAGGCTCCTTCTTCAGAGATGTTGAAGCTGAAATCCAAAAGTGCTAATGATCCAGAGTTTTCAGGGTGTTCTATTGTAAATCGTATGTGTGAGTCAGTGTTGTTGAATGTGTCGAAGATTGCGTTAGCCTCTTCTTGGGACGATGAAAGGATAAGGATGTCGTCCACGTATCGTGTGAAGAAGATGGGGGAGTGACAGGAGATGAGTGCATGGCGTTCTAATTTGTCCATAAAAGCAATGGCGAGCAGTCCTGAGAGGCTAGAACCCATAGGCAGTCCTGTTATTTGTTTATATGTGTTTTGTTTGTATGTAAAGTATGTGTTGTCTATTATTATATTTAGGAGTTCATGTATGTCAGTGGAGGTGAGGCCAAAGCAATAGAGGTCGCTGGATGAAATACAGTCAGTAATTATGTCTACTGCTGGGTATGCGGGTACAGATGTGTAAAGGGCGACGACGTCAAGGCTGAAGGCATATCGGTTCAGTTTACGCTGTTCTGGTGGTAGTAGATGTAACCTCTGGATGACTTCATCCGAGCAGCTGACGTGTCCGGGGAAGGTTTGGAGTAGGGGTTTAAGTAGATGGGAGAGGAGCCAGGAGACCTTGTATAGTGGTCCTTCAATGCTGGATACTATGGGTCTGATTTGTGTGGTGGTGCCGGTCTTGTGGGTCTTGATGAGGTGATAGAAAGTAGGGAGTTTACTGTTTCTTGTAATTAGGTTGTGTCTGTAGCTATTAGGGATGTTTCTTTTTTTGCAAATGTTGGTCCAGGCTGTATTAATCTTGTTCTCAATTTGTTGGGCAGTAATGTTGGAAGCAGGTGTGTAGAGTGTGTCATTGCTAAGGTGGGTGAATGCTAGTGTGTCATAGGTGTCACGTGAGATAACACAGAATTCCTTCCCTTTGTCAGAGGGTAGGAGGACAAGGTCTTTATCTCTTAGGTTTTGAAGTGTGGTTCGTTGTGTTCTTGTCAAATTAGGTATAATGTTCGTCTGTTCTTGTTGTATGATAGAGAGTATGTTACGTTTTAGGCGTGTGAGTTTGATGTCTAGCTCGCGGTTGTTGGGTGGTGGATGTAGTGGGTGATCAAGTTGGTATACAGGAAATTTGGCGGTGTTATTGTTATATATATATATATATATATATATATATATATATATATATATATATATATATATATATATATAAGAAAATGACAACATCTTTGAAGCACGCATGGGAGTGTATTTTAGTGAGATATTTTGAAAATCAACAATCGTGCAATTCAAATGAAAAATTAATTAATTTATTTAATCTTGCAAGCTTCCGTTGTAAAACAACTTTGTCAGGCGAGACTGTCTTATAGTCTTTTTTTCCTTTTCTTTCTCGTCACTTTGATTGTATTATTCAGCAGAATGAGACGTCAAGTTCTAAAAGACGTTAGGATAAGTGTGGTCCTGGTGATGTTATGTGCATATTTGGGCTTTTTAAGTAAGGAAATTGACAACATCTTTGAAGCACGCATATATATATATATATATATATATATATATATATATATATATATATATATATATATATATATATATATATGATGGACTCTCCCGTCGATTTCGACGTATGAGTGCCCCACCAGGGGCTGCCCGCGCGTGAATTGGTAATTGCAAGGGTTGCGCAATCCCAACAACCGCTCTCCTGAGTCGGCATTGCTTGATTCCAATAGCAAGTAGTAATACAAGACGACTGGAAACAATGCCGAGATAAGCAGAGGGCACATACAGCACCTGGTATTACCAAATGGTCACCCAATTACAACTAGCCAGGCTCGACGCCGCTTACCTTCGGTGATCTAACGGGAACCGGTGTGTCAACGTGATTGTGCCATATATATATATATATATATATATATATATATATATATATATATATATATATATATATATATATATAATGATGAATATTTATTTTAATTTTCAACTTCATACACATGTTTTTCATCTATTCTCATTATCACTGTTGAAGATGACTGTTCGGCAGATCGCACGATTCGAAAATAATTAATCACACTGACTTACGGGTCAAAACTATTACAGATTCTGTCAGCCCAACATCCAAGGGGAAAGGCGAGATTCATGTAAACGGTCGTAACAGTGTTCAACAATCCAGTTCATCGAAAACTTCGCATTACGCAATACAAGCAAACATATTTTAGTAGGCTGTCAGGATGTCAATACAGTGTTCAACAATCCATTAAGACGGAAGTCACCGATTGTCAGCTCGACCGTTAAATTTCAATCTCGGATTAAGAAACAAGCTGTTATAGACGCACTGAAGAGCTGTAATGCAGCGAAATAGGCTGTATGTTGGTGACTATATTAAGCCCCCTTTCTTGGCTAGAGCATATTTGTAAGGATATCGCCAACTGTAACATGCTTTAAGGTATAGCTCATTGGGTACAACTAATTCGAGCTCCCGACACGTGGCAATTCTTACATTATAGATATAACTGACATGCAGCAAGTGACGTATGATAGCGTGAGGAATAGAGCCGCCGACCGTCAGCTCTACGGTTGAGTTTCAATCCCGGGTTGAGGAACTAGAGTTTATAGCCGAACTGACGACATGTGATACAGTCCATATGTGGCTGACATTATGTATATATATATATATATATATATATATATATATATATATATATACATGTACATATATATAAATATATATATATACATATATATATACATATGTTTACATGTATATATATACATATATATACATATATATATATATATATATATTATGCAATGTGAAAAATATATAAATGTTTATATACTTGAGTGTTTTTCACCTACCGACGATATCGTTTCAGGTGTTTTAACTTCATCAGTTCATATATATATATATATATATATATATATATATATATATATATATATATATATATATATATATATATATATATATATATATATATATATCGTATATATATATATATATCATGTATATTATATATATATCATATATGACATATATATATATGATATATATCGTATACATATATATATATGATATATATTATATATATATATCATATGAATTATATAATATATATACTTATATATATATGATACATATATATTTATATATGTATGTTATATATACATATATATATTATATATATATTATATACATTTATATATATATATATATTTCATATGTATATTATATATGTTTATATATATATTATATATGTATATTATATATATTTATATATACACATATATATTATATATCATATATACATATTATATATATATATGCATATATTCATGTATATAGTATATATATATGTATATATTTATTGTATATATAGGATATATATATATATTAAATATATATATATTTATTATATATATACATGTATATATCTGTATTTATATATATATATATATATATATATATATATATATATATATATATATATATAAGTGTTTTAAGGTTCAAATTCTTTTAAAAAAGCATCTATTGTTAAATTTAAGAAGGAATAGGTAAAATAAATACATTTTGAAGCATTGAGATGCGATATCAATTTTTTTTATAAAAAACACTTTTACAAATCACGTGCGTCATTCACGTTCTCATATTTGATAGTGGGAAACAACAGCTTACCCATTCGGCCCGGCTGTAATAACAACAACAAGCCGGTAGGGAAAAATATATACAAATCCGATGACATCAGGATATATTAAACACCGATGATGCCAAGATTTTGGCGAAATATCTGTATCACTTTTAACTAACAAAGAAAATGCTATTTTATAAGAAAAAAAAGAAAAAAAAATCGGTTTCGATTTATTATTTTTCTTTTTTATAAAAAAATTGATATCGCATCGTGATGCTTTAAAAGGTATTTATTTTACCTATTCCTTCTTTAATTTAACAATAGATGCTTTTTTAAAAAAATATGAACCTTAAAACACTTATACAAATCACGTGCTGCATTCACGTTCTCATATTTGATAGTGGGAAACAACAGCTAACCCATTTGCCCGGCTGTAACAACAAAAGCCAGTAGGGAAAAAATACAAATCCGATGACATCAGGATATATTACACACCGATGATGGCAAGATTTTGGCGAAATATCTGTATCACTTTAAACTTACAAAAAAAAATGCTAGTTTATAATAAAAAAAATAAAAAAATATCGGTTTCGATTTATTATTTTTCTTTTTTATAAAAAAAATTGATATCGCATCTTTATGCTTGAAAAGGTATTTATTTTACCTATTCCTTCTTATATATATATATATATATATATATATATATATTAATATATATATATGCATATATTCATTAATCACATATATTTTATATGTATAACTCTCTGTATATATATATATAATATATATATATATATATAAGTGATGAGAACAAAAAGTTGATATAATGCAATATTATTTAAATCATCGATTGTTCAAGCAAGAATCAAATACAAATCTTTTTTTACTAATCTATGGATTTTCAAAGATATTCTCTTATCAGCAGATAAACTTCGACAAATAAGTCACTAAACCTTACTGTAATATGAAAATTAAAAAAAATTTAAAACATATGAAAGTGTAAATAATTCAAAAACGTTTAAAATATTCCCAAGATATCATCACCACTTAAAAAGGCATAGACAGTTTGTTTAAGCAAATCCGATAATTTCAGGTTCAAAAGAAGATTAGGGTTATTGATTGCAAGTAATCCGGACATTCGGCTGGGAGATTGAGGTATAATAATCCAAGTAAAAGTTATTTGCCAGTGAAATTAATAAGCACACAAATATAGATGTATAAATCCTGAAAGATTTGGAGAAAAAACTTATTTCCTTGCGCTGCAAAAATAAACCGGAGTGAATAATAATGTAGTGATTCAGCAAGATGTTATGTAATAATGAAATTAATATTTTAAAAAGCAGAACATATTAAAAATACAACAGGGCAAAGGTGAGCGTGGGAGGAAAAGCGAAGAGTTATTGAAGTAAGTATGTATAAAAAGAAAAGGAGAGTTAAGAAATGTAGGATAAACATACGGAATATATACGAGAGCTGAAGGCGAGAACAGTTAATACAAATGATATGGAGGTCAAAACGGAGAGGGGAGAATTTAAACTCTATTGAAAAAGTCAGTTTGAGGAAATAATCGTATTACTTGGGTGACGGGAAGAAAATGGAACTGATGAGCACCTGTAGGAGGAATTGTCAAGAATAAATGGCAACTAGAAGATTTAATATGGAGAGATGTCATGGAGAGATGTCATTATAAACATGGAACTTTTGATTAAACTCTCAAGAAATTCTATAACAATCATTAGGAAAACCAATGCCGACTCAGATCTTTATTTCAGTGAAGACTCGAATATCTATGTATCTCATACAGAAATAAGGTATTAGTTATAGAAACGAAATCATTTGATCTATGACAACTTTTTTACTGATGTACCATAAACACAAGAACATTTACATATTCATAAATACACATGCACACATATATACGTGTACATGAATTCAAGCATATATATCTTTCTGTAACACTTTGTCAATCAATTGTGGTTTTTCGCATTAGTTTATGCCTTTCTCTTATCGCAGTAACACTTGACATATATAGAACTGTGAATACATTTTGTGTATTATAATGATGATTCGAACTACTACTCTCATCTTTAATGTTATTCTCACAACGTTGCTATTCCGATTGATCTCGTATCATACACGTGTTGCGACGATTTCGGTTCTACTAAAACTGCCTGAAGAGCACAAATGGTGGCAGACGAGTAAAGCATGAGATCGTCCGAGATAGAATCCACAGCAGCCGGGGAAAGAAACATCATTTACGAATCAAAATCTCAAGCGAGCTCGACCTCTCCCTAGAAAGCATATCACTTACTGATGACAACAATCGCATCCAATAATATCTATATACATATTTTAAGCAACACTTTTAGTAGTTCAAATCTCGCCATATAAAAAAAGTTGGAAAATCTGAAATCTAAGGACATAAACCCTCATGTCAATCATTAACCAATAGGAGCTATTGTCAACAATAAAAAAGGGTCATCTCACTTTCTCTTAGCAATTAGTACTGAACAGAGGTCTCAACTTCGCCACAACGATCAAGCGTATGGCATACTTAGACATGATAGCTCCAATAGAAGATACCGCTTTGAATAAACCTTAAAGCACAAGAAAATGTTCTAAAGTGGGTTGTGAGATTGTATGATCAGGTGTATAACACTGAACCCTAGTTCCTTGTGAGAAAGCTCTATTTCGAAGGAAATTGCAGCTCAAACATGCACGCACATATGTAGAAAGTAATAGTTGTATACCTATATGACTTTTGACTATAACATACTTTTACTTGTTATTGGGCACTATTGTATTAGAGTGTCATTAGATAAACATCTAAGGAAAATAATTACAATTGCTACATATATATATATATATACATATATATATATATATATACATATATATATATATATATACATATATATATGTATATGTGTATGTATGTATGTGTGTATATTTTAATATATGTAAATATCAATATATTGTAAATGTGTGTGTGTAACACTTTTCTAACATACTAGAAAGGATCAGTCGTCATATACTTATGTTTTTTCCTTTGAAAAAATATTTTCTTCTTGATAAGTAATTGGTAAGTCAACTTCTGGAATTAAAGAGAAACATCAGTAGAATCTAAATATAGGTGTATGTACTAATTAAATGTTTAGTTAAATGTGGCTAAATTATTATTTCTCATCCCCCTTCCCAGCCACCATCCAAAAACTAAAACAATTTTTCATCTGTCTTTTCTTTTTCAGCAAGTTCAATTTTTACATGGGCTGAATCGTTATATATCTTTATAAACATATATACGTAAATATGTATACATTTATTAAAGACAACCTTTTAATATTTAAAAATAATAGCAACAAAACATTAAAAAATGACGAAAAAATGGCAGAATGCAATGTTTTTGATTCGTTAAAAAGAAAAGTATTAGGAAAGACACACTATTCTATATTATTCGGAAGTGTTTCCCTTGAATCTTTCTCTGAAGACTATGTTTTTACTTTTTATTTTCCATGCTATATATTGAAAGAAATTTGATGAATGACTAAATTTCATGATATTTATATATATATATATATATATATATATATATATATATATATATATATATATATAATAAAAATTGGTAGTTTGCTGTAAGCATTGCTGTGAGTAATAATAAAAGTTTAAAAAATAAAAAATAAAAAAATAAAATGAAATAAAAAAGAATCTATTTAATTTTCCTCTGAATACTTTACTCTGAACACTTCCGGTTTAACCCCCCAGCGCTCCTGGCATTTTCTCGGTATCCGGGATTTTTCTTTTATTTATTTTTGACAAGGAGAGGAAGAAGAAAAAAAAATCTCTCGAAATATATCAAATTGATTCTTGATAATCCGGACATTACAAACTAACAACCTTGCTGTCTAGAAAAATAAACAAACCTTTCGATCTATATCCGACTTATTTCGGTTTTGTTTTGTTTTTGTTCTTCACAGCTTCCAGCAACCCGGATCTTCGCATTGCCTTCAACCTTTTTAAAAACTTTTATATATATATATATATATATATATATATATATATATATATATATATATATATATATATATATATATGGGTGTGTTTGGAGGTGTGTGGAGTGTGTGCGTCTGTGTGTGTGAATACACAATTGAGGTATCTATTGTTGTAGATAACATGTTTTAATTTTACAGTATAAGCTATGTGGTCTATCTACTTTTAATATTTTACTGTTATATTCTCGCAATGTTATGATGATATTATTTTATTTTATTTCATACAAAAAAACAAAAAGATGCATTTTAATTCAAAAATACTGAGTATACGTGCAAATTATTATGGTGAATTTGAGGAGAACATGAATTGAAAGAATGTCAATTTGAAACGAGGTATGAAGTTCTCTATCTACACGAAATTCAGATCTCAATAGTATTGCACATGTGTTATGTATTCAGAAAGAGAATAGTGTGATAGTCGATATTCTCAACCATTACCACAACTAGAATATAAGAGACTCTTTCTGTCGAAAAATTAACATAATTTATTTTTTTAATGACAACTTTATGAAAGTTGTACTTCATAGCATTAAAAAGTTATTTCTTGTATTTTTTATCCGATGAAAATAAATGTGAAGCTATTATTCTGTCCATATGAGTTTAAAAACAATATGGACATTTGATTGTTTTTTTTTTACTTAAAATGTGATATATGTGATGAAGCGACTGTTCTAAGTCAGAAAAAGTATAATACAAAATATTTGTTTTCGAAATGTTATTGGAAACGATCGTGCGACAAATAATCATTGTTTCAAGTTTTGGAGCTGATGTAAACAATGTTATAATTTTGTCAATGTAAAATTACTTCATATATATATATATGTATATATATAAGGAAAAAAAATAAACATCTTGGAAACACGGATTATAATGTATTAAAGTGAAATATTTTGAAAATCAAACAATCGTGCAATTTTAAATGAAAAATTCATTTATTTAAGACAGTTTCGCTTGACAAGGTTGTTTTACAACGAAAATTCGCGAAAAAAATTAAATAAATGAATTGTTCATTTAAAATAGCACGATTGTTTGATTTTCAAAATATTTCACTTTAATGCATTATACTCCCTGCTTCTAAGATGTTGATTTCCTTTCCTTACTTAAAAATGCGCCAATCAGCGTATCACATCGCCAGGACTAAAAACATAACGTCGAAAGAACTGGACGTATTGTCAGCCCCTCAGGGCCGATACCACCAATATGAGGAGGAAGAAAAGAAGAAAAAACACACTATGAGACAGTCTCGCTTGACAATGTCGTTTTATTACGAAAATTCGCGAAAAAAAGAAAAACAAAAGAAAATAAAGTAATTTCTCATTTAAGCTTGCACGATTGTTTGATTTTCAAAATATTTCACTTTAATATATATATATATATATATATATATATATATATATATATATCTGCTATGAATTTATGGCAAGTCAGCAACACACAAACGAGTTCCCCATTTCCAAAGGGTAATCTATAGCCACATTACGAATTCGATTTACTTCGGAATAAAAATAACGTTTCTTGGGGACTTTTAAAGTAAATACCTGAGACATAAAATATATATGCGTAATACATATTGTTATAATATAATTATATATATGTAAAAGTAGCATATATATATATATATATATATATATATATATATATATATATATATACGTATATATATATATGAGTGTGTTTGCATTTGTGTGTGTTGACACACACACGCATATATATATATATTTATATATATTTATATATATATATATATATATATATATGTGTGTGTGTGTGTGTGTGTGTGTGTGCGCACACGCGCGTGTGTGAATGAATGCATGCAACGATCGTTTGCTTAAAAGTTGTCCCCTACTTTGAATGGATACAATTGAATGTATACATGTCTATTTTGAAAAGAGTCATTTTTCAAAGGAAACACCCTCCCCCCCACCCCATATATATATATATATATATATATATATATATGTATGTGTGTGTGTGTGTGTGTGTTTGAGCGGTGTCTGTAAGTGTGTGAGCGTGTAAATACATCCGGCGTTATAACTTAAATAAAAAGAGCGTCAATGTGTAGAAGTTAGGCACTCTCTTTGAAGATCCGTCATCAAATAAAATACCATCTTTTTGAAAAAGAGTTCATTTATACAGAATATATGTGAGCCAATCTCTCAGAAACACGCAAACCTACAGATAGAGAAACGCACACGTATGATCACAAACACGCACTCACATGTGAACTTTACATTGTAACAAAACTATCGTTGATGTCTCAACAAAAATCTTCGACTTCCAAGTGATACAAGGATAATACTCGTCTTCATGAGACAAAATAACGCACTTAAAATACACGCATACGCACAGACTAAGAAGCCCGATATATTTTTTTTGATAGATATATATATGTAATGTTCGTAGAAACTTTAGTCAGTCTTTCTATATATGCCGCCCTTCGCATACAGAGAACTTAAATTCTCTTATCGAATGTGATAATGTCTCGTGGCCTAATGGCTACACCGCTTGCTTACGGAGGCAAGGTTGATTCATCCCTGCACTATTGTATGTAAGTCAAAAATAATTTAACATTATTAATTGAAAAGTAATATGGTAATAAGCCTCTTTAACAAGATTAAATTTGAGCTTTGTTCGAGGAAGTGAAACAAAGAGTGACACGGCATATTCCGACAACGTACGTAGAATCTTTAGTCAGACTTTCTTGATATGCCGCCCTTCGCATAAATAGCACTTTAATTTCCTTCTTGAAAGCGGCAATGCCCCGTAGCCTATGCTTACGGAGTCTAGGTTGATTCTGTAGCAGGAGTTCGAACCGTGCAACCGTCCGAGAGTATCATCCCTGCACTGATGAGAGCGAAAGCTAAAAACGCTAGCGTATGTAGATATACATAATTTCATATTATTTATTTAAAATTAATATTGGTATATATATATATATATATATATATATATATATATATATATATATATATATATATTATATTAGATAGATGTATTTGTGAGTGTTTATTAATTATACAAGAGAAGCAATGCGGAATAACCCACCGCCAGACATCAGTCTTACGAAAGCCAATAAACTCATCAATACTCTCAAACGATGTTATTCAAATTGATATTACAACAGTTATTTCATAGTTATAACTATTATAATAATACATTTCCTTATTATATTAGGGGCAATTAAATGCAGCTGATTCAACTGAAATTGAACACTTCATTCTGATCCGATAGGCACCGTTGATAAATATAATGGTGCATTTAATCATAAAATGCATCACTGAATCATGTCGCATAAACTAACAGCAGTTTCCAGCCAATACACTTGAGGATTATGTTGCCTTCTACGTATTAAGGATCTAAACATTTAGAGGATTATGCTTGCCTCTAGATATAAAGGACTTAAACACTTTAAACATTTGTTTGCCCTCTAGATATAAAGGACCTAAACACTTATGCTACCCTATATATATATATATATATATATATATATATATATATATAAAGACCCTAAACACTTTGAGGATTATGCTGCCCTCTACATATAACGTCTCTAAACACTGAAGAGTATGTTGCCTTCTAGATATAAAAGACCTAAACACTTAGATGATTATGCTTCCCTCTCTATATAAAGGCCCTAAACACTTTTAGGATTATACTGACTCTCTTTTTCGGACAGCGGTATATTCCGGTGCAGTACTAGCAGGTGCCTCTTTATAGACATTACCCTCACAGGGTAGGAAGGTTATTGCCGCTTTCCTGACGCCCCACTCTCGGAAGAATGTTGAGAGAACCGCTCTTTGTTATTTTCACATTTGAATAGAACGCTCCGTTGTGTGATCTTATTTTATTGACCTTATCGCTTTGTGCCATCTCTTTATGTGCTTTTCTGTTATTTTAGATCAGTTAGCTATCATAAATCAAAGGGTCCCACCCTGAGGTTAACTTGTAGTTGTATTATGAGATACATAGATATATGAGTGTTTATATAACATTCTTCCATACTTCTTAAACCTTTAATTAGTAAAGCAGTGAGTTATTAATTTTTATCTCTGAATTTGGGCAATTCACTATGTAAAAAGGTATTTTGTTTTTATTGATTTTGTAAGGCGAATCCACCAACATGTTAGATTATTGCGACAAGCCTTGTGCAAACAAATTAAATACACTAGACGGTTGTCTCAAGTAAGCATACACACCTTCCTGATGTGTAGTAGCCAACTAAAGTATCATGCTGTCTAGTAGACATTTAATCCCTTCTGGTGTCTAGTAGGAAGTAACACTATATGTGTGTCTAAGACGCTTTTTAATTCTCATGGTGTCTAGTAGAAATTCAAACTGTATTTAAGTCTTGTATAAATTAAACTAGGCTCGTGTCTTTATTAATGCCAATATATGTATTAGCATATACTATCAGTGCCCTTTTACTCTGCAGTCGGCTTAAAAGATTAAGCTCAGTGATTCTCAATTAGTGACAACAGAGCAAGTAAAACTTCAAAATGGCGTATTAGTGGGTTCCCCCACGTGTGAGTTTGCTCTTTTCTTTGTTTTTTATTTTGTTTCACCCAGAAATGAATCACCGTATAGTGTAGGTGTTTCAAGACACTTTAATCCAATAACTTTTTACTCTTTGTGCATTTTCTGATGATTTTGTAAGACGATATTAACATAAAAATGTTGTTTGGCTCAAGACAAATAGAATGGATCTTAAAAATATATCGCACTGAAATGTTATGTTTTTTTGGAAATGTGAAAAAATAAAAATAAAAATAATAAAATGAAAACATGGTTATTGGAATATAATATGAACCTGACTTATATATATATATATATATATATATATATATATATATATATATATATATATATATATATATATATGTTAGCAAAATATTTATACGGAACAAAACTTAGGTTTAGTATACGGAACGTTTATGTTTTTGTCTTTTAAGGGATATAGGGTCTGATCAACTCTGCTGGGAAAGCCATGAAATTAAATACTGTCTTGTTTTTAAATTCCCGAAACAGTTTTTCATGGTAAACAACTGATGGTCCCTAAAATAATGTTAGAAGCAAACTAATATAATAACTGTAAAAGTTAAATTGACTTACATGAGTGATTTTCCACTGAACGACTTGGGACTTAAGGTTGTGTTTTTTCATATAGATTTAATGGTTGAGAAACTTACAAGACTAATATATATATATATATATATATATATATATATATATATATAAGAGAGAGAGATATGTTTCATGTTACCTCTCATCAGTATGGATCATAATACTGTAACGCCGGTCGAACGAAATTGGCAATGTATACGATAATTATCACAATATTATATAGCTTCTAATAATCAATGCAACACTTCTTAACAAATCTTCAGATAATAAAATATTGAAAAATCCGAAGCAAATTACATCCAATTAAAACAATTTCCCTTTAACGAAATTAGTTATAATGTCCGTGTTCGCACGATTAAATGTTTATAATGGCTATTAATACAGCCATACGCTGCGATAATTACCTGATCATGTTCACGTATTATCTCAACTGCATTACGTCACGCGATATTCCGCTAATTATGTCTTATTTTCCGTTTAATGTCAAAAGATGTTCTGTTTGTGATTTCTCTATGAATCAAGTTCTATGCATATTCTGAGAATTCCTGCAAAAGAAGACAACAGTTGGGCAAAAACTTGGGAAATAGCAGAACGATCAATAAAATATTATCTTTTGGGGTAAATATTCCTTTTCCTACATTTTAACTACCTCAAAGATATAGTACTGCTGTGGTATCTGAAGAGGTGCCGCTCAGAGAACTATTCTTGACTTGAAAGCGTACAAAATCGACTTCACAAGCTAGTGAGCTATCATATCTACTTTTCAGTACATGACAAAACGTCACGAGTTATCTGTTCTATCGTATTCTCATTGCATTTTACTCTATTGCGTTCCTATTTATAAGAAATTCACAGCAAGAACTCGTCTTCCAGCGCAAACATAAACGTTCCTGTCCCCCTCTATGCGCCAAGCAACAGGTTCTTTCTTGTAAAACATTCACAATAGAATAATCTCTCTTACTATCACAATTGAACTGCAATGGATGCTCACTTCTTCCTCCATGTCCCTTATATCAACGAGATTTTCAGGGGTATCGTTTATTACTAAAAACTCGGTATATGTGGAACACGTTACCACGATATTGATTTACTATAGAGTACAACATCGTCGTTTTTACATCCAATGTTATCGAATACGTGTCATAACTCTTTTTGATTAGTGATTACATTTTGCTTGTTTCATTAATCATTATGGATCCTTTCATGATAATGATTCTATATAAACATAAAAACTATCCATCACATAAACACTTATCCTCGAATAAAGTTTAGCCTTGATAATTTGTCACTCATTAACAATACAAAAAATGTACATTTGTTATAATTCTTAAAATGATAATACAACAGATCATACATATATTTACATATAAAATCAAATCAAATCAATTAATGCTGAATAACTACGGATAAACATATACATATTTTTTATGTAAAAATAAAATATTTTTAATGGCATATTTAGGAAGACAATATGTATATATTACAAATATACCCCTCCGACTCTATAGTACATGAAATAAGATTTGTTTCTGTCGGGGTCATTCCTCGCGAAAACATGTCTATTTTCGTAGTCCCAACTAAAATCCGAAGGCTAGTAATACTACAAGTATGACTGATGCCGCCTAACTTCTTCAGAATAGCTTCGCAAAGAAGGCTTATTGGAGCTCAGAGAACTTGCACCTGATACAATTCCGGCTTCGTGCAACATGCTATCAGAACTTGTCGTCAGTCCAAAGTCGACCAAACAGTTAAATGCCGAGCTGGATGCATCACGGCTACCGATCTTGTACAGCAAAGAATGCGTGAGAAGGAATTTCTTTCATAAAAATCATCAACTAGAATTGAAAATACCTTTAGATGAGGTTTTCATCCTAGCGCGATGCCGTTGTCTCTACGGGTCCATAGCAAAAGATTTAACATGCCCAATTTCGTCTCATTAGAATGAAAGCATAATTGTCTGCCCGTGCTCTACTCCTTGGAACAGCCTACCAGCTGTAGTGACAAGGTCTACTATATACAGATGTTAAGGTGCCTCATACAACATTTAGACGCTATATAGACGCCACATCTTTTTTTATGTCTGTTTGCATGTCTTGTTTAACTTTGCTTTTTTTGCTAATACATTTGATTAAGATTGGATAGAGTCTTTACAAAATTGTAGCCGAAAAAATAAGTGAATGTAAACAAGCAATAAGTGTATATGTCTCAAATGAAATACCAATTACATACCAACTATAAACATAGCTCAGAATTGTGCTAGTGTCACTTACCGATGGGTGAATAATCCGTTCAATACCCGTGTCGTTGTCTATTTGTCTACTGATGAACTTACTCGTAGGCGTGTGTTTACAAATAAATGGTTTACAATAGATAGACAGTCACAGAAAAATATCAGTTAGACAGGTTACTTCTATACGCGTGACAGAGCGATAGAGAAAGATAGAGAGGGAGAAATGCAGACGTATAGATAGACGGATATCTCGCCTCCTTACACCGAGCCACACTGTGCTCGCTGAACCCCATTTGGTACAGCAACAAGTCACGCCATGTTTTCTTGAATTCTCGCCAACCAAATAGACAGAAAGCCTCCAGTCGAAAGTCACGTGGTGTCATCGACTTGAACTGAGGTAACCCCTTACATTTAGGTTGCCACTTAAAGTGGTCCATTCAAACAGGGCCCTCGTTATGTTACAGAATCCCTTGCTAGTAAAAGAACAGCTGATTATTCCCTATCTATTAAAAAAACAGAACGGTGTGTAAGTGATTTTAAAAGAATGGCAAGCGTCTTATATATATTCTACAAGTCCTATTAACGGTACGCAGCTACCTAAGAGCACTAAAGGTAATATGGCGTCGGATCACTCATGTCGTAAACAATACAAGTATTAAAAATAATGTATAGCACCTTGCCTCTGGCATTCGGACAACATTCACGTTAAATTCTAGACCGACATAGACCATAACGAAACCGACCTTACAACAACCCTACGACTGACTCATTTTGGCCAAGATCAAAGTGTCGTATCTGTTACGATGGATACTACACCCCCATAAACCGGTATTGTCTTGGCCTTCTGGGCTTGATTTAAGCCGGTCTATTGGTCTGTCCTGATCAGTTCTAGGAGGTCCACCGTCCCAGGCGTTGCCTTCTCACCTTTTGAGGAGGGGTTAGTTTATTGATAATCGCCTGAAGCGCCCCTACCGGGAATGCCGACGGGGCTGCCAAGGCATTTTTTGATGGGCATAAGTGCTCTTCCTCTAGAGTGTTGACTTATCAATTCCCACTTTCCGACCATGTGTCACATTTTACTCTGTAGGAGGTAGCTAAATATGCCTAAGAGCCATTTTCGATGTTTATGTCGCCCATTCTGTTTTTGCACGTCCCACTGATACTCTTATTTTCGTAAAAAGTTTTAAGCATGGCGTTGAAAATATATAAAATATAGTAAAAAAAATAAAGATGTATATAAGTTTATTAACGTCCTTTTCCGGAGGTTTGACATAAGGTAAGTGGGCGTTTCGAAAAGTAAACTCACTAGGTTTAGTACACTCTGGTCTCAAAAAAATGTCTGAGAAGTCCCGTCAGCATTTCCCGGTATGAAATCCTCAGGCAATAAAGAATAAACTAAACCATTTTTCAGAGAAAACGTAAAGACTGGGATGGGGAATATCACAGAATTGGACAGAACAACGTGTGTTATGTCAATCAACACATGCATATATTTTCAAATAATTGTGTTTATTATAATTTTGAAAGTATTGTAAAAATATGATGTCAAATTTAAAGAAAATACGCGCATTCTTATAATGAAATTATTCATAATAGCCAGTTTAATATTAAAATCAAAAAATACTTTATTTTGTAAAATTAACATTAAAAATACTGTTACTGCTCTATATCTCTTCCTTTCTCGTCCTATCTCTCTCATGTCTACCTATCTATCCCCTCTCTTTCCTCTCTCTTTCTCTAACTTTCTCTCTCTCTCTCTCTCTATATATATATATATATATATATTACTATTATTATTTTCGTTTAGTGTAAAGTCTCAGAAATAACGGTACCCCTTTTATGGGATAACACTGGTTCCATATATGAAATACATAAATATCTTAGTGTTCAACTGGGTTACCTTTTTACTAACAAACGTTCAGTTCGTACAGAAGCGAAGACATAACTTTTCCTCTCAATTGACCAGTAAACGATGTTATAGTATATATTTCCTTTGGTTTTAGCGGAGTCGAGGGCAAGTATTCATCTAGTCTGCTGGAGTATCCAGCTAAGTTTTGTTAAGTGAGGTAACATTACTAAGAGAATTTACACCACTCCTCGTATGAGTGAGTGTATAGCCGTGTTGAGAGGATATTATTTGGGGTTGTGAATACAATGGTGTGTTGTAATATTGGGTCAGAGTTTACTTGCAGGGTGAAGTATCGTCTTGTAAGGTTTTTTTTCTGACAAACCATTGTGCAGAAAGACACTTGAGGAGTATGTCTGGTGAGTAATTTAAACTCTGTCTCTTTACATATCTCTCTTTCTCTTTTTCTCTTTCTCTCTCTCTCTTTATATATATATATATATATATATATATATATATATATATATATATATATTTGTGTGTGCGTGTTTTGTGCGTGTATATTAGTTCGGGCTTCGAATACAATGATGTATCATATTGGGTCAGAGTTAACTTGTAAGGGAAAGTATCGTATTGTAAGGTTTCCCTGACAAACCCTTGTATGTGCTGTTATAGCGGAAATGAGACTTGTTAGTGACAAGACGTCTGATGAAGATAACACACTGCACTTAATTAATTATGAATACAGCATAACCTAAGTTGACATATATGTTATGCTATATATGTTAATGTCGACCAGGCGAATATCATTCGTACTTTGCGTATTACTTTAATTAAAACTTGTTTTAATCGTAATCGAAGGTGAAAGTAACTTCTGTTCGACGAGGTGAAAGTGTTGAATCTGTTCAACAAAATACGTGGCTGTTGCTACAAATAAGTGTCGACTTGCGACAAGCGAAATTATAATGCATATATCATCTTGTATTATAATGCATATATCATCTTGTATTATAATACATATATCATCTTGTATTATAATACATATATCATCTTGTATTATAATGCATATATCATCTTGTATTATAATGCATATATCATCTTGTATTATAATACATATATCATCTTGTATTATAATACATATATCATCTTGTATTATAATGCATATATCATCTTGTATTATAATGCATATATCATCTTGTATTATAATACATATATCATCTTGTATTATAATACATATATCATCTTGTATTATAATACATATATCATCTTGTATTATAATGCATATATCATCTTGTATTATAATGCATATATCATATTGTATTATAATACATATATCATCTTGTATTATAATACATATATCATCTTGTATTATAATGCATATATCATCTTGTATTATAATGCATATATCATCTTGTATAATAATACATATATCATCTTGTATTATAATACATATATCATCTTGTATTATAATACATATATCATCTTGTATTATAATGCATATATCATCTTGTATTATAATGCATATATCATCTTGTATTATAATACATATATCATCTTGTATTATAATACATATATCATCTTGTATTATAATACATATATCATCTTGTATTATAATGCATATATCATCTTTTATTATAATGCATATATCATCTTGTATTATAATACATATATCATCTTGTATTATAATACATATATCATCTTGTATTATAATACATATATCATCTTGTATTATAATGCATATACCATCTTTTATTATAATGCATATATCATCTTGTATTATAATACATATATCATCTTGTATTATAATACATATATCATCTTGTATTATAATACATATATCATCTTGTATTATAATGCATATATCATCTTGTATTATAATGCATATATCATCTTGTATTATAATACATATATCATCTTGTATTATAATGCATATATCATCTTGTATTATAATGCATATATCATCTTGTATTATAATGCATATATCATCTTGTATTATAATACATGTATCATCTTGTATTTTTCACTACGAAATATTGTGAAAGTTGGACAAAAACGATAGCATTGGCAATATGTATCATTTGTTTGTCAATAATGTATTAAACCATCGTCTGATTAATTTTTGTAAAAAGGGTTAAGATCTAGGTTCATCTTCAATCTACCACAACAATACTAACATGAATTCTTACAATTAACAGGTCAATACAAATGAAACACACTACACGTTCAATATTTGTTTCGGGGTGATATTTGATGTGTAAATACGTGTGTTGTACTGACCCCTTTAAAGTATATTCTTACCCCTATTTTATCTTATGATGTAGAAAAATATACTGGACTAAATGACTGTTTTCATTACTAACCTTGAACTCGACGTGTTGGTCTTGTATTTATGGTAGGTTCGTTCTTTTGAACAGTGTAAATCAGTAGCGGTCACTTTCTGTGGACTTGATAACCTTGAATAGGTTTTATATGTTTAATCTTGTATCTAAATTAACAACCATCGGCGGGCAATCTGCAATATGTCATTATTAAGGAGTTTCCATTTATTAGTTGAGCAAATACACCCATAAAAGTCATGATACTTTTTTAAGAGAAGATCGTTATCGCTGGCTTTTTCATTTTTCTTTCAGGTTTTTCATTTTCGTGACCATATTGCGCTAATGAGTCAGACGATGTACTGTGGGTGATGACTAAAAGAATCGCATATGCCGCTTCCGCTCATAGAATGAATAAGAAAATAAGACAAACAGAGATTTTTTAAAATGTTATAAAACTTCTTCTGCTTAGTTTTTTGTTATATTTATCATCATTATTGTTATTCATATATTATTATTGATATAATTATTAATAGTATAAGTATCAGAGTGATATTTGATATAAATCCGTGGCAATAGAGTCTGAATGACCACGCGTCTTCCCATGTATCTACTACCCTCCACCATTCACAATAAGCGTAGCACATCCGTTTATGCTATCGCAGCGGTCGTATTTTATTTATTACCTATTCTTCGTGCTTTTTCAATGGATGTCTGTTATTTGCAATCTCTATTCGCTTTGTCCATCCTTGTTAACCCTTCCTGAGCTTTTACCATGGTATCACTAATTTTAAGGGAAGCATCAGATTATTAGATTGCTGGCAGTTACTGTTACGTTGGATTCGTGTCAATAGAATGCTCTCAATCCCTCACTCTTTCCTTATTTCGATATTTTAAAATATCTTCTTGCTTTTGATTCTGCTAATATACTTTCCGTTTTTTCCTTTGTTACTACTGAACTAATTCAAAATATATTTTTTGGAACATTTTTTTTTAGTTAATCGTTAGCCATACATATTAACTAATTAAGTAAATATATTTATTTGAACTGGGTAATTCTTTAATCATGGTAGACAATAATGTGCACCGAATAAGAAAAACGAAACTCGAACTGTTCTAAGTACGATCTCGGAAAAGTTTTCTTTACGATTTAATGAAATAATTCCGATAATACTATGCTAATCGAATCCTTAAAGCGGACGCCAACGGTTGTAAACATTTCCACTTAACACTCTGAGTTTATTCCTCCCAAATATAAATAAATAAATAAACAAACAATTTAGCATTCGTCATGATAATTAAAAGAAATAATTTTATGAGTTATCATACTGCATGAACATTTTCATAGTAATAAATGAACAAATATTTGAACGCGTTACAATCGTCATTTTGTATTGACAGAGGACGAAGACCGCTGACCTCCCCTAAAACTTTCCGATTAAAATAAGTAAATACATTAATATTACAGAAATTCGTGCGTTAAGTAAAACGTATACTTAAACTCATCAGTCCAACTTCAAATATATAAAATGACTAATACTTACGCAAACGTAAATTCGTGAATAATACCAAAACAACATTTAAAAACAACTTCCATATTACTTTATAGTTCGTCCTTCGTCCCATCTCTTACCTAATTAATTTCGAGGGATTTGATCTTTTCTAGTCAAATTCATTGGTACGCAGCTAGCCCTATATTTGCTCCCACTATATATATATATTGTCAGTGCTTTGCCTAGTGACTAACCTACAAAAGCATTGAAACTAACTTCGTTAAGGTCATAATGGATATCACATCTATTATCTCAACATTGTTCTACCAGTTTCTTGTGTTTGCCCCTTTTCTCTCGTCAAGTGTATTTATACATCATCTTCACCACCACCACCACCACCACCACCCCCATCATCATCATCATCATCATCATCATCATCATCATCATCATCATTATTATTATTTTTATTATTATTATTTACGTTACTATTTTTTCTAATTGGGGAAAAAGCTTAACATTAAACTTGACGGTTACGGCAACCTTGCTTTCTCTCGTGCGAATTGTTCGCACTCAAGAAACTCACACGTAATCCGCATGATTATATATTAATATATATATATATGTATATATATATATATATATATATATATATATATATATATATATGTATATATATGTATATGTGTGTGTGTGTGTGTGGATGCGTGTGTGTATATCTAATATAACAATGATACGAAAATAAATAATTAGATGATATTCATTATACATAGTTCTTGAACTAAGAATACGTATTAATTAACAAACATACAATAATGTGATGAATTTCATAGAAGATACAAAAAAAGAAATAATTATGATGATATTAAAAAGTCAGTGCAAAAATATTTACAGAAATACATATTTACAATGATACTGAAAACGCCATACACAATAAACCTAACGTTACACTGAAGGAGCATAAAAGTTGTCATAGCAACTTGAAATGTCGACTAGTATAGTATATCTAATGTCGCTAATGTGAAAAATACTTGATAGAAGACTACCTAGGTAAAGATACAACACACAACTGAGGTTATAACAGGATTAATGGCGTATACAATAAGAACAAACTTAGGTTTATACAAACCGATATAAACGCATATTATCTATCAATTGTACCCAGATTTTAGATAATGGCAACATATTTTTGAGACATAACTTAAATATACATATATATATATAGTTAAATCAGTTGTGGCCGTCTCCTCAGGCCATCCAGCGCGTCCCTCCGATTGCGGATGAGGGTACCCCTCTTTTTTGAGGTTAGCTTTGAATAACCAATAAAAAGCCGTTTGCAAAGCGGAAGTAAACATGCAAAGATGAATAAATCAAAATCTACAACCTGGCAAACCGCCACCCAGGATGAAAAGGGCCCCTCAACTCGTTTATGCACTAGGCGGGAAAAGGTATGCAATGGTGCAAACCTTTTTTCCTCTGAAAATGTCACTATGGACATGTTAGAGACCAGACAGGGACAGCCACCAGGCCTTGATGATAAAGACTCTGGCACCCAGACTCCACCACAAGCAACGACTAAAACAAGGAATACCAGGGTCTTAAAATCCGCAAAAGTGGTCAGTTGCACAAAAAAGGATTTTACTGCACTGCTACCATTACTCGATGTTCGAGAAATAGACTAGGAGTTACAACGAGATTCTAACCGAGAGAATAAGAGCGTCTGAAGAAAACAAAACACCCCAGTTTCCAATCTGCGCTCCTTAGTGTCCTAAGTGGGTAAATACTTAACACCTGAGGAGATCTCCAGCATAAAAACTGATGTCCTGAAGGACGCAGAAAAGGACTATTTACCACAACAAGTAGAGGAATCCAAGTGGAGACGGGAAAACAAATGGAACAAAAAGAAAAAATGGACACTAATATGGTCCATGGCATATGCGAGAACAAAACACGAAAAAACAGAAAGAAATAACAAGAGCATGGAAATAAATTTTCCTTCGCTTCCACCAAGCAAAACGCAATGTCCCCTCTAAGAAACTTAATATGCAGCGCTACAACAGTCTAAAATGGGACTTCAGTGAAACAGAACTTAATTCCATGGGACTGGATGTACCAGCACTTATAACAAATAACATCAGCCCCCTTCATAACCCTATAACACCACCAGCAACAACAAAATACAAAACCCAAATATATCTAGGGAAGTAAGGTCGGCAAATGGTGACACTCCAGAACTGCCCCCTAGAATAGACCCTCTACATCTGCAAGCTACAGATGGATTAACAATATCCCCCAACAACAGTCCCAACACAAAAACAGCTCCCAATACAAGCATACCCACATAACTATTCAAAAACACAGCCTAAACAAAATCCCAAAGCCAAACAAAAGCCTACGGAAATTCTCACACCACAAAACTCTTCACTGAATACTCCACCTCCATTATCCCCAGCACTCAGCCCACCTCCACCACCACCATTTCCACCCTTTGAGCCAAATGAGGAACAATTGGCAGTTTAGGAGGACCTCAGTAAAATCATTGAGGAGGTCAAGTCCATGGGACTAGAGAACCAACCCCAACTGTCAAAAATAAAACCCTACAGAACCACCAAAGCCCTCATCACAAAAAGTCAACACTGCACTGGAGAGACTGGTGCCAGAGGTAGTGTCGCTCACGGAACTCAACCTGATCACATATGCAGCTTATATCGATAGGATAACATTCCCTCAAAAGAACGTTAAAAAGCGATTTAATCCCAGATCTTCCAAAACTACACCTGCATGGAAGCTCAAGCTGCAAAAAGAATTAAACCTCCATCGGAAAGAAATGAGCCAAATAAAACAGTTCCTCGTCGCTCCCACAACAGAAGGGAGACTGAAAAACACCATCAGCAGACTCCATGCAAAGTACCACACAACCAGCAGTGAGGAACTAAACAACGTTGTCAGGGAGCTGGAAAGCAAGATACCAGCACTTGCTAAAATAATAAAAACCGAGGAAAATAATAAGGCCCAGTCCCATAACAAACAGTTTGAAGCAAACCCTAGAGTGTTCTATAGAACTTTAATAAGGGATACCATTACTGTAGAAAAAACACCTGAAGAACAAGACCTGGAGAACTACTGGCGACCCCTTTTTGAGTGTGAGGGGATGTACAACCAGGAGGCCCAGTGGATTGGAGACATACAGAGGATAAATGAGACCAAGCCCACAATTCCGGAGCCAGTGATTACAACAGAAGCGACTAAAAAAACTAGCTCTGTTGGCTAACCACAAGAAACCTGGCATTGACAATGTCTCCAATTTTTGGTTAAAGCAGTTGACTGCACTCCATGGCCACTACAGTAAATGCTTTAACAGACTACTGAGGGGTGAAGAGGCAACACCACCATGGCTCACTAAGGGAGACACAAACCTCATACCCAAAACAAAAGAGACACAATACCCAAATAAATACAAACCCATATGCTGTCTCAGTACCACCTACAAACTCTTTACTGGCCTGGTAGCCGATAGCATCTACGACTATCTCTCCTCTGGGAACTACCTAGAAGATCAACAGACTGGCTGTAGAAGAAGATGATTTGGTACCAAGGACCAGTTATTGATTGACAAAACAATTTTAGAAGATTGTAGGAGGCGGCACCTAAACCTGAGCATGACATGGATTGATTATCAGAAGGCCTATGACAGCGTGCCCCACTCATGACTACTACGGTGCCTTGACCTGTATAATATCAACCCAATAATTAAAAAAAACAATGACAGCCCACATAAAAATGTGGCAAACAAACATCTCACTAAGCCACAGCCATGGAAAGATTACCATCCCTAACATCAATATCAGAAGGGGAATCTTCCAAGGTGACAGCCTATCCCCGTTGCTGTTCTGCATGGAAATTGACCCACTTAGTAAGCTTCTCAACAACAGGAGAGAGGCCTACAACCTTGGCCAGAGACGCCAGAGAGATCCATCCAAGAAAATCAACCACCTTCTCTTCATGGATGACCTTAAGCTGTATGCAAGCTCTGACACTGAATTGCAGCAGCTCCTGCAGGTTGTACACAATTTTTCCAAAGACATTGGAATGAGATTTGGCTTGGATAAATGCGCCAAATGCTCCCTCATGGCTGGGAAAAAGATTCAGACAGACAATTTACAGCTAGATGGGGAAAATGAGATACGAGATCTCGAAGAGCAAGAGTCCTATAAATACCTTGGCATTGAGGAAAATGACACCATCCAACATGCCAGGATGAGAGAGAAAATTGGCAGAGAGTATGTACGCCGTGTAAGAATGATCTGCAAAACACAGCTTACAAACAAAAATAAAATAACTGTCATTAACCAACTTGCTATGCCAGTAATTACGTACAGCTTTGGTATTATTGATTGGCCTCAACAAACCATCAACAGGCTAGATGTAAAGACTCGAAAATGTTAACCCTCCATAGCGTCATCTATAGAAATCAGTGTCTGCCAATACTGTACTTGCCCAGAAGAGAGGGAGGATTGGGCCTATCAGAGATAAACCACCAGCATAGAGCCACTATTGTCAGCATTGGCCAGTACCTAAGAAGCTCCTTAAAGCCACGCCTAGCAATGGTACGTGAACACCAAGAGTTGAGAGCCAGCAAAACAAATTCGATCACAAAGTTGGCCAACCATTTTGGACAAGGCTGTCATATAGATGAGGCAGAACACCAAACAATCCTGCCACAGAGATAGCCCAAAAGAGCCGCAAGAGATATACCCAGACTTTTAAGAACAGGTGCATTGATGAGTGGTCAGAACAGAAACGTGCCACATACTTCCTCGATGAACTATCCAAGGACTATTTTGATAAGGAAGGGTCCTTGGACTGGCTAAGAAGGGGAGCTTTCCCCTACGACCAGGAGAGGCTTATAATGGCCGCACAAGACCAGGGCCTGATGACAAATGCGTTTAAAAAGATGGCTGGTCTCAGTCAGGAGAACAAGTTCAGGTTTTGCCACACTGAACTCGAGAGTGTGAGCCACCTGATATCGAGTTGCACAATCATGTTAGCAGATGGCTCCTATACAGCACGACATAATGGAGTGTGTAGATACCTTCACTGCACCATCTGTAAGAAACTGAATATCAGATGTAGCAGCAGGCACTGGGAACATCTACCTGAGAGAACTGTGGGGAATGAGACATACGCCATCCATTATGACGATGAAATCCCCACAGCTACCTATCTGGAAAACGCAGCTGTCAAACCTGACATTGTAATATGGAACAAGTGAGAGAGAGTGGCAACTTTGGTTGAGGTCAGTGTCCCTAATGACGGGGGCCGTAATAGAGCTGAAAGGGAGAAAATAACAAAATATCAGGGTCTAATATATTATATGAAAAGAAACTGAAACCTCAAAGAGATCTCTATCATTCCAGTTATCATAGGAGTTACTGGACTCATGAAGAAGAACTTGAAAAAAGTATTTAGGAAGTATTCCTAGTGAACCAAGTGCAAGGGAAATCCAAACAACTGCACTCAAGGGAACAGCCATAATCCTGAAAAGAGCCTTCGGTTGGAGTCTGTAAATAGCGGATGATCGTATGGCATTTGGAAGAATGCCCCGTCCCCAGCAAATTAATAAAAATAAGAATAAAAAAGTAAGAAAGATCATCATTATAACTGATTACTTATTTACTACTGAATGTTTTAATGAGCAAGTAAAAATAATTTTTAAATATTCATAAATTATTTAAAAAATCAGCGTTTAACTACTTATGAACAGTAATGATTAAAAAACAAATGTATATACTTTATATGTTATGATATATGATTTGAGCCTTACTATAAACTATATTACATAACATAATTATATTATAGATTAAAACCGTTCAGAAAACATTAATAATTAATATATAAAATAGACTTTTAAAATTATCTGCAAATATGAATATATCTGAATAAATAAATATCACATTACTTAATGTAATAGATCAGGATATAGTGAAAATACAGTTTATAATTGATGATGAATTAAGAAAAGGAGCTTAAATATATTTTATCATATGATATGGAATCAGGAAATATCACAATGGGTTTGCCGGTAAAATATAATAACTAATAAAATAACGGTTCATCTCAGAAATAAGAAGATTAAATAACAATTGAAAAAATAATAACAGCAAGAATTATAAAGGGGTAGTGATAAAGATAACGGTTATAACATATGCATAGAATAAGAGAAACACTTTGGTGCAATCCCCAATGCTAAAACAGATATACCTAATACATTTTAGACAATAACTGACAATAGTTTTTAGGCGCATCGAATATTTGGAAAAATGGTATATTAATATAGAATTTAATTATAATATACACTTAATAAATTAAACTTTCAATGTATTATGACAGTAAACATACATATTAAACACTTTTGTGAGTTTGTAAAGGGCCCGGAAGGGAAACACAAACTCAGAGTTTTGAGAAAATAACTATATTGATAAAAGGTATAATACAACAAATACACAGACTAGTGTTTCCAGGAATATGTTGCACAAGGTTTTAAGGTGGTAAGCTAGCACCTCTAAAGGAAGGGCACTTTGACCCAGTAAAATTGCCTGTGCACCTCCGTAAGTCAACGCGCCTCATACAGTAAGCACTAAACTTACTCCATCCCAATGACGGGAGAAAGACATTGGAGGGTAAACCCCCTAGGACAACCACGAACTGATACTGTTACCCAACAGATAAAAGACCACCGAAAAGGCCTAGTTCCTGCCGGACTAATTATCAAGGACGACTTCTCGATTAGTATTTACCAGTCTTAAGTGTCTAAGTAACTAACTCTACATAAATACTTCACAGGCTGGCTTGAACCCAGCACTGAGAAGAAGGTGTTCCCAGTATTCATGGTGAGTTAGAAAGTTAAAATCATTCGTTTAAAAATGGTATACTTGCACCCCTACCAAGCTTGTCCCCCTCATTTAGTCACAGTATCGGTACCTTTTTGGAATGACGCTATTCTGAGGCTTCCTGGGGTAGCTGTATGTAAAACTATCGTGTCTGGTAAACATAACTTCTTCCTAGGCAGTGCTGTCGATGTCTTCCGATAGTCGTTCCCTACTTAGATTTAGGTGTATCTTTTGAGAGAACTGAGTGACTCAATTAAAATAAGATTCGATAGACTCTAATTTCAAAACTCAAGACTCCTGTTTTCAGCACATCGTATTAATTTGGAAAACATGCCTTCTTGATTTCGACATGCAACTTCAAGACAAGTGGCTTTTTCTTTCATAGTATTTACCTCTTCTGAAACATCTGAGTTACAACTTTAGCGATTTCAGCTCTGGTATTATAAGTTCATTCTCTTAAACCTTCATGTAAATATTTTAACTTAATTTCCTTAAGTTTAGTGTAAGCTATTTACAGCGTGAATTATGTGCTCTTATGTGTTTTTATTTCTGCCTACAATTTATTTTGGTTTCATTCCATATTATGTTTAATGGTTGAAACAAATTCCTGTTTTGTTTTTCTGACTCAGTCGTCAGAATTTTCTTTTCAGGACAAAACTGTTAATCGGTACACCTCATTGGTTTAACTGATGCAGCAAGGCTATGCCAACAAATGTTTAATGTTTTTAATACGAACATTTACACTTTGTTAGTAGTCGTTGTTAAAGTAATGTCGGTAATCATTTCACCTTCGAAATTTATTTTTTAACCAGTCTCCGTTCTAGCTATTTAACTTACAATTAGCTTCCGGTTCAGAAATATCAATTAGCAACATGCTTATAGTAAGTAGGTTGGGAAAACCGACCATGCTAGGCTAGGTGCCTAGCATGGTCGGTTTTCCCAACCTACTTCATATAAGCATGTATAAAAATGTTGTATTGTAACAAAAATAGTCATCATTTAAATTCGAAATACATTATGAATAATATATTATGACACCTGATATTTAATAACAGCAACAATACAACATGTTCTTAACTGTATTGAAAATTAATATAAATTGTACTAAGATTAATTAGGAATATAAAATAGGTATGACAGAATGTAATTATTCAACAAATATTACATAAGCATATATTTAAATACATTTTTCGTGGTACAAAATTTAATAACGGCGAGGAATACGAACGTTTGGGACATTTTTGGGGGTGTAGAATGAAATTGAACAAGTATAAAAAACGAGAGGAAATAATGTAAAAAAAATCATGAATGTACTAAGCCGGCGTTCGTCCACACTCATCAGAGTATTAACGTGCAAATAATTAAATACGACTAAAAACTTTTTTAAAATGTCTATGGGGTGACCCCTTGGTCCTGCGTTGGCCAATATCTTCGTAGGTTTTCATGAGCATAATCTTTTGGCCCGTATCAATAAACCACTTACTTATTTTCGATAAGTAGATGATACATTTTGCGTTTTCAACAATGAGTCAGATTCCATATTATTTCTTAATGCACTCAATCAATTACACCCAGCCTTAAAGTTCACTTGTGAGAGAGAACACATCTCCACTCTTTCTTTTATTGATGTATTAGTGCATAAATATGAGTCATTGTTTCTTAACATCACTTTACCGCAAACCTACATTTACTTGTTTATATTGTCACTGGGACTCTTTTCGTCCCATACCCAGAAAAATAAATCTGATTAAATGTTTGGTTCACCGTGCCTTAAAGATTTGCTCTGAATCCCTGATTGATTCGGAGATTATATTTATCTAAGAGGTGCTCGTTGAAAATGGTAACCCTCTCGATATTGTTAATTCTAATATCGTTACTAAGATCGCTCACTTTAACAAGCCTAAACTTTCTGGTCCTCCAAAATGCCCGGCGTACCTCCGATTACATTGGTTGAGTAATATTAGCATAAAATGTGTTAATCAATTTCTGTAGTTGTACGTCGGTTTTACCAAGCATCTAATCCTAGAATTGTTTTTTTCTGCTCGACCTTTGCTCAAATCTATTCATAAAGGTGTTCTCCCACCCCAACATATCAGTAATATTATTTATCAATTTAAATGTCGGTGGGATGCCGCATACGTAGGAAGTACAGTGCAAAGGTTTGAATCCAGAATAAAACAACACATCCCCCTGCCATACGCCGGGGCGGACTAAATAATTTGACTAATTTAGTCAACACATCCGAGTCAGCTATTGCTGACCATCTTATAAATAGCGCCGAATGTGCGTCGACGTACACTAGTGACTGGTTTTCTGTAATAAGTAGATCGCATTCTCTATTCCATTTCAAAGTCCTGGAAGCCATATATATCAAGTCAATCAAACCCTCGCTTGGTAAACAAAAGGAGTGGCTTTTAGGACTTAATGTGATCAACTTGTGACACTCATCCCCATTTTTTTCTCCTAAACTTGAAACTAGTTTTCATTTAATGTTTTAAAAGTTTTTAGTCGTATTTAATTACTTCCACGTTAATACTCTGATGAGTGTGGACGAAAGTTGTTTTAGTACATTAATGAATTTTTGAAAATTATTTCCTCTCGTTTTTTATGTTGTTCAATTTCATTCTACCCCCCCCCCAAAAAAAAATGTCCCAAACGTCCGTATTCCTTGCCGTTATAAGCATATATATTTGATAACGTGGTTTGAAAAAATCATAGTTCACAATAATTAGTAAAGATTAGGAATTGTTAATCAAAAATGGGAATAATAATAACAATTAATATAATAAATTGATTTGAATTATTATTAAAAGAAAAACTGCATAGGGTTATACATAACGATATTTAAGAGTAACATAATATTTAATAGATTACTGGATCGATACAAAATTGTATTGAAAGGGAATTAGTATAGATTATTATAAGATTGACATATAAGTAGTGAAGCATGAAAAAAAGGTATATGATCATAAACGAAGGTAGCTGTCGAATTAATATTATATAACTTAATTTTTTCATGACAATAATTATTTGATGATCTAACTTAATGTATTATCCATCTACCAGAACTAACATGAAAATAAAAATTAGTAATAATTAGCGTTTTATATTAAAATTAAAATATGGAGATGAATTAACCAGATTGTATGGTTTTCCGGATGTTTAAATAAAACGCAGGTTTAATTGTGCTATGAGTAATTGATATGATACTGAAATATGTATTGAGAATCATTTATATAAAGAGGCTATTTAAATTATAACTAAGTATCATGTTAAAACTACTATTTTAGTACTTAGTTTATGTATCCTTTAAAACAATTAATAATTATTTTTGAAATAACGGCTGTAGCGAGTGTACACATATGAAATTACGCAATTGTTACATGATAATAACTAGTTTCATTGTGAAATAAGATTACAGTGAAAGTTGTAATCCAAAATATTAATTCTTAACAATTTCACAATTTAAAATGAAAATGCAATAATGATTACTGTAATTATGAAAGAAAGGTGAAATAATGATATATTACGATTAATCAGATATTTCAATAAATAATAGGATCAATAGAATATTTTCTAAACTTATTCGAAAATCAGTATAAATTTAGTTAACTTAAAATCACTATAAATAACCAATGTGGTCTCTATCTCTCTCTCATATATATATATATATATATATATATATATATATATATATATATATATATATATATATATAATAATGAATTGTATGGGGAAACACCTTATATAAAATGAAATAGAAAAGAAAAACAAAATAATGTTATATGAAAAAAACAAAAAACAAACACCGTTATGTATGATTTCGGAAATCTACGAATAATAAATTCACGAATCAAAGCTAAAGTTCACACATTAGCATAAAAAAACAGCTTAAAGTTCGCAAGGCAGCCTTTCGTCCGACTCTCGTCAGGGGAATCGTCGGTAGACTAATTAAAGTACACGAAAAACAATAAATTGGTGTAGAAGCAAGTTGTAAGCAAGTGGCATAAGGTGATATACATGCGAAATTATATATATAAATAAAAAACGCAAGTAAAGAATATTTTTTAATCAACCTGCGGTTGACCACAGATCGCCAAATATATGTAGAGAATGCTTTAATTGTCTTTTTCTACAGAGAGTAGGCCGTCGTGAATTAATGATGATGGCTTCCAATATGTCCAGATGGAAGCGGTGTCGTGCTCTGTGCACAATGGTAAATGTGTCATCCGAATAAAGATCACGACAGCTTCTTTTTGTCCAAAAGGTGGCCGCCTATGGCAGACTCCTGAGCTCGTGAACGCCCGGCTAACGGGACGGGTTCATGTCGGCAAATGCATCCGTGCACAGGTTGAGCCACTCTGACCGATAATCGCTGAATGGTCTTGCCTACACAGTCAGTGTCGCACTGACATTGAAAATTATAAAGTACATAACTTTGATCATTGGTAGGAGAGACGTCCTTGCGAAAGGAGGGGAAAGCGGATCGAGTGAAAAAAATAATGTGTCATCGAGGAAGATATCTTATCCACCAAAGGCTGGATGCAAGAACCCAACCACGGAAGTTAAAGATCGATGGGGCATCGAGGAAGAGCAAATACCTTAGTTCTACTAAAGTTATCAACCTTGCTTCGGATGACATGCGAGACGACGTGCTCGGGGTATCCATTAGAAAGAAAAATTTCCTTGACTTTATCAAGTTCAGAAGTCAGTTTAGTACTAGAACAAAGCATCAGAGATCGGTGGGTAAGAGTCCTAATAAGATCCTTCTTTCTACGTTTAGGGGCAAAAAAATCCCAACTAAGGTAAAGTCCAGTAAAAGTGGGCTTCATATGTTTTGGGTTTGGAGTAACCACACTTTTATCTCTTAACTGAGTTCATTCATTAATAATTAAGCTTCATCCTTACAAATATATATATATATATATTTACATTAAAACCATGCTCCCTCTATTTAAAGCTGTCTTTGTGTGGCGCCAACTCTTTTTTAAATTATTAAGAGAGAGATATAGCCACGATTTCGTAAGCGCCGTGAATAACACGGTTCGTTTAAGAGGCAAACTACGTTCTCTTAAATGCAACATCACCTGTCTTCGAATATGTTTGAAGAATTTTGTGGTCCTAGGTACATCTCCTCTCGGATCTCGAAGATCAAATGTCGCAATCCATTTGGTATGGAGAAGGCGTTCCTATTGGATGAAATTCGACGCCATTCTGAGATGTTATCTTCTACAAAGACGCAGTATCATTCTCTGTGGGTCTTTGCCTGGAATACCTTGTCGTTTTTTGACAAATTCCGGTTCTCTAAACTATTGTCTAAACAGGATCGCACTTTTCATACTAACGCCAAGTCTAAGAATGATAAATATTTAAGCATGTTGATTAAAAGAAAGTGTGGCATCCGTACAAATTCAGATCAACATATTTTTAATCTTTCTGATTATATTTTGTCTGATATAGATAAGGTCGTGTTGTCTAGAGGTCTTGATTTTTGCATTCCTCCATCAGTCATTGACAGGACCGGAATTTTGGCCGAGTTTTAATTCATGTTCTCCCAGTTGAGAATCCTTTGCCTTTCTTCCAATGAGTCTATAAGTCAGCTTAAAGCCCGGCTTGACGAATATGCTCATTCTTTTGTTAATTCTACGATACGCTCCGACGAATCGTTTTGGCAAAAGAACCATTTTCAAACTGCCAAACTACTCAAGACGAGGGCCGACATTTATATTACTAAACCTTATAAAGGTTCATGTGTCGTCATTCTCAATCGAGCCGATTACATTTCCAAAATGGCTACCATTTTAGAGGGCACAAGTAAATTTCAATTATTAGGTGACTTGACGGTGGATCTTGCCTACAAATGAGGAAAGTTAC
>OY744523.1:48668596-48688596 GCA_963556195.1 Sepiola atlantica
ATAAAAATAAAAATAAAAATTAAAAAATATATATATACATACACACATAAAGTGTAAATATCTAAATACATATTTATTTATTTATTCATTCATTCATCCATTCATTTTTACTTCTAAAGTTAATTTTAAGAGTATTCCAAGGGTATAATTCTCCTAGAAGTACATTTATATAAATTCATTCTATTTATTGATTTATAGATTGATTTATTTTACATTTATTATTCTTTCTTTAATTTTCCTTTGTTATTATGATCCATTCATATATTTAATTTATTCTCATATTACTATAATTTATTTTTTCATTTTTATTAATTTTAATTTTTTTTTACTTCTCTTATCTTAACTATTCTTTTACTATTCTTTTATTTTATTGAGCATACACATACACACATGAGAATACACCTTTATTCACATAATGTATATATGCATACACATACACTAGGTCTAAATACATGTAAATAAAGTGCATATCATTCTATTCCACAATTATAATATGTAACGTGTAAAAATGTGGGGTGGGTGGCGCTGACAAATACCGAGGAGACAAAGGCAAGCTAAAATGGGGGGGCGCTGGCAAATAAAGAGGAGACAAAGGCAAGTAAGTTGGGGTGGGAGTGTGAGGATGTAAGAATCAGAGGATGAAAGGGGAAGACAACTCGAATCTGTTATTCAGGGTTGGACGAAATTAAGAGATTAGAATAGCTTCCGAAATTCGAAGCTGACCTATATTGCGGACGGAGTTGAGGATGCGGACACTAATGGAGCGATGTGTGTTGCCACATAATATTAAGTGTTTTAAGTGTTTATGGAAGGAAGAAATGTGGGTGTTTAGATGCTCTTTAATGCGTTGGTGTAGAGGCCTAACGGTACTACCGATGTAGAACTTTTGACACTTAGCGCATTGTAGGTTGTATACTGTAAAGGTGCGGAGGCAGAGACCAGAGTTGGGGATGGGGCAACTAGCTAGAGAGCAGGGGTCTGGGGTGTAGTGGCTTTTTTGGATAACTGTTGTCGGAGAGAAGTGCATGTGTGAGAAAGTTGTATGTTAAGGTTCTCACTACGTATGGCATTGCGGATAGCAGAAGTGATACGGTCGCTAATGAAGGGGAGTTTAAGGAAGCTAGTGTTGGTGAGAATGTGGTGTCTACGTCTTCTACTGTTGTTAAGGCCGGATATGGTAGTTAGGGGGAAACCGTTGGTTAATAGGGTTTGGTGGAAGGCTTCGGTGTGTGTTGTTTTACATATATATGTATATACATATATATATGCAAACATTGTTAAAATTAAGAGAGTTCGTATGTTTAATAATACTTTTTTTACATTTTCAATTTTGCTGATGTTTTTTTAGTATTAAAATAAAAAAAATGACAAAAATGTGCCATTAATTCCACTAGTGTATTAAACGTTTTCGATTATTTTGTCGAATCATCTTCAGATGTCAAAAGCAAATGAACAAAAAAGCTGTAGAAAGAAGAGAATTTAAAAAAGACAACGGGGAAACCCCATGAGAACGAATTGTTCCAGGAAGTCGTTGATGATTTAAATTCAGCAATGCTGGAGCATCTCAGAACAAAATTGCATTACGTTAAGTATTTTTAAATGTTACCATATGATGTTTTTAATTTTAGTGTTTTTATAACTTAAAATAAAAAACATAACATATGAAATTAATAGAAACATTTTAACATGAAAAGTAAATCTTTTTTGGAAGTGAGATATGTTTATAATATGCACCGGTCAAACTCAACATCAGATTACATATTTTACTTACTCTTTCAATTAGTTTCTATCTTTTTTATTAGTTAATTTACTTTCATCATTCTGTTTTCTTTGTAATTACCAACTTAGCTTAGATTAATGTCTTCTCCATTTAACACTTCAAAGTTTTAATCTACATACACACATTTTAACACAAAAATATATCATGATATATGCACATATATGTCAATATCAACATACTTTGATCTCCATATAAGACATACATGATATTTTAGATACACACGTACACACATAGACACACACACACGCACAAACACACACACATATATATATATATATATATATATATATATATACATATATACAGTTACATGTAGATATATATACATATATAAAATAAAACAAACACTAATATATGCTCATATATCCAGACACAAATATACCCATATATACCACATATATACATACATATCAACACATACATATATACACATTTATATACATACAGATACAAACATGCACATACATACATAGATGCATACATATAGATTAAAAATATACATCTACCCACACATATACATACATACACACATTGCCAATGAATACATCTTCTTTTTCCACTGATTTTTCAGCAGAGTATATTACAATATATATAAATATGTGTACTTCTTTTTTTCATTATTGTAACCGTTTTTTAATTAACTGGTTATAAGCACGTGTGCAGGCTTGCATTCATATATATGCATCACTATCGAATGTACATCCATCCATACCTACTCATATATATACATACATGTGTAAATAATTGTACTACTTATATTTTACTTATACTTTCATATACTGGTATACCATATACACATGTAGATATACAACACCCGCATACATTGACATGGACATGCAGCACATTCATAACTACACACAGTGACATATAAATATGCCCATCAGCCTAGACATACGTATACAGAATAAATATAAAATTCAAAATATACAACTTTTACACCGGTATAATCATACCCATACATATAAGATATTAATCCAACTATCTATATAAATACCTACGCATACATAAAAAGATACTCAAGAGATGAATATCATCTATCAATGCATTACATTATATATATACATATATGCGTTTCTCTCTCTCTCTCTCTCTCTCTCTCTCTCTATATATATATATATATATATATATATACATATATATATATATATATATATATTATTGATTTTTTTGCCGATAGATATCTGTTTTCTTAGTATCTCTCACTTGCATTAATTTGCCCTTTTTAAATAGGGCGTGTCATTATTATATTTTATTATTTATTAGCATGGCTAACCTAGGAAAATATCGAACGTACGATATTCAGTCTGCAGTCTAGCGTTTTACCACCAGACTACAAACACCCTGCCGAAATATGTACGATCTTTAACGTCACAATTTTACATATTTTATTTTTACTGGCGATAGAAACATATCGGTGTCCTTAGTATTTAACCACTTTATTAATGAGAAAGTACATTGTCTGTAGTCGCCTGTTTTGTTTATAAGATGTGTCGTTATTCATAGTTTATATATATATATATATATATATATATATAGCAATACTCATGTTTCTATGAATTCCTTTTTGTACGCAAAAATAATTATATATACTAGCAAATATATGCTCCCTACGGCCGCATATGTTTGCTAGGCCGCGTCAGAAATGAACGCTCACGCGTAAACCGATGGAGCCCCAGTCATATTTCATGGGTGGTTAGACATTGATTTTCTTTGTTTATGACCAAGAATAGTTTTCGTGGAAAATAAAGAAAAAAAGAAATCCGACCCTATCCCAATTTTTATTTCACCCTCCCCCATACATAGACCTGTTTTTAGTTAAGAAAAGAAAAAAGAAAAATTCTTTGACTGTCCTCCCCCAATTTTTTTAACATTCCCCACCATACATATAAATATTTTAATTAAAAAGGAAAACAAAACTAACCCTAACCCTCGTTATAATGTGTGTGGGTGCGTGTTTTTAAATAGTAATTTTAAAATCAATTATTATTTTAATTAAACAATTTGATTCAGTGAATTTGTGTTTTAAAATATAATGGCTAATAAGATTAAGAAAATAAACACACTCAGAACGTTTCATTAAAAAGTAGCACGGTGAATGCCAACGTTTTCTTTACAAACGCGCCGTCTTACGTCCATACTCAATTAACAAAGGGAGAGAACAATTCAATTGATTAACCTTGGCTGTTTACTCAATTATGGCATAGTTATGTTAACTACGTAACGCATTTCATGTATGTATATATATAAATAATAACATAAATAATTATAATTTATAAGTAAGATTATTAGCGAGCAAAATAGCGTGAATACATGTGGAAATCTGAAGAAAACAATCATGAGTGTATATTTGCGAATACTAATTTATTAGAAGTTCAAAAGTAATTGAGTATGTAAATTGAGGAACGCGCATAGTGTTTACGGCGGTTTATTTTCATAGTATATAATGAAGCTGGCGAACGTATTAAATAGTCATGCTACTCTGATGTAGTTTTGGCTTCAGACAGACAAAAAGACAGAGAGACAGATACATAAACTCCATTATTAATATATATATATATACATATATATATATATATATATATATATATATGGAGGGAAATGTATTATTATTATATTATTATTATTATTATTATTATTATTATTATTATTATAGATTTGTGTATATATTAGTGAAGTTAAAGCTGAATTGTTTCTACATTTGATTATTGGGGGAGTGGTCATTTGATTGTGACAATTAGAGAGCCATGCATTATATAACTGTTCTTAAATCTCCGAAACAGTTACGTGGTAAACCGCTGATGATCCCCGTTTAATATTTCACGCTCAAGTGAAGGTCCCCTGTTTTTGTTTAACTGTTAGATACTTAAATCTCCCTTTTTATTTGTGAATTTTCTAGCGGTAATTAAGCTTATGCAAGTGCTAAGTCTGCGATATTTTAGTTTCAGTTAGTATCTCTAGGAATTTAAACTACATTTTCATTCTTTGTTTAAAATGACTCAAATCTTTTTCAGACTGTATATATATATATATATATATATATATATATATATATATTCATCTAAATTGTAATTATAAATACAATGCATGATCTACATATTTTGCTATACTAAATATAGAAATGTGTATTTCTTCAAAGATATTTAAGATAATATCAATTAAACGATTATTTCACATCGTAGTGATTACTATTTTTTCGATTTCATTATAATTTTGGTTCCGTATTTTTCTCTATATATGAAATAGTTTATTAATGCCAAAATACGATAGGACTATATTTTTACTACAAATAATTTTATAAAAATGTTTCTTTAATTAGTTCTGAGTTTACAGTTTACGATTGCACATCAATTATAGAGTTTTAGCTGAATTATACTTTATTATAATTACTTATATTCGTGTTGGGTTTTGGAATTGAAAAAACGATATATATATATATATATATATATATATATATATATATATATATATATATATATACATATGGCATACGATATTTGTTGTTACTAAACATCATAAATTCAAAGTATATTAAATGAAGAGCATTGCTTACACACATATTATCTTGTACACCAGAGCCAGATTCCGTATCAAGTTAAAAAAGAAAATATTATATGAGAAGATCAGGGAACATTGCGTTCGTGGATATTTACCTATAGTTTACAAAAAGAATTTCGCATAACCTTGGTTAGATGAAACAGATGTTTGTCTAGAAAACATATTGACAGGGAAGTAACCATTTGTTTTCTGATATCTCACTGGCCTTAAAAAGATTGTCAGCGTGGGTGATGTGCCTTGTATTATTTATTCAGCTTACATTTTGGATTGGACGTGTTGCACAGCGCTCATCAATTTATAGGTAGAAACTAATAGTTCTTCCGTTGTAAATATGTATTATTTGATCTATACAGAAGAGAGTTTTAATTTCGTTTACTTTTATACCCGTCGCATATCGCGCAATACACAACACTTCACTCCATTGCACATCAACTGCCGGCGAAAGATAGATATAAACAAAGTAAACCGATTTTGTAAGACTTTTTAGAAAATAATTTCCACAACTGAATTTGTATTTAGTAATTACAATTAGTATCAACTGCTTTGAACATGCAATTCACACAGCATCTGACAACGAAAAGCGTTAACACCCAAATAACTAGTAATCTTGAAGATAGTGTACTTACAGAATTCGCCGGACGTTAAATTTCAATGTGCTTTTTACAGTAGAACAGTTTCTGTAATGTATTATTTTAATTAGCTTGCTTTTTTACTGGATACTGGACTATAATCTTGTTGATATTACTTCTCCAGTGTGTTTTAACACACCAATTGTTTCTTCCATTTCATTTATTGAAACACAATTCAATGAAACGCTATTTCAGAGGATTCAATATTACGTCTCTAAAAAGAAAGAGTGCTGCAAATAACAAATTACTCTGCATGGGCAGCTCCGATTGTAACTCCTAAAAAGCGAATGGAACAGTAAAAATGTTTGTGTATTATTTCACTGCATACAACAACTCCTTAGATACACATCATTATTCGTTAACATTGCCAGATGGTCTTTTGTCAAAATTCAGTAGTGGATATTACTTTGCAAAAATGTATTGGTGGATGCTTTTCTGCAGTTGATGAAGAGTCAAACGAGCGGCTGACAATATACACACAATGTGGTTGTTTATATCTTACTGCCTTTCTTTTTGCAGTCAAAAAGGCTCCACCTATATATAAGCAGCCAATGGATGCATTGTTAAACAGACTGAAAATATGTTCAGCCTTCGACGATAATTTAATCGTTACAAGGGCTACAAAATCTAAATTTCTACAGAATCTTACTATTATATTTGAGCGAAGTCAGCACTAGGGATTATATGTAAATGCAAAAATATGAACTTTTTGAAAAAAATAAACTTAGGATTAATTATATTTACCAAAACTGGACCATAGCTAGACAAGTAAATATTTAAATAAAAATGCAGGCAACGGCAAATATTAAAATTGTACGCTTATTCTGTTCCACGGTTAGCCATTACATTGCATTTTTGCCGCAATTTCGTGCACTTCTCAAAAATCAAAAAAGTATGTACCATGGAAATTATCAAGTGAGTGGCAGACTGTCTTCAATAATTTTCTGATGCATCTGATTATGAAGTGTACCGGTAATTTCACATAGCTTCCTGAGTGCAGTCAAAATGCAGTAGCTCATGCATTAATGTCACTAACAAATGTCAAACGAAAATATAGTTTGATAGCGAAGGAGGCATTGCTGATAGTTTTTGCCACCACAAATGTTCACAAGCTGTTATATAGACGTTACTTTACCTTTATCTAGGATTATACACCTATTGTAAGCGTGTTCCGATCCAATAAATCTATGCCAATCAATACAGCTAACTCTCTGCAAATGATTGGTCATCATGCTATTGGATTACAGTTTCTTAATCACATATAGTTTAAATGATGCAATAAAATATGCAGATGCCTTTTCTAGACTTATGGATAAACAAATCAAAGATAAAGAAGATTCAATCATTTCAACATTATCTGTGTGACCAGAAATTATTTCAGTGTTCGTATCAACTGTCAGATTACTGTCAATTATTGTTTCATTTACATTTAAAACTCGTTTATTGATATAATTTTATATTGGGCATCAGAGTATTAGTCAGACGGACGCTTTAGCACGATTGTCACGTCTTCAGATTGACTTTCCAAAACTCATTAATGCAAAAGTGTTCTACTGCTAATATATGATTACGGTGCATAGCTTGGGATTTATCCAATGACTCGCATTATCGTGCAGGAATTCTTTTTTAAATACTTAACATTTGAGCCAATTTAGAGTCCTAGAGATCGCAGACTCTAACAATGATACTGCTTTCACTTCAGTGATTTTTTTATATTCTTGCAAGCCACATAGTATGAACCACATAAGCACGTAACATTTTACCCTAAATAAAAAAACACAGACTGAGAATGTTATGAATACATTTCAGATAACACTTTTGATACTCTAATAGGGAGTAAGTGACTCAGGAAATAATAGCGATATAACTTAGAAGTTATAGAGCTACACATACACAGACGCTCCAAACTGTAGATCACAAGAGAATTTAATATAATGTTACAGCTTTCACCTCAAGTAAAAGGTAATTAATGACGTCAGTGTTACGTAATCCGTTTGGGTTCGGCCTTCGAATCATTTGCGATGTTCATCCATAACACAAACCAAAATGCAAGATACGCATGATGATACCATTTTACTATAGATACTGTTGGGCACATTTGATTCACCTCCACAACGCACTACATATACATAGAAAAACGAGCTTGGATCCAAGTTAAGATTTTTCCAAGAAGGTTGTCTCGCATCGTGCAAATCGTACTAATCCGATGCAGGTCCCTACACGACAAAAATAAAATAGCACAAAGCTCCACAAGCAAGCGTCAGAGTAAATAGTTCTTAATCTAACAAATGTTTTATAAGAAAAGGGAGTATTTGCCCTTTGGTTTTCTCCCTTGCTTCAAATGGACTGTGAGGGTGAGTTATATCTTTTCAATGTGTCAATCTACGGGCATTTTGGTTTGGACATGTTGCACAGCAACTGTTAATTAATATATCTAAACAAACGAGTGGTTATAGCACTTGTTTTTGGGCTGGACGACCCGGGTTCGATCCCACTCACAGCATGCGAATTTTCGGGTCTGAAAACTCCCTCTGTTCACCCAGCAGTAAATGGGTACCTGACTAAAACTCAGGGAAGGTTCAAGGCAGCGGAAGGAGAGGGATAGGCTCCGCCTTCCATATGCTGTGCCCTAGACACGGTTATTCTTAACAAATAACCGCCGCTACGGCCATGGGCAGTGTGCGATGTCGACAACGACACTCGTGCGCGTCCAGGCTATGCGACCTTTACCTTTTTACCTGAACATGTTATTAGTTTTAAATCGATAAATAATGGTAACCGAGTGTCTATCCAATCAATTGTTATATTTACCCCATATGTTACAATAACCAACACTAGACCTAATATATATATATATATATATATATATTCTAAATGTTAACGTAATACAAAGTGTTGAACTTAGTTAGACTTTTCAATAAATAAACAATGCCATAAGAGGCACAACTGTGCTATTTATGAAGTGTTCTATTAATAAAATGCACGTATTTATTGTGTATACCGTCTGACAGTCGGTAATTTCCTGACAGAGGTTTTGTGGCAACGCGTTATTTGACTTGGGTGTCTTCTTAGGAAAGTATTCTAATTACACAGTTTAAACTGCAACTTAATGCAACTGAAATATTACTAAATAAATTAAATAAGTTTCCTAGTAAGGCAAAAATATATTGGTGTCTACCTCTAAATCTTTTTTGTGGGAAAAAGTTTCGTGTATTCGATGCAAAATAATATTTAATCACATATCAATATATGTGTCTTGCGAATATTACTAATATAACCATGCCTAGGAACGGCGAAAGTTAATGGAACATGTGTTTTAGAAAAACAGGTATACATGTACAGAAATGAAAAATATATCTGATAACAGATTAAACCATGTGTGTGTTATGTATAGTAAGTGTTGAACTTTAATTATCGAACTTTGTAATAGAGAAAATATTTAAGAACCTATAAGTGGTTTAAATGAATTAATATTTTGTTTTCTGGTACAGAAATAGGTCCAATGTATATACCGACTACTAAATGTTGTGTTTCCGGTGTAGTGAAGTAAAAAGTATCGAAGGAAGTATTACTAACTGAGACATGTTGACATTTTAGTGGAGAATGAGTTGATTGTCCATAGTACACTTAAGGGGTATATCAATATTGTTAAAGAACGCAAAAAGAGTCGGCTTCAGTCTCATTGTTGAACAACCACAACATGTCGTGAATATAACACACGTAAACATCTGTGTTGTACCAGATAACAGACCACCTTAATAAAAGCCTACAAAAATGTTAGATAATGCGAGCCTTAAAATTATTTAATCCATAGAGACGCCATAAAGTGCCCGTTACAGAATGTTGTCAAAACTAAATTCAGCCGATATTGTTGCAATGTTCATTCATTCAACGAAGATATTTGTAGGAATAGAAGAAGACAGTTGACTGCAGTATAAAATAAGCACATACATTTATAGTCTCTAGAAGTGGCAACATACATAGAAAAGGATTGATATGGCCAAGAAACACATACATTTGTTTAATATCAAAATAAACTTTGAATATGATAAGGAAATACAAAAAAATATTTAATGCAGAATGAACTGTAGCCTTCCAAAATCGGTTTACAAAATAGTGACAAACTGTTTTGCTGCGAAATCGTTATTATAGAAAATAGGGGTGTGGGGTGTAGCACAAGTTTATGGGTTTTCTTAATCCATAAGGGCGGAGAAAAAATAACACCAGATTATCTAATAAAGTATAATGTAAGTGAAAAGAACATCACCTTGCCCAGACCCATATAGAATTTGGACTCAATAGCCATAGTCGAATCATGTGCATCTAGTGGAACCAACTGAATACATCAAGATGTATCCCCGTGGATGGTCGTCATTTATTAAGATAATCCTCATGATAAAGCATAACGACACCTGAGATAGGCAAATAGTACTGAAATGTTTATTTCTACAGATTGTATTCACAAAAAGGAGAGTAATGTACTTGGGTATAAATATGCCAAGTCATTAAACATAGCATCAGGATAATTAACATTAGAGTCGAATATAGGAAAATACTTGCTATTTCGGCAAACAGAATTGTGAATAAATGTATTCAAGTTTAGAAACTGAAAGTAAAATTGGAAATTCAAACATTGAAAACTGAAAGGTAGAAACATTAAATACATTCTGACTAATGCTACAGTTTGCAGAAGAACCTACATTTTAAAATAAAGTATCAGTCTATTATGGTATTTAACTTTAACACAGGATAGCTACATTCTTAACCTAATAAAACATACCGAGTAAGCCGTGTTTTTCGAATGAAAGGCAATGTAATATAAACTCATTACCTAACTCATGGTAATTTTATTAAAACGTGCGAATTTACAAAATACCTTATATGAAAATCAGAGATTAAATGATCTTCTAATTTTGTCCAGGATCTAAATTGGCTCTTTTAATTCTAAAGAAAATAAAACATAGACATATTGTATTGCTAAAGCATTAATAGAAGGAGGTTTTATGATCGTACTTAATTTTAAATTTGTAATGGATTATTTAATATTGTGATTGCTTTAGGTGTATATCTTGTCGTATGTATTAAACATGTTTTCTGCACTACAAAATTGTATGATTGCATTGGTGGATTCTTGCGGCGTTCCCATATTCCAATATTGGCCTGACAATGGTTGTGTATAATTTCTTCATGATGATCCTGTCACGACTAACAAACATTCTTCTAATCAGTCCTAAAATATAGTTCGCTTTTTGACGGCATCAGCAACATGTTGGTGAAAAGAGAGTTTATTGTCGATGTGCAATCCGAGGTCTTTTTCGTTTTCTTGTCGTAAAGTATTCAACATGTTTTCTGTAGTACAACATTGTATGATTGCATTACACAGGTAATATTTGTTGTTACTAGACATAATGAATTAAGACAAAATTAACACGAAAGCTATCTTATTTGGTACGATGCCTAACTGAGCGTAACTGAGATAACGTAAAGAGAACATTTCTAAAAAGTATTTATATTAAGTATATCCAACCTATTCTTTATAAACAAAGAAACATTTTTGTGGGATATGAGATACGTTGTATGTTTTCCGTTTCCTTTCCTGGAATTCTCATATCAGACTTTGCTCTTAACTTTACATCGGTTAAGCTTTGTTGAACGAGTTACGATACCGGTTAGCTTGCGTCGTCATTCTGTAATAATTCAATTCATCATGTTTACTTATAAAACTATAGTCTGTTTATGGTCATCATGATATATATATATATATATATATATATATATATATATATATATATATATATATATATATATATATATATATATATATATATATATATATATATAAGTCAGTTGATATTATATTCCAATAACCAAAAAATATATTAGATGTATTAGTAAATACTATATACCTTCCACATAAACACCGATGTAGAATAATTTTTAATAGTTTATTGAATGGACGGCTGACATTATGAAACTAGCTTTAAAATGTTGAACTTGAATGAGTTTCGTACCCAAACGACTTAAATAAAGATTGATGTAACTTTAGTAAGGAAAAATAAATTATCTTCAAGTGAATTAGAATTTTATAAATAAATTATAGAACTTATTAACTATTTTAGGAAATATTACTGAATTAAAATGTTAAACTTGTTCGCATTACATTTTAGGATATACTAGCTTTAGAACGAGAAATTCAAAATGCCGTAATAGTGGGATCTCCCACATGTGAGTTTTTGCTCTCTGTGTTTGTTTGTTTTTGTCTGTGTTCAACCTAAAATGAAACTACTGTATAGTGTAAGTGTTTTCAAGACACTTTAATTCAAGAACTTTTTACTCTTTGTGATTTTTTTCTGATGATTTTGTAGTGTTGCAGAGACGATATAGACATGAAAATGTTGTTTGGCACAAGACAAATGAAACGGACCGTTCAAAATATATCTCACATAAATTTTATATTTTTTGGAAATGTGAAAAAATAAAAATAATAAAATAAAACCATGGTTATTGGAATATAATATAAACTGACTTATATTTTGCTGTGTTATGAATACTTGGCAATAATTGAGCTGAATCTTCTAAGGAGACTACAAATTAAAAGGAACTGATGGGATATGGTAATACATATATTGTCATTAATAATTATATATATATAATGTATATATATATATAATGTATTTTTATGTAATTATTTTTTAGTACAGCGTTTTACCATCGGACCAACGATTTTGATCACATTTATGTAATTATTTTTATTGGTGATTGCATCGTTCGTTGTTATTTTGGTTCGCTACTATTTTGATTGTCTCCCTTCCTAGGGTGAACACAAATGCTGAAATTGCATCATTATTGTATAGGACGCATTTCTCGTTATATATATATATATATATATATATATATATATATATATAACGAGAAATGCGTCCTATATATATATATATATATATATATATATATATATATATATATATATATATATATATATATATATAAATTGTTTATCTTAAACATACATAAACATAGGCCATGGACATACACGTGGATCTGGCTAACTAAGACAAGGATCGAACCTTCGATATTGCTGTCTATAGTCCAGCGTTTTACCATCGGACCAAGACGCTCTGTCAAGATATATGTACGATTTTTATCACCTAAATATTTAATGTATTCGTATATAATTATTTTATTGGTGATTGTAGCGTTTGTGTATTTTTCTGCTTACTACTACTTCAATTGTCTCACTTCATAAATAATTAAGATGCAGGAAATTCCATTATTAGTCGCCCTTTACTTTATAGTACGCATTTCCCGTTTATATATATATATTCATTTATTTTATAATTACAAAAAAGTAATCCATCGGCACGTGTTTCCGGCTTACAGCCGTAATCGTGAAAAATAAATTAAAATAAATGTAATATATATATATATATATATATATATATATATATATATATATATATATATATATATATATATATATATATATGAACCCACGGTATTTATCTGAAATAGATAACGTATATATTTTTAATATATCATTTTTTTAAATGTATTTAGCTCTCACTTCTTTGCGATCGAGCACTTTATTGATTTATTTTCAACACAACATTACGCTATTTATATGTATACATATATACATCACGCAATGTATATATATATATATATATATATATATATATATATATATACATTTTATATGTATATATGTATGTATATATATATATACATTTAGAATTGTATGAACGCGTCAACTGTGGATCTCTACAGAGATACAGACGTTGTAAACCATTAAGCATAAATCTCACTATTATAAGAACATCTAATATTTACTGATAATTTTTGAAATAATTTATTGCCAATTTTCTCAAATCAGTTTTCAGATATTATTTTGTAAAATCTTCCTAATAATGTAACATAATTTCTGATTTACTTGTTTCAGTAACAATATTTTTTTGTAAGTGATCAAAATAGGTTTTAATACAAGATATATGCATAAGAATTGTAGAATATTTAATTATGTTGTCTATATACCTGAAAATAAATGAGTTCCAATATTCTTGTTTGTAAGTGGCATTGTCTTCTTATTTTTCTTCATCTACTACTATAACTTCTTCTTTTTCTACTTTTTTATTTTTCTTCTTTTGTTTCTTCTTCTTCTTCTTCTTCTTCTTCTTCTGTAACATCTTTTTTCTTCTTTCTTCTTCGTCTTCTTTCAAATTGCTTAAAATTTATTAAATGTTCAAAAATCCACGCTTGAGGCTATACTTGTTATAGTTTGTTCCTGCGTATTTTAATATAGAAAATGAATGTGTTTCCCTTAAATGCCATTGTTCAATCAAATAAAAGAGAAAACTGCGAGAATACTATTTTATTACACTATTAAATCATGTAATTATTTTGGCGGTATCCTGTATTGCGGGTTTTTCGACTTGGATTCTTATTCAGTTATAAAATTTAATTACGAATATCGACTACAGTTAAGGAAAAAGCACAACCTGATTAAACAATGAACCATTATCTTAATGTTTTTTAATATTATTTCATAAAATGATAATATTAAATGATAGAAAACAAGACATAATGTTAACAGCTATTAAGGTAATAAACGATATTTAATGTACGCCACTGACAGACTGACTTAATTCACCGATTCTCTGACTAGTCAGCTACATTTCTCATATTTAATTATGTTAGTGAATACAAAGTGTATGTTAAATATATGTAGTCTCTTGTTTGATTATATGAGGAATTTCTTTTTATTGTTTTATTTATTCTGCAAGTTATTCTAATTAGATTTCAAAGAATGAGAAAACATTAACGATAAGAATATTTAGATGGCTTGCATTTACAGGAATTTAGAAAACCGACCATTATAATGTGTTTATGGCGTAGTTAATGTCAGGAGTTCGGTAGAGCTTTTCATGAAACCTCACACGTCCTCTATTCACGATAATTAACTTCGTCATACGTGTTTTTTTAAAAGCTACTGGCAACATAGCTGGTCTGGTAAAGTAAATTTTGTTCTCAATAACTTATCGAAAAAAATAATATACGATTATTTAGTAATGTTTAAAGTATATTACATTTTTAAATATCTTTTTATAGAGGGGTGTATACTGAGAACAACTACTTTCTTAGAAAGTATTTCTTTTTGTTAAATATATTTTCAATGGGGTACTTAAAGTAACATGGTTGAAACCGACCTAGGTTGGTATATTAAATAAATTTACGTATAAGGTCTAGAAAATATAAACTCTGCTATAGAAGTAATTCTTTAAACAAAATTGTTTTTAATGATACAATCATAGAGTAAGGTGTTGGTGGGGAGTCAATTAACGAATTATAAGTGTTGTGGACCTAGGTAAGGCCGAATGAATGACACATGAACACATGGTTTAAATGAACAAATGTATATATTATATAATAGAAAGAAAGAGATACAAGGAGATGGTGCTCTCAACCGCCATTGCCGGTTTGCCGGGGAAGAAGAGGACAAGTGTCACGTGCTTCCCGTATTTATAAGGTGGACGAGTCCATTAGTTCTCCATAGGTAGGTACGGCACCATAACAATAAGTTATATAAGTGTGTGTGTGTGTGTGTGTTCAGAAAGTATATCTTCCATATAAGATCTTTGGAAATTGATAAATTATATAGATTTTAGGTGGGAGTAAATTCTTGATCTCAATTTTCTAAGATAAACAACTCATCAGTTTAAGTATAGTATATTAGCCATATCAATTTTAAATCAACCCCCTATAATAGTATTTTTATGAAGAAAGATTAAGTCTGAAGTGGTGTATATGCCCTAGTAATAATCAGCTTCGACTCACTTCTTCAGGCACATTACGTTTTCTTAAGCAACGTACTAAGTCGGTATATTTTTATAATTCACTTCATCGGATTTACATTTTCTAAGAAAATAAATCATCTTCTATATCTGAGATGTTTTCGAGTTTTGAAGTCGAACCAGGTAAATTAGTATTTAAACACATGTTTAAAATCAATGGTGACAGCATTGTAAGTGGTAAACACTTGTTTATTTTCCAGACGTAGTTAGTGCATATAAGTTTTTCATGATCGTGAAATGGATGGTTTTACGGAGATGAGGTCAGATTAATTGCGTGAATTTTATTAGAAATATAATCCATGAATATTGTTATTGGTAAATTCCTTTTTACAAAACTTAACTTCTAAATACTCATCTACTAAAAGCGGCATGGATCTCTACTTATATCAGTTATTTTCATGCAGAGGAATCACGCTTAGACTAATTAACTGATCATCGTTCAGTTTTGAAGAAGACTGTAAAGGGATTAGAGGTAAGAGCTTTACTGACTTTTATTTAGGTTTATTCAAGAACTATTTGAAGAACATTTTTTTTAATATTCAAATTGAACCGATTCTAGTGTCATTTTAACATGTAAAAGACATCGGTTGAATAATGTTCTACAATGTTCACTTTCTGTCGCGTATTTAAAGCATTTTCGAAGGTTAGGGTCAGGGTTACAACCTCCGATTTGCAAATTAAAATGTTTTATATTTGCATTAAATTTAATCCATAGTCATTAGACGCTAATTAATCACAATTTCCCGAACATCAATTGCTATTTAAGTTCTCTTAAGCGTAAGCTTCAATTGTAGACATGTTCTAGAATCAAAATCGCGTAATGGATGTTTTTATGCAAATAAGATTTAATAAATTATATTTTGATTTTAATGTTCGTAAGAGGAAATACAACTATTGCAAAACTGTCTGTTGGGGGAATTTATTTAAGCCACCCTAGGAAGGGTCTTCATCCAGTAAATTATAACTATAAAACTATGGTAGTATTGTATGTTTTGACTATAAAAAAAGTGAACGTCAACTAGAGTAGAGAAATGTTACTAACCATCTTAAAAAAACACCCCGAAAGTACTTTATCAACAGTTCCTTAACCAATCGTGTAGTTGAATTATTATACATATGAGTTAGTCTTTAGGTAAATAATAACAACAAGATGGGCTTATAAATGAGCCATTCTTAATAGAGCGACACACATGATACACGAGTCCAAAATGTATAAAAGCAATGAACACTTATTTTGCGAAAACCATAAAAATATAACTGAATACCTGAGCAGAGAACATTTTATATGAATTTAATTACGACTTGTATTTCTTCAGTGCAATCATCTAAATTTTACAAATAATTATGTCTGTCTTCTATTCACAAAGTATACAACGGTGTCATTCAATGAGATGATAAAACCTAGAAAGCTTTACACTGGGTTACCTCAAATAATGCTTCTGTGTTCCACGTTGCTCCGCTTACCATTTCAACCTTACGTTCGCATGTCTTCTTTACGCAAACAATGGTTGTGCATTTTCCTGCTGTGTAATAAAGGGTGTATAGGAAACCAAATGTTTTCGTAGTTCTAAACCACAAATATTTTGAGTGATCAGTACTTACGCCACGTGACATAGAAAAAGCCAAGACGCGCAAAAAAATGCTAGAATAAGTGTTTTGTGTAGTAATTATTTCTTAATATTAGTTTTCACATCAGTCGTTACGCGTTATTTCACACTGTACAAAGGACTGATGGTCTCCTTGGAATCTGAGTGATAGCATTTTTTCTCAATTTCTAGTAATTTCCGCGTCTTTTCTTTCACCATCTTATTGCAACTTACCTGGCAGAAATCGTTGGTAATTGCCGGCTGTTTTTTTTTTTGTATAATGTGTTTTCCAAACAATCTCCTGAAATACAGTGATCTCCGTTATCATATGATTAAAATAAGTATAGGGCTATCTATACTTTGATCATCAAGCCCTGTTCTCTGTGGAACTAACTTATGATAGCGGAAGTGTAGGTTATTAGGAGGATAAGGTTATAGTATTTGTTTCGATATACAAAGCAACATCTATTTATGCTGTTCTAAGAATAATGACGCCCAACACTGATGTATAAAAGTATAACGATATATCTTTAAAGTCAGTGTCTGTAAGGAGTGTGAGATTGTGATGACGAAAGACACACCGGAATTGGCGATATGGTATTCTCAGACGTGATCATCAGTCGACTATCAGACTCAATTTCAATTTATTTTATATAATAATTTCTGATACCAGGATGTTGATTTAGCGACGGCGCATTTCTGTCTACAGCTAACCATTGCAGTAGAGCATAACTTTTACAGGTGCTTTTTTAATCAATCAGACGTGCTTGCGTTTTTCGATAGTTGGCCACTGTTTAATTTTAACCTGCCAGCCGCGTGTCTGTTTCAAGTACGTTTTATTCTTGACGGGTAATAGTTTCAGTAAACCGCGTACCAATATTCAACAACACTAATGTAAGTTCCATTGCATTCCGCTTATATCTCCGTTCAGTCTCGATTGACAACATATACTATTGCAATTTTTTTAACATATTTCACCCCAAACAAGGCAGGGCACCACTGTAGACGTAAGGGGTTACTGAGAATTAGCGTGTAGGTTTTGGGTTTCACCCCGAATTTGGGAGCAGTGTAGCGAGATGTATGTGTACATTAGTGTTAACCTCTGTATGTCGGTACTGTCGGTGAAACATGGAGCAGGGAGGGAGTTCCAGAGGACAGCAGCACGAGGAAAGAAGCTACTGGAGTAGAAGGCTTTCCGGCATCTAATGACCCTCACAGGGAATAGATAGGCTTTATCTGATTATCGAGTTGGTCTAGTGAATTTACGTCGGGCGAGGGGCACCAGAGTAGCCGGCTCATCAGAGCTCAATCCATTGGCGTATTTGTAAAACAAGCACAAGAATGCAACATTGCGGCGATGGGGCTGGGACTGGGTTAATAGTGAAGGACCTATTAAGTTGGCGTCTTTATTTTGGACTTTAACAAGTATTTTGCAAAGAAAAGGTTGTTCAATCCCCGATCACATGTCTACTGAACAAACATGTTTGAGTCCAGTGGCGACGAGAAACCCAGGACGACTATGAACAATGTCCGGATAAGTAGAGAGCTTCCCCACGCACATCACCTGATATTCCAAAATGGGCATCAATTCAGTACTTGAAAGGCTCAACGTAGTTTTACTTTAGTTATATTATGGGAACTGGTATGTCAACGTCATTATGCCGTACATGTTCCTCGTAGTATTTCCTTTACATTCGTCAACATGTGCTAACAAATTGTTATTTTATATAACTAACTTGTAGTTAATCACTATTACATGTTTATTAGTTCGTTTCATAACTCTAAGAGTGTTCTTAATATATTTTAGTTAGCGCAAATCTTTTCTTTAATTCTTATTTTTCTGTTATCTTTCCTGGTGTTCAGGCGTTGCTCTCGTCCTACACCAATTAGTGTGTGTATAAAATTTGTTAAACCTTTGCATTTTTCATTCAGCTTCCTGGTAACTTGTACATTATGAGATTATATTTATTTATTTATTAATGTTTTTCTTTTAATTGTTTTGATTCGGTTATATTTTCATTATGTACTTCTTTGTATTATTCGAACTGTTCGGACTGCTGTTCTCATCATGGATGTTATTCTCACAACTTTAAGGTCCTCTTGTAGAACTCAGTAATCTACATCAGAAACTCGGGAATCTAAACGAAATGTTAATGTGAACACTTTATTTAATACAATTGAGTTAAGTGTTCACTTTTTCTCAACAATGACCGAGTAAGTACATAGTTCATAGTTCAGCATAATAATTCTCGATTTCGACAAGCCGCACTTTATAAACGTCGAAGGTTACATCGAGGGAAACGTTGTGATAATAATATCTAATATGAGAACAGTAGTACGAATAATCCAATTGATACATATTACCAATCGCACTTTTAAAAAAATCCGAAATATTCACTCCTTTGTAACATGATGAAAGTCTGGCTTTCGATTTCTCTTTTTTGTTTCTTTTTGTTTCTCTCCGACATACTAATTTACATTATTCTGTTTTTGTGTTCAGCATTTATATAATTTTACGCTTGTTTACGATTTGATTAATTCATTTAATTTTTTATGGTGTTCTATTGATCATACGTCATCCTTTCAACTTTCAACTTCATTT
>OY744523.1:48691096-48728596 GCA_963556195.1 Sepiola atlantica
TAACAAAACTCTAACACGTTGTGCCTATATCATTTCTTTCTTAAAATCCAATAAACCGAAATTTTACGAATTGAAGAATTATACATATTTTTCAGTTTCACAAAGATCGGAGTTGTCTAAATTGTAACTAAATGAGTTTTACTCCCGTTTTACTTAACTTGTATGAAACTAAATGAAATATAGTTTACATTCCGACCCTTCACATCGAGCAGCAGTGTTCACAAATTCATATTTATTGGTTGCAATGAGTAAGTCAAAAGAATAGAATTCGACAAAGATCTACGCAGGGATCTAGTCTTTACGAGAAACAATGGCTGACTAAAAAAGTAAGAGTGATCAAGGGAAGTAATTCACTTCCGAAGAATAGAAGGAGATAGAACAGTTCTCTTTTCATCACATTGGTCAATAAGTTTACTAGTGAATCCTGTATCTACAAATATATAAGCATAGCAATATGCAACACTTAATAAAGATATACCCACTTGAAAAATCAAACGAAAAGTCATATAAAATTATTCTTATATGTTGCTATTACCAGCATACGACGTACTACATGGCTAGCTCATTGAAGGAGTGGTTAGTGCCGATATTTTCTTGCACAAAAGGTGGTGGCTTTCGAAATATGCAGGTGCAGTACAATATTACTGTCATATCAAAAAGGCTAAACGAATTCTAACAAGAATCATATGTTAATTGAACAATCTGCCTCCAGAGTATACCAAAAGTAATGTATGTTCTGCCGGTGTGGCCATGCTAAGTGTACAACCAGTTTGGCTGCCCGAAGAGAAGATAGAAGGAAAGTGTTTCCCACATTTCATATAAAAAGCTAGTAACCCCTTCAATATCTTTTGAGCATATTATCAATAGCAGCTAAACACGTTTAAAAACGAGGTCATTTTAAGACTCGTCACTTATTTTGGATTGTTCACATCTTCGGGAGAAGTTGAGGTTGCCATTCGCCCCGACGATACGTACGATGCCCATTGCACTTTTAGTCCTCGTCGAGTTGCCATCCCCGAGTCAGCACTGGCAAACTGCAGGCGCTGACGGTAGAGTATCAGGACCAACTGTGCTACTAGCACCAACTATATTCTATACTTTCAAAATACCTATATGAGACTCGTTGTTATAATTATCTGTAACACACCGAATTTAAAAGATTTAAGATTTAAACAAATAATTCGATGTATACAAAAACAAAACAATTGAATAGCTATGAAATAGGAAAAGGTCAGAGCAAATTTGGTGACTGACAGCCTTGACTCTCACTAGGGATTGGGTTTCAGAATGACTTTGCATGAAAAAGTGTGAAAAACATTGTAACATCAAATAAAGTGAGCGATAAAAATCCTTTTGGATTTTCTGAGCTTTCAATTGTAAAAAAGCTTATGTCTTCTATTTAGACTTATGTAACGTGCCCCCAAGTGAACAGAATTCGCTAGTATGTTACATATACAAAACAAAAACAAACTTGTTTGCTTCGATTTCATCAAGTGTGCGATGTGATTTGGGAAAACGGGAGAACTAACGGATTCGAGTCTTCATTCAAGCTATAACACTATTTTCACTGTAAGTGTTAGGAAACCGTTACATGTGAATACCAGATTATTGATGATAAAAAGACCATCGAAACCAATGCTAACAAAACAAAGTCAAGCAGCCCTAATACAGGAAAATCTCAATGAATTATTTTAAAGATTTAACTTGATCTCGTAGCTTATTTTCATGGCAGATATCAAAAGAGATATCGATTCTCGTATTCATTGTTTTTACTGATAAAGAAATATATCTTGGAACAATTAGTCGGATCAGATAAAAGCATCAATATTGTATAAGATTACAAGTTCAAATTGGGTTAATGTTGAAATACAGTTGAAAGAGAAATTTAAAAGGGTATTCTGAAAAATATACAAATTAAATAGTTTACTGCAGAGTTTGGTGTACATAGTTTATATATAATGTGCCCCGTTTTCTAAAAATTGAATTGAGTAAAGATGAAAAGGGGGAGTCTGAAGAGGTTTCAGAAGGTAGAGACAGTTTTTAAAGACTTGTTGAATGTCCACTCGGAAAAATTGATTTTGTTGAGTTGTTATGAAGAATTAGAATTATTTTTATGTTGCAAAATTGTTGATTTTTTGTGACGGATAAACAGGGTTTTCTTAAAGGTAACATCGAATATTTTTTCTGTAATATTGTTTTTTTTTTATTTCTATGTCAATCTAGTAATAATTATTATAAATCCTTTTACTGATTCGGCAATTTTTGGAAAAAACTACTTTTTTGGAAAAACAGCAAGAATTTTTCATGTTTTCACCGCCGAAATAAATGTTTATTATCTTGTAATTTTCGTAAATAATTAATTTGGCACGATCTACACTGGATCTCTGAGAGAAAAATACTAATTTTGATGTATGGATTATATTTTCTGTGTTATGTGTTATAATTGTACTATGCTTTTTTTCAAATATTGAGTATACATTAAACGTTTGGGGGTAACCTAGTATGAGAAGTCAAGGTTATTGTATATCTACACATTATCACTATCTTCAATATATATATATATATATATATATATATATATATATATATATATATATATATAGTTGTGAACAACTGATGATCCCTTAAGGTAATGTTAGAAGCAAACTATTATAATAACTGTAAAACATAAATTGACTTACATGAGTGATTTTCCACTGAAAGACTTGGGACTAACAGTTTTTTTAAATTAATTTGTTTTATATAGTTTTAATGGTTGAGAAACTTCCGACACTATATATATATATATATATATATATATATATATATATATATATGTGTGTGTGTGTATGTGTATGTGTGTGTAACGTTGTATATGAAACGAAATAAAATAAAGTGCTCGATTATATAAGATAGCTAATATAATTTATTTAGATATTGTATATTACATATTTCAGCAATGTACCGCGGTTTCATCCAATTATTCCACTGGGCACAGAGATTTACTAAAGATGTCTTAATCTGCCCTTTTGGATGAAACTGAGGTACATTGCTGAAATATGTAACATACAGTATCTAAATAAATTATATATATATATATATATATATATATATATATATATATATATATATATAAAAATGTAACGTTGGTTTGTTCGTTTCCCATGGAAATATACTTCCACTATACCATTACCACTGAAATTTTTTTATAGCAAATCCTTACATCCGAGCTATGTTTTTATGTTATTAACATAATTTTTACTTTGCACATAAAAAAACACTTTTTATTACAATTCGTTCCTACTAAGTTGCACTTCTGGTTTACAATCCGTTTCTGCGAACCTGCATGTCCAACTTCACTTCCGGATTGACCTTCCTCCTCCCGCTGTCACGTATCTACTTCATACGTAAAAAGTGTTTTCCTATTCGTTGTTTGTTTCCCTAAACACACGTTTCCACTAATACTTACCTAACAAACGTGCGTTAATTTCATTGCCTCTCTACTTCGATGTTTTAAAACCTGCTTCCTTCCTCATTTTCTTCCCTGTAATCATGCTTCATCTCTAAAAAAAAACAACACTACTTGCATTTCTTACACAACCCTTACTCGCGCGTTATAATTGATTATTTATTTTAAAATCAGTTACCTTTATAAAATTATTCATTTCTACTGTTTTATTTTTACAGGTAAGATTTAATACATAAACCACGTGCTTTAAGTTCATTTCGCATTTACTCATTTTTTTTACTTTAACCATGCTTCCTCTCTAAAAAAAAACTCAACGTGCGTTAATTTCATTTCCTCTTTACTTCGATGTTTTTAAAACCTGCTTCCTTCATTATTTTCTTCCCTTTAATCATGCTTCATCTCTAAAAAAACAAAACAACACTACTTGCATTACTTACACAACCCTTACTCGCGCGTTATAATTGATTGTTTATTTTAAAACCAGTTACCTTAATAAAATTATTCATTCCTACTGTTTCATTTTTACAGGTAGGATTTAATACATAACCCACGTGCTTTAATTTTATTTCGCATTTACTCATTTTTTAGACTTTAACCATCTTTCAGGTACGATTTAATACTTAACAGACGTGCTTTAATTTCATTTCGTATCTACTTCGTTGTTTTTTAAACCTGCCTTCTTCCTCATTTTCTTACTTTTAACATGCTTCATCTATAAAAAAAACCATACTTGCATTTCTTCGACAACCCTGAAGCGGGTTATAATTGATTGTTTTTTTTAATCCATTTACCTTTATACAATTATTCTCTCCTACTGTTACATTTATACAGGTAAACATGCCCCCCCCCCCGAAGATCAAACTTAGGTCGTCATACTCGCCGTGCAGAAACAAGGCGTCGATTACTTGCAAATCAAACTCATGAACAACTGGCATCTGCAAACCAACAAGCTAGACAAAGGATGATTCAAGTACGTGCGAATGTATCAGCACAGCGACGTGCAGCCAGACTTGAAGAGGAACGGTTGCGGGTACACCAATCCCGTCAGGCATCTTCAGATCTGCTTCGTTCACAACGTAACGAACGCGAGAGGCTGAGACTAGCAGATCGGCGTCAAACAAGGCTCCATGCTCAACAATCGCTGGATTGGGATCGCCTGGCATTTCATTACAATCCTCATGAGGATTATAGTTTAAGCCACCATGTTCACATAGGCACTATGACTGACGTGTGTCCCTATTGCAAAGCTCTGAAATTTAAGGGAGAAACTAAAGGATTGTGTTGTGCCGCAGGGAAAATTAAACTACCTCAACTGCCAGATCCACCAGAACCATTAAAAACCGGACAATCTCTTCATCTACACTGAAACGGGAACCACTAAGAATATTGTGTATCCACAAGTATTGGAAAATTAAACCATTCATATTAAATGGAAACTTAAGGAACTGGATCAAAATGAACTCCAAAAGGCCACCTCTTCATTTCAACTAACAGCCACAGCAACGCGTGGCCGGGTACAGCTAGTATATATATATATATATATATATATATATATATATATATATATATATATATATATATATATATATATATATATATATGCCTTGTTCTGACAACGTTAAGTTAGGCATAAATATAACTCAATTCCATTTATTTACGTAGAAATTAATCGTGGCTATGTAGTAGGAACACTTGTTTGCGGAGTCTAGGGTGATTATGTAACTAGGGTCGTATCTTGCGACTGTTTGAAATTATCATCTTCTACACTTATAATAGCAACGTGTTGAAACGCCGGCGTATCTAGGAAAAATAAGTTAATATTTTCTGCAATACATATTGTTATAAGCCTCTTTAAAAAAAATAAAGTTGAGCCCTATTCGTGCAGTTTAAAATAGTCACGTTGCTATATGATATGCTCCGATAACATGTGTTGAACACTCTCGATAAGTAAACGGTCTCTATCCGCTTTGTTTAGGCATAAATATAATATAATTCCCTTTCTTTACGTTATAATTTCTCTAGACTACCTAGTGTGATTCTGTAACTGAGTTCGAATCTAGCTACCGTTTGAAATTATCATATTCTATATTGATGACAGCAAAACCTGAAACGCCGGCGCATTTAAGTAAAAATCATTTAATATTTACTTAAATAAATATTGTTATAACCCCCTTTAAATAATTGACGCTGACCTCTGTCTGAGGAGTTAAAACAAGCAAAATGTAACGTAGCTTTGTGTCATGTTTCGACAATGTTCATTGAACAATCTCGGTTTGTCTACTGGCTGTGCCCGCCTTGTTTAGGCATAAATATAACTAAATTTACTTTTCTATACCTTGTGATTTATCGTGGGCGTGTGGTTAGAACGGTTGCTAGTGGAGGCTGGGGTGATCTGTAACTGGGTTCAAATATTCCGACTGTCTGAATATAATGGGAACGCTTATATTCTTATCTATATTAAATGAAATATTTAAAACATGTAAAAAGGAAGAGAGAAATTAAACATGGTCGACTGGAAAGCTAAAATAGAAAGAAAAACGTATTAATGGGTATAGAAAAAGCAATAAAGACAATTTGGAAATAAAATGATATATTTCTTTTCGAATTAATTTTAAACGGCAAACGTTGTCATATTTTCCATTTTTTTGCTTCCCCTAAATACTCTAAATTATATTGTCCGGCAGTTTTTTATCAATACGTTTTGTGTGACTGGATGATATATTATATTGTATTACTAATTAGTAACCTCTTATTAAGGCGGAAAAAGAAACCCGAGGGTAAATGTTAATGAGAGTATTTGTTGGTAATGATACGATTTGTGAGATGATCATAATTTGACGCTTCGACAAGAATTTGTTAACATTGGACTTGAGCACGACCGTGTTTTAGTCAGCTGTGAAGCAGCTACGCGGTTTTGTATGATACAGACACATTTTTCTGGGACATGAACTTTGCCCATAGAATTTCATTTAGTTTTAGGCACACATGAGTGTTAGGAAAATGATTTACGATAGTTGTAACTAAATGAGGGTTTGCCGTGAATGTTTTACAGGGGGTCTAGAGATTAGAGCTGAATCGAGCCCTTATCATTAAAACAAAGTACAGTAAAGAAAGACAAACAACGTATCTAATGTGGGGAAAAAGATGTAAGGAAACTAAGATAAAAAAACACTGGATTCTTAAGTCGGTGTTGTATTCTGTCAAAGCAACGATAGAATGTCTTGAACAGCACCTCCCCAAATGTGGCAACACTACTTCATTTTCGAACGTATCTTACTTATACGTAAGATGTACCTTGCGAGCAGCTTCGACAATAGATTTGATCTCAATTTTCTATTTCATATATAGAGTAAAGGTTTGTCCTAGATGCGTATCTCTTTAAAATAGGCCATTACTTTCAATTCGAGGCAAAACGGAGACCGGTTATTCAGTAATGCAAGATAGAAGCTTAATTCGTAGAGTATCTAAGTAACACACCACTTACTTCAGTATTGCAGTACGTGTTCAAGATCCGGCAGAAGAGCATCAGAAAGACCTTCATAATCAATGTTATTCGAAATACTGCTATAGACGGTGTTGTTGTCTGTATGTTTTAATGAATCATCTCAGAATTCGACTTTCAAGATCAATTAATAATTTATCTATATCAGAAAGCATTGATAGCGTGAGCTTCTGCCTTCTGTAGATAAACTACTACTCATATAAACTTATCTGATAGTTAACATTATAAAGTTCAGAAGACATGCCCAGATATTCCATAGATGCCTTCGCGTTAAACCACATAGACATACACATTGGTCATTATTATAGAATGGATGATAATTCATGATTGAACTCAGTTTTTTGTCTATAATTGGTATCAGATAAATAAATGCCTATTTACCGTTTACTTGAAAATGTATCGTATGACATAGTAACCCTCTGATCTCCGGCAATTAAAGGTGCTACGATCACACACTTGCCCTTGTGTTTTACTTCTGTTGAGTCATCTGGAGAATGTAGACATGTCCTGACTTTTTTTTTGCTGAAAAACGTTATCTGAAAAATAATAATTGAATTCTGCCTGTGTGGAGAAATATCAAATACTCAAGAGAGCACTTATTCCTTCGCATTCCTCGCGTCTCAAGAAGTAAACATGAATTACAAATATATAAATTGTATGTCGCTCTTGCAAAAAAAAAGAAGAAAATTGTAAATAAATATATTTGCTTTGTAAGACATCAGAAAAAATATTAAGAGTCTAGATTCATGTCTTAGAGAAATCAATTATTCTCTGCCAACATTTTTGTAGCAGGATTTAAATATACATAAATATATATACACACATATATATATATATATTTATATGTATGTATATATATATGTATATATATATATATGTATATACATATACAGATATCTCTATCTTTTTAGATATATATATATATATATAAACACATAAATATAAATATATATATATATATACCAACATATATATATGTATATATATACATCTATCTGTATGTATGTATATATATATATATATATATATATGTGTGTGTGTGTGTGTGTATGAGAGTCGTTATAGATGTATAATTATGTGCATAATGGTGCATATAAACATATAAGTATATGTATATGTGTGTGCCTGATTATAAATGTATATATATATATATATATATATATATATATATATATATATATATATATATATATATACAGTATCTACAATAAGTGAGTACACCCAACGAATCTTTTACTTTTTACTTCATAGAACTTTAATTTTTCGGAGGATTTAAATGAAACTCGGTGTGAACATAGCTATGTAGTGGTTTAATAGCTTTATAAACTATGAAGGAACAAATATCTTGTCAATGCAAAAGAATTGAACAAAAACATTTGGAACAAGTAACAAAAAGTGAGTACACATGAGCATTTTAAACAAATAATCTTATTTTTAATACGTTGTATGACCTCCATTGTTATCAATAACAGCAGACAACCTCCTAGGCATTAATTCGACTAGTTTATGACATGTGTCCGCCGGAATTGCGTTCCATTCACATTTGATGACCTACTTCAGTTCGTTATTATTTCTCGGATATTTCCCTTCAATTTTCTGTTTCAGATGCTCCCACAAATGCTCTATTAGGTTCAAATGAGGTGACATACTCGACAATGGTAAGGTATTAACCCGTTTACTGTCTAAGAACGCCTTAGTAGCCCGAGATGTGTGCTTAGGGTCGTTATCTTGCTGGAAAACTCCACGTCTGCCAACACTTGTTAGACTTGGTAACATTTTTTCCTCCAATATCTGGCAGTAGAGTTTGGAATCCATTTTTCCTTCGATGAAAGCAAGTCGTCCAACTCCTTTGGCACTCATACACCCCCAAACCATTAAGCTCCCACTTCCATGCTTTACAGTTGGCACGACACACTTATCTTTGTAAGCTTCCCCTTTTCGTCGCCACACACGCTTAACGCCATCTAATCCAAATAGATTTATTTTTGTCTCATCAGACCAAAGGATTTTGTGCCAAAACTGCATGTCTTTGTCTTTATGTTCATTAGCAAATTCATAGCGCTTCTTTTTGTGAGAAGTTTTAAGAAGAGGCTTCCCCCGAGGCATGCAGCCTTTAAACCAATCTTCATGGAGAATGTTGCGCACTGTCTGAGCACTCACAGTTACGTTTAAATTGTGCAAAATTTCTTCTGCGATGCTAGCAGCACTCCGACGTCTGTGTCCCTCTATTAGTTGTTTGATGCGCCTCTTAGTTCGATCAGAAAACTTATTTGGTCGACCGGGACGGCGGCCATTTTTGACGGTTCTAGCTTTTTTGTACCGTTGAACAACTATTGCTACCATATTTCGGCTGATATTTACATTGTCACTAATTTCCTTATATGAATGACCACTCTTGAATAAATTAACAATAGTTTCACGAGTTTTTTCATCTAAATCATTGTCATGAGGAGCAATTTCCAAGAATAAACGGACAATTGAAGGAAAAAATCCGAGAAATAATAACGAACTGAAGTAGGTCATCAAATGTGAATGGAACGCAATTCCGGCGGACACATGTCATAAACTAGTCGAATCAATGGCTAGGAGGTTGTCTGCTGTTATTGATAACAATGGAGGTCATACAAAGTATTAAAAATAAGATTATTTGTTTAAAATGCTCATGTGTACTCACTTTTTGTTACTTGTTCCAAATGTTTTTGTTCAATTCTTTTGCATTGACAAGATATTTGTTCCTTCATAGTTTATAAAGCTATTAAACCACTACATGGCTATGTTCACACCGAGTTTCATTTAAATCCTACGAAAAATTAAAGTTCTATGAAGTAAAAAGTAAAAGATTCGTTGGGTGTACTCACTTATTGTAGATACTGTATATATATGTATATATCTATACATCTATATATGGGAATATATATTGGCATGATGTATACATATATATATATATATATATATATATATATATATATATATATGCGTAATTATACATATATAAATAAATATGCCAAATTATGTATAAATATTAGTGATTATATATATTGTATATCTATGCATGTCTCTAGTTGGGTATAAGTTTGGGGTAATATATATATATATATATATATATATATATATATATATATATATATATATATATATATACATATGTGAGTTTAAGTGTGTATGCACATAAGCAAATTGACTCGTGCTTTCTGAGAAAAGACGAAGAAAACACGTTTGTTTGTGAGAAATAAAAATCGTGTCGAACTTCAGACATTTTTTTATAAATATTTTTTGTCATTTTGTCTATCTAGAATGTTAAATAAACTTAAAGCCTTCTAAATAGCAACATCTTATCATATATTTACACTAGCTTGATCGAGCTTTGTAAAAGTAATTACACACGAAACCATATATCACTGTTTCTCCATATTTAAGCATCTGCTACCCCCATCTCTCTCTCTTTTCTCTATATCTTTCTCCCCTTATCTCTTTTTATATATATATATATATATATATATATATATATATATATATATATATATATATGATTTTATGAAGGCTTACCAATGCATTCCTTTCAGGGCACCAATGATCACCATTAAAGATATTTTTTCTTACAAATATTATTTATTAAAATTAAATGTTTTTTCCTACACGTTTTGCACTATCAAGCAGGTACTTGCTTGGCAGATCGTCAGCGGAATTAAATGTCTGGAATACGGGTTTCAACTGCCGACAATACACAATGTGGCGTTGCAATAGTTGAGGTCACTTAAGAAGAGAAGAGGAGAAAAATAAAAATAAAAGTTAAAATTAAAAAACTTGTGAACGGTATCTTGATTGATTTAGTTCTTTGGGTTTTATTGGGGGGGGATTTATTCATCATTGTGCCGGCCGACGTGGAAGTGTATTATCGCACATTGTTCCGGTTTTTTGGTCTTTTTTAATGTATTTGGGACCGATTATTTGCTTGTTGGCTTGGTGGAAGAAATAATGCACGAGCTACTTTTCTAAGACTTTTTCTAGGACTTTCTTTTATTTATCGTTGTCCTTCTTTTTTTAAATTTTAAATTTTTTTTTATTTTGTTCCTCTTCTCTTCTTAAGTGACTTCAACTATTGCAATGGCAGTTGAAACCCGTATTCCAGACATTTAATGTCCCTGATGATCTGCCAAGCAAGCACCTGCTTGGTAGTGAAACACGTGTAGGAAAAAACATTTAATTTGAATAAATAATATTTGTAAGAAAAATATCTGTAATGGTGATCATTGGTGTCCTGAAAGGAATGCTTTGGTAAACCTTCAGAAAATCACATATAAATGCTCTCTACTCTGTAATCGAGTATCTTTGAGCTTGTTTTTATTGGAACAACCCCGGTCTTCACTTAACGATCTATTTTATAAGTGAAAAAATCTAAATAAATATATATATATATATATATATGTGTGTGGGGGGGTGTATATGTAGGCAGCATCTTCTCTTGCAGGCAAGTATTGTTGAACATAAAACTCATGTATTGATACCCTTTGAATGATGAATTTGGCATAGTTTAGATTTGTGTCTCAATTATTTTCAGCCCCATCTTGGTCATTTTCCAGGGGAATAGGTTAATGAGGTACAGACCATGTGTTAGTATAATAGAAAGTTTTCGCGGGAATTATTTAATAAGTACGAAACTATAGTTAGAACTATAGACATTTTTGTATATTATTACTGATATTAAAGTTAATCTTATTAATTTTTTTTTTTTTTTCGTTTATATATATATAGGTTTTCTAATATATGGAGTTTTTTTGTTAGTACTATATTCGAAGATTTTGGTATTTTCTTCTGATAGTTTTATGAATTCCGATCGCGGGCAGAAATGGTCGTTAATTAGCAATTATTTTATAAGAACAACAAGTACGATGCTTTAACTAGATCGGGATATAGGAATAACTTAAGTTTTACCAAGCCTGTTTCGGAACAGACATCGTAAGGTAGAACCAACATTGGAAAGCAATACACCTTGGTATCATACAATATGCCAATGCATAAAAAAACAAATCATGGGGAAATAGGACCAATGTAGGCGATTAATCGTGAAGCAATTTAAAGAAGGCCTTAATACAAATGTTCATAACGCAGCTAATTATATAAATAAGAAAAATAGAAGGTGTGAAGCGGTTCGATTCAACCCACCGAATAGTAAGCATACTCTAACAAACATTTCCAATGAATTTCATAGGATCATAAATTAAAAAATGTTCCTCCAGATAGCAGTATATGTAAAATATTTTACAAGAGTGCAGTTCCATTATAATTACAAACTTCTTATGCTATGCGGCTTAAATTACTGGTTGAAATATTTCCAAAATTAAGCATATAATAAAAACCAACCATCCTCAGAATTCCACTCGTAAACCCACTAGATTAGAACACATATACAATTGGAGAAACTACAATATCTGTCAATCAGATAAAAAATGCATACTTACAGATATAGGTTATACATTTACTGTAGTAATATGCAATAATTATCGATATTATTTCAGATCTACCGATTGTAACTTTAATAGCGGGTATAGGCATCACATAGCTCATTCAAGGTTATGTCTAACACCGAAACTAATAATCCCTCAACTTTATCCAAGTATACCAAGGAACTAACGAAGTTGAATACCGAGTTTACTAAAGAAATGGTTAACATTAATGAGGTCAAATATAAATACATTTCCAATAAACGAAAAATGTAATCTACGTTCTCTAGACCAATATCACATACTAGTATTTAAGGATGAACGAATTAACATAAAGTCAGATATTCTACAGAATTGTTTTCATCGGAATAGATGGTTCGTCTAATATTGAAAGCTAAACTAAAGGTCAATGAAAAATAGGAAACACTTAATTAGTTCAATTGAATAATTACTACCAGTAACGACAAGAAAAATACATATCCAACATAAAGTGTCATCCAATCAACCAATCCTGTCATTAAATAGTACATAAGTATGCATCGTGATAACCATTGAAACTAGTAAGGTATTATAGTAAAATGTTAACCAAAAAGTTCGCATGACAGAATATTACGCATTTAAATCGTAGGGGTTTTTATGTATCAACATTTACTTCCACATATTCGATAAAATTATTCGGGATGAGGGGTAATAATATATTTAGCCGGTTAAGTGCTAAAGACAAATATACTAGCTCTGTATGGAAAATATTATTGGTCGGGCGTCATCAAGTGATAGTTTTTTTAAACTGTTATCCGCGGACCACAGGGGGTCCAAAGGACAAGATAAGTGTTCGGTGGATTAAGTCATTACGTGGCGTGCAAAGTATACATTTTCAATGTCTGGATATTTATGTTTACTTATGTATGTAAAAGCTTGTGTTATGGCCTACAACATGTAAACGGTTCTTTTTTCTTGTATTTGAAGTAAAGTACAAATTCTACTTTTTTTTTCAACAGGATGCAAGCGTTTCTCATAGATACATTTTTGAAGCGGAAATCCCAAGATTAAATCGACTCAGGATCTGCTAAAAAGATAGAATATTTTGTTCAGAAAAAATTAAGAAAATATGATGTGGAATATATTCGATTTGAGTTCATTGAAAGAGTGTCGTCTGCTAATAGACCACATTGTTTGCTTCGTCTTAAATGTTGAATGAAACCAGCAAAAATAACAGAAACATTTAATAACACTACATCCTGAATTTGCAACAAAACTAAAATATTTTTTTGAAAGAAAAATAGATGCATATTTAAAGCAGACAAATACATGTGCAATGTCAATAACCTCGAATCATAGAATATTACGGGCATTTTATTTAGTGGAACTGATTTAAGCTGGTGCTAAGAAGAACTTGTTTTGCCCTGTGTAATAGATATGTGTAGATAAAAAATGTGCTGCAAAACTGAAAGCTGTGCAACTATAAGATGAAACAATTGCGCGAAGAATAGATATGTCAGAGAATAGAAAATCTCAGTTGATTGACTAAGTAAACACTGGCTTTTTGTATTACAACTTGCTGAAAACAAAAGTAGTATCAGTATAGTACTGGTGTATGTACGATATTGTTCGGAAAATGAAATGCTTGAAGATTTTCTATTTTGCCATCGTATGCACATTACAACAACTAATAAGTAAGTTTTTACAGTATAGAACAATTTTCTTCATTGAACAGGCTTATTGTTGTGAAGTTGTCTAACAGTAAATAATAAATAAAGGAAGTCAAGTTGAGGGTTGGTTTAACAAGTGTATTAACAAAATAAGAAACTGACTAGCACTTGTCTAGACAGTTACAAGACTGTGCTTTGTCTTCTCTGTGTCTCTGGTGACTCGCACTATTTATAGTGACAACCGGTGCAGTTTCTCCTGTCTAAGAACGGCCGGAGTAAAAATTATATGACATTGGCTATTATTTTATTAATGAGATTGGGGCGTGCTAAAGTTGATGAGGAACCAGATAGACGATCTAAGTTCGAACCCAGTCAGTCCATTACGTCAATTTCACTGATAAATATTGGAAACTTTCACGTCGCCACTCTTGTAAGTAGCTGTCTTTTCTGTGTCTCTGGTGACTCGCACTATTTATAGTGACAACCGGTGCAGTTTCTCCTGTCTAAGAACGGCCGGTGTAATACTTATTATGGATCCAGTGTATCGGCATATGTACGGATGGGGAGGCATCAATGATTGGTATTGACTCAGGTGTCGTGGGGGGGGGGGTTAAGAACTTAGTACCTAATATTACTGCAACACATTGCGTGATTCATCGAGAGGCCCTGGTTTACAAAACAATGGTTGTTGTTTTGTCTGAAGTATTGCCATTTTGTATCAAAGAAGTCAACTTCATTTAAACCAGACCACTGCATAGTCGTTTGTGTGCAATACCATGCGGTGAGATGGGGCTGAGCATTCAAGTATGTTGTTTCATACAGAGGTAAGATGACTATCACGAAGTAAAATAACTCAGCGTGTATTTTAACTTAAAGAAGAGTTGCAGATCTTTTGTGTGATTATAATGCTGAACTGGCTTCGATAATTGCCGATAAAATTTGGCTTTGCAAAGTTGCTTATCTGGCAGATATATTCGACAAACTTAATAAACTGAATGCATCTCTACAAAGAAAGGGATTCAAATATTTTATTTAGTCATGAAAAAGTTGAAACCTTTAAGAAAAAATTAAACATATGAACTACAAAAGTTAGACAACTTTAGATGTGTTTCCTACACTGAACAAATATCTCAGCAATAATGGTTCAGATAATTGTAAATGTTAAAAGACATTTAATAACACTTGCTTAAAATTTTGCAAATATTTCTCAAAAGATCTTCCTGAATATATTGAAAATGTTGAATGGATCAGACATCCGTTTGATGTTGATATAATTAGAGATAACACTTTCGCCACAGGAAAAGAAATGGAAGAACCAGCAGAAATGTCAAGCGACAGAAATTGAAATTCAGTCTTATGCAACAACAGCTTTCGAAATTCTGGCTCACTGTAGCCTTCGAATGTACATTGTTCTCTCGACACACAGTTCCCGTAACTTCTCGGCCTTTTGGCCGGGATCAAAGTGTAGCATCTGTTCTGATAGATACTACACCCCATAAACTGGTATTGTCTTGGCCTTCGATGCTTGATTTACGCCTGTCTGTGGGACAGTCCTTTGCAGTTCTAGGAGGTCCACCCTCCCAGGCTTTGCCTCCCCTCTTTGGGGAGGAGTAAGTTTATTGCTTACTGTCTGAGGCGCCCCTACCGGGGAATGCCGACGGGGCTGTCCAGGCAATTTTTAAATGTCCAGAGTGCTCACCTCTCGAGCGCTGGCTTTTCAAACCCCACTTTCCCGACCCGATCTTGGGTCACATCTTACTTGTGGGAGTAAGATAAAACTGGCCTTGGGCCTAACTCCTGGGGAGGAGTAAATAAAAACTTCTCGGCCTTTTGGCCGGGATCAAAGTGTAGTATCTGTTCTGATAGATACTACACCCCATAAACTGGTATTGTCTTGGCCTTCGATGCTTGATTTACGCCTGTCTGTGGGACGGTCCTGTGCAGTTCTAGGAGGTCCACCCTCCCAGGCTTTGCCTCCCCACAGGAGTAAGTTTATTGCTTACTGACTTAGACGCCCCTACCGGGGAATGCCGATGGGGCTGCCCAGGCTATTTTTGCTCGGCCAGAATGCTCACCTTCTCGGGCGCTGGCTTTTCAAATACCACTTTCACGACCTTGTGTCACATCTTACCTTGTGGGAGGAAGATAAATAAAACAGTTAAAATTCATGCATATTCATGCTGAGCTGGATTTTAAGCACTGACCAATTTGAAAAACACATTCAGATCCAGGCTTGCTCTAGTAAGTGACTTACGTGTATGTTTATCAGCAATATCGCCAAGAACTGACAGTTTGTGCAAAGCCAGATAAGCACATGCTACTCACTAAGTGTGTATTTAAAAAAAATATTGTCTCTGTAATTTACAATAAAACTATTTGTAAAGTAATATTATTGTTTTCATTTATACGAAGAATTATTTTTTAATAAAAAAATAAGTTACATTTTCCATCAACGTGCAGTATTAATCTATTTTATTAAAAGACTTACGTTAAAAGTCAGCTTAACACCAGTGTGTTGCGTTAATGCAAAATTAAATGTCATTTAAAAAAAAATTTGATGCATAAATTTCATGAGTGTTTATGAGGGAGTGTTTAGGTTAAAACCACAACGATAAAGAGGTCCGCAAGTGAAATAGTTTGAAAACCCCAGATCTAGCGAGTTAATGAATATAATAAATCATATCATAAAATCTTATGGAAAAGGGTGTAAAACACCGGCATATCTCCTGACCGATTTAGGAAAATTATCTAGGGTCTATCAAAATGGTGAGCTATATTTATGCATAAAATGGTTGGGATGGAGAGCTATATCAGTCTTAAATGCTTCCTAAGTAAACATAAATAAGACGGGGTGTGTTTAGCCAAGAAAGTGGCATAACTATTAGCCGTTATAATTGGTTATGATAGAGTTAATTCCGTTAGATTATTGAGACGACGTACGGATGTTCAAGAATAATGTTAGATACTTAACTGCTACTAGTGTTCGTTTAAGCCACTTTTTTTTACTTAATTAGTTGTAACTAATTTCATTCAGAGTGTAACTAAATGTAAATACGGCCAAAATATAAATTTCCAAGCTTTTCAATTATGACACTGGACCCAATGAATAAAAAATAAGTAAACCGATTACTATCATAATTCGCAACCGTGACCAGGTCGAGAAAACAAGCCTTGTTTTATATGAGTAATCATTTGAATAAGCTTCTTAATATTGAACTTTAATTAAGCGACGGTTATTTTAACTGAAATGTTCTTCCATAATTAGCTATTGTTCGTTATAACTAGTTTGATAAGTGATAATTGAAAATGGCGGCCTACCTGAAATGCTGTCATCCTATTGGCGGAGGTGGGAACATTGTGAGTGCTATGCTCTGTTTTCTGTTATTTGTATTTGTTTGTTTTATTTTTGTTTTTCGTTTTATGGTTTTCTTTTCTTTTCCACGAACGCTATACTGAATATGGCAATATATATATATATATATATATATATATATATATATATATATATATATATATATATATATATATATATATACATATATATATATATATATATATATATATATATATATGTATATATATATATATATATATATATCTATATCTATAGATAGATAGATAGATATATATATATGTATAAATATAAATTATTTATTACCTACAGACATCTATGTTTCATGCTTACGCAATCTTCACTGCAGGAAGCTGATTCCCGACGGTCGTCGGGCGTAATCTCCGATCACAAATCACCATTAATTCGCAGTCAAGGGACTTACCGGTAGGCCACCAGAAATAAGCTTGGGATTAAGGAGGAATTTAACTTTGTAACTGCCAAGTCAGCCGATATTCACAGAAAGCGGCGAATAGTGTATGTAATAATAAACTATTTATTAAAATACTCATGTATATATATATATATATATATATATATATATATATATATATATATATATATATATATGAGTATTTTAATAAATAGTTTATTATTATATACGTTGACAAGCATGCTGTTTTTCGTTAAGATTTCTCAGTGAGGTTATATAGAGAGGGCGCACTAGCTGCGCATCACGTATATCGGCCTCCGTCATTGCCCACATTACATTATTAGTCTACGTGATCCCTCTTAATACAAATTAGTAAGTAATCGTATTATATTGTAATTATTCAAAATAGCATCATCTGACTATTCCGTCTAAAGGACAAGACACCTAAAGTAATCTTGGGATGTGAGATGGCAGGTAAAATATTTGCACGCCCAATACACCCACAAAACACACCCACACTTAGTTCAGCTTTCTAGGGGCAAATTACCTTGTTTTGTTCTTGTATTGTCCAGAATGGAATGGGAATATGTTTGTGAAAAGTACCAAGTAAGCCATGTATAATAGCGTGTTTGATTGTTTCAATAAATAACTTTTTTTTTAAGTTTAGCACATCTCTCAGAAATATAACGCCATTGCTAAAGCATATATTTTTTCTCATACCGTCTGATATGGAATGCAGACACACACATACATATATACTGATGATAGCACACGCTTGAATTACCGGCATTTGTAGGCGGAAATGTTTTAATATTTATTTAATAAAATATTTTTAATATATCCTTTAATAAATGAAAGTCAACACCTGTTCGGGGAGTAAAACACACAGAATACGACCTAGTTATAGGCGATGCACCGAAAACGTTCGTAGAGCACTGTTGACTGTCTAGTGTATGTTGCCGTATTTCTAAACGCACAGATAAAACTTAATTCAATTTTTTGCACGATAATTACATGCAGCGATAGGGTTGAGTGCTAGCTTGCAGAGTTACTGATTTAAAGACTTAAATAGTTGAGAAAAAAGTGAATAAAATAAAACCCATTCTTTCTAAAAAGCAATGACTCCAAATTTATCGTGTTACGGTACAACAAAATTCTATTATGCTCTTACGCTTAGAACCCACACACAACACACTCAATACCGTAACTTTTTCGTACTGCGTAAATTTCAAAGCTTACTTTCGTTCCGACCACTATATTTGCACGGATACATTTTAAAATTATTCCTTTGTTTTTCGTTGAACTTTTAAGTCTGTATGTGTCTGTGTATAGATAAATAATAATACGTTCTGTTTAATCTCAACACACGAGTAGAAAAATAATTGTTCCTTAAAATGTTGTATTGCTTATTCTTTCTACTCGATTAATTATTTGAACAGATAAGACATGTAAACTGCCGTGTGAAATTGTCTTAGCGAAGCCGATGTATTCATTTAATTCTTTGATGTTGTATATATTTTATTAAAATGCAGGAATTGTTTTAACAAATCTAAATCATAGGACACGAGCAGTCAGAAACATGTATGAGGTTTCACTCACTCGCATACTTATACACACACGATATATATATATATATATATATATATATATATATATATATATATATATATATATATATATATATATATATATATAAAACAAGCTCTCTCTCTGTATACGTATATATATATATATATATATATATATATATAGTTATGGATAAAAATACTTTTTGCTTTGAACTTCTTATGTTTTAATAAACATTGTCTTCATAAAATTTCTTATTTTCATCATCTTTCATCTGTTGAATTGTGTGTGTGTATATATATATATATATATATATATATATATATATATATATATATATATATATATATATATATATATATATATATGTATATACTAGCTTGCCTCTGTCCCAGTATTGCCAGGAAAAGTCGAATAATTACAGAAATGTTATGTATAATTTTAAGCGATCCATCATAAACACAGAACCTACAATATTAAAGGAAGGTAACAAAAATGTCACTATGTATGTACGAAAAATAGCTTTTGTATCTGCATAAACGTGTTGTACTTTTTATTTTGTCGTGTTCCCTCTCAATTAAATAGGGTAGGGTGGGGCATAATTCGTTAGTCGGCATAATGGATAACCTGGAAGACTTTTTGTATTTTCTCCCAGCTAACAAAAGTCTCCTACTTTGGTATGCCATCTTTGGAAAGTGCTGCATTGAGACATTAAGACAGAGTTTTAAAAAAAAAACTCACTCAGATTTGATGGATGCTTTTTTAACTCCGATGGATGTGATAATTGAAATATTGTAAACGTGTGCATTAGGCGATATATAAATTTGCGATATTTAATGTTCTTTCTCATACACGCTAAATAAGCGTGTATGAGAAAGAACATCGTGGGCCGCCATCAGTGTCTGTTGTACGAAAGGGTCATCAAGAACGTTGCTAGTGTAATTAAGACGGTTCGAAATTGATCGAAACATTGCAAATAATTAGAATGTGAATACGAAGCATATTTTTTAGGAGAAAATTGGATGTTAAAAATTAATAAGGGATTTTTTGTCTTGTTGCTTTTTTTAGACAAGTGCGCTTTTGTAGATTATGCCGCCGATGCAACTGGAATTACTGTAGTTGCTAAGAGAGTTATAACATTGTTACAAAGAAATGTTAATGTCTTAAATATTATAAAATACAACTATAGTTGCAGAGTAATTCTTATTGTTATTAAAGATACTGTTACTATGTTCTTTTAAATGGTCGCAACTTAGATAGATTGTATTGTATATAAAAAGAGGTAAAACGGCATAACCACGACCCCTCAACGAATAGTACGTTTTAGCTTATGTAAGTGTGAGTGTCCAAAAAGACAATACTCAGAATATTGTCGTTTTTATTTTTAAATGTAATGAAAAATAGAAATAAAATATTCTAAATTGTTTGTGTACGAATGTTTTTGTTATATTTTTTAAATTTATATCAAGCAAGGAATATCATCCAACCTGAAATAGAACTAAAAGAAAAAAAAACCTCATTCATCTATTAATTTCTGTGGATTATTCACTATGAATGGCAATCGTATAAGTAGGTGTTCCACCACATAATATGGAAACATAATGTATAGGCGATGAAAAGTGTTATATGTCGTTATTTTTTTGTAAATAACATTTTATGAGGAATAATTTCGAGTAAAAGTTTACTCATTATTAACTATGTAATCATAAGTAATAGACGTTTGCATTGTGTAAATATGCTACAAGAATTAAGTCTGAAAAGCTATAAAATGGATGACAAACCTAAAAAAACAAAATCAATTATCTGATTATTGTATGTTTGGGGATCGATACCTACTAAAATTAAAAGTACACATGGTCGTTTTATGATGTATGCTCTGTTATTCTGTTTTACCATTATATTAAAGAAAACTCCGACATTAATATTAAACAGATTATAACATAATTACGAAAATGTTATGGTATTTAATAGTAAAAATCAAAATAAACAGAAGGCATCATCGAGAGTTTGTTACAATATTCCGTCTATAGCACTGTCCAAAAAATTCAAACTTTCAAAACATTACTAGAAAAGAAAAAAGAAAACACGTTATATTTAAACAGAAAAATCCATATTCTCCAACTTATTTAGATACAAAAAGAGCCAAGTTGAGAGAAAGAAGGGAATATATAATACAAGACGCAACTCAGCTAACACCCCGCCGCTTGATTTTTTACCAATAAAAACGGATAATGGACAGTAGTCGCCAATATCCACGCTTGAAATATGAATAAATATTTGTTGCGAAATAAAACATCAAAATATTAAAATTTATTGGAAATACAATGTTGTTTTTTATTTAAGAACGCGTACCAATAGTCTTCATAATTGACTTACATTTACTTCTTCTTCTTTGCATGTCATGGACGCATGTGACTATAAAACAGTTTCCCACTTTTTATACAGTACTTCGAATTATTGTTGTACTTTGTAATATATTTCCAGCTGCACCGGGTTCGCAGTAGAAGGCAGGCAAGGCAGTATAGCATCGTAGTGCCCTCCTCTCCACATAACAGATGGTTCGGTTAGTTTTGTAGCTCTTTCTACTCATCGCAATTTTTGATCGCCCCATTCCCGTTTTCAGGAAGTTATGTGTGGTTTCACTAGATACAGTGAATTTCTGAACCAGGAGGGACGGTCTCAGAAGATGGACTTCCCATGTCAGTTAATAGGGGACCATTCTTTAGACACCTGGTTCACAGCTGTAGCCTGGCCTCTTCATGAGATGTTGAGTTTCGACTACCTGGGAAAACTTATTGACTTCAGTTATTTGCCTGTTGGTTTACGCCCATTGAGGGAGATGATGTCGTTCATCACTAATAGTCTTTGCGATATCTACCCGGCTGGTAATTTAATTACATAACCATATCATACCCAAAAGCTATTATTATCAAAGAAACGCTTAATAGACTGGCTTTACCTTATATATATGAGTACAGTTTAGATGCATAAACCATTAAAAAATCTGGTTTTAAAAATCATTACTTATAATATATAGTGTTTTCCCTCCTAATAAATGAAATTAATAATTTAAATAGTTATGGCGCCATTTGAATAAGAAAATAATTTTTAGTTTTTAAATATATATTCAAATGAAATGGTCGTATTCATATTCTGACTTAAATCAACCTAATGTCTATACTCTTTACTAATGTCTGAAGAAAGCTCCATTTTAAAGGCGTTTCTTCCTGGATTGAATAAAATGTTTTTTCTCCGACATCAAGTCAGACGACTTGCTTACCGTAGCAGAACGGAAACTTTGAATACTCACGACAACATTACGGTACATTAACAACAGAAAAATGAATCCAAGATAGAAATGAACAAAATGATAAGAACAAACAAACATATAAGCTGCCTGGGGACACTCTAGGAAAAACATTCTTAAGTGTTTTCGATTTTGATACGGTTTTTCGTATATATTTCTACTTTACGTATATCGACACACTCGAACAAAAACACAAATAACGTAATCGATTCATATTTTACTTTTTTTTAAAACTTTCCCCCTCCCTCTTACTGTGTCTACTAATTCTCTCTCCCTCTTACTATCTTTTTAACCTTGACCGTACAGTTTAAGTTCAACGAACATCTTTAAACATATTGATTACATACAAGCGACTCGGCGTCATCCGGAAACTTATCAGAATGTCGTGTACGCATGCTTACAGTATTGGTGATGCTCTAGTACTTGTTTTATTAAAAACATGTTGTTTAATAGAATAAGACGTCCGCTTTGTTCCTTATGAATATCAAACGCGTATCTAGACTAAATTACATTATTCTAAGAAAAACACTGATGAAAGTCATTGGTTTTGTCGTAAAATGTAACTTTAGAAACAATTTTAATATAGTATTTGCGTTTAAGCTTCTTCTTAGATAATTGATAATGGTAATCGATAATTGAACCATAAAAATCCTTGATTAAAGCGACGAGACTTTTAATGTCAGTAAATTTGGAGAAAGATTTAAGTATTACTAAAACTAATTAGAACTGTTTAATAGATACGGTATCAATTTTTATAAATATCATATAGATGTAACGACTAATCGATTACCAGTGCATCCCGAAATCAGCGGTGTGAAAATAGGACCAATAATATAATCTTGTGGAATAAATGTATTACTTTTCTATGTACATGTTGCAACAAAAATTGAGACACACTACAAGGACGTGGTTTTAGAATAAACGCAATTATATATATATATATATATATATATACACACATATATATATATATATATGTGAGTGTATATGTATATACGTACATATATATGTATACATATATGTATATATATGCATATATATATGTATATGTATATATATTTATATACATATGTATATATGTGTATATATATGTATATATATATATGTGTATATATATATGTATATATATGTATATATATATATATATGTATACACATATATATATACATATACACATATATGTATAAATATATTTATATATACATATATATATACATATATATACATATTTATATATATATACATATTTATATATATATACATATTTATATATATATATACATATTTATATATATATATACATATTTATATATATATATATACATATATATATATATATATATATATATATATATATATATATATATATATATATATATATATATATATATATATATATATATATACAAGGTGTTTCAAAAGTCTTGGGAACATAACGATTTCTAATAACTCAAAAACTATTAGGAGTTGAAAAATGAAATTGGTACCGTTGGAAAGGTTAAAGTTTCAGGTTTTGTGAGGAATCTTCAAAGTTACTCAATATGAGCACCATTCGTCACACGGCAGACATCTAGTCGATAGTCCATTTCCTGCCAAACGCGTTCCAGCATCTTGACGTCAATGGTTCCCACAACTGCCGTTACTCGAGCCTTTAGTTCGTCACTATCTCTTGAAAGGGGCGGCACATAGACTTGTTGCTTGACAAAGCCCCAAAGGAAAAAGTCACACGGGGTAAGATCTGGAGACCTAGGAGGCCAGGGCATGAGAACGTCATCACCTCGCCCAGATCTCCCAATCCATCTACCAGGCAGCCTTGTGTTAAGAAACTGCCTTACTCTAAGACTCCAGTGTGGTGGTGCACCATCTTGTTGAAAAATGAAGTCATCAGATTCTGCTTGTTCCAACTGAGCCATTAACCAGTCTTCCAGCATGTTGAGATAGGATTCACCAGTGATAGTTGTCTCTTCAAAGAAGAACGGTCCATAGACACCTTTCTTGGAAATTGCACAAAACACGTTCACGGTTGGTGAATCTCGCTCGTGCTCAAGAAGTTCATGAGGATTCTCAGTACCCCATATGCGAGTGTTATGCTTGTTAACTTTGCCATTCAGATGGAAGGTCGCTTCATCGCTAAAAACAAGCCGGTCATCAAAGCCGTTATCTTCCAACTTCTCTTGCATTGCAATGCAAAAGTCACGGCGAAGTGGCTTATCAGTGTCCTTCAACTTTTGGACCAACTTGAGCTTGTAAGGTACCATTTGCAGTCGTTTCCTTAAGACACGCCAGACAGTTGCTGGAGCAAGCTGAAGTTCCCTGCTGGCTCTTCTCACTGATTTACGGGGGCTCCGCTGAAAGGCTGTCCGAACTTGCTCAACTGCATCTTCTGAAGTTGAAGGGCGACCTGTTCGCTTACTTGGGCACAAACACCCATCTTTCATAAATTTAGCATGCCATCTGACAATGGATTTCCTTTCAGGGGCTTCTTTTTTAAATTTCCTGCGAAATGCACGCTGAACACATGTCCACGATTCAGTCTTTGCAAATTGGAGGACGCAAAATGCCTTGTCTTGTTTAGAGAACTCTATTACTGCACCTGGAAAGATAACACGAAACTCATTAGTATGACCAAAAACTTGATTAAGCAAGCTTTAAAATGGCACCAGTTTCATTTTTCTACCTGGAATAGTTCATGAGATATACGCATTTGTAATGTTCCCAAGACTTTTGAAACACCCTGTATAATACACCCTGGTAAAGACCGCTGGCTTTCGTTTAACATTTATTGTTATTATTAATTATATTTATCTATCTATCTCTCTCTCTGTCTATCACTCTCTCTCTCTCTCTCTCTAAATATATATATATATATATATAATATATATATATATGTTGATATATATATATATATACATTTGTAAATAATCCTTATTTAATATGTATTAAATAAGGTATACATTTCATTGAAATTGGACTTAAAGGAATTTTAGTTGCAGCTATAGTTTATATGTCATTGTGTGTGTGTGTGAGAAGGAGGATTGTGCGGCCGGGGACCTTTTTAATATTTTCAAAATTTGCTGACTTTTTTTGAATATACATCGTTTTTGGTCATCAACCTATGGTTTTAATTTCAACAGTTTTCAGTGTGTGGGGGGCACCCCGGGGTCTCTTAGTGGTGAACTGATATCTTTCTTATGTAGCCTATGACCTTTACTGAGATGTCAGTAGTCCATATGCCAATTTTTAAGCAATTCTGTCTAGCAGATTGGGTGCACATAATACACAAAGATCAGGCGGACACATACACCCACAGAGTAAATATATATATATATATATATATATATATATATATATATATATATATATATATATATATATATAACGGAAATACTCAATTTCTTAAAGTAAATAAATAATTTATTTTTTAACACAAATAAATGCATTGTCCAGGTTTTCAAAAATGTTTCTATATATACTCCTTATTATTGCCATTTCATCAACGCCTTGAAGTGTGACTTTTCATTCTACCCTATTTACGTAACCGCGTGCTACGCACAGCGGCATATCAACATTAATCGTCGATAACATCAAGAGGAATTTCAACTTTACTGCGATAAATATGTCTCAATCAAGAAGGATAAAACGAAAACAGAAGAGGAAAAAAAGTATGGTTATACTTTTGACAAGGGGGTATATCACCGAAAGTACTCAAGTTTTTAAAGTAAATAAATAATTTATTCCAAAAAAAACAAATAAATTCGTTGTCTAGGTTTTCAAAATATTTTTCAAAATATTCTCCTCATTATATATATATATATATATATATATATATATATATATATATATATATATATATATATATATTATTCAATGAAGGCGATGAACATCATACGAACATTGAAAGTGATTTAAGGAAACGTGCGTGTGTGTTGTCTCAAAACGACATCATATTTTTTTATGGTAAAATAACCAAGAAAACCTTAAGTCGTATGATGTCACCCTTTTCTTTCTGTATTGAAAGTGTTATAAGGAATATGTACGCATTCTTTTATTCGTGTTTCAACTCGTGTAAATAAGTTAGTTTTATCTGTGACTGTTTTATGCGTTGTTCTACCGATTAGTGAATTCCAGACACATGCTATATTTTCCAAAGTTGAGTTTCACTATATATATATTTATTGTTTGTTTATTTTTGTTTTTGATGAAAAAAAATTACACAATACTGGTCAAATCTGATGATAGAATGTTATTCCGAAATTAATAAGATTAAAGTAAAAAAAAAATAATCTTGCATTAATAATACATCCACAGCAATGCTTTTAGATGAACGACCTATTTTATTTTATTCACTACAAGCCCGTAAATGCTTTTCTTCGTTCGACAATCAGAATTTGAATTCATAACCGCCAACAACACCGGCGTGGAAACAACACACCAAGAACATTTATCAAAGAAACAAAAGAAAAAAGTTTGTTTATTTTTGTTTTTGATCAAAAAAAATTGACACAATACTGGTACAACTCTGATGATGGAATTTTATTTCGAAATTAATGAGATTAAAGTAAAAAAAAAATTAATTAATATTGCATTGATAATGGTTTATATTATCAATTAATAATACAAACCCAGCAATGCTTTTAAATGAACGACCCATTTTATTTTATACATATATATATATATATATATATATATATATATATATATATATATATATCGCCGGCGTTCCCAATAGATAGATCCTAGTATATCAAATGTTTTAACTAGTTTCTTGCTTAAAGGCTGCCCCACAAGCTGTGTATCTCTTTAATATTTAGTGATGCCGTATAAATAATAAAATCCTTTCTCTTCATTAGGAGTTACAAGTAATCGTTGAAAGGCAAACATCCGACGCATATAGCATTAATGCCGGCGTACCTCAGAAATAGATTCTGGGACTAAGCCTCTTCCATAGTCTTCGTAAACGATCTCCGAAATCATACTCCAAGATGATTCGTTGACATCTATGAAGACCTGACATTTATGGAAAAACTTCGAAGAGCATTGATTTACATGATGTGTTCAACCTCTTTCTCTCTCTCTTTTTCATCATCTCTCTCTTTTCCAACTTGAAGCATGTTGTGCAATGGGGAAAAATAACCGTATACCACAATCTTCTGGGAGATGTTCTCTTATAGTTTTTCGGCGTCTTACGCACAGAAGAAGTGTTACTAGTTTGTCTCATCTGCATCGCTATGTGTCATTGCAGATGCCCGACTGAGCTCACCCAGCTGTAAAACATTCACAGCGAGAACTCGTCTTGCTTCATCTATATCAAAGAACGTGCCTTTCTCTCTCTCTTCTTACGATAAACTAAACAAAACTTGCATAAACAAAGTGTTTTTTCTTAGAATATACTGCATGTTGAACAAGATGACACGAGCTTCCTTCTTAACCGCTTAAAGCACGGTCGTCTTTAACTCTAACGTGTACAGACACTTGAGCAATCCTCATAAACACTTAAGTCGTTGTAAATAATGTTCTGCCTTTCCTATTACACATAGGAAGCAAGTATTCCGCTTATTACACCGCTATAAGACAACATGTTATAGCAAAACAGAACCCATTTCAGAAGTGTAATAGACGAAACTAAAAGTAAATAGACAAATGTGATCAGTAAACGCATGTAGTCGCAGTAATTAGGAACACGCGATTTCTAGAAAATCTATAATATCTTGGTGAACAATTAGCAATACACTATCTACGCAAAGGCAACCATCATGATATAGCTTAAACAGCAACGTATGAAGCTTGCCCTAAACATTAATTTGACTTCACAAACCACTTACTCCAGAATTTCACACTATGAAAAGTGATCTGATCATCAGATTTTCTCGTGCGTTGGATATAATAAAAAATATTGACAGCACCAATGCATGTGGACCTGATTTATATGTTTGCAGAGCTTGACCATTCCCTCTTCGCAATCTATACCACATTTCTCGCCGAATCTTGCTTCCTCTTTTGCTGGGATATATTCACTTTTGTACCAGTTTTAAAGAACTCTGGTGAAAGAGCAGCCCCGTATAATTACTGTCCAATCGGTTTAACCCCGATCATTGCGAACATTTCTGAATAATTAATCAATCAAGCGATAGTGCACTACCTCAGAAATGCTAAAGTGCTGTCAACCAACGGTATGGATGTAGCCAATCACTTTTAACTCCTGGTATTCTAACGGTCATATCTGGACGCATATACCATACATTAGATAAGGCGGATGAAGCTAGAACAGTAGTTATTTATAATTGTACAGCCTTTGACAAAGTCTGGTATAAAGCTATTCTATTAAAAATGTATTCGTACAGTATTAGGTGATGTATAATTGATGTAATCAATTAACTTTTGTAGGTACAAGAAAGATCTTCGACGGCCGTACATTTAAAGAACATCACATCAATATGCAGTCGATATTTGACCCTTTATTATTCTGTATTTTCATAAACTACAGTCCTGATGGAATCACATCTGCGATCGGCATATGTGTTGATTACAGCATGTTATCTTCTTGAAATGTGGGCAAATCGAACATACATATACACATAACATTGGCAAAATCTTTTTAAACTAACCCCCAGTCTGTAGTGAAATAGAGGCAACAAAAGATGGTTACATTTAATTCTAAGATAGAGCTCCTTTCCTCTAACAATTATAAAGAAACCTTTCTAATCACAGATAGCCATGGCTGATTTCACTTTTCCCGGGAGAGAAATATGACAACTCATCGACCTAACATGCACAGGTAATATCAATTAGAAAAAATACATAGAGTATACTTTAAATTCTGCTGCAACTAAGGTCTGAGCTCTCTACAGGGAGAGAAAACTTATCACGCCTGCCGCTATCCTCTATGTCTACAAAACTACCATTCGCTGATGCAGAAAGTGTTATGTCCACACCTGAGCTGGTGCACCTACCGCTAGTATCTCCATCTTAGACACGTTCCTAAAAGAAGCATAACACATGAAAGGTCCTACACTCTCTACAAAACGTCAGCTCGACTCATCAACGCGATGTTGCATCACTGTATTTCTTTCACAAGAAATTCAACGGAATGTTCATTAACGAACTTGCTGCACTTATACTTCGCAAACATAAATACCCCCGACATACCGTCAAGACGCAACATGGAATCGCTTAGTGTAGAGTTTCGAAAATACCGGAAATATGTCTACTATAATAGCTTATTTCCTCGAAGCGTTGGTTTTTGAGATTCCATTCCTGCTCCCTGTTTCCTTTACTTTTAATCCTCTCGATATTCAGGATGATTCGTTGCGTAGTTCTGTTGAATTGTCGTATGTGGTCTTCGTATACATTTTTGTATCATTTTATTGCGAGTACTTTCCACTGAATCTGTCAATCGGTGAAATAGTCTTACTCATTCATGTCTTCTGATTTCGAACTGTGCGGCAATTTCTGACTTTTCTAAAGTATATATGCGTGATGAGATTTCGTATTTGGAATATTTAAGATATAAATTTTAGAACATTTAAAAAAAGGTTAAACGTAGATTTTTATTTTTCGGCTAAGGAAATTTTTGAATTAATTACTTTCCTAGACATTTACAAATATTTTTACACGATTCGTCATAAATATTGTTTATGGTAGCGCGTCTGGTCTTGTATAAAACAATTTCTCTTTCAACGTTTGAGTCGAAATGTATATATTTTTTGTGTTGTTAACTAAACGTGTTTAAATTGCGAGTAGTGTTTTTCTTAATCTTAGCAGATTGAACTGGAGTCGGAAAAGGGCAATGTGAGCCTTCAGGAAAGTGCAGTAGTTGTCAGGTCAATGTAAGAGTTTGTTTTCATATTATTAGAGAGGATACGTGCTCCCAATTGTCATTGGAACCCTTAAATACCGTTGGTTTGTTCTATTACTGTTTTCGGCCTGAGGTTATTTTTAATTATAAGGTAAGAAGTTTTCACATTTTAATCGGTGATTTGCTGCCAAAAAAGGTCAATTCTTTCATCGTATTATTAGTATGGATTTGTTTGGTGAGTTGCTTCCCAAAATGTTAGTTCTATCATCATGTGATTGGTATGGATATTATTTGCATATTATCTATTTATTCGCTTCTATTTGTAATATGTATCTTTCTTAAGTTAAGTAGGTCTGTATGTATAAGTATGTATAAGTAAATAAACTTATGTGACCAGTATTTATTACTAAACTAATCAAGTGATCATTATGGATTTTGGAACACAGTAGCTAGGCATACGATGCCGAAATGTCGGCAATATTGAATTCAATTGAGTGATATGCAATAATGAAGAGAAGTGTGCAAGTTTATGTCAAAATCCAGACAACTCCGATTGTTGTTATTTTAACAATAGTTATTAGACATCAATCAATAACTATCGCTTACACTTCAGTGTAAAACATTTAAAGATGCATTATATGCTAATAACAATATTATTCTAAACATCATATATATCAAATACGCAGTGAATCATATCCATAGTAATTTGAGATCAACAAACACGATTCCATAACGTTCAATTACTTCTTAAGATCTTTATGTTTAAGACAATAAGTTCAGACATTTCCTAGAAACAAACTCACTTAATAGATGGTGATCAAAATTTAAACAAAGATTATGCTGATAAGTTTCAGTATACTAATAAGTTTATTTAAATATTCGTAATAAGACATACAAATCGTACACAAGTGTGATGTGTAAACACTTATATTTTACCCGTTCTAGGACAGGTATTCTATTTGTTTTATATAATTGAAAGAGTTCAGTTTTAACTTCAGTTTAGCTAAGTCATACCAAGAAGATATTTTGAGAAAATTAATTATGATCGTGACTTATATTATTCGAAATATTTGTTTCATTAGTTTTATGTTATAGAATGTTTTTCGGGTCCAGACTGATCTCTACATTCAATCAGAATGCGTGTTTATTAATATCAAGGTTTTTCACGGAAAGCGTGAGATATAGAGAAAGAATGTGTTGGCTGAACCCCCTTTACCACAAGGAATACTAATTGCAAAGCAATGTGAATTCATGGAGCAATAATCCCGGCCAGTTATTGTATTGAACTGAATACAACAACATGTATAAGGTAATCACTTGATCTGTTAGTTCACATTTATATATGTTAATAATACGAGTAACATAATAACATGGATATCCTGTCCGGCTTATCGGGTTTGAAAACCCGGAATGCAACCACTTCTAAAACCAGGATGAAAAATGTCAAACAGTCCGACAGATAGGCCGGTGTGACTCTTATGAATATAGATAGTACATTAAGTATAAAATAGAGTACTTTGCTGTATTTATGATTTCAGCGGCGTATGTTTACTTTCTTTGTGCAAACCCCGTGTGTTTTGCTTCTGTTGTTTATCACAATTTTTTATTTACTTCTCTTTCTTTATTTTTATTTTTTGTTTTACTTATACATATTTATTTTTCTTCAATTTTCTTGAGTACAGACTATTCATAAAAAAATATTTTCGGTATGTTCTGCATAAGTACTGTCGAGCACCAGAATAGGATTATACGTCCGTCCTGTCGTTATTTGAACACACACTATTCAATTGATCTATATATATATATATATATATATATATATATATGTATTAGTACTTCATGTATCCACATAAAATATTATAAGGAGATATCATTTTTTATGAGTCAGTTTTCAGTATTTACTTAAACAGTGCTCGATACGTAAGTAGAGCTAGGTAGTAAGCAATGAAAAAATATATGGCAATCAAGCTACACAGAGGCTCCCGTGTTTCATCTCCGGAGGGGAATCGTCAGGCTAAATGCCTGACGATCCCCCCTCCGGGGATGAAACACGGGAGCCTCTGTCTAGCTTGATTGCCATATATATTTTCATTGCTCACTATATATATATATATATATATATATATATATATATTATATATATATATATATATATGAGAAAAATGAGAAAATAAGGATGAAGGTAATCCGACGTTCTGGAAAATGAAAAAGGAAAAACCAAAAAGATGTGTTTTTATATGTATTCACACACACACACACATATATATATATATATATATATATATATATATATATATTTGGGTTCATACCACAGTAAAACACACACACACACACATATATATATATATATATATATATATATATATATATATATATGCGCATGTGTGAGTTTTCCACTGTGGCATGTAGACATATATGGATGCAATATCGTCTATACTAGTGTACATCTGGCATGTAATGTTGTTACGTCGCCAGTGTTCTCACTCGCTATTGATCAAGATATATTATTAAAATATTTACATGAAATAATCGAATTACCCTAGTAATTAATTGATTCATATATAAATAAGTAATATCTGTTCTTACTTAAGTAGCAAACATACACTGTCACTTTTTATTATAGAATAAATTATGTGTTTTTAAATGTATTTACAGTTGTGGAGTTGATCTCACATGGCTGTCTGACTTATCAATAGTTTTCGCCCTTCCTCTTACAAAATAAATCGGATTTGTTTTATTCGGAAACATTTTCGTTACTGAATGGAAGTATATATATATATATATATATATATATATATATATATATATATATATATAATATATATATATATATATATAAATATATATATATATATATTTATACAAATATATATATAAATATATATGTATATATATACAAATATATATATATATATATACAAATATATATATGGTAAAATAAAAAAAATGAAAACCAAAAACTGGATGTTTTTTATGTGTACATCAACGTTTCGTCTTTATTTATAAGACTTCATCAGGATGATGATATAGGGAAAAGATATCATGCAAGGACAGATACATGTAGGGTAGACATGTTGGGAAGAAAAATAGAATAAAATGAAAAATAATGGCAGCGTCTTGCTGGACGTCCGTACTTGTTAGAGAATGAAAATGAGTGGGAGAAAAAGGGGAAGGGTGGAGGGAGCAAGGACGACTGTGGCTGGCGATGAGAGAAAGAGGTGGGGGATGAGCAGGGGTAAAATGGATGGCAGAGAGAGATTGGAGGAAGAGGGGGAGGGGGTGTTTGACCAGATGGCTGTGGTCGAGATTGACGGGGAAGGGTGAGTTGGAATGTTTGTGTGTGGGGGGTGTATGCAGGGAAAATGGGGATGGGTAAAGAGGGAGGGGGGCTGTGATTTTGGTGGATGGGCGAAAGTTATGGTCTTAGAGAGCGTGTTGAGAAAATGAGGGAATTTAAGAAGAGGTATGGGAGAAAATAGATGAGAGGGGGAAGAGGGAGGATTTGTCGTGATAGGGTGTGAAATATTTGAAATATTTGGAAAATGATAGCAATGAGTGAGGGATTGGAGTGGGTGGGGGAGGGGGGTGATTGAAAGGGTGGGTGAGGAATATTTGAAATATTTGGGGCATGAGAAAGTTTATTTGGACTGTAGTATTAAAAATGTGAGGGAAAAAAAGTGAGGGAAAAAAGAAGAAGATTCAGGGAGAAGAAGGAAGGGTGTGGGGGAATGGAAGAGTGTCATAAGGTTAGAGATGAAAATAAAAGTTAGCCATGATCAGGCAAAAGACTTTGTTCTGTGAGGATGATCTTGCTTATTAAGGGTGATAGGTTAAAGAAACCATTTCGCTGCTTGATGGTGGTGGAGGATGTGATGAGGGCAGTTTCCAATAATCTTCGCCGAGATTTGTTGTGGATTTGTTTAGTGATTTTGGCTTGTTCAAATGTGAATGCATGACCATATTCTAGAGCATGGGAGAAAAGTGCACTAAGAGGGTTGTTGTTTTTTATGTCCCTTTTATGTTTATTTAAGCGTTTCTTTAATTCACGTTGTGTTTCTCCCACGTAGAATTGATGGCAATCATTGCAAGGGACAGTGTATAAGCCGGCATGGGATGTGGGTGTTTTTTGGAAATGTCTAGATGTGTTTAAAGTTTGTTTTATGGATTGAGAAGTGGTTTGTACTATTGGGATGCCTAGTTTGTTGAGCGTGTTGCATATGGATGTGTTATTGGAATGCGTGGGTAGGAGAAGGGGTCTGTCTATGAGAGAGGTGTTAGGGGTTTGATTTTTTTGTGTGGTGTTTCTGGAGAATATTTGGAAGGCTTTTTTCTTGGCATTTAATATGAAATGTGTGGGGTATTGCAATGTTTTTAGGGAATTAAAAATGTATTTTATTTCTTCATCTATGTGTGGGGGGCTACATATTCTAAGGGCGCGTAGGAAGAAGCCTATAATTATACCTGTTTTGATCTTGCTATGATGGTGGGAGTAGAAATGTATGTAGTCATTTTTGTGAGTGTTTTTGCGGTGTGCCTTAAATTCTAGTTTATTGTTGGACTTAATTATAAGAGTATCAAGGAAGGGAATAGAGCCGTTTATTTCAGTCTCATGGGTGAATTTTATGGAGGGTTCTACTGTGTTGAGTTTATCTTTAACATGAATGATTTGTGTGTCCGTGGGGAGGAAAATTAAAATATCATCTATGTATCTAAAGTATTCGATGTTAGGAGGTAGTCTATATTTGAAAGGACCGGATTCTAAGAATTCTAAAAAGAGGCAGGCGAATACAATCCGGTCCTTTCAAATATAGACTACCTCCTAACATCGAATACTTTAGATACATAGATGATATTTTAATTTTCCTCCCCACATACACACAAATCATTCATGTTAAAGATAAACTCAACACAGTAGAACCCTCCATAAAATTCACCCATGAGACTGAAATAAACGGCTCTATTCCCTTCCTTGATACTCTTATAATTAAGTCCAACAATAAACTAGAATTTAAGGTACACCGCAAAAACACTCACAAAAATGACTACATACATTTCTACTCCCACCATCATAGCAAGATCAAAACAGGTATAATTATAGGCTTCTTCCTACGCGCCCTTAGAATATGTAGCCCCCCACACATAGATGAAGAAATAAAATACATTTTTAATTCCCTAAAAACATTGCAATACCCCACACATTTCATATTAAATGCCAAGAAAAAAGCCTTCCAAATATTCTCCAGAAACACCACACAAAAAAATCAAACCCCTAACACCTCTCTCATAGACAGACCCCTTCTCCTACCCACGCATTCCAATAACACATCCATATGCAACACGCTCAACAAACTAGGCATTCCAATAGTACAAACCACTTCTCAATCCATAAAACAAACTTTAAACACATCTAGACATTTCCAAAAAACACCCACATCCCATGCCGGCTTATACACTGTCCCTTGCAATGATTGCCATCAATTTTACGTGGGAGAAACACAACGTGAATTAAAGAAACGCTTAAATGAACATAAAAGGGACATAAAAAACAACAACCCTCTTAGTGCACTTTTCTCCCATGCTCTAGAATATGGTCATGCATTCAAATTTGAACAAGCCAAAATCACTAAACACATCCACAACAAATCTCGGCGAAGATTATTGGAAACTGCCCTCATCACATCCTCTACCACCATCAAGCAGCGAAATGGTTTCTTTAACCTATCACCCTTAATAAGCAAGATCATCCTCACAGAACAAAGTCTTTTGCCTGATCATGGCTAACTTTTATTTTCATCTCTAACCTTATGACACTCTTCCATTCCCCCACACCCTTCCTTCTTCTCCCTGAATCTTCTTCTTTTTTTCCCTCACTTTTTTTCCCTCACATTTTTAATACTACAGTCCAAATAAACTTTCTCATGCCCCAAATATTTCAAATATTCCTCACCCACCCTTTCAATCACCCCCCTCCCCTACCCACTCCAATCCCTCACTCATTGCTATCATTTTCCAAATATTTCAAATATTTCACACCCTATCACGACAAATCCTCCCTCTTTCCCCTCTCATCTATTTTCTCCCATACCTCTTCTTAAATTCCCTCATTTTCTCAACACGCTCTCTAAGACCATAACTTTCGCCCATCCACCAAAATCACAGCCCCCCCGTCCTTCTCTACCCATCCCCATTTTCCCTGCATACACCCCCCACACACAAACATTCCAACTCACCCTTCCCCTTCAATCTCGACCACAGCCATCTGGTTCAAACACCCCCTCCCCCTCTTCCTCCAATCTCTCTCTGCCATCCATTTTACCCCTGCTCATCCCCCACCTTTTTCTCTCATCGCCAGCCACAGTAGTCCTTGCTCCCTCCACCCTTCCCCTTTTTCTCCCACTCATTTTCATTCTCTAACAAGTACGGACGTCCAGCAAGACGCTGCCATTATTTTTCATTTTATTTTATTTTTCTTCCTAACATGTCTACCCTACATGTATCTGTGCTTGCATGATATCTTTTCCCTATATCATCATCCTGATGAAGTCTTATAAATAAAGACGAAACGTTGATGTACACATAAAAAACATCCAGTTTTAGGTTTTCCTTTTTTCATTTTACCATCACGTCGGATTACCTTCATCTTTCTCTTCCCAAATATATATATATATATATATAAATGTATATACAAATATATATATATATATGTATATACAATATATATATATATATATATATATATATATATATATATATATATATATATATATATATATATATATATATTGCTTGTTGTAACTTATTTTAAATATGGCTGTGTTAGGACTTTTGCCTTGAAAACAGTTTTAAACAAGTGCACTGTGAGTTTAAATACTAAACATTGTTAACGCGATGATGGTTTTTTTCAGAAATATTTGTTAAAGCTTCCTTCTGACAGATAGTCGTAAAACAGCAGATGGCTTCATCAAATCGGATGAAAAATTACTCGTTAAATCTTTACTGAGATATTCTTTGTTTACTTTTATTTTAGT
>OY744523.1:48733596-48758596 GCA_963556195.1 Sepiola atlantica
GGGTGTGTGTTCACAACGAGTAAACCTGCAATATGAAGTCAATGACGGAGCACTCCATTTCAACGTTGTTCATGGGAGGTGATGGTGGGTGTTCCAATTTCGAATCCAGTCGGTTCCACAGTACCACTTTCAATTAGGGATGTTGGCAACCGTCTTGTGGTCCTTCCCGTAAGCACCATATGTATTTCCATAAATATTTCTAACTAGAAAGAGTTCGGGTAAAGTAATGCCAACACCAAAATCATCTGATTCACACGAAATAAGAAGAAGGAGAAGAAACAGAAGGAGAAGAAGTAGAACGTTGTTCATCATGGTGGCGTCCGTACACAAAATACACGCATAAAGGATTGACTTTTATGTTAGTAGTTTCGATTGTCCACATAGTCATTATAATTGTTTCACCTTATATATTTGAAACTTCGTTTTAATTAATAGTCTGACTTGATTATATATGTTCGATCGAAAAGTGACTTTATTTAGATCCTTCACTTACCTTCGCCCTCAACAGACTTTTACGCATAAACAATTCAGGGAACATCTTACAAACACAATAATAATGTGTGCTTTTCGGAAATATACACTTTACTTTACAACTGTGAGGTTAGTACGTCTACTATTAAAACAGAGTTATCATATCATCTACCTTGATAACCATTGGGGCACAAAAGATGATCTGACCACCTGCTTTCTCGAACTCTCCCGGGGTAAGATGTGACACAAGGTCGGGAAAGTGGGATTTTAAAAGCCAGCACCCGAGAAGGTGAGCACTCTGGCCTTCAAAAAATTCCTGGGAAACCCCGTCGGTATTCCCCGGTAGAGTCGCCTCAGGCAGTAAGCAATACACTTACTCCTCCCCAAAGAGGGGGGGGGGCAAAGCCTGTAAGGGTGCACCTCCGAGAACTGCACAGGACAAACCGACAAACTGGCAGGATCAGGACCCAAAGGCCAAGACGACATCGGTTTATAGGGTGCAGTATCCATCGGAACAGATACTACATTTTTTTCTTAGCCAAAAGGCCAAGAAGTTTTTCCAACTCTATGGCCTTATTCTCATACCTCTTTTGTGTATACCTCTCTTTCTATATCACTGTACAGTTCCTTGCAGGTTTATCTAGAAGAGACTTGATGATAGCGTGACATAGCCGTACCAATTAATTTTTTTCTTTTTCACAGTGGTCAGTACATCTTCATATTCCCTAGACTGCTTGTCTGAGTATGCGTTTAACTACCTCATGTGTGATGTGGTCACTGTATAAGTTGTTGAGGATTTTTTTAAAGCATTTCATGTGATACAAATTAATGCCTATGAAATCGCATTAGTTCCAACTTTTTCGAATTTACAATTTGAATAATCAAATAATAGTTGTATCACCTTATATAATATTATGTCTGTATTTTTACAACAGATAAAAAATACCTATTTGTACAATTAATTTATTCGTACTGGTACACTTTTTGAAAGAGAAATACCAAATTATGCCGACGAAGAAGTACGTAAATAGTCGAAAAAACGCATCAAAACGAACCATCTTCAAAACCAAAACGAGGCAGCGTTCAAACAAAGAAATGAATGAAAAAAAAACACTCACCGTATGTTTATTTTTATGACACTTTTAAACATTTTTGACAAAGAATATGAATACAATAAATGATTTTTTTGTCACGAGACACGTATAATTTAATTACTTTTTGATAACTTCTGATTATGTTTAAATAAACTAAAGATTGTCAGAAAACATAATCAATGAAACAATAATTTTTAGGGAGTAACTTTTCATTGTTCTACTGTTACAGCTTTTGCACTGTACAAAAACTGACTATGTTTGACTTACGTTACGGTTAGTATAGGATATTTTAGGATAAGGTGAGGGTTAGGATAATAAAAAGTGTTTTTCGGTTCAGAAGCTGTACAAGATGGGGTTCGAGAGTATTTTTTAGTACGAGTAAAATTGTCTTTTCCTCGGGCGTTCTGATTGGCTAAGCAATTTGGCATGTTCTTGCTGTTAACTGAATGACCAGGAGATACCGAATAACACGTCGATTTTGTCTGCTTACAAAGCTGTACCAGTACCAACTTCTTTTTCGAGTGTCATCAAAAATCCGTCGATTCCAAGGACTTTAGAAAAGTGAGTTGCTTGTCCAACATTGCCGCTCTAAACAATGTACCTTACTGATGAAAGGTCAGCTGATTGATTATTTGGCATAGACAAGTTTGCGCAGTCTCTTATTCAATTGGCCTTAAATCTCAGCGCACTAACAGATCTCAAAATTGAAAAGATATTCTCAAAACTATTTCATTTGAATCTCAATGTTAGAACATTCACAAAAAAGCCTTCTCACAATGTTCACTTATTTTATACATAAAATAAAGTCAGAATGTTTTTCTCTCTTTTACCCATATTGCTCTGTAACAAAATATACTTATAGAACATTGCTCTGCATGCGTATGCTCTCCTATAAAATAGTTTGTGTTTGAATCAGATACGTTCATATTTTATCCGCTCTGTAGTTTTTTCTCACGTGATTTACGTGCGGAAGTATCAGTGATTACACAATTTCACCACACTAATAAATCCTCATCCTTCCTTCCAATACGCGATAAGAGAAATATGGTAGAAATTTAATTATGGTAATATTTATCATTACACCAATCAGCCATTCCACGGCAATTACCAAATAATTTAAAATGTTTCGTTTTCCAATTATATATTATAAAAGAAAAAAGATAATCTTGTTTCCAATGAGTTATTATAATATACATAACAGAACATCTCATAGATTTATTTGTTTAAGACTACACACTCAATATAATAGTGTGCATCATATTTTACTCTCGTGTGTAACGCACGCGCACTACGTTTTTTCTTGTTAAGTAAATGAAAGAGGAAGGGTGCATATTCATCCTAGTAGCAGGTAGTTTATGTGTGCGCATGTATTCCACGCATTCATTCGCGCTAGCAAAACCCTAGTTCTCACTGGTCACTGTAACGTCGTGTAAGAAAGTGAGCCAGTTCCATTAGAAATACGGCCGCACCTATTTTAGTATAAAACACCTTTTAAATAAATGCGGATTTGACCAATTAGTTTATTTACAATATATATGTAATTGTATAAGATCGTACTATCATTTCAATGTGTATTTTAAATACTTTTAATATTAATTTAATTTGATTTTACTCATCATTAAAATTAAAAACTGTTTATGCACATAATATCAGCTTTAATTAGGCGCTGATTTTCTTTAAAATTATACTTACAAAAATTAGTTCATTTAGAAATATACTTATAATTATTGACACATAACGCTCTTTCAGTGTTTAGATATAGACGATAGTATTTATTAGACCCTGAAAAAGGCCCGTGTCTACGTGAGTATGTGCTTGCGTAGATGCTCTGCCGTAGTTATGAAATGGTGTGCAAGTTTTATGTTCACCATTATTATTTTTTTAATTATTATTTTTTAATTTATCTACCACAAAGAAGTCGCATTGTCACTGAGACATAACGGACTACTAAGACTAAGGGGGAATACCTACAGAGGGCGCTTAAATATGGACTCGAGCAGAGAGATGCTTGTTCACATCACATGCATTTTTTGTACGGTCACAAAAAATGGGGCAATAAGAGAAGTCCAAAAGCTAGCAATTCTAAGGAAGTAAATATTAGCGTTGAAAGCTTTCCGGTACCTGGGGACCTCTACAGAAAAGGGGTGTGATTTGTGGCTTGTTGGGTGATTCGGGGATATGTACGTAGATGGGGGAACTAGTGCCGCGTAGTCATCGGTCCACATTTAATTTAATACTTGTGAAACAAGCACAGGGTTGCAACATTGGGGCCATGGGACAGGGATGGAAATTGGTTGGCAGACTCTTTTTTAACTTGTTTTATAGGGAGTAATTAGAGGTTTAGTCTCCAGTCTATATGTGGCAACGATACTGTATACATTGTCGAACGATGGCTTTGTAGATATATAGGATACTGGGGATGGAGGGGTTTACTAAAGTAGTAGATGGAGCCTACTATCTTTAGAAAAACGTTGGCAATGTTTCTATTGTTGCATAGTCCTCTCCTGCTTGGTCCGCGGCAGTACGCGTTTCGTATACTCGTCGTGTAGAGGGTTGGTCGTGTCGTCCAGTGGATGAATTCTTTCTTCTAGAGACACGTCGTCTGTTGTCTGCAATAAAAGCCATGTGGGGCCCTGCAAAGACAAACTCTTATTTTGAATTTAATTTATTTATTACAAGCTTTGTTATTTCAACTGAGGCTACGTCGAGAGAGTGAGCAATCACTACTTTATCGTAGTTAGTTATTAATGTTTTCTTAACTATCCATAGAGAGTGGGAAGGAGTTCTCGCCCCTACATTCCCCTAAGGGAAATATCCCTTATCTTTACATTGTGAATCGCACGTCCTCTCGGTTCGCTTTCCGAATCAGACTGACTAAAACTCGCTTCTCACGAGAACGAGTGACGTCACATAGCCTCTGTTTCCCACGCAAGGGCCTGTGACGTCACAGCCTCTACAGGTTCAGACTGACCCTTGATCTGGGGTCTCGTCACACGGTAACTGATGGAGCCTACTCTATTTAAGGACTGACTGTGAGAACAAGCCCTGTGCTGCACTCGACTGCCCGCGTTAATTCGCGCAAGTCAAATCAAAGATTCCCAACAGATACGTCCATTCCAATAGGGCCATTATCCAACATTATGTATTTGTTCCTTTGAGTGTTAGGCCTAGTAGTTTGTATTATGAACTTTCAGATATACTACTATTACGTATGGTGGTATTTGCCATGGCAATCGGTTGTTGAAAAAGGCTTATTATAATCATAAAAGTAATGGAGATTTGTCTAAGTCGCATTAAATGTCATTATCAATTTACGTCACCATTCTCTAACAGATTGGAAGCTGTTTCATAATATGGAGACAGTGCGTTAGATGTGGGTGCGTTCCTTCTGTCAACATGTCAATAATAGAATATAGTGTCATCAACAAGTATTCCTAACGCGGGCAAAATTACATCAGATTGGTCGTTTTTGAATATCAGAAATAATTAAGGTCCCATGTTCGACCTCTGGGGCACATCCGCATTAATGTCATGGTATTTAGATGTACGGCCATCAACGAAGACCTGGGTTTTTGTTTAAGCTTGGAAGGATCTTATTATATAAAATATTCGTCCATTAATATCATATGCGATCATTTCATAAGAATAACTTTATACCAGCCCTTGTCAAAGGCTTTGTTTATATATAAATGGCTATCAGCCTAGTTTTAGCTGCCTTGTCCAGTACATAGTATATGAGTTCTGGGATGACCGTTTGGATATCCGCAGTAGAATAGGCATACCTAAATACATACTGTTCTAAAAATACAGTAGACTGTATATTTTAGAGGTGCATGCGAATGTCAGACAGTGCAGTAAATATATGCTCGGCCAAAACAAAAATGCTGGTGGACTACAGACAAATTCGAAAATCGATTTTATTTTATATCGCCCCACGCATAGCTTTATTTCTCTTAAAAAAAAAACATGAATGCATCATTAAAAGCGAATCATGCTGAAACCCAAAATTAATATTCGTAGATCGGCTGCGCGGTAAGCCCCTTTGAGTGGACTATTTTGCGGTTATATTTGGTAAATATCCTCAGCAGCCATTGCTTTGAGTGGCTGAATAGAGAGGAGCCCTGAATTACCAGTAAAAAATACATATGTTACAGCTTATGGGGAGGAAGTGAAGTCGGTTAGCATAGCACTCTGGGCATGGCAGAAAGTTAAGATATCTGAGAAAGCTGGCAGTCAATAAAAGCTGGGAGCCTCTCCAAGTAAAGTGAGTCCATTTCGGGGAACTTAGCTAAAAGACTGTATCGATTGAAGTTATACTTTTTACGACCGAAAAAGATATCTAATTTTGTAACTCTGCTATTCAACCTAGAAACACGTGTTTCATCTCTAACCGCCAACGAATACACCTGTTATTTGTTTATCTACTGGATTAATGGCCTTACTTGAAATGATAATTATTTGTTGTAGCATTAACTGTGTCGAAAAACAACCTTGGAACGTTACACCGTATGTGGCAATCAAGGCCAGTGCAGCGAACTCACGTATAAATGTGTACATAAGTCGCCATGACCATCGAATTGACTCTGACAAATGCAGTAGACGCTAGAGACATACACATAAGCCCGCATATTACACCTAGGGGACTTAGCTCGACTCTGCAAAGTGAAGCAACTACGAGATACAGTCCAAGCATGAACGAAGGATGGTGAAACATGGGTCAGCTTCTCACCCGAAATAAAACAGAGGAAAAACAACTCCGACATCATTGAAGACGACCGCCACTGTAGAGGTCGGTCTAAAACAGTTCATTATTTCTTCTCTCTATCTTTTGACTCGTTTTGTTGTGTCACTCTGGGTTCTTTGTGGTTTATTGAGAGGCGTTCGCTTTTGTTGTGTTATAGATAGTGTTGTGAATGAAAATCTGCGTGTGCGTATTTCTCGTGGCTACGTAACTTGTGTCGAATTATTAGTAACAAAATTATTAAAGTAAAAACATAAACTGGCGTAAATGAAATGACATTTTGAAAACCCTATTAAAATAATTTTATTACGAAATTAAATCTAGAATAATCTATTTTTTTGTGTTCGTAACAATGTCAGCCATTTTAATTTGTTGTATTTATTTGAAAAAATAATTAGTTCTTTATACTTCAAACTTCAATAGGGGTTTAAAAGTATTCAAACTGTCGAGAAATATGTAATTTATTTTAAGAAATTATTATTTATTAAAGGATTAGACCGTTCAAGTAATTTACAACTAATACTTTTATGAATATTTATTAATCCAAATTATGTATACTTTTATACTGACTGGTTCTAATTAAAAAATTAATTTTCAAATCCTAGTTAAAACTTGGTAAACACAAAACATAGTTGTAAAATGTAAATGCAAACAATGATGACTGTTAAACGGTGTGAAAAGTAAGTGTATTTATACCAACATCTGTCTGCATACTTGACTATTAATCATATCTCGTTTGAAATAATACATATATGTAAAGTTTAATAATATTAAGATAACATTGTCACCTCTCGCGTAAGGACATTTGCTATTATCAATGTATCATCAGTTAAATAAACAAAACAAATGTCTCGTCTTTAATTATTAGAACAATTTATATATTTTTAAAAATAATTTTGTTTCTTCTCATTGTCAAAAAAATACTTGTCTGCTAAATATTGTTTTTGAATAAATAAAACAACTTATTAAATGTTTCGTTTAATTTATTTATTCTACGTTACAGTATTTTATATTAAATATGTGCTGCATTCCAATATTTCAAATTTGCATTGAGATCGTGTATTAAGTTTAAGTTTAAAAAGATCCATTAAAGAAAGTCAGGATTTATGTATTTTCATGAATTAAAATGAATGCAGTATGAATATAAATATGTTAATTTTGAAACAAAAATAAAAATAAAACGACTCCCCAAGCAACGACTTGTAGGTATGCTATTTTTGTATATAAATATAATTCAGTAAATTAGAAAAGCATTTATTCATATTCAACTCCACATGCTTTGCTCGGTCAGCATTTAAACCAAATACAGTGTTATATGTCTTTAAATATTAAGTATTTACTTATTATAGTATTTCGTTGTAAATTGTTCTGTTTTAATACATGGTTTAAACGCATCTCCAGAGCTGGAACTTATTAGACATATATTAAAAAAAAAATGAGCACGGTATTTCCTCAATCCATAAAAAGTATTTTACAAAGTAAGTAATATATTTTCATTGCTGATATGTAAAATCAGGTTTCTTTAATTTTTTAACATTTCAACATAAATCAATAGAATATAAAAAGAACCTTGTTTTACAAGATGAAGTTTGACAGGTGCCCGAAGAATTACTGTATGAACAATTTCTTATTATTCTTTCGACTCGTTACTGTCGTTTGGATCTCATTGTTACTTTTGCTATTTATTCAATATGCGCAACTATAAAGTTCTATATTCAAAAAGAATGTTAAGGTGCGTTTATTTCCGAAATTCTGCCTGTAGTAATCGGTTTGCACGGTTATCGGATCGGTAAAGACGCAATCGCTGAGTTTGAACGACAAGCGCAAAGTAGCGAAGGCGCATGCGTCACGGCTCTTGACAAGAAATAATTCTCCGCTTATAGGCATCGATCAAAGTTGACAATGGAAGCCTATTGCGCTCGAGAAAATATGAAAAAGAAAGAAAAACAGAAAGAAAAAAACGAAAATAAAATAAGGAATTCAGAAGCGAGAAAGTGAGTTAGAAATTACGTACCCTTCCCAAGTTACTGAAAAAAGTGTAAGACAGTGTTTACAAATTAATAGAATGAACAAAATACAAAATTAAACGAGTTTTACGAAATAATTGTTTCTGATTAATTTGTATGCGCACTAGTTACATGCGACACTTATAGGGACACACAAGACACTAGTTGTATCTCTTCCACTTTATTAACATGAATACAGGGTGTCCAAAAAATATGTATACACCCTTTGAATCGTTATAACTCGTTACATTTACTGAGTTTCATTTGCAAACCAGATTGATAAAAAAAGCAAAAGAGTAAGAATACACATTCAAAAATGCCGATAGAAAAATTAACAAAATTATAAGAAAACTCATTTTTGATAAATGTAAATTCTGTCTTGGGGTCATTTAAGAATGTTCAGGAAATGAAGTCTTATCCCGGGCAATTCTGCTCAATTAATATCGTGAAAAATTAGACCTGGATATTTTGTTAATTTTACTATAAGTATTTGGAAATGTACATCATTCTAATTCTTGTATTCTTTTATGAATCTTGTTTTCAACATCATACATCTTTTTGGAACACTCTATATTTATATATACATACACACACACACACACACATATATATATATATATATATATATATATATATATATATATATATATATATAGTCATCCAAGCACAGAGTGTTTCGCTGTATCACAGCTCATGAGTGCGGCTAGACCAGATAGTATCCAAAGTCGGGATTAAAACAACCGTCGAGCTGACTGTCGGCGATCCTAACCCTGCATTATCATACGACACTGACTAAATGTCAGTAATATCTCAATGTAAACATTGCAAGTCATCAACAACATGCACACTGTTTTGAAGTTTCACAGCTCTTCAGTCCAGCTAGTGCCTCAAGCCGTGATTGAATCTCAACCGTCGAGCTGACAGTCGGCTCTTCTACCACAGCGATATCATACGACAATTGCTAAATTCAAGTACAATCTCGATGTAGCATAATCAAATGGCGGTAGCTCGAATTGGTTTTACCCAAGTAGCTACGCCTTTAGAGCTAGTGGCAAATGTTGATTGTCTTACAATAAGCTCTACCCCAAATAAGGAAGCTTCAATAGTCATACACATACATACATTTCGCTGTATCACAGCTCTTCAGTTCGACTAGATACGCTACTGCTTCAAGCCAGGAGTGCAACTGAAGCGTCGAGCTGATATATATATATATATATATATATATATATATATATATATATATATATATATATATATATATATATATATATATATAGTTTGGCAGCAAATTGTTATTAAGACAGGCTTCATTAACATCCACGGAGTTCTGCTTTTTTTAGATTTTCTTGGTTAGTCGTTCGACTCTTCGAGCGATTTTATGATCGTGTGGTAGTAGCTGAGTCAGATGGACCAGACGTCCGAAAGCTCTCGAGATTTGACCCAAACCATAACGATGGGTGCTATACTGCACCAGCTTCTACCACACGATCGTAAAATCGCTCAAAGAGTCGATCGACTGACCAAGAAAATCTTTAAAAAAAGCCGAACTCCGTGGATTTTAATGAAGCCTGTCTTAATATATATATATATATATATATATATATATATATATATATATATGTGTGTGTGTGTGTGTGTGTGTGGGTGTGGGTGAAAAATGACAAACAGAAAACAGGTTAAAGTGCAGGAGAAAGACAAAAACAAGAGATGTTACAGGTTTCGTTCGTGTTAGCGAACGTCTTCAGAAAAATGAAGATTTGGAAATTATTTTATTTTGAAAGGCACACACATGCTACAAAGACTCAAGCACATCAACATGAATAACCTCACTATGGCCAGTTTAGATATGAAATCTCTCTACACGAAGGTACCTACATCTAAATGCCTTTGATTCCTAAAAAAATCATCTTAGTAAATCTAAAATTAAACTCCCTCTCCCCACCACTCAAATCATCAAACTATGCCATCCAATAACACAACAATGCCACTTTACCTTTAACAATATACTATATAAGCAAATATTTAGTTTATCCATGGGCTCTCCTCTCAGCGGAGTCCTCGCCTGTCTTTGCCTTGACATCCTAGAGAAAGGTTCATTCAAATCAAGTCTACCCACGAACTCCCACTACTTTAGATACATAGACGACACACTCCTTATTTACCCACATCACATTAATCCCCCCGACATAGTCGAAAAACTCAATAAAATAGAACACACTATTTTTACTTTCACCCCTGAACCAGAAAATAACCACATCCTAAACTTCCTTGATATCACTCTTCACAACACCCCTAATGACCTGAACTTCTCGGTCTTCAGGAAAACAACTAACAAATAACCTCATACATTTTTAGTCTGACTACAACAAAAATATAAAATCTTGAATGATCATAGGATCGTTTCACAGAGCTCTCAGAATTTGCAGCCCCGCCCATCTCAACAATGAAGAATCCTACATTCAGAAAACCGACCAAGCTCTAAAATATCCTCAATCCTTCTACTTAACGCTAAACAAAAAGCTTTGAACATCCACAGCAAAAAAAAGACTGACTCCACAAAAAATATCTCCTCACAAAATAACCAACACAAATAACACTGACAAAACGGAATAAAATAAATCTTACATAGTTCTCCCCAATAACTCCATATATATTCTTCCTTACAGAAACAACATAAACTCGGCATAAATATAGTAAGATCAACCTCTAAAACAATTAAAGGTCTACTTAATATCAAACCCCGCTTCCGACCACCACCAAAGACACCTCTCCCTCGGCCGGTATTTACAAAATAAAATGTGCCGCATGTCCGATGTTTTACATTGGGGAAATGTCCAGAAACTAAAAATCTCGCATGTACGAACACAAGCGGGACCTCAGACACGACATTTCCACTAACGCTCTAGTAATACACAGGAGCACTTTCAATCTAAACTTTTCAGACTGCACTCTCCTCAAAAGCGAGCACTCTCTCTCACGCCGCAAATGCATTGAAGGTGCGACTATAATCCTGTCATCACCATCGAACATCAACCCCAGGCCCGGATCTTATACCCTAAGCAAGCACCTAGCAAAAAGCGTACTAAAACAATGTAATATATTACACCACTGCGATCCTGATTAAATATCTATAAAAAAAAGTGTTCAGATAATAGCAAGTCTCATAGCTAATCAGATCTTTTTAATAAATCTCTCTCAAACGTAACCCTATTTAAGGATTTTTCTTACATGTATTTCATATCAGCTTACACTTTAAAAAAATGTTTTTCTAATAATAAGATATCATTTACATTAGTTTTACTGTAACATAGATTTTTATAGACTGTCCATTTAAGATTTTTATTGCTTTATAAAACTTAATATGAGACAAATTAGCAGATCTATTTCTGATATGTTCGGATTAATTTTTGGCGGCTCGTGTTCGGTGTATAAATTTCATGCACCCTCCTATGTTGTGTTCCTCTGTCTTCTTCACTCTTATCGCCTTTACCTCTCCGCCTATCGTCTTCCCTATACTAGCTCAGTAGGTGTGAAAGTGAAATAGAAAAAGAAAATAAATAAAAATATAAAAAGTAGAATAAGAAATAAAGAAGAATGTGGCACCCACTTGACATATTTCAATGTCGCTAAAAGTCTACTCATATGATCTAATCGGATCATCTTTTCCTTCTCCCATGGGTGTGCCTTTCAAAATAAAACTGTTTCAAAATCTTCACTTTTTCTGAAGACGTTCGCTAACACGAACGGCACCGGTCAAATCTCTTGTTTTTTTCTCCTGCACTTGAACCTGTTTTCTGTTTGTCATTTTTCACACATTTTGTCTACCACGGCATTTCATTTTCATGACTTATCGTGTACCTTACCCATATATATATATATATATATATATATATATATATATATATATATATATATATATATATATATATATATATATATATATATATCGATATATATATAGATAGATAAATAGATAGGGGAAATAGAGAGAGGGAAAGAGATAGACAGAGAGAGATGGAAATCGAGGGTAGAGTGTAGTGCAGCATCAGTTCAGTACCAACGAGAGACAAATGTATATGTAAAGAAGTGAGACTACCAACATTGGTAACAAAAATTTTTTAACTATTCTTTGTTATTCTATTTTTCATCATTTTATATTTTGTGATTTTATAACGCGTTTCGAGCCTTTCTTGCTTGCTCTCCTCAGATATATATATATATATATTCCATTTTCTACAAATCGAATATATATCTGAAGAGAGCAAGTAATAAAAGCTGGAAACGCGTCATAAAATTTAAAAAAACATAACATGATGAAATAATAACATAACAAACAAAAGTGTTTACAAATAATAACATAACAAAAAAAGTGTTTACAAATGTTCTTAGCCTCACTTGTTTAAATATGTGTGTGTATATATATATATATATATATATATATATATATATATGTGTGTGTGTGTGTATTACATAACATCGTAACATGGTATAGGTAGACATATATATGGGTGTTTGTGAAAAAATATATATGTGTATGTATACATGGTATTAAGGGTGAAACAATTTAACTTTCCCTACCATTATATGTCTTATTTGCTCAAACTTGTGGTTGTCCGTCATTGTAATGAGATTTGATTCGTACCTATTTTTATTCTTTCACTTCATCTATTGCTATTCATGCTCTATCCAGTATATTGAGCTTTATTCTTATCCGGAGGTCCACTAATTGAAGATATTAGTTGCCTCTTATATCTTTTGTTGTATTAACCTTATATATATATATATATATATATATATATATATATATATATATATATATATATATATATATATACAGGGTGTTTCAAAAGTCTTGGGAACATTACAAATGCGTATATCTCATGAACTATTCCAGGTAGAAAAATGAAACTGGTGTTATTTTAAAGCTTGCTTAATCAAGTTTTAGGTCATACTAATGATTTTCGTGTTATCTTTCCAGGTGCAGTAATGGCGTTCTCTAAACAAGACAAGGCATTTTGCGTCCTCCAATTTGCAAAGACTGAATCGTGGACATGTGTTCAGCGTGCATTTCGCAGGAAATTTAAAAAAGAAGCCCCTGAAAGGAAATCCATTACCAGATGGCATGCTAAATTGTGAAAGATGGGTGTTTGTGCCCAAGTAAGCGAACAGGTCGCCCTTCAACTTCAGAAGATGCAGTTGAGCAAGTTCGGACAGCCTTTCAGCGGAGCCCCCGTAAATCAGTGAGAAGAGCCAGCAGGGAACTTCAGCTTGCTCCAGCAACTGTCTGGCGTGTCTTAAGGAAACGACTGCAAATGGTACCTTACAAGCTCAAGTTGGTCCAAAAGTTGAAGGACACTGATAAGCCACTTCGCCGTGACTTTTGCATTGCAATGCAAGAGAAGTTGGAAGATAACGGCTTTGATGACCGGCTTGTTTTTAGCGATGAGGCGACCTTCCATCTGAATGGCAAAGTTAACAAGCATAACACTCGCATATGGAGTACTGAGAATCCTCATGAACTTCTTGAGCACGAGCGAGATTCACCAAAAGTGAACGTGTTTTGTGCAATTTCCAAGAAAGGTGTCTATGGACCGTTCTTCTTTGAAGAGGCAACTATCACTGACGAATCCTATCTCAACATGCTGGAAGATTGGTTAATGGCTCAGTTGGAACAAGCAGAATCTGATTGTTCAACAAGATGGTGCACCACCACACTGGAGTCTTAGAGTAAGGCAGTTTCTTAACACAAGGCTGCCTGGTAGATGGATTGGGAGATCTGGGCGATGTGATGACGTTCTCATGCCCTGGCCTCCTAGGTCTCCAGATCTTACCCCGTGTGACTTTTTCCTTTGGGGCTTTGTCAAGCAACAAGTCTATGTGCCGCCCCTTCCAAGAGATATTGACGAACTAAAGGCTCGAGTAACGGCAGTTGTGGGAACCATTGACGTCAAGATGCTGGAACGCGTTTGGCAGGAAATGAACTATCGACTAGATGTCTGCCGTGTGACGAATGGTGCTCATATTGAGCAACTTTGAAGATTCCCCACAAAACCTGAAACTTTAACCTTTCCAACGGTACCAATTTCATTTTTCAACTCCTAATAGTTTTTGAGTTATTAAAAATCGTTATGTTCCCAAGACTTTTGAAACACCCTGTATATAAATATATATATATATATATATATGTATATGACTTCACACACTACGTAATCATGACTGTGAAATGGTGTATGCTCAGTATTAACACTAATATCTATATTCATATAAATAATGTTTTAATTAGAAAAGAAGATAAAGAATGAAAAAATAAAATATCCTCCCAATCGAGAATATTTTTTTTAAAACAGAAATAAATAAATATTAATTTGTATACAGGAAACGATGAACATGAGATAAACCGTGTGATTATGAAAATATTTTAGAAATCATTTCAGACGAAGTGTTGGGTGAATTTATTTTCTCACTTCGCTTAAAAATTGAAATGGTTTTATCTGCAATGATTTACTCGATAACATTCGTGTGATGGGATTAATATTCATATAGATATAAATAAAAAGATATTCGTCTTTTCTATGAAGTGAAATATATTTTAAAATTTGGAATAGTAACCATAACTATGTTTTAGGGACGAAATAAAACCAAAATATTATTTAAAAATCTGATATTAGATAACTCATAAAACGCTTTTCAGGGCACATATTTGCATCTGCATAACACCGGCTAATTCCCGACAAAAGTGGCAGATCTATACTAGTTTCTATTGAACTCCAAACGTTAAAATATAAAGAAAAATAATAACTTTCTTCATACAAAATGTTTTCTTTTATTCGCCAGCAAAGTATGTTGATTGGTTTATTGATAGTTATGTGTTTAAAGGAAATAGAACGAAAACTGGTATATAAATTAATTTAGTTTGTTTGAAACAGTGCGTATATATATAAATATATATATATATATATATATTACCTCCAATAAATGGTGTTTTATATATGATGGTAGATGCTTATTGTTGCAGTTGCGACCAATAGGTAGGACGAGTTAGTGGTGGGGAAGGTTGTAGTGCTCACACATGAGTTGACGGAAGATTAAACTTTCGAGCAAGTAAATAGGGAAAAAAAATTATAAACTTGCTGAAAAACCCAAAATTCAATACGGAGCACTGGTTCTGTCAGTGTTACAATTTAATAGTTTACGAATACTAAACTGCACACGAACAAGTATAGTTTGTATGATTATCGGTGCAAAATTCAAATAAAACGACTAGAAGAATATATATTATATGTAAAATATCTCCATCAATAGCATATAACAAATATGTTAAATAATACAAGTCTGACACATTGGGAACCAGTCCATTATCAGCAAATCTTAACCGCAACAAAATACAACGACATCTAGCAATTCGAACATCATGCACACTGACCACGTCAGATAAGCACTGCTTAAAAAAAACGTGGTAAAAAATTACACGCAGGATGAACTTACTGACGCAATCAGCAGACGTTTGGCGCTTGCTAAATTTATTTAAATCGAAATATTCGTTAATAACTTGGCCCACTAACTTCTAAATCGACTGTGAATTATCATGTGTATACATTAAATGTATATACTTTATTTGCATGACTTACGTTTTATGAATTACTATTTAATTTCCGTTAATTCTCACACAGGCGAACTGGCAAAAGGGGTAACGTTTATTTTTAGAAGTTATGATTAGTTTCGTTTATGTTTAGTAAAGGTGTGTGACTAATTACACAAAAACGCGTACCTTTAAAAACAAAAGGCGTGCTGTTATAACTCGTCAACGTTTCATTTTGGAATATTCCCTAATATCAACAAACCACATACGTGTGTCTGTTCTTAATAACAAAAGAAAATGTAAAAATATCACGTTCACACTCAAGTATAATTTAATTGGTAAATTGTAAAGTCTGACTTGTAATGTTTTAATAGGCATTGGCCAGTGAATACGCGTATGCACTTTGACGTGGCAATTACTACTGCTATTACTTCTTGGGATATTTACCTTCCGAATAAATTGCCGGTGAACAATTGTATATCGTAACATCATTAATATAGACTACAGAATCATAAGAATATTTTTTTAACATTTCTATTGGTAAGAGTATGTTATTGTATATCTAGTGTGTAAGTACGAATATGCGTTATATGAAGAAAATATGAACAACTTAATTAATTGATTTAAAGAAGTAATGAATAAATTGTTCAAAATAAAAATATCTTGATACGCACCAATTCAAATAGATTGTATAGCAATTTAAGTTGTTTGTTTATTTTAATATATGTAGAAAAGGCAAGACACTTCTATTTTTTCTATATACACAATTATCTTATTAAATATTGTATATGTCTGAATACAGGTTCCATAAAAAGCCGCATAGACAGCGATTTCGCCTCATAAAGATGTGTCTGGACTTTCTCTTTAGACATGTACTCGCAAAGTCTGTTATATTTTCGTGGTCTCGTAAAACGGGTCTATTAAAATGTTATTTTCAAACATTGGGTCAGGAAAGTACTTATATAAATTCTTACTGATGGTTGTTAATAACTTTTTCATTGCCTGTTCCGCTTCGACGACTGGAATCTTTGGCAAATCTGATGTTTGTCATTTTTGACAAATAGATTTCACAAAACGTTAGCAATTTCATAAAACGCCATTTTGAACTAAACATACTCACAAGAAAATATAAAATAATACAAAAAAACACACAGATGTTCTTAGGATGTGCCCATTTAATCTTCGCGGTTGGCTATTAAAGTAATATAACAAAAGGAATCGTGTCTCACAGACTCTCAAAGCATGACATACCGACTTATATGAAACTTTTAGGTTCCGTTTTATAAGTTAGGCAGTGCCGACTTCCAATTTAAAACAAATTAACGTACTTGATAATAATCATATTCGATGCTTATTCGGTGCCTTTAATAAATTAATATTGACGCTCTTCACATCGAAATGGGTCTAACAGAAGACGGTTGATGTGTCCACGGCCGAGAAGTGTAAAGTTATTAACTGCAATCACATTCTTTTTTTTTATACACATTAATATTTGAAATATAAGATTAATATTATTTTCATTAAAAAAGGTTTGATTGTTTCTTTAGCTTGAGTTTTTTTAAAAATATTTAATTGATGAGACTTACAAAATCTAGACTTTTGTATATAAATGCGTACAATTATTTATCAAAAGTAAAGTGTTGTATATTCTACAGCTAGTGGGCATTTCAATGCTATGATTAAGTCATCTTTTCACATCTTTTACATTTTAATAAGTGAATGCACTGTTCCGATGGATACTGCACCTCATAGACCGGTATCGTCTTGTCCTTTGGGGCTTGATTTACGCCGGTCAATGGGTCTGTCCTGTGCAGTTCTAGGAGGTCCACCCTCCCAGGCTTTGCTTCCCCTCTTTGAGGAGGAGTAAGTTTATTGCTTACTGTCTGATGCGCCCCTACCGGGGAATGCCGACGGGGCTGCCCAGGCAATTTTTAATGGCCAGAGTGCTCACTTCCTCGGGCGCTGGCTTTTCAAACCCCACTTTCCCGACCCTATCTTGGGTCACATCTTACTTGTGGGAGTAAGATAACACTGGCCTCGTGCTTAACTCATGGAAAGGAGTAAATAATAAGTGAATGCAAGGAGGTCAGCATTATCGACATTGAGGAGTTATCACAAAACAGTGTTGAAGGTATAAGACTGTTCATTAGATTGTGAGAGTTTAAACATCCTACCGGTGGTAAAAAAAAACATATGAGAACACCGAAGTGCCATTCCTGATAAGACTACAAGAGCGTCATCGTATAATAAATACAGAAGAAAGTCGGTGAAAAAATATCACTCTTTCTTACACTGTTATTCGAAGATTAGGTTCAAAGAGTGCACTACCGAAGTGGAAGCTTTAATTCGCGTCCTCGTGAATTAGGTATGAATGTTGGTTTTAATCTAATTTTACAAATTATATATTGTGTTGCTGTATTAGCAGTTTCGATAGTTCCGCCAGGTCTACACAAACTTTAAAAAACATTTTCCATTGTTCGATTCTTTTTTTTGAAGTTATCGGTTAGAAAAACTATATTTATTGTGCTTGGATTTCAAACAAGCAATGTGTGTCAAATCTGCGAATAAAAAAAAAAACACTTAAACGCGGGGATGAATTATCGAGGAAAATATATTGTTTTTTTGAGTATTACTAAACAGTTTTCTGAAGAAATGTTTGGACACTGAGGTCGTTCGGCCACAGAGGAAAAGGCGAAAAACCCAAAAAGGTCTCTCGATATTTGTTCTCATTATAGTGTTTATAATAATCAAGGGTTAAAAATGTGTCTCCCAATAAGAAAATCTACGACTGTGTAAATATAAAAACACATATATATATATATATATATATATATATATATATATATAGTTTTTATATTTACACATTTAAAAATGGTATTCTAAGAATTGTCAAGCAGCTAGATCAGCAATACCCATTGCAGAAAGAACAAGTGGGGTTTCAGGAAATAAATGTTGGCATCCTTTTGTCTTAGATGTGTCGGTTGCCGAATTGCAGCGTCTGCTGTGCCTATTCGAGCCTATATTAGATCGGCAGGCTCTATTGAAGTTGTTACAGATATAGGGTCGATGCGACCTGCCTTCATATCTGGCTTGAAGGCATCTCTTAATCGTAGGACAATCTTCCTGCTAGTCTGGAGCCGCATGCGAGCCTGTCATAAAGAGTATCCTTTTGGATCCTAAAATCGTCCATTTGCCTAGTATAGCCAATCAACCAGACTCGTCGTTTGGTTGGCAGAGCGAACATACTCGGAATGTTTGCTTGATGAATTACGGTATTGTTTTAAATGTGGTCCTGCCAGGTGATTCCTAGGATACGTCTGAGGTTGCTCAAGTGGAAAATGTTGAGTATGTTCTCCTGGCGAGAGTAGAGGGTCCAAGATATTTCGTTTAGCGGGACATTGTTGTCGAAGCCTTGACGATACGTTTGTGGAGTTATTCATTCAGAGAGATAGTGTTGGAGATGGTGTAGCCGCGGTACGTGCAGTTCTCGACAATCTCAAGGATGTAATCGCCAATTGTTATGTTCGAAGTACTGCTTACATCTTGGCCGAATATATTAGTCTTTTAGGCTGATTGACACTCTAAACTCTCTGTATCCATTAGCGAAGCAGTTGATGAGTTGCTGCAACTTTTTTTCACAGTGTGTCGTCAGTGGTGCATTATAAGCGAAGAGCATCTTACGTATAAGCACTTTCCATTATTTCGGCTTAGCTCGAAAGCAGGAAAAGCTGAAGAGGCTGCCAGTGCTTCTGGTATAGACGTACAGGTCATCATTCGACTTGTTGAAGGCGTAAGACAACAGCAGAGAGAAGAACATGCATAAATTGCTGGGGCGAGTACGTACCTCTGTTTCACCCGCTCTTGATTGGTAAAGGGTCTGAGAAAAATCCATCATACTGTACGGTGCCCTGCCTGTAAACATGAAATGATGTGATAATTTCCAGGAGCCTAGGGGTATATGCAATATTATGCAGCAGAGGAAAACGTATTTTGCTGACGACAAGGTCAAATACCTTGGTATTGTCGATGAATGCGATGTAGAGTGGTTGTCTATGTTAATGGTATGTCTCCTGGACCTGTTGTAGGGAAGGGATCATGTTGACAAAATATATTCCTGCACTAAATCAACACTGTACCGCGAGGGTTACAGGTTATGCAGGTAACTGAAGCGTGTTGAGGACGACACGGGCAAAGACCTTCCCAACAATACTGATGAGGAATATCCCACTGTAGTTTTGCAGTCGCATCGGGCACTTTGATTCTTTTAGAGTGATGATGCTTGCGTCATGCATGTTCTGTGGCAATGTTTCTTTTTCGCAACATTGCTGCAGTAGCTGCTGGAGGTGGCGGAATACGGATGTCTTCTTCTTTCCAACCTTGATGATTTCAGGTAAGATGCCATATTTACATGGGATTTGCCGCAAGGAAGGGAGTCGATGACATTGTTTAGTTATGTTAAAGAATGTATTGTTTTTCTTTAATAGGTACGTTGATGGTGCTCTTGGTGCCTGTGTCCGTGAAAACTTTTTCTACCTCATAAGGTTCCTGGTAGTGCTTAGCCCCCTTCTCAATCTGTCTGCTTCGGTCTAATATTTTGACACCCACAGTTTACGTAAGGGGTACCATCTTGTTTAGGGTGGTGCCAAATGGCTTCTTTTAGCCATCGTTCAAGCCACGAATGTCGCCGCAATCAGCAGAGTGCTGGATACTCTCACATAGTTTTAGCTAGTAGTTATTGGCACATCGCCGGGCGATCCGTTGAGCGTCGTACCTGACATTTCTGAATGCAATGATTGTCTTCTCAGAAGATGTCGTGTTGTAGTAAACGTCTCTTTTCTGCATTAATTTCTAGCTTTAATTCAATAATGCCAGCTTCAAACTTATCCAGGTGTTTCCTCTCTTTTCTGCAAAATGTGGTCACTGAGGATGTGTAGATGGAATTACGGATGTCAGCCAACCTCTCTACAGCACTGAGAGTTGGGCAGTCTTTGAGGGCGGATTCCATGGTATTGGAAATTCTATTGCGTACGCCGAGGATTGCCATTCTGCTGGGGTTAATTCGAGAGGGGCCTTTTCTGCTTGGTTCGGTGGATCGACTTGGACTCGTGACGGGCTGTACTGCCAACCATGGCGTGGTTGGTGTCACAGTCGGCATGGTAGTAACAAGGTGTGGTGAGAACGCAGTTCAGTGAGTGTCTCCGTGTGATGGCAAGGCCTAGCTGAAACAAGTTATGGCATCTTGGATGTAGCTTAGTAGCGGAGAATGTGTTGGTTATGCAGAGGATGTGGCAGATGCACAACTCAAGAGCGTCTGTCCATTCTCATTCAATCTTACGACATTAAAATGACTAATTCAGTCGGGCCAAGAGTCATGGTCCGAACTCATTCGTACATTGCAGTCACCGAGCAGATACAATTTATCAGTGACAGGAATGTATTTGATCGTGGTGGCACGATGCTGATAGAATTAAATTTAGTATCGGCTGGAGAGGATAGCGTAGGTACTTAAAAGGCCAGGTATTTCACTGAGCTTTATGAGACATGATTCTGGCTGTTTCACTGAATGTTGTTTCTACACTGATGAGTAGAGAATTAGTCACTGCGAATCAAACGGCATGCACTCTTAGTTCCTCAGTTTCCTACGTATGCCAACACAACGTGTAGTTATGTAATCTCCAGTCTATGTTTTTATAGCGCAGCTACTTCGATGTTTACTCTTGTGATCTCCTGGTCGATGATAATTTTTCTTTTCTGGAGTCATTAACCTGTTTTAAATGATCAGAAAGACAGGGACAATTTTACTGACATTTCAACTTGCTAATCGCAAGATGTGTGGCTGTGTCTTTCTATGTTTTTTCGTGCATGGTTTTCAGTCTGATTTTTTGTAGTTTCTCTAGCTCGAAGCACCGATCAAATCAGTTACACTATGGCAGATTAACACTTTTTTCACTAAAGGCTTTCAAGTTCGAAGCGGGAAGTAGCTGACCGGTGACAATCGATGGTCCCTCCCACTGTGGAGAAAACCCCCGTAGCTCCTATATTTACGGCTATCGTTCTTTATGTATTGCTTGTAACCGATTCTAACCGTATTGTCTCTAACGCTGCAAACAGCGGCTCTGAAGTGGAATCTCTAAGGCGCAATCCTGAGTTATTAGTATGGGACAAGAGCTTTGCAGACATCACAATTCTCCTCTCGCTTACGTCGTCCAAAAGAGAGATGAGTGATCAATACAGGTTGTACCTGCTTTGCTGGTAGAGTTGCTGAAAATAATTACTTGTGATACTGAACCACCTCAGGGGTCTACTCTGGATTTAGTGTGTTGTTTACTATCATTGCGTTTTTTTCTGACGCAGATACCCACAAGGCAGTGGGGTTATAATATAATTGCTATGTTTCATGTTGTCATTAAAGTTTTTTATGGAACTCTTCTGCTATGACCGGGTATCTGCTTCTCGGATATCCATACACAGAGTGGTGCCGTGTAAACACACACCACCTTTATGGTTTAGCCCGCTAGCTGAAGAAGTTTTCCGGGGTATTACGCTTGGATACAACATATGCGAGATTTACGAGATACGTAGCCGAACTAGACAATGGGTTACCTCTACCAATATATTTTCCCAAACCATAAGTGCATACCGTAAATATGAGTGTATGTAAAAAGCAAACGGAACATCTTTAACGTTAACAAAAATCCTCAAACATCATCAAGACATACTGGGTATCCAAAATAAAAAAAATTGAATATCAAAAAATGAATACAAAAAAGCTGAAACAAATTAAAAGATTTGAGGCAATAATTGTTCATACCCAACAGGATCAGATAAACTTATACGAATTATCGAATGAGGGTCAACATTATAAAGATAAAAGTGCATTTTCACAAAACATTATTTGGAGCATTGTTGATAATTTTAAGTACGATACTGAAAACAAAAATTATTCGACCATACATTTGTCGAAGCGATACAAGTATTAAGTAATTGGTTTTGCATTAAGACGTCTCTTTTTCACAAGAGCTGAAGGGCAGAAACCTCACAAAGAAAGACGATGAAGACTACACGACCTTGTCTAGCTTAGTTATTTGCGCATATACTAGTATCGAATACCGATGCGGAAATCAAAATGAATAGTTCTTAATAAACAAGACAATCAACACTCCAACATATCGAGACGGACATCTAACGTTTAACACTGTGGAGTGCTAATTATAAGACAAATCCCTATTAAAAAATAATTCACCAACTGAATTTGATTATCCACATAAACATAACATTCCTCTTAAACAGTGGTTCGCTTGCGGACAACTGCATTTGTACAAATATTGTCCGTATAAAAGTGGATTGGCATATAACACAAAAGTATACAGTACAGAGTGAGAAAATGAAATTAAAAAAAGTTCGTGACGAAGTAGAAAATATTACAAAGTAAGAATTTTAAAAAGGAATATTAAAATCAACAGATTTGTCGATCATAAATCTTTAAAACGTAAAATGACTTAGTAACTAAATGTTGATTAGAAGTAAAAAAAAAAGTAGCCAAAAGCTTAACAGTAAGAGAAATCAAATGAAGGGGGGAACTATTAAATATAGTTCCATTAAAAGGAAAACCAATAAAATTGAAAATGTTGTAATTAACAACTCAAATAGATTTTAAGCACACATTTAAGACACGTTTACATTATGGGAGATGCCTATGAATCCTTTCTGTAAATATATAAAAGCCCTACAGAAGGACAGCAAAAAGACGAAATAAAAATATAAGAAACTTATTGATAAGTTCTGTTTTCCAGTGGACTAGAAAGATATAGAAAATGACTGAAAAACTTGAATTTTAAATATACTTTCAACTAGTTTCAAAACAAGTTTAAATGCTCCATTCGGGTCATGCAATAAAATTGACGAAGAAAGTAAATAGATACAAGAAAATGGATGAAGAATAAAATAAAACCCCAGAGCAAACGAGTGCAATAAAAAATTTTCCAGCTCCAGAAGTTGATTGGCTTTACAAAGTTATCTTGATTTTACGAATTATTGCAAAAGGTGTTTTTTAAACATGCAAGTAGGCGTTTGAAAAGTATCCACACATCAAGGATTAAGCTTAAGTGATTCATATTATGAAGATGTTCGCCTCGTCTGGAATTCGAAAGAAACGAAAGTTATGTTTGTCTAGTCCTTTACCTGACGTTAGAGTGTTTACTTTTCGCAAACTCGGAGCATTTTGTGTGTTAATAATCAAGTACAGTGTTTAATATATATATATATATATATATATATATATATATATATATATATATATATTTACATATATTTATATATATATTATTTTACCATATATATATATATATATACATTATTTTACCATATATATATATATATATATTTATATATATATATATTATTTTACCATATATATATATAGATATATATTATTTTACCATATATATATATATATATTATTTTACCATATATATATATATATTATTTTACCATATATATATATATATATATATATATTATTTTACCATATATATATATATATATATATATATATATATATATATATATATATATATATGTACATATAATTTTACCATATATATGTATATATATATATATATTATGTACCATATATATATATATATATATATATATGTATATATATATATATATGATTTTATCATATATATATATATATATATTATTTTACCATATATATATATATATATATATATTGATATATATATATATATATATATATATATATGTATATATGTATAGTCTTTGACGATTCTTAATCATTAAAACTATATTAAGTAAAAACCAAAAACAAACAAACCTGAAGTCCCAAGTCGTTCAGTGGAAAATCACTCATGTAAGTCAATTAAACTTGTTCAGTTATTATATTAGTTTGCTTCTAACATTATTTAAGGGATCATCAGTTGTTTACCATGAAAAACTGTTTCGGGAATTTAAATATATATAGAGAAAGAGGTCGTTGAGGTGGCCACGAAATTGTTATTTAATTCCAAACGAAAATCGAAAGAAGTTAGTTGACGATCGAACCTCGGAGAGAAGCAATCGGCTGATTCCATGTGCAACACGC
>OY744523.1:48763596-48796096 GCA_963556195.1 Sepiola atlantica
TAAAGTCCATGAACTCACAGAAAGTAAGTAGTTGCCTTTATATTTTTAAGTAGAAAATAGAGAGATTATTAGATTTACTCGAAAATGGGGTGAGTCCAGGTGTATCTACCTTGCGTATACATTTCGGTACCTCTATAAGAATAGTGCATCTAAATCCAAAGAAAAACATAATAGTTGAAGTATAGAACGTAATAAAGAAAAGCAATCATGTTGCAAAAAAAGATAAGAGTTTTGGAATATTTTTTTTACAAAATGGTATTTGTGGTTAGCAAAGTATGACTTACCCCAGCCAGGAATGGATTCATAAAGAAACAGAACCTGTGTGAAATGGCTAGTTATAGCAAATACCTCCCATTACTTCCTGATCTATCTGAGAGAAGAGCTCACTGCTCATTTGCATGCTCATTTGCATGAGTGTAATGTCACTGGCAATACAAGGGGAATGTTTTGAAGGAAGTGAGCAACTATGAGTTTGTGATTTGAGTTGATGACTACGTTGGTGTGTGCGCTGGATGAAAGACTGTTCAGAGAGATATCATTTGGCAGAGCAAGACCGTGGTAACATTGTGTTGCGATAAGGAGTACGGACACGAGGAAATCAGGAGAAAGAAAAATATAATTACAAGCTATTTCGGCGAGAACTATGGCAGGAAAAAGGGTCAGCAGTGAAATGCTGAAGATGTTCTCTAGAGAGGGTGATGTTGTAGCCTGGCTGAGCAAGGTAAAACGTGTCGCTAAGTTGCAGGACATCGCGGATGTAGCCAGATTGATACCGCTGTATCTTGATGGTGATGCTCTGGCCCTATATTTGGAGATGCGGGAGGAGGATCGGTTGTCTATAGACGCCATTGAGGAGAAGTTGAAGGAAGCCTTTACTGAAGGATCATTTGTGGCATATGGCAAACTAAGCCGTATGGTGTTGACTGGAGGTTGGCGGGACTAGCAGGATTCAATGGAAGAGGCCTTCGACGGATGGTTAAGATGGCCTTCATCAATGGCTTCCCAGACCATATTTCCATAGCTCTGCAGCAACTGCCTGGTGTAAATTCCATGGAGGTGGCGGAGTTGATTACACAGGCTAGGGTTCTGGCCAGGCAAAAAAAGCGTGAGCAGGGAAGCGTAGCTGTCGCTCAACGAAGCAAACTGCAGCAGGAGATTGTGAAGGACGAATAGCCGAGAGGGCTGTGGCAGAGACCCAGGTTCGCTGGCAGATGCTACCGATGGCAAGGGCCGCATATGGCGAGGGAGTGCAGGGAGCCGAAGTCGGAAGTCACGTGTTACCGCTGTGGGAAAGTCGGCCTCATCAGTAGATTCTGTCCCCAGGGAAACGGACAGGGGGAAGCCGGTAGCTAACCCACTTATTCGATGAAAGCGCTACAGGGTACGTCGCAGCGTGTAGAGGTGACCCTGAATGGGCGAAGTGCAAAGGCCCTTGTACACACGGGGTGTACCTCAACACTTGTCACCAAAGACATGGGTTACACATGCAATAGGACCAGCAGCATTACGGCAGTTGACGGCAGAGAGGTGAAGTGCAATGGCACAAGTGTCGTTCGGTTGGTGGTGTGTGGGATGTCACTAACAATCCAGGCGATTGTTATTAACACAATTGTCACGGGTGTCGATGTGGTGCTAATGATGGACGCAATTGCTCGACTAGGGGGGGGGGTCACAGTACATAGGAACACCGTGAGATTTGGAAGACATCAAGGGGATGCATGATAGAGGACCAAGATTTCTCTGCACACTTTAATGATGAGAAATGGACAGTTAAGTGGGCATCGAAAGGGAGAACCTCCCGTACTAAACTACGAGCATACGTTACGAGGAGGCGTAAGAATTGAATTTGAGAAGGAGGTGGACCGTTGGATCTCAGAGGGGATTTTAAGGGCATGGATGAAGAGGTGGAAGGCGTGCTGCCGTTAATGGAGGTTGTTCAGCCCACAAAGCAAAAGGTTCGGCCAGTACTGGACTTCATGGGGCTGAACGCATACGTTGCGTGTCACACGGGGGGCGATGTGATGGACGTGTGCGGGGAGACCATGCGAGAGTAGAGGCAGATACAGAAGTCTGCGGCGAGTGTGGATTTAAAATCTGCATACCTATAGATCCACATTTCGCAGGAATTTTGGAAGTACCAGCTGGTCGGATACAAAGGCCAAATATACTGCCTAACTAGGTTAGGCTTTAGCCTAATTTCTGCACCAAAGATCATGGCGGCGATCCTAAAAACGGTGCTAAGAAAGGAGGACGTAGGTAGAAAAGCCACCAGTTCCTACATAGATGACATCATGGTTAATGAGACGGTGGCAACTGCAATGGACGTAGTAGAGCACCGCAACGGATTTGGGCTAATCGCAAAACGCCCCGAATCGTTGGAGGGGGGAGCGGCGTTAGGGCTCCAACTAAGGAAGGACCAGACAGGAAGGTTAGTGTTCCGGAGGGAAAATGAAATCCCGGAGGTGTCTGAAAAACTGAGCAGGCGGGAACTCTTCTCGATATGCGGAAGACTGGTGGGCCATTACCCGATTGCAGGATGGCTGCGTACTGCATGTAGTTACATCAAAAGGCGAGCTGGTGGAGTGAAGTGGGAGGATGGAGTTGATAAAGAGATTGTGGACATTATGAGAGAGATTATTGAAGAGGTGAAGAGGGAAGATCCAGTGAGAGGTGTTTGGCACGTACCCAACAGTGCAGAAAGTGTTGGGTGGTGTGATGCAAGCAGTATAGCAGTTGAGGTCACCTTGGGAGATAGGTGGTGTCACTGCAGAAGATGCTGCTCGGTTGCGGAAGAAGCACGACGTGGCTGACATAAATGTGGCGGAACTGGATGCGGTTATGAAGGGCATCAACTTAGCCTTGAAATGGGGGCACAGAATGTTTAGGTGTGGACCGACTAATCCACTGTGTTCTCTTGGATCCAGTCCGAAGCTAGAGGAGAAAGGAGGGTGAAGACGAAAGGCACCGCCGAGATGCTCGTGAAGCATCGATTGTTCCTGTTAAGGGGGCTGATTAGGGAATTTGATCTTCAACTCAGGATCAGTATTGTTCCCTCAGCGAAGAACAGAGCAGATGTGATGACAAGGGTGAGGAAGACCTGGCTCAAGACGCCGAATGAGTCGGTTGCTGCAATATGTGGCTTGGTTGAAGACACTCCGAAGGATTTGCATGACATGCACCCTGTCGGAGTGGATAGAACCTTGTTCTTGGCCAGGAAGGTGGACCCCAGAATCACAAAGGAGGCCGTCAGGACAGTGGTTGAGAAATGCCACCGGTGTCAATCAGTCGACCCTGCGCCGAGTAGACACGAAGTTGGTGAGGTTCAGGTGGCAGAGAACTGGAACAGGTTGGCGATAGACGTGACGCACTATCGACAGAGGCCGTACCTGCAAATCGTCGACTGTGGACCTGGAAGAGTGGCCATTTGGAGGGAGATCAAGGCGGAAAACGCAGGTGAGATTGCAAAGGTCCTGGAAGAGGTGTTTTCGGAGAGGGGTCCAGTGACGGAAGTGCTAATGGACAATGGAACTGCCTTTCACTCAGCAGCCCTGAAGAATGTGTTGGATAAGTGGGGAGTGCGGCGCTATTTAAGGGCTGCCTATAGACCAGGCGGAAACGGAATTGTGGAGCGGCATCACAGGACTATCTAGGCTGTAGCTGAAAGCGACCATATTTCACCGCCAGAAGCTGTCTTCTGGTATAATATGGCTCCAAAGACAGGGCAAAAAGTGGAGTCAGTGCCGCAGAAGGCAGTCTTCAAGTACGAGTGGCGGCATCCCCGAACTGCCCCCGTAGCCACGGAGGAAGGAGAGAAGCAAGCTTCTGTGCGAGTGGGAGAGGAAGTGTCGATCAAACCGCATGACGCTCGCTGTATCACACGCTGGGGGAGGGGCATTGTGACAAGTATCCAGTACCCGAATAATGTATCCATCAACGGCATCCCTCGACACATCCTTGATGTGCGGCCGGCAGTGGTGTCATCAGAAGAAGAAGTCAGCGACGTCGAGCCAAGTAGCGACGTTCACGAAGACGCTCCGCGGAGATCGCACCGAGAGAGACGCCCGCCATGTTGGTCGAGCGACTACGTGATAGGCTAACTAGTGATGATCGTGTAGATCAAGGGGGCGTGTGGTTAGCAAAGTATGACTTACCCCAGCCAGGAATGGATTCATAAAGAAACAGAACCTGAGTGAAATGGCTAGTTATTGCAAATACCTCCCATTACTTCCTGGTCTCTCTGGCAGAATAGCTCACTGCTCATTTGCATGAGTGTAATGTCAATGGCAATAAAAGGGGGATGTTTTAAAGGAAGTAAGCCACGATGAGTTGGTGATTTGAGTTGATGACTACGTTGGTGTGTGCGCTGGATGAAAGACTGTTCGGAGAGATATCATTTGGCAGAGTAAGACCGTGGTAACATTGTGTTGCGATAAGGAGTACGGACACGAGGAAATCAGGAGAAAGAAAAATATAATTACAGTATTAGGAGAAAGTAAAGGAACAAACATAAGGTGCACAGTATGAAGCAGTGGAGAAAGGAGTATGAGAATAAAAAGTTATACATGAAAAGAATTATTGGGAAGGGAGAAAAGAAGAAGTAATCAGGAAAGTAGAAGCAGCGAATGAAATAAAAATGAAGAAAAGATTACAATACAGAAAGATGAACGAAAATGAAAAGAATAATTCAGCAGTTAAATGTTATTTAAGAGTGGAAAAGAGGAAAGACAGGAAGAAGAAACTCATGTGCAAGAAAGAATCACGAATGAAAAACGAAACAGTTCAGTTGAAAAGCGCAGCGCAAAATGAAAGAATAAATAAAGACAATCGGACCTGAAAGAAAATTAACAAATAAATGAAACGGAGCGAATTTTATTGTGGCTGTCGAATTCTGAACAATAAGTGATGAGCAAACAGGGAAAATTAACCAATAAATAAAGTATAGAAAAAAGAAAAAAACTTAAAGAAAAAAAGTAAAACAAAACGCATCCTTTTTATATACGTCTATTCGTGCGGTTTACGATTTTCCAAATTTCAAACTCCAGCGTGACATAGGGACGGACGGACGGACGGATGTAGCCCTTATAAAAATGCGTGGGCGCATCTAAATATAGTGTTTAAAATAAAGCTTGTGAGAAATAGAAAAAGTATAATGAACCGAGAGATGAGTTATATTATTGACAGATGTTGGAGGTGACGGTCTTTACCGACAAAGACTGACGACCTGGGTGTACCAAGTTCGAATCTAATTCGTTCAACAGAAACATTTAATTTCAGCAGTTAGAAATCTTCGCATGGACCTTCCTGTAAGTACACGGTTTCGTTCTAGAAATAATTTTGACTAGAAAGATATTCAGGAAATTAATGACACCAATGGAATCATCTGATTCGTAAAATATTAATGAATAAATTGATAGGTACGATAAAAAATAAAAAGGGTCAAATTATTAATTAGTATAAAGTGATTAAAAATGAGAGACATTGAAAGTTCTATGTAAAGTAAGGTGTGTGTATGCGTTTGTATGTGTGTAGGTACAAGATGTTATCTTAAGCTAATCAACCGATCATTATGTATTTTACAACAAACTGCTAAGCGTAAAGGCTCCAAATGTTGGTCATTTTTAGTTTAATTTAGTTTTATGCAAAGGACGTTAAAAAGGAGATGGACGCGTTTCGTGAAAATTAATATACTTCCGATTTTTTGTTACATTTAGACAATAGCGATTATATATAAATTAATAAGTATTCAAAAAATGTCAGCGTCTGTTTCAATTGTTTTAGAGGACATTAATGAAGCATTTCTCATTTGAAAATTAAAATATTTCGGATGTTCCTTGAATTTAATTCGTGTGCATTAGACACTTGTACAGAAAGGTTACTTTAATTAAAAGTTATTATGGCGCTTTAAGCTTAAGCATAACATTTAAGACATTTTCTAAAATAAAAACCATGTTTATCAAACATACAAATAATATAATAATATCTTGATTTTAATTTCCATGGTGGGAAATAAAAGTAGTGCAAACCTGTTTTGTTTTAGGAATGCTCTTAAGCGGCCTTGACACAATTATTGATCTCGTCCTTTGAAACGAATGAATACAAATTGTCCGGTTTAATTATATGAACATTTTACAATAACTACAAATAATCAGAAAGCCAAGGAATGCAATGAGCCAAAACAAGAGCGAAATGTGAAAAAAATCTAAATACTATAAAACAAAGAAAAATATGCTTTAAAAGAAAAGATAGAAATAATGAAAATCGATTGAAAGACAAACCAGTTACATTACATACAAAACATGTCAGGAAAAATATACGAACAAACAGAATAAATAAAAGGGGCGATCAAGTAAAAGTAACAGGAAAGGCGATAAATAAAAAAAGTTGTATTACAATTATTTAAGTATGAAAACCTGTATAATCATACGCGTAAATCTTCGTGTATGTGTGCGTGCGTTATCACCGTCAATATCTAAAAACAGGAAATCCTTTCGTCACCAAATATGAAATCTAAAAACATAAGAAAAAGAAGAATACGTTCTTCAGAATTATGTGATCTATTCCCTGCTTCTTTTGTTCCAGCTCGTTTGACTCGTTGGTCTAGTGGTCTTCATTAATTCGCTGTGTTGCTATATCATAGTAATACAACTTCCTATTTAAATATCTTCTTTTCAAGAACTGCAGTCTTGTGGTACTCTCTTCCGGATGACTAATTTCCTCCTACATATAGATTTGGTATTTTTAAGACAAAGAGCAATAAGAATCTCCTGTTTTTGCGAAAATAATATTTCGTTTTTGCTTGATGGTTTGTTTGAAGTGATTCCCATATAACATTGATAACTGTTTGTTTATGAAAGTCAACGTAATTTTTAAATGAATAGTTCCAAAATTAAATAAGAGTGATTGCGTGTCAAACATGTTAAAGTTATATTTGTTTCCTTTATTTAAAAGATATTTAGTTGACAATTATCTTTACTGTTAGAAAGAGACAAATTATTTATTTACTTCTTACAAAAACTACATTGTTCCATACTGCTTACAAAACCGGATGTGAAATCGGTTAAATTGGTGTCTTTATTTAACCAAGGTCCCGGATGACAATACGCTTTTATCAGCTTAATGTAAACATCGCCATATAGTATGATGTTATCTTTGGCAAAATGGGGTTTAGGCGCGTAAAGTCAACATTTCTTTAACTAAAATATATAGTTTGAAATGTATTTTTACATTGACAAGAAAGAAAATACATTTGGTTAGCAACCGGGCACTTTCTACCATTCAAGGCAGTAAATGTTTGAAAAAAATAAAGAGATACACATATTTAAGAATTGAGGAAAAACCGATGGTTAATAACATAAAAATCTACGATAACAAACGAATCACCAAACAGAATTGAAGGGATGATTAAGCATAGAGAATACAAAAAAAAAACGTAAAAATAAAGAGTGAAGTTACGAGGGACAATGAGTAGAAATAAGCTCGGAGAAAGACACAAAATGTAAAAAAAAATGTAAATAAAGAGAGGCAGAAGAAAATGGCGCAGTTAAATTACATTGAAATATTACGAAAATAACAGAATACAAAATGGCGACGTAATGGAACGAACAAGCAAACAAAACGAGGCTTTAAATTTACAAGAGCGAAAAACACAAAACAAATGGACAAATTGATGAATGTTTGATATTCGTACGTGAACGTCTAATGGCCTCATCCGGACTTAACCTGCGGCCGCATAGCGATATTGGGTTTTATTCGCTGTAGCTACAACGTGGTTTGAGACGAATGGAAATAAACACTGACACAGTAAATATTCACAACATCGATTTTCTAAACGTACAAACCAATTTTTCCGGCCGGGCGATTGGTTGCATAAACGACTTATAAGAAATGTTCATCGATATTTATTTTTCTTGGTAACTGTTCATAGATAAAAATAGAGATAGATAGATAGATAGATAAGAGAGAGATAGAGAGACAGACAGACATACATAAAAATTAGTGTGGGAAAGAAAGAGAGAGGCCGTCTAATCATTAACGAAACTCTGTCAATTTCGAATATGCTGTCTGATACCGTTCGTCAGTTTTCTCCGGAAGCTGATTAGCAATACGCCTCGCCAGGATGTGGGTACTGTCCATGCTCATCCAGTGGACGTATGGATAATGTTTTCCCTCTTTAGTCTTTACATCTTCCTTGAACATAAATTTACTATTTTGTTTCAACAAATAGTGCAAGTTTCACAGCCTTTTGAAAAAGGTAATAACATTATGTGATTTTTTTCTTCTTATCTATTCGAGTAGTGAAGTTCCCTTGGTGTCATGTACTGTGTTTGCTATGTGGCTGTTTTAGTTTCTCTGCGGTGCCATCTATTTATGTAAGTTAGTTTTACACTCGAGAATTTTTCTTAATATTTCAGCTGTTTGCATTAGTGTCGTGTTTCGAATATTGTTAATACTCTCCTTTGATTAAATTACCTTCAGTAATTTTTCTGCCTCCTTGATCTTCAAATTCTGAACTGTTGGAACTGTGAAATGTTCCACTGTAATGGTCAAACCAAGATAAAAGAATATCCAACTTTCTGGACCTTACATTAGATCTTAACTCGGGAACCTTCAGCCCATACCATGAACCTAACTTAACCCTCTTCTATGTACATAGCCTATCTAACCACCCTAAATCCATCATGAACTCAATAGTCCCTTCAGTATCTAACAGAATCTCTAAGCTATCTGCGAATAAATCTATCTTCGATCAAAATTTTAGCTTCTACAATAATGCCTTGCTAAACTTAGGCTACAATCACAAAATTAAATATAATTGCAACCCCCTTACTCAAGTTAACAAACCCTCAGGCATGATTACGCACAACATGACCACACACAGAAGTAAAAAGTTTAACACATCTGCACCTAAGAAAATCAAAACACACGCTAATAAGCCCATGGGAACTAACAATATTGATAATCGGGCAGACCAACAGGCGCACAGACAAAGAAAAAAACTTCGAATAAAGAATAATATTTGGTTCAATCCGGCGGTCAGCAGTAATGTTAAAACCAATATACCTAAGGAATTTTTCCAAATTTTAGACAGATCTTTCAAGCATCCCCACAGATATAGCACTATTCTTAACAAAAATAATATTAACATATCTTACTCTACTATGCCCAATATTGAACAAACTATCATAACCTCTAACAATAGGAAAATCAAACATATCCAACAACAACCACCCACCGCACCCCTCACCACTTGTAACTGCCGTAAACCGTGAGATTGTCCCTTAAACAACAATTGTGTACAGAGGGACGTAATATACGCTTGTACTGTGAAACAATTCCCCCGCTCCACCAATATTGTGAGCAATCGCAGTTCCCACACTCCACCCGAATCCGCATCTCCCCACAACCCGAATCCGTTTCTCATCAAGACCCCCACATATACAGCCATACCTCTAACCAAGCACCCCCAATAATAGATAGTGCCCATGGGCTAACTGACATTTCCTCCATATCCGCTCCGCCCTACATCTTCATCCAACCTCCCTCACACAACTTGAATCTCCAAACCCAAATCTCATCTAATACCACTAGTAATCTCAATGCACTTATAGCACCACCCTTCAAGATACACACATATATTGGGGCGTCCTCTTTCCCCATTAAGACCCGGATCTCTAACCATATCTATTCCTTTAAAAATAGCAACGATAATAGCACTGGCACTTCACTCTCCAATTTAATTAGAAACCTCAATCTTAAAAATACTCCCTATTCACTTCACTGGTCAATACTTAAAAAGTCCAAATCATATACCCCGGGTGCATCCCACTGCCAACTTTGTACATTGGAAACCTTTATGATAGCTACTGCTACTAAATCTAAAAATATTATTAATTCTAAGAATAAACTTATCTCCAGTTGCAGACATAAACGTAAATTCAAGTATAGCAACCATAGTAATCCACCAGACACCCCTCCCCCATTTGATTAAATACCCTCCCAGCATCTCGGATCTTCCCTCCCTACATCTCGGATTTCTTTTCCGATACTTCTAATTCCTGTTGCTCTACAATCTCTGCATATATCTCCCTCATTCCTTTAGCTTTTCTCTTAACTTAAAAAATTACCCATGAATTCCGTTAGCTTCACAATTCCCTTAGCTTTAATACCTTTCTCTCACTACCCCCTAAATTATTGTACTTAATCTCCTTAACATATAACCTTTATACGACTTCTATTACTTTCCCATCTAACTTCCTTTAATACACTCGTCCGCTTCCCATCAACACTTCCAACCTTCTATCCTTCCCTATCAACCTGATAACTAACCCACCATATTCACATTAAACCCTAGCCCTTTTATTTACTTGATGATTCGCCTTATCTACTCTTAATCCCCTTTGCACACTTCGATATCGAACTCCTTACCGTTTTCTCTGTGCATTATAATTACTATTTTTTCCTCCTGTTATTACTTCGAAATAATTCTTCTCACTCTTTTAATAGCCTCGATTATTCCCCCCTAGTTTACCTCGCCCTTCGTTCACTTCTCTCAGACCCTGCTCAACCCCCAACTCGCCCTCATTCTACATCTTTTAACCCCCATAATATTTACATTTAACTGCGATCTCCATTCTCACTCTGGTTTAATTTATTGTCACCACTTTAACCATGTATGTCTCATATTTCTTTCTGCCATCATTAACCTATTAAATAATTTTCTTAATTAACTTCCATATACCTTTTTCTGAAAATTTTTTGATTCAAAGTTTAATTTTCCTACATCCATAAAGCACTAGCATCCCGTAACAACATATTTTACTTCAACCCATATATTTAACCACCTTGGGGATTCCCATTCCGGATATTTACTCGAGGTCAAATCACCTTCCTTATTTTAATACTCACTCTCGAGCTCCAATTTTATCGACCTTTGCCTCATTTATATTATTCCTTTATCGGTCAATCCATATTTTTCCTTGCGAGCCTAAGACTAATTTTATTATTTCTATTTCTTTTTAATTTTTAATTTTTTTAATTTTTTATTTTATTTTTTTTTATTTTCTTATTTCTATTTTTATTTTTATAAATTTTTAATTTTTTAATTTTTTAATTTTCAAATTTTACATTTTTTAATTTTTTAATTTTTATTCTTACAATTAATTTTTCTAGTTCTACCCTTCAAATATGTTTTGTCTCATTGTTTATAAGTAAGGTCATCTGGTTAAAATACTAAACCCCGACCCCTGTTCATATCCCAATCGACACATTCTGGTATTTTAACTCTCCCTCCCAGCACTCATTGTCTCGTCCCCACACCATTCTATCCCTTTTCTAGTTGAACGCTAATTCGCGCTAACATCCAATTTCAACTTTAAGCGACTTACCCCCCACACTCACATTCTTAGTTTTAACCGCACTTATTCACCGCACCCGTTCCCTTTCTCCTTCTTCGCACCCGTTCGCTCCCTTTCTCCTTCTTCGCACCCGTTCCTCTTTCCTCCTCCACACCCCTTACTCCTTCCCTTCCTGCCTACGGGTCGCATATGAGTTTCTGCCTTTCTTCATTACAAGTCGGTTTTCTCAATGGGCAGCTTTTAAATATTGTCCGCTGTCTTTTTTCCCATTTTAAAACATATTCCATGATATTTTGCCCAGGAAGTCTTTTTAATGGCGAATATTTTCCACCTCACGTTTTACTGAGCCTTGCCTGCATCCACGAACGCACCTCTTATTGGACGTTTTACCCTTTAGATTCACTCCATCTTCGCCGCACCTGAAGTTGTGTTTTTTTTAATTTAACCTTGAATCCTCTTTCACCACCTCTCGTGCCTTTTAACGACCTACATATCTACATTTCATTTTCTCCGCTGGACTTTTCGACACCGGACTTTAAAGCAATCGGACATTTGCTTGCATTCGGGCAGAGTTTTGCCCTGTGTTTCTTTCCCTACAACTTTTCTTTTACTGTTTCAAATTTTAAATCTTGGCGTTTGCCAACTTATCTATCCCAGTGACTTCCTCTGATGATAAGATTTTGATCTTTGAAAAGCCTAGCTTAAGGAAAATTTAACTTGAATAAATTGCCTTTTTGCGGAATATACCTTGCTCTGAGCAATTGAATTGAAATTTGATTTGGCTTTTGCTTCTCTAATTCCTTTCCATTCTTCTTCATATCTACCTGCTCTATCCTGGATATTGAGTTGTATACTTTTCACAATAAGCTTTACCTTTCTTAAAAGTGCGCTTTTAGTACACCACTATATATATATATATATATATATATATATATATATATATATATATAAGTATATATATATATAGATATATACATACATAAATATATACACATATATATATATATAAATATATATATATACATACATATATATATACATACATAAATATATATATATACATATATATACATATATATATATATACATATAAATATATATATACAATTATATGTGTAAACACATATATATATACATATATACCTATACATATATATATGAACATATATACACACATATATACATATACATATATGCATATACATATATATATATATATATATATATATATATTATACATATACACATATATACATATAAATATATATATACATATATAAATATACATATATACATATACATATATACTTATATATATACATATACATACACACACATATATATATGTATATATATATATATATATATATATATATATATATATATATATATACATACATATATATGTATATATATTTATAAGAGATAATTTTATCAAAAACGTATTTCACATCATGTAATGCTGTCAAGTTAAAATACATTCTTCGGATTTCCAAGAATCCAATAGCGCATTGACACCATTTTCTGACCATTATACAAAATTCCCTCATCCCCTTCCTATTCTTAAACGCCGTTCTCATTTACCCACGAATTGCAAATCTATAGATTTCGTGATCTTTTCCAGCTTTTTGACGGATGTCCATCATTGACTGTACATGTATTCTTTAGAGCCCTCGTCTCTGTTTCCTTCCTCGGCCAGATAACACACGTTTCTTTTTTGTGTTCGAAGTGTCAACCTTTTTTTAGGCATGTGTTAGTTTAAAAAGACCCATTCTTCGTGTAGGGTACTTTTATCTTTCCGCTTACATCTCTACCTTCTTCCGACCTTATTTCTCACATCCCTCTTTCCGCCAATTCAATTTTTTTTAAATTCTATTGATTATTATTCTCGTATTTTCTACTGAATCCTCAGCAGCTTTCGTTTCCGTTCCCTTTGACGCTATAATCGACGAATCCCTTTCGTGTTTCTTTATGTAATAGAAACACATGCTGAGTTACCGGATGTGCGATCAGAGCCAAAGTCAAAGATTAGGTAAGGATCAACTCACCTTTATTTAGTTTACTTTCATCCTCACACAGATTGGAGGTGACCTTACATCACTACTAGAAATATGAAGATCTAAAAGGTTAGAGAAACACGTAACAGACTCTACGATGTGCATAATGAGCTTAGCTCAAAATGTACTCATAACCCGTTGGGTCACAATAACTAGCAATATTTATTTAACGTTTATCATCTATTGAGTTTGATATCTTTTAAACCATTCTTCTTATACAACTAAGAATAACAAGTCTGTTTACTTCCGTATTATTATTATTATTATTATTATTATTAGTATTATTATTCTTAGTATTATTATAATTATTATTATTATTATTATTATTATTATTATTTTGTGCACTCACTAGGAGTTCTTACGCAAGTTATTGATAGTAATTGTTCATCGATAACAACTAGTTGTGTTTCCTGGATTTTAAGTGACAACAAGCCGCCCCAGAGAGTCAGTATTCTCCACCTCTTTTTGATCACCACCGCAAATGACCTTGTGATATATCAACAACCGGCTATCATTGATTAACCGCTGACAACGGCTATTGGTGTCTCCTGATACTTTGGTGTCAATAAACATCCCAACGTCCCAGTACTTCCCGCACTCTTTCAGTAGTAGGCGGGTTACTAGTCCCTATTATTATTATTATTATTATTATTATTATTATTATTATTGTTGTTGTTGTTGTTGTTGTTGTTATTATTATTATTATTATTATTATTATTATTATTATTATTATTATTATTAGCAAATATATGCTCCCTCCAGTCGCATATTTTTGCTAGGCTGCCGCGTAAGAAGTGACGCTAGTATGTAATTTGGGTAGAGCTTTTTATCACTACAATTAATTTAAATAATATATTGCACATGATAAATAACATCATTAATAAAAAGAAAAAATAAGTTTGCATTGTAAACAGTTTTTGCATTAAAAATAAATGTGAAGAAAATAAAAATTTTAAAAATGCTAATAGTATTTATAAAATTTGAAATAAAAATTGAATGTAGTATTTATTATAGTTTATTTGTAACGAGTGAAAGTTAATAAAAAAAAGAAAAAGAGGAAATAATTGTTACCTTATATGTAAAAATAATCATGTGCCTCAGTTGGTAAAGTCGATCTTTTTACTGCATTCTTTCACAGTGTGTGTATAGTCATCTTGGTCTTGGGAAAAATGCTAATAATTGTAAGGTATTCTTTATGACTGACTTAACAACAAAGTAATATGGCTAATTTTAAGTCATTTAATGTCCTGTTTTTTTTATATTAAAAGCTTCTAAGCTCTGAACATTGACTTCTGCATACATATACAAAGTGTCAATGCTGGCTTCTGCATTAAGATGGTGTGTCAATGTAAACTTTCCGTGTAGACGACGTGGTCCACAAAAGTTCCATCTGTTTCCTGATAGTTCCAATTGATGACCAAGATCTTTAAATTCTCTCTTCTACTCACTCAGCTCAATGCAACATACAGTTGAACATGAAAGAAAAATGATTTGCTAAGTAGAGACCCATGCGTTGTAATGTTTGACCTTGTGATTTATTAGCCGTCATTCCAAAGGATAACTTATTTTGAAACTGCTTTCTCTTCATTACAAAGGGAAATTCATGCTCTTGGGATATGTGAAGAATTCTTGGAATAAGCAGAACATTGCTAGAATAGCTTCCAGTAGCCACTACCGCTTCAATTATGTGGTTATGCAGCCGTTTCACAATGTATCGTGTACCATTCGTGTGACAATTGTATGGATCCGGATTCCTCCAGGTTTTCCCAGTGCCCCACCTAGCATTTAAACAGAAAAGTGTTCCTAGTCCTTCACCGGCTGCCTTGGTTACTTCTTGGAAGACTTTGGTTTTTTCAGAGTTGAGAGTTGGCAGCATTTGTTCCACAGATATTTGCAGCTACTGAACATCACAATCAGTTACTTCCGTTATGATTTGGCCAATTTTTGTCACTGCTAGAATTGTATGATCCAGTACGGGAAGTCCAAAATAAAGATGAAGATCAAGTCCACTATGCTGAAATCTCTCCTGAATCTTGAACAGAACTGTGGGCATGGATAATTCAGACATGACTGCTTCCTGATTTCGCCGCATGATATCTTCAGCTAGCTTTATTTTCTACCGATCCCAGAAGGCAAGCGTATCGGTGTGCATAGAGTACAATAGAATGGTACATAATAATTCTCGTAATTGTGGACCAAATAAAATTGATGATGCATCTTCCATGGTCTTGTCCTTCTCTGTGTCATCATCCAATAGCCCCAGTGTCACGCAAACTTCTTGGTATGTTGGATAGAGCTGACCTTTAATGGTCTTTAAGTCATCAAAAAATGTTGTACCAGCTTTATGATGAAGTAACATACGTAGGTAGTACAGCTCTGACTGATGACGACTTAAATATATTGTTGGTATGCGACCGAGTGTCTCTGCTATGAATTTGGGATTGTCATCTCTAAGTCCACGTTTCCGTCGCTGCCACTTTTTCTGTCCTTTGTCATATCTGGGTACAGTACTTCATGTACCTCGTGATCCGATTGGTTAACTCTAAAATAGTCTGTCAACTTGGTAACAAGTTCTCTATGCAAGAGAGCAATGTGTTCTTGTCCTTCCTCATAGAATATAAGCTGTTCTCTAGGCATGTGACCATGACGTTTCTCGACAGCTGGTTTCCGTGAAAGTAGAGGGAACCCATATATTCGCCAAAATGCCTCACTGGCTTAAATGTACCGTGCATTTAGGGGGTCTCAATTTCATCAGCAACATGCACTTCATTGTTTTGATTATCACGGACTGTAAATGTGATTTGATCATTTCCCTTGCAAATGTACTTGTATAAGTATTTCACTGCTTAATCACTGTGAACTGCCTCACAATTGATGTGTGCATCATAGCGAAGGGAGAGATATGGGGTGTATGGCGCAATCCATCTGTTGTCAACAGTAAACTCACTACCGCTTCATTTTAGAATATAAGCCAAGTTTCTATCTTGAGTTGAATGGCGCCTGTACTCTGGGTATGAGTTTTCACCAACAATGCTGAAATTGTGCAGATGTTTTGGATATCCTTTTGAACAGTGTCTATCTTTTCCCTCATCCTCCATGCATGGAGAGTGGGGATTTGATTTACCACAGGGTCCATGGATGTTATTAGATGTGATGATTTTCTGAAGAATATGATTTTTGTTTTTATCAGGAATCTCACAGCTAACGAATCTGTCGATAGTATCTGTCATTTTGGGATTGTCATCTTCTTTCAATATCAGTAGTATATGTGCATGAGTCAGCCCTCTTTTCTGACATTCAATTGTTGCTGAATGATCTCTTACTTTTCCAAGAACTTGATTTTTCCAAAGATCTTCCATTAAAATGTTGTACTTGAGATGAAAAACTATTGTACAGAGATCTGGGCGATCACTTTACTTCTCTCCAGGATCCAAAGCCTCAAGGATCTTTTTCCATTTGGGGTTTGTCGTGAATGTAATAAACAAATCTGGCTTACCTATACTGCGAACCACAGCCATGCTATTTTGAAACAGTTCATTGTAAAATGTTGGTGATCCATAAATTGTAGGTGGTAATAATACTTTATGACTGGCATAAATGGCATCACTGTCTGTAACTACATCAAATAGACCTGAATATTTTTCAGCTCGAATTGTCTGTTGGTTACTTCTTGCCCATTGCAAACGACTCAACTGAATGTTGGCATATGTGTCTACAACATACTGTTGCATGAGACGGCGGCTCCTCATGATGAGATAACAACCATTATCTCTGACTTGCAACCGATGTGAATAAAAGTCAGCTTGAGTCAGTGTTCGGTTATTTGTTCTTTTCAGCCCAACCTGCCAACAATCTGTGCCATAAGGCAAGAGTAGTATGTAGTGCAGTTGATCATATGAACGATGCACTTGGTTAATCAGTTGAAGACCACCCTCACGACAGTGGAGTATTATATCAAGGTTTCCAACTGTAGAGCCAGGGATGATTGCAGCAACTTCAGAGTTCTCTGGAAGATTGTAGGTCCTGCAGTGGGCATTCTGAGGCTTCAAGTGTTTCTGGGCATGAAGCACTATTTCAAGGTTATGGTTTACATTAAGTTCAATGGCTGCCTTGAAGCTTTTAATGTAGTTTTTGTTCTCATGAAAGGTCAGTTGAACTTCTCTAAGAATGTTTTCATCCAATAACCTGATGGCTAGTCTATTTTGCAGCTCATTCTCTGAGTAATGAATGTAAAGCTGAGCAAATGTATGTGACGCATGTGAATGAGATAAAAGAGATCCAATCATGTGACACAATTTGCCTTGGATTTTGAAAATTGGGCTAAAGCCATTGTATTTGATCTCTTGACAACCTAAGCTGGTCATAGCAAATATATTATTATAGGCCCGAATGTTTTGTAGAAAATTATTTCCAGACATATTGATGTCATGAAACTTTTTCAGATTTGTTGGTGGATCAGGTACAAAATCCAGTGAAAGCTTGCCCTGTGCCCAACACAGTGATTTTAGTTAACTTCCCATCCGAATGCATGGCAATGAGGACATGTAGAATCGTTGAAATTGCCGCAGAAGTGTTAAGACATCTGTTGTAAGACAGCATTTTCATAAAAGAGGTGAAAATCATAGCACCTGCCATGTCAAAATGTTCGTTGTTGAATAGAGATTCTTCTTGTTTTGATTCTAGAATTCCGGGAGTAAGGTGATTCAGTACTTCGGCGAGTTTTAATGAATCGTTTTGCTGCCTTTCTAACCTCTGCCTCTGTGATTCTGCAGCTCGGGCGTTGTGATGCTGGAACGTTTCGTTTTGCTGCCTTTGTAACCTGTGTATCGGTGATTCTGCAGCTCCACCGTTATGATGCTGCAAAGTATCGTTTGCTGCGTTTCTAACCTCTGTGCCTGTGGTTATACAGGTCGCACGTGATGATGCTGCAAATTATCGTTTTACTGTCTTTCTAACCTCCGTGTCTGTGATTTTGCAGCTCGGGCGTATGATGCTGCAAACATCGTTTTCCTGCGTTTGTAACCTGTGTATCTGTGATTTGACAGCTCGGTCTTTATGATGCTGCAAAGTTTTGTTTGGCTGCCTTTGTAACCTCTGTATCTGTGATTATGCAGCCCGGGCCTTATGATGCTGCAAAGTATCGGTTTGCTGCCTTTGTAAACTCTGTATATGTGATTCTGCAGCTCGTACGTTATGATGCTACAAAGTGTCGGTTTTCTGCCTTTGTAACATATGTGTCTGTGATTCTGCAGCTCGGGCATTATGATGCCGCAAAGTATCGTTCTAGATTAGCTTATTTAATTGGTGTGTGTGTGTCTTCCACACAATTTTCTATACTGACCAGATATCTTCGCCTAATCTTTCACTTGTAGCACATAAAGCATAGGACGTGCATTCCTCATCTTCTGGTACAAAATTTACAGTTACAGTTATTCTTGTGTGAAACTTATTAAGTGTCTAGGGTATCTAATTAGTGGTACCGAGAAGGTGGGTATCTCTTTGACTGAGTTTCTACTATATGATTTAGTTGATACGTATTTTCTTTGTGCTCTCAAGTATTATTTCTAAATAGTCTCCTTCATCACTACTTATTGGGTTTCGTTTTATTCCAGAACTCCTAAATATGTGTAAGTAGCATTTTCGCAAAACACCCTCATCTCTTAGTTTGGTAGTGGCATGTCTAACTCTGCCAGCGTAATGATGCAAGTAAGAATAAATTGGTGTTTTTCTATTCCTATTTTATTGTGTAACAAATAATAGTTTATTGTGTAAAAATGCATATTTACTAAATTCCGGTTTGAATAAAAGTCGGGACGTGCAATTTTCCAAAAAGAAGAAAGCACTTTGTAAAGTGTTATAAGACTGTTTTAGAGATAGCCTTAATTAGCGAGTATTGCTTGTTTTGCAAGTTAAATGTTATAATTGGTAAATATCATTGGTATCTGTTAATAAGAGTAAACTAGCACATCAAAAAGTAAAAGATACCTTTTTTCTTAAACCTTAAGGTTGTATTTTTTCATTTTGACTGGCATGTTTTTTTTACTATTCAATCTTACGTGTTAAATAATTTGTTAGTTGATTTTTTTACAAATATGTTCTTCGTGCGATTCTTGTAATGTCTTATGTATATTTGTCTCGTGTAAAACAATCAATATTTAAAGAAAATAATCATTTTTTCATTTAACATTTAATCTGAATATTTTTGTAAAAAGTAGGCAAACAATATTATTTCAGGTTGAAGAGGGAATATTATAAAGAATAGTACTTCAAAATAATTTACCAGAAAACTTTTTGATATAATTACGTATCAGGCAAAAGTAGGTATCTACATAAAATAATGGGTAAATTATCGAGTAGAATTTCAATTAAAAATAGGAATATGATTTATAGTATGTTTCTAATTATTGTGCAAATACTTTTGAATGTTTACGTAAAAGAGGGGAGATTAGTCAGTCTGGCAAATTATTGGCGCATCAGAAAAATACATTGAAACTGATATATATTCGTAATTAAAATTATACACGAAAAGTTTCCTTAATTGTAATGTACATTCCTAGTTTTTAATGAAAATGTAAAGCAGTTTGATCGTATTGTTCAAATACTCCATTGAGTATTACTTCACAGAATGGCGGACTACGAAATGAGAATACCTTTAATCTTTTTCCGTAGTGAAATTGGGTCAACGTTCGTTTTGTATATCAATGATTCATATGATTTACATGAGTAAATTACGTGGTTGTTAAATAAATATGAGTTTAACAAGAGCATTATTGTACTATGTAGGTGTTTTGTTAATGAAGGAGTTTTATTATATGAAGGTGATATAACCTGGTGAGAATTTATAATTATTAAAAACTAACAACCAGAGTGTAAGTTGTTTAAAATAGGATGATTTATTACAACGTATATATTGTACAAAACAATAACCTACCGGTAATCGCATAGGAGTAACCTTATTCACTCGAATACCGTTGACTACAGTCTACCAGACATATTACCGTTCGTACCATATATATATACACACACATATATATATATATATATATATATATATATATATATATATATATATATATATATATATATATATATATATATATATATATATATATATAAACCACAGACAAGAAACCATATCAGCCTTGGGAAGATTCAGTTATCCCAACACAACTCCCCGAAGCTATGAATCGCTCTTGAATTATATTTTTCTATTATTTCTTCTTTTTAAGATCCGGGTTGAAGCGCTCCACTGGGTATGTTCACATGTGTTCTTTCCTTTATTCCGAACTAATAGAATTAGCTTATTTCCAGTTTGGAACGAATACAAATTTTGCTCAGCTCGTAAGGCTGTTCAAGTTGATGTATACATAGGTATGTGTACAATATTGGGTAGTGGCATGTTAAAAAATGATATAGAATCTCCATTGAGACTTTTCCATCGCTGCTTTTATAATTTTCAGCATATCGTTGACTAATTTGGTTAATGTGTATTTTACACACGAATTATTGACATTTTATGATGTAGACTATTTTGCCAATTATTTTCTGAATTATACGATATATTCAATAACTTTTTCTACCTTATACTCTTTTGAAATAACCTTTATCTTCTGGAAAGTATCTTATTATTTTTACATCTTATTCCTTTTTAAGCACTTTTTTGTTTGGATATGGTAACAATCTATCGAAAATTGATCGTATTTTCCTTGCAAACATAAGTTCCGTAGTGGGTAACTTCGAGTCGTTGTTTCCATTAGGAGTCACCGTAGTAATTGCAAAAAATGTTCGGATTGTTTATTCTTTGTAAGGTACGCTTAAACGTGTCAACAAGTTTTCCGGCTTGACTATTCGACTTAAAATGATATGCCGGGGTAGTAATGTGTTCAATATCAAAGGAAGTACACATATCCGTAAATTCCTTTTTCGTGAACGCCGTACCATTTTCGCTGACCAGTGTCCGAGGGACCCCGAAACGACTGAACATTTTATATAATGCACTGATGGTGTTCCTAGATACGGGATGAATGCACTTAAATACCTCAAGCTATTTAGAGGAAAAGTTTATCAAGATCTAGTAATAATATCAATTGGCAAGTCCAGCATAGTATATATGTAGACGTATTTCCGGAAAATCCGATGTTGGCCAATGATTTGTTTTGACCCGAGGCACCCATGCAGCAAATTGACAACCTCGGCATTGTTTTACAAAAGTTTCTGTTTCCTTGTCCATTCCTAACCAATATACGTAGCATTGAATGAACGATTTTATCCGGGACATGCCAGAATGGTTGTTATGACATTCTTTTAGCATAACTTTACGTAGAGATTGAGGTATTACAATTATATCAGAGTACATTAAAGTGATGTCGCATATTGAGAAATGTGAAATCTGGATTTCCTTTGGTTTCATTCCTTCAATCTCGTCTGGTCCTTTATTTTTAAAATAAAATTATCTTTTTCAGCTTACTTTTTCATTTGTTCCAATGTTACGGGTAATTCTATGATAGTGTTATACAACAGACCAGAAATTTATTGTCCCTCTCTTCTAAAATGTCTTCATTTTAGAGATTAATCTTGACAGTCCATCCGTATGCCAATGTTTTTTGATGCGATGTATTCCACCCTAAATGATAGTTCAGTAGGGTTACCCCCATCGCTGTAAACGGTTAGCAGTGTGGGTAGGAATGCCTGTTTTATCTCAAATATATTTACTAACGTATGTGGTCTGTTTGAAGTATAAATGGTCAACCGTGTAAAAAAGCGATGTTATTTTTCAACGCCGAACCCAATCGATAATGCCTCTTTCTCGATCTGACTATATGTTTCTCAGTCGAAAGAAGAGCTGTTGAAACGTGCACGATTGGTTAATTAATACCATTTTCATATTTATGTAGTAGTGCAACACCCACCCCGTATTCACTAGCATCAGTCGCAAGGATTATTTCTTGCACAGGATCATTATGAGCTAATGCTAGATCTGAGAGTAAACTTTTTTTCTGGAAGGCCGTCTCGCAATCTTTTGCCCGTATCCATTTTGTGTCTTTACTTCATACTTCGTTAAAAAGGGAGGTGAAATCTTATATTTTTAGAATGTAGATCACACACTATTGGGTCAACCCAAGAAACGATTGCAGTTTTGCAATTGTGTCGGGTGCAGACATATTTTTAATTGCATCGTTCTTTTGTGGGCCCAGTTTTTAGGCCTTCACTGCCTATCACTTGCCCGAGTTATTTAATTATTTTCCATGAAGAATTGACACTTCTCGGAGCTTAAGTTCAAACCCGTATTCTTCTAGTCGTTGTAACACAGCTCTGATTTTTTATTTTGTGTTCGTGAACTTTCTTACCGTTGACTGGAATATCGTCTAAATAAGCAATAGCAAACACAAGACAACATAGAGTCTATAATATGCTGGAACAAAGTTGGAGCGACCATTAAGCCGAAATGGAGCGTATTTAGTTTGAAAATGTATTCATGTGTATTTATGCACACATATTTTGAGCATTCCTCGTTCACTTTAACCTGCTAGTTAGCGTCAGATAAAAAGATTTTTGAAAAAATGTTTTCCTCTAGTTAACTTCGGGAAAATGTCTTCTGGCGAAGTAAGTGGATAATTATGATCCTTCAGGCGGTCGTGTTAGCCTGTTGAAAAATTGGCACACACTCATATTTTTTTTTACGTATACGGTGAGCGACGCCCAGTCTGTATGGCCTACCTTTGATATACCTCATATTTATTTTAATATTTCCAGTACCTTGTTAATTGAGTCTAATGAGGAAAAGGGAGTGTTTCTCTTTGGTTTGCAAATTAGAGTGACATTTTCCTTAAGTTGAAACTTTACTTCTGTCTTTGTACATGAACTTATCCTTCAGAGAAAACTCTGGGTAATTATTCGTTCAATTTATTCATGAATTTTTATTTTTTTTATATATTCTTTTTCTTTTCTGCACTGTTTATTTCGTTGCAAAAAGAGTGCATTGGAAGTTCAAATAAATTTAACAGTACAATCCATTCTATTCCGAAAAGACATGGACTAACCCCTGAATCACATATACTTTTGTTTTTTGTTCAGTTTTGCCACAGAAAGAAATATCGCACTTTAAGTATCCTTTAAAACTGTATTTGTTTTCGTGAAACCCCTTTGGCAATGTTCTTGGTATCAGATAATTTCGGTTTCTAATTTTTCTCCGTTGTTTGTTCAGCAATAATACTTATATTTGAGCCAGAATCCAGTAAGAGGTTATTGTACGATCATTTGTACGTACCGCAACGTATTTTCGATGTTCACTATTTTGGATTTCTTTTTTTGGCAACACAACGTTTACTTTTTAAAAAAAAAAATCTATTCTTGCGGCAAAAGACCATTTATGATCCTTAATTCCGCAAGATTCACAGAATGTGTTATCATAACTACACACAGTTTTAGTATGCTTAGTATTTCTGCACGTCTCACATTTTCCTGTCTTTTTGGATATAGGAGTGTTTTGAGGTTTATGCGTTGTACCACATCTTATTTTGTTACGTGCACGGAGACTGTCAAGAGATGAACTTCTAATACTGTTATTAGGAATCAAGAGTTGTAATTCTGGCACGACAATAGTGACTTGTTTATGATATTAGTTAAGCTTTAATGTTTTGTGTTACCGCATTAATCTCAACTCTGTAGAGTTCTGTTTTTTACATTTCCGGAACGTTGTTTAAAAAATCTCTGAAGCGTCGGTCATTTCCAGAAAAGTGTAACTCTCTAAAAGTTCTTCTTATAAAAATGGTAGAATATGTAGGAACTTTAAACACGCACTTGTCGTATTTGCTACATTATTAATTCCATTTATATGTCATTTTGTTTGAGGCTATATAATTCATCATGTAATTGCAGGGACTTCCGTTGTGGGGATGCTGACAATATAAGACTTGTGTACACTTCTGTAAAGATAAAGATGTGACGTAGGTTTTATGAATCCGCATGTTATGACATTTTGACCTATTCTGTGCTTAAGTTTAAGTTGATTATTCCGATTAATAATTTCTGAGAATACTATCACAATGTTCGAAAAGAAGGTTGCCAAACTTATATTTAATGTGTTTTTATAAATTGGAAAAGTCAGAACACGAACAAAGCAATAAGAGTTGTCAGTCAAGATTAGAATATATTTCACAAACTCCACCTATCTTCAAGAAAATATTTCGGGTATAAAAATAGAGTTATGGCAAACTCCGAAACAGAACAGAACATCCAAAGTCACTTCGTTATACATAGCTGTTAACAGTTAAGCTATTCTAAATGTACTTTGCAAGTGAGAGATAAATCGATATAATCGCTGTAATTTGTCGCTTATAATCGGTTCTCGTCCGTAGTCTTCAATCAGTTCCATGTATCTGTAATATTCATAGCAAATATCAAACCTAGTGGGGTTTGATCAAAGACATGAAAAGCCCCAATATGTCATTACCTTTTCTTTTGAAGCAAAAAGAAGTCCTCATTTTAAGATGCCTCTTCCAGTAAGACTTTCCTAACCGGTAATATCGTCTTTTCAGCTGCAGATTCTAGAAATGTTACAACAACCTTCGAAGTTCATAACATCTAAAAATTCTTAACATTCTATAACCTTTTTTTATCGATACGTGTGGTGACAAATAAAGTGATCGACGCAAATTAATTTTGTTTTAGTTTTCAGAGATTAAACATAATTGAATAAAGATGGATTAAAAAGTAAAATGACATGTTATCATAATTCATTTTCAAGTGAGATCCATATCTGAAGACGGGAACTTTCTCATTTCTCATTCTCATATGTCATACGAACCTTACATAAAACTGCAAAGATAGTAAGTAAGATTTTCATTGAAAATAAAAAAAGTATATTAATGAAAAGCAAAGAACTGAAAACCTTATTTCACTTTCACTTCTGTATGTCTTAATTTGCTTTTAATTCGATTATGTTCGTTACATTTCATCAATTGAATCGCCTTCTATTATATATATATATATATATATATATTAGTATGCTTTGAATATCAATTAGTTCATACCATCATATAAACGTTGTCTTTGTTACACGTCGCAATATTTTCCGTTTACTTTAATGTGTTTAAATGTTTTAGTAAACATATTTAAAACAAAAATGATTTCCTTTCTAAAGCGATATCATTTCTATGCATGTTTTATCTAAACTAATTCCAAGTCATCCGTTTCGTTTCCTGAGACGGATTTTCCCCCGTAAGAATGTTATTGTCTCATATAATGTGTACATTTATGCCAGTGAATGTTTAAGGTATACATTGATAATTTGGATATTTTGGATAATAAAACTATCTTTCTTGTTGTATTCATAATTATTTATACGATGCCATATCCGAATTAATTTAGATGCATCTTTTTATGGATGTTCGGATAAGACAAAAAAGTATTCAAAATAAAAAAAAAAAAAAAATGAATTAAATAAACCTCTAAGTTCGAAATTCTGGACAAGTTCTTTACTTCGTGTTTAATTTCCCAAATTCGATTTAAAGGTGCCCAATTTCAAAAGATATAATTGAACAAGGTCGACGATTGTGTCAGCCGAAATAGTGTGAATATAAAACTCCGGAAGACACTAGTAGGTCTAATAATCTAAATAAGACAAATTAATTTTATTTAGAATGTTCGGACTACTGTTCTCATCTTGGATGTTATTATCTCAACGTATCGTCTGATGTGAACCCGTGGCGCAACGGACAAAGAGCTAAGTTATACCCACTTCTAAGTGGCAGTCTTATGGAGCCTGATAGGTAAACCCTCGGTGCATGTGATACTAAAAATATCATAAAGAATTACGTCTAATACGTCATGGCTTACGGAACGAGAGCAATTAACCCCTATGGATTCCACTAACAGTCCAATTCGAAATTTCCTCACGCTTCCTTATTTTTAAATAAAGATTCCTGGGTTCAAAAATACACACATGTTTAATGTAAAAGTTTACATGAGCCGAAACGTTATGAGAATAAAATCTAAGATGATAACAGTGTTTCTAATAATCTAATCAATACAAAGTACAAATACTCATTCAAAATCTCTGAAACATAATACAAATATGTTTACTTTATTTTACTTGTATTTCCATTATATTCGAAGTTCATATCGTTTAATTACTTTTGTCCAAATTATTTTCCTTCTACTTCTTTTCCAAGAGGCACATCGTTATATAAATTAGAGATGCATCGAAAGTAGTTATTCCGTCTACTGATTCATTGGCACACTCCAAGTTGTACATCGTCACACAAATTACAAATGCATTGGAAATAGTTTTTTTTGTTTCCAGTCTACTGCATAGCACAACGTATCAGACAGAGAACGGGGAAAAACTGTCTTCAAATGGTACGTGTGCATTAGCAGGGCTGGACTTTCAGAAAACTTCGGGACGACTGGTGTGTTTATTTATCGTGTGATTGATATGGTGGAGAGAGACCAATGGCCCTACGCCAGCTCGCCTCTCCTTTTCCTGTCCGCGGGAACCAAACGCGTTTGGCTCGAACACAAATACGAAGCATCCGCGACAATCGATGCTTAAGGCCGCCTTTATAATTTCCGCTCGGAAATGAAGATAACGCTTAACTATTGACCCTTCTCCAGGAAAAACGTATCGAAATGTCCTATGTTTTTCTATTATCAAATGGCGACTTTACGCTGATTCATACTCGAATTTCCGTACGCTCTTGCAAAAAAAGAAAAAATAATTTATGCATGTATAAATCACACGTACAAAATCGTAAACGCTCACCAGTAATTATGAGATATCTCTTTCTTTGGCCAGATTCAATATATCAGTAAACGACAGACAACAGTATTAGCAATATATCTTCACTAAACTTAAGTAATCTAATTACAAAATAACAGGATTTCATTTAGTTTCAGTGAATGTTTTCTTATCTTTTCTTCAAATACTTATTTATTACAAGACAGTATTCCCTGTGTATGTTAGTGGCAGTAGTAGTTGATTTGACTATGAGAGATAACACTCCCTTAACTTCTAGTATTGATTACTAATTTCTGAACACATATTGAGATGTACTGTATATAAACAGTTTCGACAGCGATTCAATGTGTTTAATTATATTTTTGTTTAGGACATAAGTGTCCTAAACTATTGATAACAATGTTTTTATCGACGTGTTGTTCGTAATTCTATTCAAAGAAATAGGGGTTAATTGTGGCATTACTTCATATATAAAATATATAAAATACATCTTGAAACCTCTTTAATTTAACTCTAGCCAGTTCAACGATTCAAAAAGTTATATAAAAGTAAGATTCTCACAGGAAATATAATACATAATTATACCGATGAAATCGCCTTAAATGTTTCATGAGATAGACCCCAAACATATTTCGGAATCTTTTAGATGGGGATTAGAATATTTGTATTATTTCGATTATTCGAATTACTGTATTAAACTTAAATTATATTCTCACAATGTTTATGCTATATTAATCTTAGACTTTCTTCAGTTCAAAATTTCGTACGAATTTCTGATTTCGACATAGAAACCCAAAAGATATTCTTTTCAAATCAGTATTTTACCATTTCTTTTCGATCATCCAGTTAATTGTTTTTCAATATCTACACAATAGTTTTAAAATTATGACGTAATATTTAGGAATACATAACTTCATTAGAAACCAGTCTTCAAATGTAACACTTAATCAGTATGAATGCGCATGGTACGACATTATGATTCACATTATTCTATTGTTAATGCTAAAATACCCGATCCTTTCTATGAGGTATCTTTTTTAGCATTGTCTTGTTCCAGTGCGGAAAGAAATGTTTAATTTATTTTACATGTTTAGATATATAAGTACATGTACGCGTCCTACATATGCAAATATTTAATATTGTTAATTCTTGAGAGTTTACCTATTTCGTTGGCTTCCGTTTACTGCCAGGAGTTTCTTAGAAGATTCTAAGCCGGTGCACCGATAAGAAATGTCCCATCTGAATAAAGATATTAAACACACGGAACGTGTTTTTACTAAAAGTGGTTTCCTATTCTTAAAAACATAAGTAGTGTTTTTTTATGTTTTCATATATTAAAAGTATTCAGCACTTTGTCAGAACCATTCTATATTGTATTCAACAAATTAATAGTGTATCATAATTAAAGAAGATAATTACAAACTGAACAGAACCCGATTCGTTTACGTATTTGTTAAAAGAAATAAGATTTACAAGTGAATACTTTTAATGAAGATAGTATGTGTTAATAAATAATAAAACTATAAAAACATACACATTAAGTTTATTATATATCTATTTAGAAATTATTAAAAAAAATATTTTAATGTAAATAGTATGGCTTAAATAATAATTTAAACCAAAAAACAATTTGTGAAAACATAAAAATAAAATCTCTGTTTATTAAGAATTTAAAGCAAAAAGAAAATTGTGAAAACAATACAAAACAACACTATTATGTATCAGTATGTCTTTATTAAAGAACTTAAAAGAAAATACAATATGTAGAAAACAATTAAAAAATAAATTATTAATAGAATGTATTCGGAATTGTGCTGAATATTTGTTTATTATGAAACAAAGGAAAATTCATCGAACGATTACTTGTAAAATATATATATATATATATATATATATATATATATATATTAAATATTTGATTAAAATATAATCAGAATGGACATGTCGTACGAGTTCAACGGCTTAGAATCTTCTAAAAAACACCCGGCAGACAACGAAAGTCATAAAAAAGGAAACATTTCACGAATGACCATAATATTTCAGGATTACATATCATACGAATAGCGATTTATGTCATTTCATGTGATGCTTGAATTATATATTCTATCCTGAAGTATTATAAAAAATATACTGAATTTAGATAACGATACTAACAAGAAATGTAGCTAACCTACTTAAAATCAATATGTAAATTAAATATAGGTGTGTACGTAAATCCCAGCAATAGAATAAGTTATTTAAAGTAGTTGTGAATACACAGGGTGTACATGTTGTCTCTTGTTCACACAAATATTCTTGTAAAGTTACGTTTCAGCCGATTAAGTTAATTACAGAACATTAGAGTAAGTGTTAAACTGAAAAGGTAAAAAAACTATTAAGAGGTACGTAAACAAAGAAAGAATACAAGGAAAAATGTTTTATTAGAGAAATAGAGTAGAACATTTTCTTCATGATTTATTTCCGACAGACGGGGGTTGTCTGACTTGCTGTTAAGCTGGTTTCCTTTTCCCTTAAACACGGGAATTGTTAGTACTTCTGCAGTTTATGGACTGCAATTTTTTTAATAAGATTTTCAAAATAACTTTAATGTTTCTGCTATCTGTGATTAAACTGTTAGGTAGAAGTACAGAATTTTTAATAAAGTCCCTCCTTCCCACGTCTTAATGTTAACGTTACTATTGTAGCGCGGTCCGTAAACTGTAGAACTACTGGCATTGTTTGTCCGGCAGATTATACTCGGTTACTATTGTTGAAATAGACGGATGTATATATATATATATATATATATATATATATATATATAGAGAGAGAGAGAGAGAGAGAGAGAGAGAGAGAGACAGAGAGACAGAGAGAGAGAGAGAGAGAGAGATAGATAGAGAGATATATAGCGAGAGAGAGAGCGATAGATAGATAGAGATAGATAGCGAGATAGATAGATAGATAGATAGACATATAACATATATATATATATATATATATATATATATATATATATATAGATAGATAGATAGATAGATAGATAGATAGATAGATAGACATAGATAGCTTCCTCCGACCACGGTGAACTCGACTTGGCCTGAGTATGCTAGACTTTAAAGAAGGTCGTTGCTGAAGAATGTATGCACATGTGTAGCCATATATTTTGTATAAGTAATAATTTATACAAAAATACCGTTGTACTTGTTATTAAGCACAACCTTATGAACACGGTAGCTTCACTGCATACACAACTATAAACTGACAACCATAAAAAAACTATATATACATATATAGTTTTACTAATGTTTACTTAATTGTATACCATATCAATGTTACGAAATACAGATTCACCTACTTTCATAAAACTTGTTTTTTTATTCAGCATACAATTGTTTCGGCTAATATCAAGATATTGTAAAAATGCTCCTGTCCATGTATTTTTCGGTGTTGCGATCTTTAGTAATAATTATATAAAACAAAGCCAAAGAAAAACTACACAAGAAGAGCCTAAAATACAATCATTACTCATTATCAACATTATATATTCATATATATATATTCACATGGAATTTTTATCTCAGTATATCCTGGCGGTAACGCATACGTATCTAATGCTGTGCACTTGTAATATTTCTAACTAGCGGAACCCGTCGCCCGGCGTTGCACGGGAGAAACTACTACCTATTGCATGACGTCGAATAAAAAAAGAAACGGCCTATTGTTGTTTCTCTCCACTCTACCGTGGTGGCGAATGTTATACATTAAAAAAAAAAGAAAACAATGGTAAAGTAGAATGGGATCGAACGCCGAAACTGGCGATCATGAAACCTATCTTCCTAACGACTGCGCCACATGCGATTTATGTTAAGATTCAGCAATGACACGGTTTAGGTCATTTGAAGTTGATGAAAATGACTGGATTTGGGCAAGTTTTCTATAATATGCGTGTTAAAGGTGTATGATTTTGAAAATGTAAATGTATCGGGGTCTACCAGTATATTGGCGCTTATTGAATTAAATAGGAATTCGAGTCAATCAAGAAATTGTAGCCACCATGTTGAATGATTAAATGCTACAGGAACTGTGTTCGTTAATTTCATTCGCTTAATTCCGGAATGAATACAAATGTAGAAGTCATATGGAGAATTAGAAATAACTTAATCTGATATTCGCGGAAAATCATCGCAGTGAACGGGAGCCGTCATTAAATATTTGCGTATTCCTTTATATCATGTAGTAAATTAATACCAGACAAATAATAAATAAGAACCGGTGTTTTGTGAAAATTAAACTGTGTATTAGTTCCCGGTGTCGATGAGTAGAGTGACAGTACATATTTGTTAGGGAGAAAAGTTTTTGCTACCACCTATATGGAGTTGGTTTTTCGGAGAGACGTTGATAGTGGGCCAAATGTAATAGTCAGTGTTAGGAAGAAAAATAATAACAAATTTAGTAAAACACGCTCGAGTGAATAAGTGTAGTATAGTGGTGACTTTAGCAGTTTGTGATTCATGGGGTTATTTTCCTATACTACGAGAAGGTACAGGGGAAAATCGTCTCTACTTTATATATTAGATAATTCATCATCAGCTTATTGACTTAAATATTCCTGAATTTGGATATATATTTCCATTACCACCTGCTGGTGTTTCGTCCCATTATTTACCTTTTTCTTTTGGGTATAACAATCTATTGTTCCTTTCGTTATATTTCATTTCTTCCATAATACATTTTTTATATCTGTAAATGTAGGTGACTTCTGTTTTGCCCGAGTCACTGCGAATACGCAGACTTATATATTTCAAGCCCAACATTAACTAACTGCAATAAGAGTATTTAGACACATTATCGGTAGTATTCAATGCACTTTAGAAAATCTTTTTATATTGAATTATAAACACTTTTCATGCAATCAATGAAGTAAGTACTAACACCTTTCATTACATACTTTCTATTTATTTTACAGTCGAAATATCTGTCACGTGGATGTATTCGATGCTTTTTTAATTGTATTAAATTATAATATGTGTGTAATTATTTACTTAATTCGAATGTTATTTAATATAACTTAATGCACAATCATATAGCTTATAAGAAAATATAAACTATATATGTGTATAAATATGTATATATATATAAATATATATAAAAATATATATATACAGATATATATATATATATATACCTTTATATATAGATATATAAATATATACATAGAGAGATATATATACATATATATATAGATAAATAAATATATATTTATATTTAGATATATAAATATATATATATGTATATATATATAGATATAGATATATAAATATATATTTATAGATATATAATATATATATAGAGAGAGAGATATATAAATACAT
>OY744523.1:48798596-48823596 GCA_963556195.1 Sepiola atlantica
ACTCTAACCCGAAACCATAATAACTAACCCTCACTCGAATGTTTATAAAAAAAAGCTAATACAGCAACCGAGCAGGAAATAAAAACACGCAAAAGAAACGTTTGTAACACAGTTTGGTGTAAAGAAATTGGATAAAACATTGATTTTGCTAATTAAATAAAAATGTCGTCTGATATGCACAAATTCAAAATGAAAAGTGTTAGAAGAATTACAGTTGGAATTTTATCATTTTCTCTTTTTAGAAAGTCAAGAAGAAAAAAATAAGCGCCTTCTATATGTGTATATCCTATTCGTCTATATTTTTTTTATTGTATTCGACTTACTACGTTCGTAGTCGATACGGCTTATGTCACACATGCACATCTCCAGATGTCTATTTAGCAACAGCGTCAAAATCCGTCGTGCAAAACACTGCTGCCAACAAAATAAATCGGATCCCGTGGTGACCCTTGTGTTCGCCCAGGCCGCATCTGGTGTGCGCTGCATATTACATTTCGAAGAGAGCGACACTTTTGTCGGGGAATAAAATCAGGGTATTAACGTAAGAAAAAATGTCAATAGATCTGAATATAACAACCGTTCTACTTCTTTAAGTTGCAATGTCAATAAGCTATATACCGAGGGGTCAAGAATGTGCACACATGTCTTCCTACCGCAGGTCGGTTTTTAATTCAATTGATTATTTCAGTATAATTGCTTATGTTAAACCCCACTTTAGAACTGAGTTGATTGGGTTTCGAAATAACTAACCAATCATCTTGACTTTCTTTTATTCGTTCTCTAATCAAATGAGATCTACACCGTCCTTCTCACTCGCTTTCTCTGTCTCTGTCTCTGTCTCCCTTTCTCTCTCTCTATCTCTCTCTCTATCGCTATCTCTATCTATCTTTCTCTTTCTTTCGTTCTCTCTCTTTCTCTCGTTCGTTCGTTTTTGATATACTCTTTTTGGGGGCGAAGGTCCTCCCCATTTTCTATCACATTCTCTCGTGTCAATCTCCCGCTTTCCCCGGTTGGCAGCTCACAATGTTTGATGACTGGTGTGATGAGTGTGTATTCTTATTTAGGTTTTCTCCAGGAGTAGAATATTCAATATCATTTTCTTATTTCTGTGTCCCCGTCTCCCTTAATTGACATTTTTATGCCGACCTATTTATCTACTGGCCATCTACATTACCAACAGCGGCCACACAAGCCTTCATAATATGACACTGTTATCCTGTGTATTGGAAGTAACATAACACCTTTAGATGTTTTATATGTTTTTTTTTATTTCTTGGCGCAAAATAATATTACCATAGGCATTATTTTATCATGATGAAGAGCAGGTTTTCCTCCTCAGTTTGCTGCTGAGTCGGGCCAATAACCTTATCTAAGTTTCACGTTAGCAATTTCTACGTTCATAATCGTTTATCAACTAAATTTCCGCCGCTAAATCCTAACGTATTTTACTATATATTTATAGTTTTCCTTTTTTCCTAAAACTTTATTTTCACTATATCTCTCTATCGACTCCAACGGAAAACGCCATATTACAAAATGTTAAACAAGTTCATTTAGTCGTTAATATACACATACTACTCATGGGGCGAGTGGAGTAATAATTCTACATCACTAGCCATTAAAAATATTGTTCAATGCTTCTTTGCTATTTAATTTACACCTGGACTAGACAAAGGGGCTGTGGCTGACCTATCTCTTTCCCAGCTCGCAGTGTTGCATAGCTCCTACTTGGGCCGCGGCATTTCTCGTGTAATATACTCGTCCCGGAACGGGCCGAGACAGTGCTCGTTTAAACACTCGTCATTTTTTTCCAACAAAAATTGTATGGTTTGCATACCTTTACATTTCACCCTCGCCGCGTAGAGGGTGCGTGTCGTCTAGTGGTTGAATTCCTTTCCTTTTCTTCTGTACTGCCGTGAACATTGCCGCTACAACAAAACGTCATGACATACTTCGAAGACAAACAATCCTTTTAACTTTCAATTATTTTTATTACCGGCGTTTGTTATTTATCGGGTTGGAGATATTCACTAACGTCGAGAGAGAGAGAGAGAGAGAGAGAGAGAGAGAGAAAGAGAGACCAAATTACTGCTTTCGTAATTACTTATTAATTATTTCCTTAAATATTTCTGGAGGAGGGACAGACATCTTTCGCCTGTATTTTCTTAGGGAATTAGTTCCCTTAATCCATTTGCGGACTACATCAAAATAACGTCTGATAGGTTCGCCTCCAAAACCCAGACTCTAAAAACTCGCTTCTCACGAAAGACGAGTGACGTCACGGATCCCTCTGTTTCCCACGCAAAGGCCCGTGACGTCACATAGCCTCTCGCGGGTGCACATTGACCCTTGATCTCAGGTCTCGTCACGCGGTGACCCTGTCACGTCTGTTAGCTCCGACTGTGAGAACAGACCCTATTCTGCACTCGACTGCACGGGTCCACCCGCGCTAATTCGCGCAAGTCAAACCAACGACTTCCAACCGATACGTCCATTCCCATAGGGTCATTATCCAACAACAGGTGTTGACTCTGTCCTTGCAATTAATGTTGACTCAAGGTCTTAGAGAGCTATTCCTACTGGCTAAGTCAATATTTTAAAAGTTTGAAAGTTTTGGGTTCATTTTTCGACAACTTAACGGAGACACAACATTAAATGTTCCTTTCGTTTCTGTTCACGCTATTTTTGTAGGTAAGTGGTATCTATAACCAACCTACATTTTAGTACATAGTATAAATGGATGCTCTGAATATCTTAGAAGTTAAGTACATTATTGCAAGTAACTTTTCTCACATATAAAATGTATTGACAAAAGATTTTTCGTAATGAATAAAAAAAATAAAAGTGTGTACAAATGGGTTACAAGATTGAATACTCGAAATTATTAACACTTAAAAAATGTGTTAAATTTCAATTGAGGGGTAAGTTTTTTAGAGGAGGGGGGGTCATGCACTTTTTAATGTTATAAAGTAAATATATATTTGCGAAACTAAACAAAATCGTTCATTTTAATTTTATATAAGAAAACATGACATCCAAAATAATTATAGTTCAAATTTAAACGTATGTTTCCATTTTTTAATTGATTCTGCTATGTTAATTTCATGCAGAGTTTCTTTCTAATTTAAAGTAAAGTTACAAATTATAGAGCGGCCTTTTTTAAAATTATTTTTCTACCGTTTTCAGTATCTGTTTCATTTGCTCCACTGTGAGTTCTCATCGGTGGATACTGATTCTATTCTTACAACAACCACAGGATCCAAATTCGTTCACTGGATCAGGCACACGTCAAAATGTTGGTTTATTTAGCTTCTTTAAGGTAAATTAATTTCAGCCTCAACTTGACGGACAGATGCCTCATCAATGGCAGAAGAGAGACGACCAGGTAAACACCGGTAAATCAGAAACCAGCTGATTCTTGCAACATAACGTATACAGATATAAATCATTGCACATGTAAAATGTCATCTTGATCAGACAACTGGAAGTGGATCAGGGGCATTACTTATTGAACGCGTTTCGTATCAGGAACAAATTTTTTTTTTTATAGTCATAGTGGGGTTTTTATTTCCCTCTGTGCGGCCACTGCCCAGACTTCATCAGATACACTTATGGTGTGTAGCAATGCATTATTAATTAACACCTTCACTTAAGAACTCATCTTTATTCTGGCCAATTTTCCAGCAACAACTCGGGACGGGAAAGCTGCTTTCATCATATAAATGATGCTTACTCGCGTGCATTCCCCAAAGACGTCAGTTACATATTCATTTGCTTCCGAATGATGAACGGCTGTACTACTCTCAACTTATTCAACTTATTCACATCCCTCTTCATCGTATTTAACAATATACCATATACTTTAAGATAAGGACATGTCTTAACAGTTTAAACAGGTTAGAACGCCAAATACTTCAAATCACACAAAAGTCCATACAGCTGTGGCGAAAACCGCTTCAAAATAATGTATAGCGTTGAAGTGTTTGGTTCAAAAACGTGTTATATTTTTTTAAAACTTTAAACACTATTATAAATTCATGGAAGACTGAAATAGTTTGCAATTTTTTGAATCAGTGTAATCACGTGAACGTTAATTATAGAGGTAAGAAGATCAAACGCAAAGATAAAGAAGTATCTTGAAGACGACTCGCTTTAAAATATATCTCTTATTAGGGATTCATGTGATAGTGTAGATGGCAAATCAACTGCAACTGTAATTGTTTAGTTATTATAAAATATAAACAATAATAAGTTAGGAAGTGAAAAGGTATGTGACATCGCCAGGTGGCGACTTGGGCTGGTCTTTTATAAAGTATACTCACATGATACGTGCACAGAAATGGTTGGGTTGATTATTTTATGATCGAGAAGCTGGGCAGATACGAAAACAGCTAAACTGATATCTTCTTTTTTTAGCACTGTGCGCTGTAGTTTACGATAAGTTTATTTACATGTTTTGAAATGATCATATATAAATGGTGTTGCCTCACAGGGTCTAAAATAAATAAGACAACTAGGAGGTTGTAAACTAAGTATTATTTACAGAAAATACAGTAGAAATGTATTGTCCGAAACTGATTCTAGATGTGTCATAGATTGTATCTCTGTCACAACAATACATAGTGTCGTGAAGAGTCTACGAACAGACGCAATACCGTAAGCCACCATACAAATTACTTTAAGTTAGGTAATTTAATCGGTTGTTCTTCTATAAAGAGAACAAGAATTAACAAGATATTACGTAACTTGATTTATCAACCAAATTTTACTTTTTTAAAATATTTCTTATCTTTCCGTTTTTGTTGAGGATGGGGCATCTTACCAGATGCCAGAAATTCACCGGCTATTTCAGACACTCCAGCCTAGAGATATCTTTAAGATTCTAACCGCCCCTTTAAGTGCAATTGTTTGTATTTATCTTGCACTCGGTTCACCGGGTATACTCGCCAGATAGCTTTTGAAATTATTTTTCTATAGCCATGTTGCCTCTATAATTACTGGTATGGTAGAGATTTTCCAAAGATTCCACTATTTTTCATGTCGTACATAAAACCTTGGTATTTCGTAATATTTTCCCTTTTAGCTCTGTTTAATCCTGCATCATTAGGGACACTGACTTCAACTAGGGTTTCTACTTTTACCCTTTTGCCCAATATTATGATGTCAGGTTACACAGCCCCGTTTTCTGGATACATATCTCACCTGTATAAACTTGCAAATGAATATTAAGATAACAGTGGGTTGTAGAAATGCATCGAAAAAATAGTGTATCTAAGTAATTGAAATAATTGGGAGCATCACTGCAGATTAAACTTATAAAAAAATCCTATCGACGATGTAAATAACTATGCACGTTATGGTGAATTTTGTTGATGTAATTGTTTCACAATAAGCTTCGAAATAAAGATAATCACCTAAATTAAAACCCACACAAAGGTAAAAGATGAAGCAAAAACGGTCATCATATGGTTCAAAGAAAGTTTAATCTAAAAACAACAAAAAGAATATCATACTTAAATAAGAAGAATGGAATCGTCTATTTTCCTGTGAAAAAAAGAGAATGAATGAGATCTAACGAAAAGGTCTAACTACTATTAACAATTGCTAAATTACTCTGTTCACCTTGTATATCTTGTTTGATAAACGTGTTTTTCTATTATTTATATAAAAACACCTAACATGGCAATCCATACAACAATCCAAACATATTTGGAATACATACACTTGTCCAACTGTCTTTGTTGTATTGCCATTAAATATTAACCTAATCATTACTGAGGATTACTTAGTCGTTGTTAGGAAGATTGTAGAAGCCTTAACTAGACGAAGGGCAGTTTTAACTGATCCGCAATGGGTATACCAGAGTTGCTAACATCCCCATACTTTAAATGACCCGTTGCAATGGCGGCGGGAAAAATGGTTATCGTTTCATCTAGTTATTATTTTAATGGTTTTCACATCCAGTTTATCTTAACCTCTACTATTTTGGGTGCTTCTGTAATAAAAAGCCGAAAAAAAGTTTTTTTTTGTGTTTTAGTGTAGGAGAGGTAAATAAGGGGCAGATAACTCTTCACATCAACTCTAGCTTTCAAACAATATTTGTTCATAAAATACAATTGTTTTGTTCTATTAATCTAATTTAAAGCAATTTAAATTATAATAAATGCACAACAAATTAGACAACAATGGAAAATGTAAGGATGTTTTAAAATGTATTATGTCTGAAATAGAGTTGAAATAAAAAAATAAAAATATGTGAATGGAAAGGTTAGATAAAACGAAATAAATAAATAAACATTAAAATTTCCCGAATATGTAATTTGGAATCTTCGAATATATTATCATGTCTAATCGACCTTCTCTTTGCACAACAGCCACATGTGCAACGTCAATTAAATCCATCGGTTTTGACTATTGATGGAACAAGGCGCATCGCATGGCCACAGTTGCAGGTTTCTGCACCAGAAATGAGTGTGTGCGCTTGTAAAAAATCTATTTGTGTTGCACTGTGTGGGGTAAAATAAAGAATATCTTCGAACTTGAAAGAGTTAAGATCACTTTTCCTAATTTCAGAGAAAATCGTGTTTAAAAAGCGCTGGTAAGAGTTACCTGCCCCTTATTTAATTCTCCTGCACTAAAAGACAAATAAAAACTTGTGTTCGGCTTTTTATTACAGAAGCACCCTATTCTTATATGTAGAGGTATCTTAAATATAATGCCTATCGAAATAATCACCGGACTATTATTCAACTTAAGCGTGTCATAATAGCCAAAATCATACCAGAAAAAAATTATAAATGTTATTAATATGTTTTTTTATTGATGGCATTTTACATAGGTTACCCTGTCCTTGTTGGAGTGTTCTTCTATTGATTTCATTGTTAAACCTAAAACTATGGTTAAAACCAAACAGTAGTATGTTTGTGTTTCTTGATTTTAAATAAACATAACTATGATTCCTGCCATGTAAAACAATTCCAGCAAATACGTCCGATTGAGCTTTATCAAAGTGTTGTTTCTGTTCTGGCCTTCATCAAGGGGACACATCTTTCTTGACTGCTCCATTCAAATTGCTCACTTTTGGTGAATTTGATGACTTAATATTAAAAAGAAGGTGTTGTGTAGGATGTAGCCCACGTAAAGAGGAAACCACCCACTACAAGCATAAAACTCGCGATACTTTTATAAGTAAAACACATAAATATAAAATAGGTTAACTTAGTTAACAGATAATCAAACATAGAGGCTGATAGACGGACGTCTATTATATCAGTGCATGTATTTTCTGTATCGAACTCATCCAATTCGTCCATCTTAAGTAGGTCTAAGTTTAATTTGTATTCCATGTTGAAGTCGGAAAATGAGTCTCTCAATTTTCTACCTATTTAAACATTTTTGATATTGATAACAGCTTTCTTACCATTTTGTTCTAAATTACTGTCTACGTGCGATTCGTCTGGGAACGAACACATGCACATTAAATAATAGTATCTCTATCACAGAACCTTATTTCTATTAAGAGATAACAAAAATACCCGAAATGAACAGGCACACTGCTTAATTGCAAATACATTGACCATTACATAATATTACAACTATTACCTTCAATAATATAGCCAGTTAATCACTTTTTGATGTTGCAAGATTTACTAAAATCGTTGGAAAATATGTTGACAAACAATTGTCTGCAACTATAATTAGGCTTACAAGTTGTGTGCATATAATCGCATACACTTAATAGACGACAATATGTTAGTCTTATCGGAATAAATCAGTGTATGGAAAGTTCCGCTACTTGTAATGTAATATGTAACACGATGTGTATATATATGTATATATATATATATATATATATATATATATATATATATATATATATATATATATATATATATATATATATATATACAGCCATGTACATAATATGCAACACGTTGCATGTCAATGTTATCGATCAACAGCTGTTAAAAACTAAGCTCGAATCAGGCAGATTGATAATCTGATCTTTCTCTTTCAATCATATTTGTGAAATACATATATATATATATATATAGAGAGAGAGAGAGAGAGAGAAAGAGAGAGAGAGAGAGATAAGTATTGGTAGTTTGCTTGAAGCATTATATATATATATTTATGTATATATATATATATATATATATATATATATATATATATATATATATATATATATATATATATATATATATATATGTGGTATTTACAACGTTACATTATTCCTATATTCTAAGCTAATTGTTGGTGGTCAACTGGTAACTCTCCTGACTGAGAATCAGTGGTGATTTGTGATCGAAGTTCACGCCCGTCAACCGTCGGTAATTAGCTTCCTACACTGAAGACTGCGTAAGCATGAAACATCGATGTCTGTAGGTAATAACTGATTCTATATTTATTTATTAATATTTTCTATAATATATATATATATCTGTATATCTGTATAACTAGTGCACACCAACAATCAGTGTTATAAATAACATGTATCCATATCTAAATGAATAAATGCGAATGTTGTATCAATTTCTCGCAATAGCGGTAAGCTCTAAACGTCTAGTTTCATATTAATTCAACGTATGTTATTTACCTACTTTCTAGGAAACTAGACATACTGACAGGCGTGTTTAAAAAAACAAACAAATAGCACTCTGGCCTACAAAACACGCCTTAGAAGCTCCGTCCGCATATATAACGATCAGCAATAAACGAACCCCTTATAAATGGGAAAGTAAAGTTTGTGGGAGTGGACCTCCTTAGACTTAAAGCGGCCCGCTTACAAAAAAAAGTCACTCTCGGACGGATTGTCTGGGACTTATTCCCGACTACCTATGCTTGAAAACTTATATCTACTCTCTCAGTCCACCTCTTTTCTAGTCCTCTTCTTTCTTTTTCCCATCTCTTGTATATCTACTTACATTTCCCTCTCTCCTCTTTACTATTTCCTCTCTAATGTGGCCATGTTTTGTCCGAATTAAATGAATTTTGGTCATAACTAGTTTATTATATTCAAAACATCACATCAAAACACTAGGGTTTTTGGCCTTTTTTCTCCGTTCTACAGCATGTGTTCTAGTTGGCCTCCATTTAGCTCCGTATATTACTTGAGGGGCAGAACGAAGTTGTCCATGACGTTCTTACAGACTGAATTGGGAATGGCTCTCATCTCTTCCCTTGAGACTGATCACTCGGCCTCCGAAGTTGTCTTTCAGCCAATCTCGGGACAGGTTTGAGGTGTGAGAACTTGCTCCGTCTTGCTGGAACCAGAACTTGCTCATGAACGACGGGTAGAGGGTCTGGAGCTCACTCTTGAAGGTTTTGAGGACCTCCTTGATGACTGTCACTGCTGCGCCAGATTCTCCGCTGAAGATTGGTCCGATGATGCCTCTGACCGAGATTGCAGCCCACACCGTGCACTTAGGAGAGTGCAGGGGCTTGGTGGCTACTTCATTGGGTCTGGAGGACCCTCAGAAGACATTTGTCTTGGAGTTCGCCTTTCCGTCAAGATGGAAGTGGGCTTCATCTGAGGTCCAAAGGAGGTTAAGGAAACCTGGTGTCTCTTCGATCTTATCGAGCATCTTGACTGCCATAGCGCTCCTCTGCTTCTCGTATGAAACTGTAAGGGTATGCAGCGTCTGTATTCTGTATGGGTAAGCCCTGATATCGTTCATCAGCACTCTCTTGCAAGTCTCACGGGAGATACCGAGGCACTGACTTCGCTTACGCACAGAGCGTTTCGTACTCTCCTGGAAAGACTCTCTCACACTTTCGACCAGCTCGGCTGTCCGCTTCTTGGGACGTTCTGAGTGGCTTGGACGGTTCTCACTGGAAGCGTTGAGGTTCTCCACTGTCTCATACTTCTCGAAGTGGTCCACCCAGTTCTGAATTCTGCTTTTGGATGGAGCCTTTTCACATTCGAACTGATGCATGAAACTGTCCTGGGTTTTCTTAAACGAGCCTGTCTTGTATTAAAATTTAACACAGTGTACTATTTGTCCCAGCTCCCACTGAGGTCTTGGTGTACTCACGGTCGTTGATTCTGCCATGTCCTGTAAAATAAGGGCAATCAGTGAATACATAAAGGAGATATCACATAAAGTGTAAACGGGGCCCGTTTTTTGGGTCCCCCTGTATATATATATATATATATATATATATATATATATATATATATATATATATATATATAAAGTATTCCTAGGCAACGCCGAGTAACTTTTCTGCTCACCCTGATTGAGACTATAATGAAACATATACTTATTTGTATTTATGAAAGTGAACCGCCGATGTTACCTACCGCCTTTATTAATTCAGGAACCTTATATTTGTGTCAATGTATTACTGGAAACACAGAATTTCTTGTGTTTCTACTCGCTACTCAACACTCTATTGAACAAATATCGGTGGGTATTTGTCACAGACACCACCGAGTTTATTGTCTCCTTCTTTCTCAGATTAAATAATATAATAGTACCTATATTTGTTTAAATCTATGCCCGGGTAACGACGCGTAACTATTTTACATACTTCCAGCTCAACACTATTATGAAACAGATATAGCTGTATATATATTCTTGGGCAACGCCGAGTATATTCTTTCATTCATTTACCTCTTGAATAATATAATGAAACCTATATTTGTTTTAATGTATTTCAGGGCAACGCCAAGTTTCTTTTATCATCTCTTCCACGCTATACACTCGGATTAAACATACTTTTATATATTTATTCCCTAGAAAATACAGAGTGTATTTTGCCTCATTATTTTCTATTAATATAATGTAATAAAATGTATATTTGTTTTAATGTATTTAAGGGCAACGTCTAGTATATGTGTCCACACATCCACGTTTAACACTCGGATGGAACATACCTGTCTATATTTATTCCCGGACAACACAAACTGAATTTTGTCTCAATCTTTTTCTTTCTATATAATGCAATTACATTTTTATTTGTTATAATGTATTCTCGGACAACGCCGAATATATTGTATGCACACCTCCCAGCTAAACACTACTGAAAGTGTTACCTTCTTTATATTTTTTCCGAACAACGCCGAGTTACTTGTCCTTCCTTTTTCATATAAATAATATAATAGACAGCTATATGTGTGTTGCCTTACCTCTCCAATCCCAACGTCGTAAGGAAACAGATAATTATGTATATGTATCCCGGTGAAATGCCGATTTTCTTTTGTGCTATAAATAAAATGAAATTAGCGTTCTTACACACACCTGTTTTCTAGATTATTGAGCACTTTTGGATTAAGCATAAACAACTTACTAAATAAACTACTGTATTATTACACACCTGATCTATCTATAGTTTTTAACACTTTCCGATCATCATATAACATTCATAATGTGTAATGCTCGTTAGAAAACGCACCTGTTCTATCTAGGAGATTGAGCACTTTTAGAATATGCTATTACTACTTACCACATATTATGCTGTAGTTTACCTATTCTTCTTCTCCGAATTTCCACTCTAGTACACGATACTATAATGACACATAATAGACCTCGATCAGCGGCAGATTACTTGTCATCCCCCTCCCTCGCAATAAACTGAAGTGAAATGGTGTTGATTAAGATAATAATTTGAAAAGAGCACTGTAGAATCGTTAATTAACACTCTGAGAATTAGCGTTTCTCGAATAGTGGAGGAATCATTCAGCAATTGATTTCCAAATTAGAAAGTCGTTTAACATATCGACCCTCCTGATGAATTCTGCTCCAGTTGGCTCAAAAGAATTTGTTCGTCTTCATAGATATAATATTATATGTCCGAGACAACGCACAATCAGAATAAGATTCGTGTCTTCTGACTATTAGCTGGACGAACAGACAGAAAGACAGACCGACAAACGAATTTTCTTTATATAATTAGATGGTCTTTATTCCAAACGCCGGTATTATATGGCAACATTAACAAAAACGGTGACACGTTAATTAAGTAAAGAATACACTAGAAATGCTTTAAAATGCCTTCAGTTGATACTCTTTATAAACAACCTTTTTATGTCGGTCGGTCCCAATTGAGACTGAAATCGATTCATAAATATTTATTTATACAGATAATTACATAACAGGTTTTCGATTTCAAGTCGAATGTTAACAAATTATTGTCGAGAACACATACATGATAACATTCTGACGATTTTTCCCATCATTTCCAATCCTCTCATTTGCCACCTGACAGCTTTATTAACCCTCATCTTCGACTAGCCTACAGGTATTGATAAGCGGTGACTTCTTAGTACAAAAATAAAACAATAGTTGAATAACCTGAAAGATAATAAATAAAGTAGCTTTGATTTAAAACGTGATTCCTGAGTCATTGCTTTAATTGAATATCATTTACGTATTTGTAAACATATATACAGAAGTATAGTTATAGCGAGAGGGAGGATATAAAGTAAGCTGTTTGTCGTATCTATCTATCTCCCCTCTCTCTCTCTCTCTCCCTCTCTCTCTCTCTCTCTATCTATCTATCTATCTATCTATCTATCTCATACACATTATTAAATATTGTCTCGCTTTCTCAATATAGTCAATCCTAATTCCATACATCTCAGTATTGTCCCTTATTTAATACAAATTCATTTTTAACTAATAAGTTTTTCTTTAATCAACATCGAAAGTCTTTTTTTAAATTTTTAATTTTTATCTATAACTAGAAAAACACCCATTCCAGTGAGGGTAAAATTAATTTCTCGAACATACAAGTGTAGCACCACTTTTATGTATTTATATCACATTATACAGATTAATATGACGATGTAATGTTATTAAACCCTATGTCTAGTGTCTTAAGTCCAATTTTGTTCAAAATCTATTACATGATTTTGATTCTAAAACATGACTCAAATCAAAGCCTTAAGCTAAATGAGTCTGAAGAAATAAATGTACTAATGATAGATTTTAATGCGAATCTGAAATATTTAACTTTTAAAATGGGAAGTTGTCCTCATATTATTTTCCATAAAAAAACATTTACATATTCTGTAGAAACTGAAATGTAAGAATACATACGAGTAGTATTCCATGTCTCATAACTATTGTAAGAATTTCACAAAATCAATACTATCTTTATTGTCACGACATTCTCCAGCCACTCTTTACGACATTAGCCTAACAATAAATACATATATATCTCACATTACACATTTTTATGCCTAGTAGTGTTCCAAAGTGAATAATGATCGGTTAATTATTTTAGGAGTGCATTATATACATAAATATATAAACATGTACGTATAGCTAAATTTATCAGATTTGAGATCATAAAACCAAAGTATGCAGGTGTTTCATTTAGCAATGAAAATATACATATGAAAGAGGACGTAATTCCACTTTAGCTTTCCTCGATGTATTGGTAAAAAAAAAACATCGAGTTACCTTACATCAATTTACCGTAAACCTACGTTTACCGGATTATATCTTCGCTGGGATTCATTTTGTCCTAAGAAACAAAAGGCAAACTTGATTTGGACATTAACACACAGAGCCCTTATGATGTGTTCAAAATGAAAATTGGACGAAGAAATTAAAACTATAACTAATACTTTGTCAAATAACGGCTATGCTCTTGATGTGATTAGGGCAGTCACCCAAAAGAAAAATAAATACTTTTTTTCCGAAGTGAAACCAAATACGGTGACTAAATGTCCAATTTACATTCGGTTACCTTGGTTAATCCCAGTAAGTTAGAAATTCGCCAAGCAAATCAGCTCAGCATTTGAAAATTGTTATTTTCCTTCGAATGTGTGTGTTATGTTTTCTATAAAACCTTTATTGGCGTCCTCTCATTAAGACGTTTTACCCCACCCACCACCATAAAAATAATGTAATTTATCATTTTACATGTAGTTGCAGTGCTGACTACGTGGGTAGGACGACGTTAAGATTGGATAGTAGGGCCCAACAGCACATTCCGAGTAAGATCAGGAATGAAACCTTCCAATCAACGGACGTTCAAAATAACACATACGGGTCTTCCATTACAGACTTGAAAACCCGCTGTGTGCTAGGAATTTAAGCATGGACTCCTTCACCATTCTCAGTCATGCTCACTCGTTATACAATCTAAAAATCTTGGAGACGATCCACGTTCGTCTTAAACGTCCCTCCCTTTGTAAGCAAAGAGAATGTCTATTGGGACTAGATGTGATCAATCTCTAAGATTCATCCTCCATTGTACATATAACATAACGCCATTATATGTTATGTACTCTCTCTTTTCACCCTGTTTTTTTTTAATCCCTCATTTTTTTTGTGTTAATCCCTCGATACAGCCTTTGTAAAGAGAGGACAAAACCTTTCGGGTGGCATTTTTTTTTCTTGATTAACTTTTAATCATGAACGATAGAATTCGTCTTCCCTTCATCCTTGCGATAATATATATATATATATATATATATATAATTTTCGAACCCCCCTCACACACTCTCTCTCTATTCTCTATATATAGCATACATTTTAATTTATAAATACATTATTGTTTACACATGTGCATAGAGCCAGTTACTTAATACCTTTAGAAAAAATATATTTTCATAAAGGTTTAAAAAAACTGTCTCTCGAGTAAGACTGCAGCTGAAACATGTACGTGTATAAGTAACCAATAATGTATTCATAAATGTAAACTAATGCTATATATAGAGAGAGATAGAGTGTGTGTGAGGAGGTTTCGAAAAAATAAATATGTATATATATATATATTTATATATATATATACATATATATATATATATATATATTTGTGTGTGTCTATATATTAATGCACATATATGAAAGGTTCGAATGCAAAAGTGGCGTTGCGCGTGTAATGTAAGGGTCTATCGATATCTAAGGATCTTGTGAATATTCCTTTTGCTTGATTAGCATACCAAGTAGATATGCTTACACGCAGAGACATACATGCAATGATCGATGAAATTAGTCATGTGTTGCAAATGGAAATCATTCTTGATCTATTGAGTAAATCGAAAGATATTCTCTGATCAGTTTCATCACGTGCGATGCATCTTTGACGGTAAGCTGGGTTTTGTATTTACTTTGAACTCTACCCATCTCCGTCCATGTACCGCGATTTGTATATAACTATCTCTTTATCCTTATTAACCTTCAATGCATCGTGTGTATTAAATAATCGATTGACCTGTGATGTCGATTTTACGGGTCGTTTGTAGACATATGAAATGTCTGCACATCAAAGATAGATAAAATATACAGTAGGGATATATGCTGTATAGACTGATTTAATCATGGGAATATATTTTATATATATATATATATATATATATATACATATATATATATACATATATATATATATATATATACATGCTTATATATACATGCTTATATATATATATATATATATACATGACTATATATATAATAACATTTTAGAAATCCAACCATCTTACGCTGAACGAGAATCATCATCTTATATATATATATATATATATATATATATATATATATATATATATAATAAACTTTTTAGTAATCCAGGTTCCTAAACGAGAATCATCATCTTATATATGTATATATATATATATATTGATAAAAGAAATCCAAAACTCCACTATGAAAATGTATAACATATGTAAATAGTCCATGATGAAATAAATAAATGTATATATATATGTATATATGAAATATTTTTATAAATAGATATTTTTAATTTTAAAAAATTTGTAGATAAAGTAAAATAACCAAGAGAAAAAAAGGGGGTTAATATGATAGAATCATCTTACTCTATAAAATAGATGTTCTGTAAAATAGTAAACTCATTTTGAAAGAAACAACACAGGTAAGGAGAACCTATATTTAATAACTTTAGAAAAACACATCTGGAGGCAAAACTAAATCAAATATTCGTAAACTTTTCAATTAAAAATAATTATTAAATAGGGAGGTGGTGTCTGATCAACACTGCTGGGATGCGATGATAAAGAAATACTGTTTTGTTTTTAAAATCCCGAAACAGTTTTCATAGTAAACAACTGACGATCCCTTATATGAATAACATATTAAAAAATGTATTTATATTAGAGAAAATTCTTGGAAGTTAACTAACATAGTGATTGCAGTAGATTGATTGACTTACTAGAAAAAAATCTTTCAACGAAAACATTTTTTTCCAGTTTTGAAGGTTAAAAAAACTTCCGAGACTATATATATTTATATATATATATATATATATATATATATATATGTATATATATATAAATATATACATGCTTATATATATATAAATATATAATAACATTTTAGTAATCCAGCCATCTTACACTAAACAAGTATCATCATCGTATATATATGCATACTAATATATATATATATATATATATATATATATATATATATATATATATATTAGTATTTCATGTATCTACATACACTTGTATAAGTATAACGGTACCCCACACTCTTCTCTGACCCCATGGGTATGTTGTCGGCCGTCTCACGCACATGTGTTTGATATCCTGGTCGCGGTGCCAAGTATAACAGATACCCCACTCTATTCCGCGTCACAGCGCTTGTTATAAACATATACCTTGCTCGCCGTCTGTGTATCTGTGCTCACACCTCTGGTTCTCTACACAGAGGTCTTGTCAGACCGTGAACACTCTTTTGGCCGATGATCGTCGTAGTGACAATATAAAAGGGATGTGTCGGTCGAATTTCCTCCGGGTCCGGATGATGATGGTGATAGCTGGCTTTGTCGATCTCGTCTCTGTGAAGGCAAGGTTATTCAAGCAGAACAAATCGATAATAGGAATAATTAAACAACATCGGTGAGGTTTCTTTTTGTATTAAATAATTATAAACAAGATGAAACAATTGTTTTTAAACGTTGAATTAAGTCTACCTTTCGATAATGTATTTTTTTACTAAACTATTTCGTCGTCGTCGTCGTCGTCGTCTCTCTCTCTCTCTCTCTCTCTCTCTCTCTCTCTCTCTCTCTCTCTGTGTGTGTATGCGTATCCATTTACAACGATTATTTTCACAAGTTGTACTAATTAAGTCATTACTCTATGTTTGGAAAACAGTGGGTCTTACTACGTCCCGCCTGATTGGAATCGGCATGCGAGCTTCGGACGACTGCCCGGGCTGAGAGCCCAGCTCTAACTAACTGTGTAACTGTGATCTGCTTTCTCGTTCTCACACAAGTCCCTTTCGCTTACCGAAAGGGTTTATCTCATACCCTTTTCTTTTTCCAACATATTTCTCTAATCTTTCTTTCTCTCCTAGTGGACTGGGAGGGGTGCGTGATACAGATAATTCGAATTCTTCCTCTAGATATTATTTTTATCATAAAAGACGTATTCTCCTTCTCACTGTAACATAGACCTCTGCCCTAATCACCGATGACAGCTTTTAGATGACTATTTTCAACAATCAGCTTGACCACCCGGCTAGTACTGATACGTCGGACCGTATGTTCTTCGTTGGTGATAAAAAGATTTGCCCAAACCTTGGGGCAGCGTATGGTAAATGTCTCACATTGTGTAGCGATAATTAGAGTCGACAACCTTAGGGACTTTTCCAAACAGCCATTTCCTTTCCCTGTTTAGTTAGTCGATGTGTGTTGACTATTTGTACTAGTCTTATATCTCTACCTCGTTTCTACGTAGAGTCTAGCATCATCACCAAGATGCATACTAGTGCGCCCCCAGGGTGCACGATCCCCGTCGGCCTCGATCGTTGCGTCATATAAGGAGATATAATTTTGTTATGTATCAATTTTCAGTATTTACTTCAACAGTGATCGATACGTAAGTATAGCTGGGTATTAAGCTAGGAAAGTATATTCATGGAACAGAGGGGCTCGCGTTTAATCCGCCGGGGTAATCTTCAGGCTAAAATGCGTGGAGTTATTTTGCCGGGTGTTTTTATATACACGGCTAGCTTGTTTACCAATCAGATTCCTTGCTGTTCTCTCAGCCAATCGTTGGGCTTCCCGCGAACAAAGGTAGTGTTCGTGTTACTTCCTATATTCTGTTCTATTGTTCTGTTTTCTATAGATTGGCTATTATCTTGTTTCTTTGGTTGTGTCAATATAATGGTTGAAATTATTTTAACACGTGGTTCCTTGTATTTCGTTTTTACGTTTTAATTTTCAAATTGTTAAGTCTTTGTTTAGTTTAGTTTTTTGTTTTTTACTTATTTGTTTATATATTTATTTATTTATCGTTAGCTTAAGGTAATTGTATTTCTGTGTAAGCAGCTGTTTGCTATCTCACTTCTACAGTTTAGTGGCTTTCGGGGATCTTTAAAGTTTAGGATTTGAAATTTTTCATTCAGGCATAATCTACACGGGTCGTCAAATTGTCTACATGTACTGGCCTGTCGTATTATTTTCCATTCAATTATTGGTGAGCGTCCATTTTCTTTGAGCTCCCTATAGTGGTGTGCTTGTGATGTTTTTATTAGACGTTCTCTGTTTTTAAATGTCCTTTTGTGGACATAATATATGGTTTTAAAATATAGGCAGGTCATACCCAGGTAGTACGTCTTCTTATTCGGTCTTTCCTTGCCAAATATTGTGGCTCGGTATGCAACACTTTTGGTCAGGCATTTACAATACGTTTGGTTAGGCATCCATTTTGTAGTGGACAAAGTGGACAATTTGTGCAGTTATATCTTTTCTCTTCATTGCTAATTTTTTTTTTATTTCTGTTCGGGTGATTACTGTTAGGGTTTTGTTTATTTCTATTTGTATTGTTTATATTGTTGTTTGTATTAGTGTGACTTTTGCTATATTTTTCACTTTTTTATGAAATTTGTTAATTTTCTCTTCCTCTGTTTTCACTTTTAGTATTTAGTAAATGTGTACCTTAATTGTCATTTCTAGGTTTTCGCCGCAGCTGTAGCATAGTTTTAGGTTATTATTATTGAATAGTTTATGCAGGTGATTGGTTACGGGGAAGTGTGTTTAAATCAGATTTACGATTTTTTTACCCAGTTTAGTTTTTAGCATCTGGTTATAGGGCGGTATATAGTAGATTATATTTATTTTTCTTTTCTTTTTAATTTTGTTCTAATTATTAGTGTCCTGTTTTTATATTTAATTTCTGTATAACTGTAACCACTTTTTAAGACTATATTGTAAATGTTGATTGCTTTATTTAAAAAAACTTTTGTTGCTAGCATTAGTGATAAGTCTACCTTCGATAGAATTCAGGATATATATTTTTTGAATGATGTGGGTGATTAGACTTGCGTTTATGTGTGTTGGATTAGTGTTATCTTGTAGGTATGGTTCGTAAGTATTTCTATTTAGGTTTAATGTGACGTCAAGAAAGTTTGTTGTTTTTATGTTAGCTAGTACTTCTACTTTTAGGCCTAGTTTTTCATTTCCATATGTATAATTTTCTTGACGTTGTCTCCCTTGACTTTGTTGAAATCTCTAATTCCTCATCTCTATGCAGGGCGATGTCTGTATAATCAAATATATTTGTGAGTGTATATAAAATGAATAACCCAACAAGAGCTGATGCCTCCGCAAAGTCAAGGCCACCCATGCCCATATATATATATATATATATATATATATATATATATATATATATATATATATATGTATATATATATGTATATATGTATATATATGCATATATATATATATATGTATATATATGTATATATATGTATATATATATATGTATATATATATATTCGTATATATACATATATATATATGTATATATATATATATATTTGTATATATACATATATATATATATGTATATATATGTGTATATATACATATATATATATATATATGTATATATATATGCATAGATATATGTGTATATACATATATATATATATAGGTATACATATATATATATATGTATGTATATACATATATATATACATATATATATTTGTATATATATACATATATATATATTTATATATATTCATATATACTAATATATATATATATATATATGTATATATTCATATATATATATATGTATATATTCATATATATATATATGTATATATTCATATATATATATACTAATATATATATATATATACTATATACTAATACATATATATACTATATACTAATATATACTATATATATATGTATATATATATATATATATATATATATATATATATATATATATATATATATATATACTAGCGGAACCCGTCGCCAAGCGTTGCACGGGAGAAAGTACTACCTAATGCATCACGTCTAATGTAATAAAATGCCTATAGTTCTTTCTTCCCCCCTCTACCGTGTTGGCGAATGTTTTAAATTTTGAAAAAATAAAGAAATTGGAGGAGTAGAATGGGATCGAACGCTGTAACTGTCGATAATGAAGACTCCCTTCTTTACAACGGCACCTTAGTTTCGATTTAAAAATACATGTGAAAATAGGCCAATTAAGCTAGGTGTTTTGTGAAAATTAAACTGTGCTTATTAGTTCCCGGTGTCGATAAGTAGAGCTATAGTACATAATTGTTAAGGGGAAAAGTTTTTGCTACCACCTATATGGAGTTTGTTTTAATTTACTAAAACATGCTCGAGTGAATAAGTGTAGTATAGTGGTGAGTTTAGTAACCTGTGATGCATGTGGTTATTTTCCGATATTCCGAGAATGTACAGGGGAAAAATGTCTCTACTTTATATATTAGATATATACTTATATACATATATATATAGTAATATATATTTATATATATATATATATATACTAATGTATATATATACTAATATATATATTTATACTAATATATATATACTAATATATATATATATACTAATATATATATATATACCAATATATATATACATATATATATATACATATTTATATATACATATATACGTATATATATTTATATATGTATATACATATATATATATATACATATTTATATATACATATATATATATACATATATATACATATATATATTTACATGTATTAGTATGTATACATAAATATAATGTATATATATATATATATATATATATATATATAATATAGAGCGAGAGAGAAAAAAAGAAAGAGAGATAGAGAAAGTTATCTAAATATATTTAGGGCAATTAAGCTAAACAAATTATTCCGCGTTTTATCTCCGGAGTAAATCTTTAGGCCGAAATGCATTGTGTCTGTTTTTGCCGGGTGTTTTTATAAGCACGTCTGTCTAGTTAACCAATGAGATTATTTTCTGCTCCTTCAGCCAATCGTTGGTCTTCTCACAGACATATGGTCGGTTAATTTTACTTCATATTACATATTCTGTTGTTCTACTTTCTCTAAGATGGCATCTCCGTTTTTTTGTTGTTCCCTTAGGCAATCATTAGCGGTTGATTTTACTTCCTATCCATGTCTCTTTGTTGTGTAAATATAATGGGTGACCTTATTTTAACACGTGCCACCTTGTATTTCTATTTTAGGTTTTAGTTTTTTGTTTGTTTTTATGTTTCAGTTGTGTTTGGTGTTTATATTTATTTATTTATTTATCATGTATGTTTAACACAAGGTTAATTTTATTCTGTGCAAGCAGTTGTTTTGTATGTCGCTATTACTGTTTAATGAGTATTGGGGATCTTTAAAGTTTAGCATTTCAAATTTCTCATTCAGACATAATCTTCACAGGTCGTCTAAATTGATATATATATATATATATATGTATTTATATATGTATATATATGTATATACATATATATATTTATATAATATGTGTGTATATATATGTATATATATATATATATTTGTGTGTATATCTATGTATATATATGTATATATATTAATATATATATATATATATATATATATATATATATATTAATATATATATATATATATATATATATATATATAGAGAGAGAGAGAGAGGAGTATTAGAAGGCTATCACAATGCAAGAAATAGAAATATGTCGGTGTTGAGAAGTAAGACAAACAGACAAGTGAGTTTAATTCCTATATCTTTTCAAAAACATTATATTAATAATTTTTTTATTAATAAAATGTCTTTGAAAAAATATATGAATTAAAATCACTTGGTCTTTGTCTTACTCTGAACGCCGACATATTTCCATTTGTTGCAAATGTTGTTATATACTGAGGCGTTAGATAAAGAAAGAAAGTTTCTCTTTTATGGTTTGCGTATATATATATATATATCTGTGTTATCTTAATATCCGTGAATCAATTTTAGTGTACATCCTATATATATATGTATCTGTTGTGCGTGTATGTGTGAGCGTGGATATGTATACTTAACATTTCAACCCTTCCTTAACCTCTACACCTCGACTGCACCCATTAACCCTTCCACAACCATCATACACAGCTAATATTCCCACCCAGCCCGACAGAAGAGACACTTTCTTTCTTTATCCAACCCCTCAGTATATAACAACACTAAAATCGGCTCTGACCTAAAATACCGGATCTCTATATATGGATGTATATATATAACCTACCGATATTCATTTCAACCAGGAAACGATGGTTGTTCGAAATCCTCATTTTTTTATATACACCGAACCATAACAAAAGAAAAAATTCCAGCAACAAACGGATGCCGATAAAAATACTACGCATGGTAAATTGGGATTTACCAATTACCAAAGACCATCAACATCTTGCAAAAACTTTTAGACTCCTGAACAATTTGAGTATCATTTTCTTTTTCAAACATTCATCCCTAAATAACGGATGCTTTTAACTTTATTTATATTTTTTATTTAATTTTGTCCTGACGTGTTATTAGATAACACCCACTTTGACTTTATGCTCACACCTCAAAATAAGACTTTTCACTTCTGGCCCTAATTGTTGTTTTTACTTCATATAAAATTTGCAAAGTTAATTGTTGCCGACAATATTTATAATCGCATTGTCGGCTTCCCCATCCTCTGATAAAAAGAAATGTGTTCTTTGAAAATCCATCGATTAAAGATATGAGGCTCCTTGCTCTTAACTTTTAATGTTTTTAATAAATATTGTATCTTTACAATGTTTCATTCTCATCTTTTACCTCTAAAATAAATTGCACTATTTAATATATTGAGCTTTACACTATCACGATAGATTATTATTAATAAACGATAATTTAATGATCGTTATAATTCTACATTCAAATATTATATATGTGTGTATATGTGTATGTATATATATATATATGCATATATATATATATATATATATATATGAATATATATATATATATATAAATATAAATATATATATGTATATATATGTATATACATATATATGTTGCTTTCGTTTTATAACATTTTATTGATTGCATATATCACGTATGCGTTACTATTAGTTTATGTATCTAAAATGATTATTTTGTTTATGTAAGGACAGCTCATAATATTCGGATACATCAACTCATCACAAATATTTATGCATAAAAATATGTGCATTTCTCTCTTATTTACTTTTGCGAAATGCTCTGGATGGATAAGTCTTCTCGTATGTAAAAATGCTTATATTTGTTTTTTTCTAAGTAATGTATACCTTAATGCATTAAACTTAAATGCTTTTCCACCGTGAAAAGGATCAAGTAAAGGTCAGGGAAATCATGAGTTCGATAGGTTAAGTGTATTTTAGCTAAACTTCAAAGGGCGTAAAATTTGTTCAATCGGATGGAATATGAGTTTAAATATGCGTAATATCGATAAGAATCGATCAAAATGAAATTATAACTAATTATTACTGAAAAAACGAAAATGAAGTAAGAAAAAGAGAGACATGAATATATCAAGAAAGTATCTGTGTACCCTTAATTGTATTAATCTATTTACAGGAATCTAAGGTGGAATTTATACTGAAAAATATCATATAATGTGACTATATGTTTCCCAACGATGTTTTATACTAATGGTTTCAGATGCAAACTATGAAATTGACTATTTCGAGTTGACATGTGGGAAAGTAGAGAAAATGCGGCTGCTGTTCAAATAATTATTTAGAGTTCATCTTTGAATATAAGTATTGGAATCATAGCCGATATGCCATATAGAATACCATAACCTTTTGTAAAAAGACAAAAAGTACGTTAGCCTTATGAGCTCATTTTAGGGGCGAAATAATCGTGTCTGTGTAGCAGCAGCTTAAGAGAAAGAGATTAATATAATGAAGCGATCAGACAAAAAAAAGCGTAAAAAGATTTTAAAATTATATATTGTACCAACGTGTACGCAGCGTATTAAAACCGCACCCGGTTAATTGGGGATCTGTTGAAAACCAAGATACGTCTGATTTGGTAACCGGCCAGTAAAAACCGCCTTAACGCTGCGTCTGTTGATAATCTGCGGTAAACAAAGAATATTCTACTCGCAAGATACTCCATACATTCTTCCATTCTCCTCAAACAACATTTAGCCATGTGTATATGACACCCCAAATAAGACACGCTCGCTATTCCAATGAACTTAGATGATCGTGAAACATAGAAATGACTAATCTTGCCTATTGAAACATAAAAACTTTGATGCAAGTAAACCCCCAGGCGCTAACAATCAATTCACTGTTTATGTACAACATTGACAGACTTCCCGATACGGGTTCTCTTAAAAGCAAAGCGCCTCAACATGATCACTTATATCACTCTTACGACAGTAGTCGGACTTATAACAATGATCATCGTAGAGTTGGCTCCAATCTTAGTGATCGTGCCAATGCATCGTTCCCTTCATGGGAACGAATCTTCCATTATCACACCCATATCACCTTTAAAGTGTCGGGCCACAATGACAGTGACATTGCCGTCTACGCATCCACCTTTAACGCTGACGATCAAGATAAAACATTGTTTGTCAAGAATTTGCTGCCTACTGTAAACCGCGTACTTTCTCATGATCTTTTAATTATTGCAGGTGATCGAATGTCCGCACAGACACAAACTACATCAGAAAAATGCATATTCTCGAACGATTTTCAATTTGATACCAATGAGCTTACGATGAAATAGTTGATATC
>OY744523.1:48828596-48836096 GCA_963556195.1 Sepiola atlantica
AAGAATGAAGAGAAACAGATGAAGCAGAAAGAAAAGAATAAAACACTTAATGGAAACGAGCTGAAAAAAAGGAAGCAGGGAATAAATCTGACAATTCTGAAGAACAGATGCAATAATAGTACTTATAGACAAGAATGGGACTAGCAACATCACGTCTGTGAGAGAGAGGGTATTGAAGAAGAGAGGATTGGGCCAAATAAATTATAAATACTCTTCTTAACTTTATTAAGAACCCTTAAATTGGACAGAGATTCGCCAGCTCAAATATGACAACTGTATTCCATTAAAATAGAGAAACAGAGACTTTGTAAACAGGAGGCAAGGAAAGGAGAGTTTAAAAAACAAGAAGAATTGTGGCAAAGTGGACAACGTAAGAAAAATGCCCTACGGACTTTAGAAGCCATTACTATTAGAAGAAGATTGAAATCTTAAATTCACAAAAAGGATGACTTGTTCATTTTAACAATATCAATATGTGATGTAGTGATGTGTATTATTTGGGTTAGCAAGTTGGCTTCGGCTGTTTTGACAGACAAGTGGGTTGATGGTTAAGGGTTTACAGCTAACCGGCAGAAGTCGGAACATAAGCCCTAGTCACATGAGAATAAGATGCATTAAACTCTGAGACAGAAAGAGAGAGAAAGAGGGGAGAGAGAGAGTGAATGATTTACAAGAGAAAATACAGCGTATAAATAATGTTCTTTCGTCGGGGCAATGTCAATGATATCTTCTTTTATATATCAACGAAAGAAAAGCATAGTCAATAGAGTATAAGAAAGAAAACTAGAGGTGAAATATTGTCAGGTGATTTGTTTTAGATTGCCTTGCCTTTTTAAAAATCGCTGAGTTGCAGTCAACATACGAGGTGTTTACCCAACATATCAAACGAGCAATGTGTTTTTCTTGTGACACCGTCCCCTATTGTTTTTTATAATATATTATTATTTTACATTAGGAACATTCTTGTGATTTTCTTTTCTTTTCCTTGCTGTGTTCTGTGCATTCTCATCCCCAGTTGACGACAATCTTCTGAAAAAGATAAAAATCCTGACTTTAGATAAAAAACACGTTGTTGCAAAGCCAGGATAAATCAACTTAGAGACTTAAACCATCTTCGACAGGATAGCAGAACCTATACGTCGGCTTCGACTTCCCAGGAACCAAACTAAACCATTCCAGAGTGGTCGATCAGGTGTTGTCCGTAGGTTATCCAGACTGGTAATTGAGAACCGCACCTATAAGGGGCGTTCGTCATAAGTGGTATCTGTGGACGTCACACACATACCAAGGGGAAAACTGAAAACTTGTAAATGGGGTCCTGACCAACGATAGACGCATGGTGATTACTGCAGACATTACATTAAAAACTTGTTAACAGAAAAATAAAGATGAGCCTGTGCCGTTAGACCAAATGTTGCAATAAATAGCCTGTACAGTAAGAGGTTAAAATTGTTGCCGTTACAATGCGATTGAACATTCGTTATTGCCATAGTAAGGTGCGATGTTGACCAACAAACAAGTTGTTTCATCGGAACAGACAGGAAGCAGCGCACAACCGTAAGATACTATCAGAACGTTAGTAAAATATGCGGACCTGAGAGCGTTTGGAATTAGAATCAAGAAGAGAAAAAATAGTAGCGAGTAATTATCGGAACTTTGTCCAAATAGTGTAATCAAGACCACAGGCTTTAGTTTACTTACTATAAGGTGTGAAACGTTCAAACAAGATACGGTTGAAAAACGAATAAGAAGCAGATCTGCAGAGGTAAGTTAGAGACTCTTTAGAACATTCCTTGCGGCTAGGGAAACGTATAACCGTCAGTGTATAGAGTTTTAGATTGTTAGTATTATTAATCCATTTTTCGTCGAAAAAAAAGAAAAGAGTGGGAGATTGGCGAAATACATCATCCTAGAGTAACCGTTCTTTGTGAGCGACCGGAAATTTATTTTTTCTGGCTTGCATAGATTCTACTGCTGAAGTGTTACTAGTGAGTGATAGAAATATTGTTTTTAAGATTAGAAAAGTTTTTGAGCGTGGCTGTCTTTACCAGTTGTCAATCACGATTACTTTTGTTTTAATATTTAGTTTTATAAATAAACGAGATTTTTTTTTAGGCATGTATTGAACAATTAGGGACCATGTACCGAATTTTGCAGTAGATAAGGATAGGCAATACAAGATCCAGAAAGGGATCAGAAATCTTATGAATGGAATTATGGTCCCTACATACAAGAACTAGACCGAGTAACTGAAGGATTAGCTGGTGGGGTTGCAAGAAATAACTAAAAGTATTTAATCTAGTAGATGAAGACGTGGTCTTACTGAACTACGAAAAGGCGGTAGGGCTGGTCTGAAATTTTATTAAAGCCCTTAATGTAGAGAATCCAGGACTGACTTAGAGCAAAGTCCGAGCATAGCCCGTAAGGCCGTTTTGCGATTAAGCGAACCGCTATCAAGCCTGTCATGGAGTTGACGATGGCTGTATGGTTATTGGAGGGAGAATATAGTAGCTTGCAGCTTCAGCTTTTCTTGATGAAAATACGCCGACAAGTGAATCGTTGACGCATATATCGATGCGTGGCGCAGGCGAGAGATGGGGGAGACGTGTTGTGGGGCGAACCAAACAATTTTTCCGAGACCCAGAAATTAGCTAAGGAAAGCTAGATATTCTAGAGGTTACTAAGTCGCTACACGGAAAAGACAATAGAGGGCAAAGTCAATCATAATCCGCGAGTCAAGATGACGGCAAATCGGACGCAGACCCGCGGAGCTCACAGGCTAGCGACCAGGAAATAGAATCAGAGCGTACTTCCCAGAGCGTGACGGACACTTCCTGGAAACGCTTAATGGTCTCTTGGAACAGAATGAAAGGCCAGGTAGCTCCATTAACATGTTGACAGTTAGCGTGTGGTCGCGAATGCGAGTTTTCGATAAATTGTGAGCTACAGAGTTGTTGCTTCTGCTAGTAACTGGGCGATTTCAGGCGGAGTTTCTTACAAGTGGAGCGATTTGTTCCTAGGACTAGCGTCCTACTTAAATAATTACCCGAAACGTACCGGTGATGAATACTCACGAGAGTGGTCTGAATAGACCACGGAGATAGGAAAAGTCTATTAACCGACTGTTATTTCAATCATTTAGGACTGCAACGAATGGTAGATACAGGGGGGGGGGATGCGCGAATGCAGAAGGGGTAGGAGGAGAGAAGACGACGGTTCTAGTGATGGACAGCTGTTGCCAGAGACCATGTTCAGAGTGTTTGGATTCCGAAACCGACGGGAGAGAACACAAAATCTGTCAATGTTGTCGGAGAACCAGCTTCCCTGTTAAGTGTTGATAGAGCACACCCACCTAAATTGATACCAGAATACCGGTCTCTCTAATCCGGTTGGGTGCATAACGATAGTTGCAGATAAAACAGAAATTGTGTTCAGCGCATTTAGTTGTCAGTAAGACTAACAGCTACGAGATGACCATTGATAACATCCTCTGTTTACTGATGTAGGTATATTGTGAAAAGTAAGATTATAAATCTTTTGTTCCATCTGACTTATGTAGCAAAATGACGTTTGGAGAGGATTGACTTCTAGAGAATAAAACCCGGATAAGTGTCGACCCACCAAAACTCAAAGTATTGGGAATAGAGGTTCTCCTGAGAAGGCGGTCAGTTACACCCAGGTTGTAGTGGCGCAGTCCGACGTTAAGCACGCCCCACCCCCGAAAGCGGATGGTATACTGTGTAAGGAAAATGCATAGTCATAAAGCATTCCACGGTGAACTGTGTTAAATAGTGCCTGTGGATAAATATGAGGACGAAGAAGATGGTCCACTTTGAATGAAGCCGTAGTCCGGGGAGGGGAAAGATGGTCCCCGTGTTGTTGGCGTACACAACGAATCAAACAGTTACATTCAAGTAATAAAAGGCTGTCGATATCCATGATTAATTTACAGGATTAATCGACAAGTCTTTGTTGATATTTTACTTTAACATGTTGAAGTCTGTACAGTAACATTCTAGCGGTAACACGTTCAAAAATCGGGTATAGTGTCCAGGTGCATTGCACTTCAGAAACAGAGCATTACGGCTTATTGGCCTTTTGACCAAGATCAAAGTTAAGTATCTGTCTCGATGGATATTAAACCCTATAGACCGGTATCGTATTGGCCTAGGGTCCTGATTCCGGCGGTCTGTGGGTGTGTCTTGTGCAGTTCTAGAAGCTCCACCCTCCAAGGCGTTGCCTCCCCTCTTTGGGGATGAGTACGTTTATCGCTTACTGCCTTAGGCGCCCCTACCAGGGAATGGCGACGGGGCTGCCCAGGCATTTTTTGTAAGCCAGAATTCTCACCTTCTCGGGCGCTGGTTTTTAAAATCCCACTTTCCCGACCTTGTGTAACATCTTACATTGTGGGAGGAAGATAAATAAAACAGAGCATTATAGTATATAGGATAATGCCAGGGTAATTAACAGTATATGACATCTGTGATGGGAAAATGAAAAAGGAAAACCAAAAAAGGATGTTTTTTATGTGCACTTCAACGTTTCGTCCTCATTTATAAGACTTCATCAGGATGATAATATAACGAAAAATGTCATGCAAGCACGTGCACATATAGGGTTGACATTATGGGAATAAGAAAGGAAAGTAGAAGCCACTACTGGAGAAAACAGTAGGGCTGACGTCCGGGCTTAGTGGAGTAAGTAGTGAGGAATTCCTCACTACTGACTACTTTCCTCCCTTCTTCCAATGATGTCAACCCTATATGTGCAAGTGCTTGCATGACATTTTTCTTTATATTATTATCTTGATGAAGTCTTATAAATAAGGACAAAACGTTGATCTGCACATAAAAAAATCCCTTTTTGGTTTTCCTTTTTCATATATATATATATATATATATATATATGCATCTGTATGTAGTTGGCATACAAGGTGTAGTTTTAGCCAATGTCGGGAAGCGTGACGGGTTTTAAGGCTACAGTCTTCTTTCATTCTTCAGAATGTGTGTGTGTGAAACATATTTTGGAAAATATTGAGAACTGTGCAATTCTCTGAATTTGTAAGCATGTCCACGTGTATTAAAAACAAAAAATATAAAAAGAGTTATTTTTCACAACCTTTTTATCTTCTTCTTTCTTCTTTGTTTGTTTCGCTTCTCTTTTTTACCTCGTTCTTTTTCTTATTCTTCTTCCTTTCCTATTTACCTTTTTTTTCTAATTTCGTTGGCAAGATGGGTAATTAGTGTGCGACTGATTAACGAATCAGTTTCTACACAACAGATATTCAATAAATCCAATTCCATTTAGAATTATCCGCCAAGGAGATTTAAATACGCCTTGGGCCGGCTATACTTATCATAAAATGGTAATTAGCTTATCGCTATTAAAATGATTATATATGTTTACTGTTAAAATATTTATTATTTAGCATTGTAATTTTATTAGTTAAAATATGTTTTTTTTTATTATTGTAAAATATGTATTTACAACTATTTATAAAAATACAGAATTAATTAACTTCCTGGTTTATTTGTATTACCTTTGCTAGTGAGGTTATCTATTTGCTCGGGTTTGGTTGTTTATTGTTTGTTTGTGTAGAGCCTAGAATGCACATGTATTGGGCAATCGTTAATACAATTTGTCAAAGTATCGGTAATGATCTAACTTAGAATTAAGTTAATGTGGGAACATCTCGGTCAAAGGAGAAAGTGACGGAACAGATTAAAATTACACTTTTGGTTATACTTTTGTTTATCTCAAAAAAAGAGACTCGCTACTTGACAAAAAAATTACCGGCAAAAAGCACAACATACATAAGGATGTTTCGAGTTTCATTGGATATCAGCTGCGAATAACGCCCAAGCTATAAAACGTCTATATAGACACCTTTATACTATCCTCATCTCGCTAAGAAGGTATTTCCGGGTATTCATGGAGGCGTAAGTTAGCACTTATTTGTGACATCCATCTGTAGGATCCATTATGCGGTAAAGATCGGAAGGAATAATTCATCACATCTACATCAACCAATGTGTAGAAAATATGGGATGTCTTGCGCTGTCTGACAGCGAGTGTTGAAGAGAACGAGTCATAAAAGATTCGGACGAGAATTATCAAACTTATGATTGATTGACTGGATTTGATATAGAGTAAGTGGGTGAAGGCTTTTCTCGCTTAAACTCGTTTATTAAGGACATAAGCCAAGTTTTATAAATTTCCCGTGTCTCTATACGTTAAAACCTAATAGTATAAGGGTTATAATATACACACAGTGAATAGGTTACCTTAAAGCCGAAAACAAGATATCTAAATGGCGAAATCGTTCCCATGAAAGAGTTTGGTTAACTAAGTGACTACAGGAAAATGTCACTCTTGTATTAATATTCCGAGCTAGCCTAATAAGTATCAGAAATAATTTCAAACGAAATAGATTATGAAATAAAAAAAGAAAACAATCGAGGCAAAATTAAGTATTGATTTAGCAGGTGCATTGCTGTTTGAAGCCAACACCGAATGTCCGATCGACTTGTCTTTTTATAGTAGATATATGAAGTGTGTCTGGAATGTAAATGGCCTGATGTCTTGCATGCTTTATGTCAATTCTAAATTAAAAGAAATGTACGTTTTTTACTCATTAAAATAACTAATGGTTGACTTTTACACAGTAATGTGCACTATTAGGAAACTTTCTCTTCAATGTCGCTCAGCCGTGTCGTTATGACCTCTGAGCCTTCAAAAAGAGGCGCTTTAATTGTCCTGTTGTGTTAGGAGAAAATGATAAAGCCAATACGCTGATGTTCATTTTATGAGGTGATCGGCGTTCATTGTCCGTTGCTTAAAGGTTCATTACCTGAAATGGAGCAGGTTTTAAAATGTAAGATGTTCAGAGAGTTACGATTACAGTAAGATACTTTAATTCGGAAGATAAGGTTATCATACAATCTGTTACACCCTTCTTCAACAATAGCCAGGCAGCAAGCATCATATCTAGTCCCGTTGTTTTTCACACTGACCTTGTGTACACGCACAATCCCCCACACACACATATATATATACATATATACATATATATATATATATATATATATATATATATATATATATATATATATGGGTAGGGCATATTGCCTGAACGCTAACTACACTGAATGTCAAGGTGTTATTCCTGTATGATAAATAGGTAGGGTAGTCTACTTCTGGCAGGATAGTGAAAAGAGAGTAGAATATAAGTGTATGTATATGCACTAATTAAATAAATAGTTAAATGGTGATAAATGTTTGTCCAATTTAATATGTTCTTCCCCTCTCCTTTCCACTCTATAAAAAACAAAAATAATGTAAATATGTGTTCTCTCTTTAAGCATTTTTATTTTTTACGTGGCATAAGGATGCTCTTTTCTCGAGGAAAACTCGCAACTAAAACATGTATGCATATATGTGGCAAATAATCTTCATATAAAATATTTTTTAAATAGTCATACAATACATATGTGTGTATAT
>OY744523.1:48838596-48856096 GCA_963556195.1 Sepiola atlantica
ATATATATATATATATTGTAACTTATAAATGAAAACATAAGGTTTTATCGTATTACTTTATGCAGATTATATGACCTTCAAATGTCTACGTCAAAAGTAGATCACGACAATCATGGTTTGAAGCCAATTCAATTAATTGCTTATGTAGCAGAGATAAGACATAAAGCGGGCAAACAATTCAGAGACACTTGTGTGTCAGTATTACAAAGACTTTAAAAAGTACGTGTGCACTTGTTAATGGGTATGACGTAAAACCTATGCATGTGTGTGTTTGTGTATATGGAAATGTATCCGTGTTACCCATTGGGTCAGAAGCACTCTGAAAATCTATACAACTTTGACGTCATTAAACATTTCGTATCAATGATATACTTTTTAGAACATTCTTCTATAATAAACCAACGTAAGTCTCTTTACTTTTAAATGGTAGATCATCGAGAAATGCAAATCTAATAGTCTTCCTCCAGGAATTGCACCGCAGCAAAATTCAAGATATTTATAAATCTTCTATAAACTGTATAGACATCCAACCTTAGGTTTTCAAACTATGTCTTAACAAAAGAAAATGTCTACTAGAAAAATGCACTTATAAGGCAAAGACATCACCCACTAAAATAAAATCTGTCTCTCCTCATATATGTATATAAGTCCGACACCCCTTATCATACTGAACATACAGGACGTATCTAGGATCTTTCCAATTAAATTATTCTACGTTTATTTTTAAAATGTATCTGAAATAATAACCTATCTCTGTTCATACTTGCATATCACCTTCGTATCATTCCTACTAACGCACATAGAACCTGTGAATGGTAAATGCTACGGTGAGGGTGTTATTCTACCTTACCCTACGGACTACACGAACCTTTCTTGTTAACTATTAAAAACGGGACCACATGCCTGTTGGTATTGAAACAACAAGTCCAGCGTAATACTGCCAGTCAGACAAACGTTCAACAACTCTCTTAATATACTGTATTTATACTTTCTTCAATATGTTTTGTTTCACTAAATGTGGAGTTTGTGTCTTGTTTCCGGACCACTTACATGTCTACTACATCATATAACTGTATATATATAAATATAAATATATATATATATATATATATATATATATATATATATATATATATATATATATATATATATATTAAGAAGGTAGATGATGAGAATAAAAATTATACAAAATGTAATATGAAACCATCAATTGTTCAAACAAGGTTAACATGAAGCTATTTTTCTTAATCAATATGATATGCGCTTGTCATCAGAGGCAACTCGACACATGTCAGTAAAATATACAATGCAAATTTAAAATGCAAACATTTGAAAATCTAAAAATGTAAATTATGTACAAAAATATAAACATTTTTTTAAAAATTGAATATGCAAAGAAAACCAGAGCTTTAAATCAATCCCAAAGGAATTTAAATAAATATCTCATCCGGGCCGTCTAAGGACAGTAACACTGTAGTGTTTTCGAATGATTTGTATTCGGGATTAAACTAAGGTATAGTGAATACTTTTGGAGGTGATGAAATTGGTATGCTGATTAAAACTGGTTTAGAGATAAGGGTACGGATTGGGTCGGCAATATTAGATCTGTTTAAGAGATAAGGGAGATTAGCATTATAACCGAGAAATGGTAGGGACTTATGGGAGTAATAATAATATTTTGAAATGGGGGCGTTACCCTCTTAATGACTGGATAAATATTTGTTGTGAAAGTTATAATTATTGATTTTGAAAAGTAGTGTGGATATGGGTTGATTAAGGTATTTGTTCGTATTTTTTAATTTGGTGGATACTTATGAGGAGTGATAGTTGGGGGCATTTTCCGGAGTGGAAGTCGGTATTTTATGGGGTTATGTATTTGGCAGAGGGTGTGTAGCTAGTCTTGTATCTGTATCGGTAAGTCCAGTTTATGAGTAGTGCTTGTCTGCTGTCGATGCATCCCTGAAAAATTTAATCTTGAATATTCAAACACACTGTATTTCGTACAATGATGGGTTAATATATAGTGTTTTTCAGCGTCCCACAGACGACATCTATTTATGGCTGAAGAGAAAGATGGTCGTCTCTCAATTACTTTCCATTTGAAGGTGAAGGGTGTCTTTTTATCTTTAAGTTGACATATCTGGGTCGCGAGTTCTGTATTTGCCTTGTTTTGTATCTGAAGGTGTTTCTGTGTGCGTATAATTTTTGCTTGAAGCTTCCTTGCGTCATGCCAATGTATTTTCTGCTATATCGGTAGTATGGTTTGTGACAGTTACTTCATATACGAGGGAATTGATTTTGCAATTCCCCCAAGTTTCTGTTTAGTTCTAGAAGCTGACTTTATATCCGTTGATAAGTTATAACAAGAGTATCACCTTTGGTCGTCTTATTTTAATGAGCGTTGATAATTAAATTATAAAATGCAATAATAAAACTATCAAGCGACCTCAAATTTATTAAAACACTAACAGAATGTCCATATTAAGACGGATAAAAGTAATTACCGGATAGAACAGTTTTGTTACACATTTAGTTATTTTCGCTTACTTATAACGATTCTAAACGTTATGTCTTACAATCGTTATTATTACTGTGATAAAAATCCATTATATGATTTTGATTTACAGAAATGGTTTGAATGTAAATCTTAAGCTTAAAAAATTCTAAAAACAATTGAATTCTGAAATAAATTTAATTTTGCTTCATTGGTGCATAATGACTATGGATAATATTCAACGCACATCTGATATATTTCAATTTTACAATGTGATTTTCCATCCATTTTTATGTCCTCTAAATCCCTTTACAATTCTCCAAAGAAGCCGAAACATAAGGAATATTTATTAATTGATGTATAATACCTATTGTAAATAATTCAGCACGATCGGATGCGTCTAAATTTTCGGGAACAGCTTCAAGTGAATCTTTACCTTTACTGCATAAAATGAAATAAATATAGCGACATGTGTACCCCGTAAACCTTACAACTGTGTTGAAAAATTTATAATTATCGGCTATGTCTAAGATTGAATTATTTACATAGAAATATACAAACATATGAACATACCTAACTTTAAAAAGATGGAGAAATGTCGTACGTTATATATATATATATATATATATATATATATATATATATACATATATATATATATATATATATATATATATATATATATATATATGGATATATACATATATATATATAGAGAGAGAGAGATATATATATATATATATATGCTCGAACTGAGTCAGTAAATGTTTGTTTTTCTTATGCTACGTTTTCTATATATTTTAATCACACAACATACGTGTTAAAATAAACCGCATTTAATGGAATCGGTTCTTTAAAAAACAAATTCAATTTGTATTTCTCATTAATGCACAGCATGTCTCATCTCTTAGTCCATTTATATCTATCCCTCTTACTTTAGCTCACAGTGTCCTAATCTACCTCGCTCTTATTTTATACGAATAATTCACCCTGAATTCATGTAATTTCCTTTTGTTACGTCACTCGCTGTGCACTGTGACAACCAAGCAAGATAGAAACAAGCGACATCGACAGTCGTTTTTTATGATATTTCACCTCAAACGGGGCAGGACGCCACTGTGGACGTAAGTGGCTACTGAGAATTAGGGAGCATGTGTAGGGTGTCATTCTAAGTTGGGAACTGTGCAGCGAAATGTCTGGTTACATCAGTTTAAAACGTCTGCATTGTTGTACTGTCAGGGAAACAGGGAGCACGGAAGGAGTTCCAGAGGCCAGCAGCACGAAAAATAAGCTATTGGAGTAGAAGAGTATCCCGCATCTGGGGACCTCTGAATGGATGGGTTTTTGCTGATTGTCGAGTTGATCTAGGTAATGTACGTCGAGAGGCATCATAGCAGTCAGTTCATCGGAGCATAATGCATTGAAATATTTGTAAAACAAGCACACTGATGCTACATTGCGGCGATGGGGCAGGAGCTGGAGCTTGGTTGACAGTAAGGGGCCTATTAAGTTGGCAACTCTTTTTTGGACCTTGTCAAAGAGGGAGAGACAAGTAGATGATGCACCAGACAAGAGTGGCAACAATACTCCATGCATGCGGGGATGGTGGCTTTGTAGAGATACATGATAATGTCAGGTGTAATTTGTTTACTAGTACGGTAGAGGGGGCCCACCTTTTTTGCTGCAGCGTTGGCAATGTCTTCAATGTAGTTATTCAAATTCATGTTACCTGTGAAGGTTAGGCCGAGGAGTTAGAATGTTGAACTCTCAAGTAGGGTATTATTTGCCACAACAATTGGTGGGTGGAGAGGTTCCTTGTAGTTATTGAAGGAAAGTAGCTTTATCTTTTCGGCATTACAAGTTACCAACAATTTATGACCCCAATCTACTACAGCTTGGAGGTCATTTTCTAAGGATTCAGCCATTGCCTCGGATATGATCGAGTCTGCTTTGCCAACGATAGTAAAGTGTGGTGTCGTAAGCAAATAAACCAATCTCAGATTCAATGTCATCAGTGAGATCGTTTATTAAGATCAGGAACAATAAAGTTCCAACTATATATCCCTGGGGTACGCCAGCATTTATGCCATGTTGCTTAGATGAACGGTCATCGAGGGCAACCTAGATCGTTCTTTTGGTTAGGAAGGATCTAATTATATCAAGTAATTGCCCAGTAATACCGTATGAGTGTATTTTCAGAAGTCCTTCATGCCGTACGTTGTCAAAGACTTTGGATATATCAGGCGCTACTGTCTTAGCTTCACCTGCCTTGTCGAGTGTATGATACATGCGTTCAGAGAGGGCCGTTTGGATGTCTGCAGTAGATCGTGTAGATTCTCCAAACATCGCGAGTACCTAGTTTCTGTGACTGAATGCGTTTTTTGTTAACTCAGTATATATTAGTTTGCTTCACCTATCACGGCCTTACAATTATTTATTGACTCTATAAATGTCTGTTAATTAGTAGCTGACATATGGCAGCCGAATTTATGGAATGCTTGCTGCATCTCAGCAACGGTAGTTGCACATTTCTAGGTGAATCATTGGGGAGAGTGGGGGTTGCTAAAAGATGTTCGCATGTTGACATAGTCTTCAATGCCTGCTTTGACCCATTCAGTTAACTCATGTGCACACTGGTCAGCAGGCAGTGAGAAGGTTTCCCTCCATTGGGCGTAACTGATGTAATCTTTGATTGACTCAAAATCAGCTTGTCCGTAGTATCTTGTTATTTTGAGCAACGGCTCATCAGCTTTTGGACGACTTTTTAGGGTGATATGAATCATTAGAACAATGTGATCAGCATTCCCGAGTGTGCTATGAGCGTTCGTCACACAAGCCTCGGGCATTTAGGTCAAGCAAAGGTCTAGAAGTGAGGTTTGCTGGTCTACTTGATCGGAGATGATGGTCGGTAAATTAACAGTCTGAGAGAGGAAGTGAGCTAAGGAGAAATCATACGTAGAGTTACCGGTTGCGTCAGTAAGGCTTGATAATCCCAACCAGTCAAGGTGATGTACATTAAAATCCCAAAATACATGTATCTGGGCATTCGAGTCAAGTGAGCGTCCTCTATCTATGCTTTCATCGACAAAGATTAGCAGGGTACAGTACTGGGTCGAAGGGGAACGGTATAAGAATTATGAGTAACAAACGCTGTAAAGTCAATATAAAGCACATGTAGTCTTGGTCATCAAATTATAACCTATGTTCTCTAGTTCGGGGGGAGGGTGGTTTGAACATAAACCCCTATCCCGTGCATATGTTTGTCCTATTCTTTACAGTAGAGTGGGAGGTAGTCAGTAATGTCAAAGTGGTGAGAGTAGATTGAGGATTGAGGGGTTGTTTCACTTAGTGCTAGGATATCCGGGGAGTTTGTCAGGAGAAAGATGTCTACGTCGTTGGCGTTGGTTCTAAGTCCCCAGCTATTTGTGAATGTGAGCCTTAAGGGCGAGGACGAACGTGTTATTTTTTGGGTGTCTGGTTTATGGTTTGATTTGATTATTTTGTAATTACATGTTTGTTTTGTTATAGAGTGGATTGAGCAAGGTGTGTGCTTGTTAGGTTCCAATAAGCTCACATACCCAGTCCATTAGTCGCGACATGGTCCATGAGGGAATGGTCTCGGGAAAGCCCACCGATGATAACTGCAGGGTCCCTTTCCATGTGCGACATGGCACGTACAACTACACACGGTATTATGCAACTGATGATGAGGCAGCTGTTCTTACCGCTACTCAAGAGTTTGGGCTCCTGTCCTGTCAGTCGGAAATAGCAGCCAGAAAAGTTGTCTAATTTGTACTTTCAACCTGTCGAAACAAGAGCGACCCATTGTAGTCATCTAAGACTTAGTGACGAAAAAAACCTTTCCCCAAGTTGTCCAAATAGAGAGAAAGAGAAACGACGTGCATTGTCCTAGTAAGGAAACAAGGTCAAGGACTGAGTGTCTTTGAGGCGTCCCAGCGCTGGTACCTGTGTTCCTGGCTAATAGACAAAGAAGGAGTGCTAGGGTCGGCGAACAGAAGCACTTATCTACTCCATAAGCAATTGTAGGTTTGCAAACCGGATATTTTGTACGAGATTACAACTCTAGGAAGGTTGTCGATCAGGAGTAAAGATGCCTCCCTCTCCAACGGTTTGCTGCCACGGCGTAAGTAGTTGATAGCAAGGTGTTATCGTCAGAGATTTCCTTTTCCTAGATGGATGGCGTGACAAGGTCTTACGGGTCCATGTACTAGTCGGGTATTTCCGAGCCCCCGCAGGTACAAAAAGAAATTCCACATATATATATATATATATATATATATATATATATATATATATATATATAGCCAAGTTTACTGTACACTGCTGAGGGAATGGAAAGTTGAAGATAGGCTTCCCTCTCGCAAGTAATTACAAAAAAGAGAAAGACAGCCAAAACTTCAGGCACGCGTGGGATTTCAAGAATGTATTCAGTAGGAAATCAATAGACAATATATATCAATAATTGAACACAATTAAGTTAAACACAGAATTAAGAACATTCAAATAATACACATTAGAATTTAGAGAATTATAACATGTGAGTGACCAAAAGAATAAGAAAAGAGAGAAAAAATGTTTTTTTAAAGTGCTTATCTTTTTGTCGGTGGGAAATATCAGGTCTGGCTTGGCGCAACTAGCCTACGAATGACTTTAGTGGGAGGAGATTCATTTATTTGAGGAAGGAATTTAACAGGATGAAGTATCTTTTTTCAAGCAGTACGAAGCTTCTTTTTTTTTCTTTGCTATAAGTTAAGACGACTTTTTCATTATGTGCACATCGTTGGTCGAGTAACAAGAGTGGTCAGAATATATCGTTTTCAAAATAGTGAAAAAATCATTTGCCTGTCTCGTCTGTTAGTATTGATACGTTAGAAACAACTTGATTAATTAAATAATTAGGCAGCAAACGTGGGATTTCATGGATTTCGTCAGTAGGAAATCAATAGACAGGCAATAAGACACTATATAAGACAGTTTTAGTATTTTGTAAATATATAGATGTCGTAGGTACATACGTGTCGTATACAAACATTTAATATGGCAGTGAATAATATCGTATATAAACTAGCAGTGGTCAATATCCTATATAACCTCGTATCATATTGCATGAACATATTATATATAACGAAGTGATATGGCACGGACAATAGCCTTTATAAAGGAGTAAGGTGGCAATGAATAATTATGTATACACATACATAACATAGCAGTGAATAATATATCATAGAATGTTACATTGCAGTGAATAATATCATATATAAAGAAGTAATATCCCAGTGAATATTATTGTATATAAATAAATTACAAGATGTGATCAATATCTGATATGAAGAAATAATATTACATAAACAATTGCATCTAATGTGAAACAATATGAAAGAAATATATTATTTATCGAAAAAATTATATGGCATCACATAATATCGTATATAAAAAAGTTATATGTCATCGAATAAAGTATCAAATTGGGAAATAACACAGTCGAAATTATGATTGAAAAAAACAATATGTCAGTGTTGATACCTTTATAGCAGTATAGTATTACATAATACGCATGTAAAGGCAGTTAATAGTATTGTATAAAGGTAAAAAATATCGCAGTAAATCATATCGTATTTCAATCACTCCTGCACAATATTCATGTACTATTTGTAGCATCTGTGTAATACACACTTTCACGATGTAGTTTATTTACACGTACAGAATAAATGACGATGTTTTGTGATTAAGAGACTTAATATTAGCCAAATAATTTACCCACGGTTGTACGATTAACAAACGTATTATGCACTAGGTTTTGTGTGACCTTAATTACCCCGATTCAATCATTTATTCAGTCTAAATGTTACAGAATGTTATCAAAAGTCGAGCACACATTCACCAATTGGTTTCATAGTTATCTACAACACTTCATTTATTCCAACGAAGAATGGCAACGCTAACTGATCTTTGCAGAATAATCTGATCTTGGCGATGAGTTATTTGCAGTCTCACACACACACACCTGACGACACGGTCGTCGAGCCGTAATAACTTTTGTATCGGAATAGTGATAGGAGATGACAGATAAGGTGGTAGGCGTCTCGGCCTCGATCCGTGTGTGCAACGGGGTGGAGATTATCTCAAATGAGATATTCGTGACTTTCAGTAATGAAACGAAGTTCCTTGTGGCTGAACACTGTACATTTCTAATGGTAGCAGATTAAAGGAACTCTGCCAGCCCGGAGATATTATGCAACGGAGGGGCGGAAAATAGGCACACAGGTGTTAGGTCATGAGAGGGGGAGACAAAAAGAGCGTAGCACGCACGTATGAAGGCTTACGTATTCTACGTAGACAGACATAGATAAACATATATATATGAATATGTCAGTCTATATATACATGTATAAGTGTATATATTTATACTATAGTATAGTAATTTATATATGTTATACAATTATTATAGAGATATATACTTCCCATTAAAAGTTTGCTACATTTACGTATATGATATATATATAAATATATATATATATATATGTATATATATATATATATATATATATAAATGTATATATATATATATATATATATATATGTATTCAGTCAACAAAAATCATGAGCGCACAATTTGCAAAATAAGGATAATGATAGTGAATAAAAACTGAGAATAAATAAAAATAATAAATAAACGTGCAACATAAAATTTCGTGCCGAAAGTATTAGACGATTTTTAGAAGTAAATCCCAATTGTACAGTGTGTTGTAGTGTTTTTGTGTATAGTCTGTGGGAAATTTGTGGGAACTATTCAACACTATAAGCCTTCTATAGAAGGCTTTATAGGTGTAAACAGAGTTTTTCAAAATGGCGAAAACAAATTAATATTTGTTTTATTATTTCACAGACCGGCCTCAAGAATCGCCTCTCAGTGTCATATATATATATATATATATATATATATATATATATATATATATATATATATATATATATATATATATAATGAAGTAGTTTGTATGTAATATTTGTCCGCCAGTATTTACATGAACCTTGCTTTATAAATGAGTCTAGTTGTGCTACATCGTCTAAGAGGAAATACTTGTAGAAATACAGCTACAAATCATGTTTGTAGTGTATGTCACGAACGGATTTAGCTGGACGAATGTCTTTGTGAAATCAAACATACACGCTTTTGTGTAGTTTACTCGACGTAAGTTTTATTTTACACTAAACTCATATATATATATATATATATATATATATATATATATATATATATATAATTATGTCTTACCTGTACACTTTTATCCATAAATTATTTCAGCTTGTATAATTTTGAATTTGCTGTCTGATTGTATTGTGTCATTATATTTTCTGTAACGAATGTATCAATGAAAACATATTTTTTTAAATATCTAAAATGTGTATAATTCATGGTGAATATAATGATTTTTTGTGTATTAAGTTTTTTTTATATTTCTGTACATTTAAAATTTGATTTGATGGAAATAAATCCATAATTCTAAGCTGCTTCTTAATAATATGTATAGTTAATAATTACTGGACATTACTAAGAGGTTTCTTACTAGAACTTTTCTCAGTACCTATTAGTATTAGTAGTACTTTTGGTATTCACATGTCCCTCCCCCCTTAGTCGTGGATTCCAATCGTATGTTTGCCGAGCCTGTATTATGGATCGAATTGATATGTTTACATTTTCCAGAAATAAACTACAAATTCTGTGTTAAAATGATTTTTCAATCCCAGCGATTCATAGGGACATTATTTTTGTAACGACTTAATATATATATATATATATATATATATATATATATATATATATATATATATATATATATATAATAATAATAATAATAAACACTTTTTTATTCATACTACCATTATCGGATACATATGTGCAAATATGTTTCAGTTGTCGTCTTCATAGAAGGTCAACTTTCTCACACCTTTAGAGAAAGTCAAATGAGAAATTGCGAACTTCCTTATTCTATATATTTCTATGGCTGGGATATGCGCATGTTTATAGGCGTGGTTGAATACAGGTTCGTGTTTATCGAGGCGTGAAGATAAACTTGATATATAGGTCGAATGAACAGATTCCCAGACCACTAGAATATTTGGTTTGATATTAGTGAAAGAAAAAAGCATTAAGGGCGATTTCAAGTAGGTAATAAATAAAATAAATAAATATAATATATAAAGTAAATAAAAAGTAGAGTCAGAAAAATGTAATTTGATATGAGGCTTCACCGTTGAATTATGAGTTGATTCCATCCCAATCAAGGACATATACTGGATAAGGAAATTCAGAATTTCTCATCTGAGCTTCTCTAAAGATATGGGGAAGTTGACTCTATATAAAGGTGACATCTGTAACGTGTATGCACATATGTAACGAATGATATTTGTATAAAAAAATAAGTATACTAAAAACAAACTAAGCTTGTTCTTGAGCACTTTTTATTAACACTGGACTTTCATTGGATTTACATCCGCAAAAAATAAATACAGTATATATATATATATATATATATATATATATATATATATATATATATATATATATATATATAAATTCTTTGTAGAATGGTAGGAAAAATCCCAGCAGAGTGCTCGATTAATTAAGAATCAAAGTTAAAAAATTAAGAGCATAATATTTATTTATTCTGGTACAGAAAAATTAGTACAACATTCGTACCGTCGGTTTCAAGCACGGAAGGTCTTACCCATCCGGCTCTCTTCAGCTTCTGTTGTCATCTGTTTTGGAAATGTGAGGTCACATGACACTCTTGTTGGGACGCGTTATTTGCTCAGTGTGTTGTGTGTGTTTGTTTAAATTTGAATTTAGTGTCATAAGACCGTTGAGATTTAAAACACGGGAGAAGAAAGAGAATTCAAGATTAAAGGGAATAAAAAGGGGAATAAAAAAGGGGGGTAAAAAATAAAAAAATATATATATGAAAAAATATATATATATATATATAAATAAATATAAAAAAAAAAAAAAAAAAAAAAATATATATATATAAAAACATTTTAATACTAAGAATAAAGGAATAAAAAAAGAAAAAAAGAGAAAAAGAGTATAAAAAGTGGGTTAAAAAATATATATATATAGAGAGAATAAATTGTAGAGAATAAAAAAGAGCGAGAGAGAAAGAAAGAATAAAAATAGAAAGAATAAATAAAAAGAATAAAAATATATAAATAAAATATATAAATAAAAATAATAATATATATAAATAAAAATAATAATAATAAAAAAATAAAAAAATAAATAAAAATTAAAAATTAAAAATTAAAGATTAAAAACAAAAATAATAAAAATAAAGAAAGGGTTTCTCTGAAATTCCCGTGAGCCAAATTATGAATTTGTATCATTAGCCGTTATATTTTTGAAGGTATGCGTTCTAAAAAACGTTGATGTGTAAGAATCTTTAGATTGGAGTGATTTTTAATGAAGGGATTCGGATCTAAGGGAGGTAACTAAGATGGAAATATGAAATATTTGAGTTTGTTAAAGTGGGTTTGAAAATTAATCTGGTGGTTGATAAAAGATAAAAAAATAAAAAATTAAATATTTTTGCATTTTGGTGAAAGTCGAAGTTTTTGCTCTTGGAATTTATGTGGATATAATTTTTTGAGTAATCTAGTAATTGATAATTAAATTAAATATTTTTGTATTTTTGTGAAGGTCGGAGTTTTTGCTCTTGAAGTTTAAGTGGATATAGGTTGATGAGGTGTTTGTTCGTTTTTATTGTGTTTATATTAGTAGAGGGGGGGTAGTTAGACATTATGTGAATCGGTCAGACCAGTTTATAAGCAATGCTTGCCTCTTGTGTGCACATCCCTTGAATATTTCATCGCGGACATTTAAACATAATTCGGATCGATGATGGCTTTTGAAATGTGGTATTTTTCAGCGTCACATAGAGGACATCTGTTTATGGCTGGAGAGAAGGATGGTTTTCTCTCAATTATTTTCCATTTGATGGTGAAGGGTGTGTTTTCTTCTTTAAGCTGCCATATACGGGTCGCGAGTGCCGTGTTAGCCTTGTTTTTGTATCTGAAGGAGTTTCTGTGTGCATATAGCCTTTGTTTGAAATTTCCCTTCGTCATCCCAATATATTTTTCTGCATTACTGGTATTCTGGTCTGTGACGGTTGCTTCATAAATGATTGAATTGATTTTGCAATTTCCCTCCAGGGGGCAGTTGTTTTTGTCTTGGCATGAGCAGCCTGCGTTTGTAATTGTTTTGGGTTCTGCAGAGATAATTTTTCTTATTGAAGGGGCAGTGGAATAGCTGATCTTAACAGAATTTCTGTTAAAAAGTTTGTGTAATTCATTTGTGGGTGGGAAGTGTTTGTCGAGCAACTTGAGGAAAAGTTGGCCTACCTTTGTTTTGGTATTGGTCGAATAGGGTGGGGAAAACCAGATCACCGATCTCCTTCTATTGCGGGTCCCCCGTGGTTGGTCTCGGTTGGGGGTGTATGAGATTTCTTCTCTGAACCCGCTGTCGCGGAGCGCTTTGTTGTAATATGGTGCTGCTTGGTTGAAAATTTCGGGACTGGATGAAAGGTTTGAGATTCTTTGGCTAATATTATTGATTAAATTTTTAAAGATGGTGGGGGGGTGGCAGGATCCCTTGTGTATGTATTGGAGTGTTTCATTGGGTTTGTGGAAAGGTTTGTGTGTATTGTTTTTAAGGTTCAGTGTGGTATCTAGGAAGTTTACTTGGTCTAAATTTGTTTTAATGGTAATTTTGAAGCCGAGATTATGGAAGGTGTTTGTTAATTCTTTTCTAAATCTGTCTAATGTGTTTCCGTTGTGGTTGCGTGACAGACAAAGTCCGTCATCTCTATAGAGACCAAAGAAATGGTCTGGAAATTTATTTTGGAGTGTATTTAATATAAGCAAGCCGACTAAGTCACAGATGTCTGCACTGTCGTAGGCCCCCATTGCAACATCAAATGGGTCCTCTGGGTTTGATTTTTTAACCCAAGCCCTTCCCTCGAAGAAGAGAAGGGTTTGTCTTGCTTGCAGTATTGTGTCTCTTTCTAGTTGACTGATGTTTGTGTGTGAAAGTGCAAATGTTAAGGCCTTATCTAGGGTGTCTTTTGTAATGGATGGGTAGAAGTCTACTATATCTAATTGTGTGAATTTGCATCTGTGTTTATCTTGTATGTTATGGAACCAATTTAGGACTGAGTTAGTATTGCCCCACAGACTTAGGTTTATTTTTTCCTTAATTTTATTAACTATATTTTTAACAATGGATTTGCTTGCTAGTCCTAGTTCGCTTTTAGCTGGGTTGATAAGTCTGCATGAGGGTTTATTTGTGAAGTTTTCTTTGTGGTCTTTTAAAGTAACAAAGGCCTTCCTCTTATCTAAATAATTAATTCTATATTCGACGCCTAGTCTAGTAGCTATTTCAGTAGTATCATTATTAATAGATTTATATGTATCTGCCTTGGCTAATTGATATTTATCGGTAATGGAGCTAATTGTTAGGTCTGTTTTTTCCTTTTTAGTCATTTTATAAATATTTTTAGTTTTGTCGGAGAATACAAGTGCATTATTTTCTCTTTTAAGTTTTTTTATGTCGGCGGTAAGTGTCTTCTGAAATGTATTTTGCTTGTTTGTAAAAACTAGGTTGTGAGTAATGTTGAGTAGGTCTTTTTCGAAATTGTCTAAGGCCTCTACTTTTGGCGGGTATTTACCAGATTTTAAGCCGTAGTAGTTTTTTTCCGTTTGCCTCTGTTCTGTATTCAACACTTTCCACCTCATTCTTCCTATGACGTCCACTATTTTTGTCAGGAGTATCCTGGTATATGTTTGTTTTTTGGGGGTTGGGATATTTTTGGTAGAATATCCGAGAGTGTATAGTTCCATTTCCCAGGGTATAGGTGGTAATCCCTGTTAATTAGTTTTTTCCGTGGTGTTGGTAGTTTTCCCGAGAGTGCTCGACTACAAGGCTAACAGGGTTTAACTGTAATTCCTGGTAGGGGCTGAGTAAATTCTTTGTAGAATGGTAGGAAAAATCCCAGCAGAGTGCTCGATTAATTAAGAATCAAAGTTAAAAAATTAAGAGCATAATATTTATTTATTCTGGTACAGAAAAATTAGTACAACATTCGTACCGTCGGTTTCAAGCACGGAAGGTCTTACCCATCCGGCTCTCTTCAGCTTCTGTTGTCATCTGTTTTGGAAATGTGAGGTCACATGACACTCTTGTTGGGACGCGTTATTTGCTCAGTGTGTTGTGTGTGTTTGTTTAAATTTGAATTTAGTGTCATAAGACCGTTGAGATTTAAAACACGGGAGAAGAAAGAGAATTCAAGATTAAAGGGAATAAAAAGGGGAATAAAAAAGGGGGGTAAAAAATAAAAAAATATATATATGAAAAAATATATATATATATATATAAATAAATATAAAAAAAAAACATATATATATATAAAAACATTTTAATACTAAGAATAAAGGAATAAAAAAAGAAAAAAAGAGAAAAAGAGTATAAAAAGTGGGTTAAAAAATATATATAGAGAGAGAGAATAAATTGTAGAGAATAAAAAAGAGCGAGAGAGAAAGAAAGAATAAAAATAGAAAGAATAAATAAAAAGAATAAAAATATATAAATAAAATATATAAATAAAAATAATAATATATATAAATAAAAATAATAATAATAAAAAAATAAAAAAATAAATAAAAATTAAAAATTAAAAATTAAAGATTAAAAACAAAAATAATAAAAATAAAGAAAGGGTTTCTCTGAAATTCCCGTGAGCCATTCATAATTTGGCTCACGGGAATTTCAGAGAAACCCTTTCTTTATTTTTATTATTTTTGTTTTTAATCTTTAATTTTTAAATGTTTTTATATATATATATGTTTTTTTGTTTTTTTTTTTTTTTTTATATTTATTTATATATATATATATATATTTTTTCATATATATATTTTTTTATTTTTTACCCCCTTTTTTATTCCCCTTTTTATTCCCTTTAATCTTGAATTCTCTTTCTTCTCCCGTGTTTTAAATCTCAACGGTCTTATGACACTAAATTCAAATTTAAACAAACACACACAACACACTGAGCAAATAACGCGTCCCAACAAGAGTGTCATGTGACCTCACATTTCCAAAACAGATGACAACAGAAGCTGAAGAGAGCCGGATGGGTAAGACCTTCCGTGCTTGAAACCGACGGTACGAATGTTGTACTAATTTTTCTGTACCAGAATAAATAAATATTATGCTCTTAATTTTTTAACTTTGATTCTTAATTAATCGAGCACTCTGCTGGGATTTTTCCTACCATTCTACAAAGAATTTACTCAGCCCCTACCAGGAATTACAGTTAAACCCTGTTAGCCTTGTAGTCGAGCACTCTCGGGAAAACTACCAACACCACGGAAAAAACTAATTAACAGGGATTACCACCTATACCCTGGGAAATGGAACTATACACTCTCGGATATTCTACCAAAAATATCCCAACCCCCAAAAAACAAACATATACCAGGATACTCCTGACAAAAATAGTGGACGTCATAGGAAGAATGAGGTGGAAAGTGTTGAATACAGAACAGAGGCAAACGGAAAAAAACTACTACGGCTTAAAATCTGGTAAATACCCGCCAAAAGTAGAGGCCTTAGACAATTTCGAAAAAGACCTACTCAACATTACTCACAACCTAGTTTTTACAAACAAGCAAAATACATTTCAGAAGACACTTACCGCCGACATAAAAAAACTTAAAAGAGAAAATAATGCACTTGTATTCTCCGACAAAACTAAAAATATTTATAAAATGACTAAAAAGGAAAAAACAGACCTAACAATTAGCTCCATTACCGATAAATATCAATTAGCCAAGGCAGATACATATAAATCTATTAATAATGATACTACTGAAATAGCTACTAGACTAGGCGTCGAATATAGAATTAATTATTTAGATAAGAGGAAGGCCTTTGTTACTTTAAAAGACCACAAAGAAAACTTCACAAATAAACCCTCATGCAGACTTATCAACCCAGCTAAAAGCGAACTAGGACTAGCAAGCAAATCCATTGTTAAAAATATAGTTAATAAAATTAAGGAAAAAATAAACCTAAGTCTGTGGGGCAATACTAACTCAGTCCTAAATTGGTTCCATAACATACAAGATAAACACAGATGCAAATTCACACAATTAGATATAGTAGACTTCTACCCATCCATTACAAAAGACACCCTAGATAAGGCCTTAACATTTGCACTTTCACACACAAACATCAGTCAACTAGAAAGAGACACAATATTGCAAGCAAGACAAACCCTTCTCTTCTTCGAGGGAAGGGCTTGGGTTAAAAAATCAAACCCAGAGGACCCATTTGATGTTGCAATGGGGGCCTACGACAGTGCAGACATCTGTGACTTAGTCGGCTTGCTTATATTAAATACACTCCAAAATAAATTTCCAGACCATTTCTTTGGTCTCTATAGAGATGACGGACTTTGTCTGTCACGCAACCACAACGGAAACACATTAGACAGATTTAGAAAAGAATTAACAAACACCTTCCATAATCTCGGCTTCAAAATTACCATTAAAACAAATTTAGACCAAGTAAACTTCCTAGATACCACACTGAACCTTAAAAACAATACACACAAACCTTTCCACAAACCCAATGAAACACTCCAATACATACACAAGGGATCCTGCCACCCCCCCACCATCTTTAAAAATTTAATCAATAATATTAGCCAAAGAATCTCAAACCTTTCATCCAGTCCCGAAATTTTCAACCAAGCAGCACCATATTACAACAAAGCGCTCCGCGACAGCGGGTTCAGAGAAGAAATCTCATACACCCCCAACCGAGACCAACCACGGGGGACCCGCAATAGAAGGAGATCGGTGATCTGGTTTTCCCCACCCTATTCGACCAATACCAAAACAAAGGTAGGCCAACTTTTCCTCAAGTTG